>JAKZAN010000001.1:11802650-13002650 GCA_023053545.1 Lepidurus packardi
TGCACTTTTAGCAGTTCCGTTCCTATGTTCCTCGTATGTCAAATAAATGTCTCCATGCAAATCTCCATGCAAGTCTCCATGCCAGTTTTAGCAGTTCCGTTCCTATGTTCCTCGTATGTCAAATAAATGTCTCCATGCAAATCTCCATTCAAATCTCCATGCAAGTCATGCAAATCTCCATGTCTCCATGCAAGTCTCCATGCAAATGTCTGAATTCATGGAGACATTTATTTGACATACGAGAGGTAACTGAAGGTTTCTTCGGTTGAGAAGTCTGTGTAACATTGTTTTCTCTTTTTGAAAGGAATCCGCAAACCTGCTTGATTCAATTTCTGAAATAAAAAGGGGCCCACCTTTTATAAGTGCAGTGGGATCCGACTTATCAGTATACTGTAAATTTTTTTTGTAAATTTACAGTGCTTTTACAACTGTTTTGATGTATTCCTACCATAATTTCGTTGTGAACTATCGTTAAGTAAAATTGTTGTAATATCACCTGTATTTTCTTGTTTTTTTGCAACAATTTTAAGAGTAAAATAATATACGATTATTTCTTGTTAAATTTAACATCAATGTTTTTGAAAAATACTCAAAGTTGTTGTAAAACTTATTCAGTCAACTAGTAAGAGTCAGTTATTGACTTTTGTCTGGCCTTCTTGTACATATATGATACATATTTGTAATCTTACAACTTTCTGTCACAATTCGGAGAGCAATAATTTTTGGTAACTATACAATGCTATTGCTTTGAAACCAAAATATCTCTATATAGACTTCTTTACAACAACTACACTATATACATATATATTAAAATCTGGACATCTGGTGGAAAATGTTTAATAAGTGCCAGACATTTTAAGTTTGAATTTAGATGTATATAAAACGCGTCAAATTTTTTCTCTGGGATACTTGGGATGAAAACCTGCAATTTTTGCTCTTGTTCTTGCGCCCTCCGTGTGGTTGCGTCAGAGGTTCACGCGAGAGTCACGGGATTACGCTTCCCCTTATAGTTTGTGCTCTTAAACCATGCGGTCTCTTATTCATTATTGCGTGTTCATGGAGTCGTATTATTACTTGCAATAAGTTTCTATACGTTTTTTTGATACACTGAGAGTACTAGAGTTCCGATATCCGGCATAGCCAGTAGGATAAAGTGAATTGTTTCATAAATATCAGCAGATCAAGTAAGTTTCCCATTCCAGTTCAGTTTTTAGCGTGTAACTATAACACTTGTAAAATTACACTTCAGTATAAATGTACCTTTATTACATCATTTTCTTATTTTACTAATTGCCATAGTATATATATTCTTTCCCAATGAAAATTTATATTTATACACACCGCTTCATCTTCATATTAATTCTCTATTTTACGCATTTTGGAGTACGTAAGAATAGATTATTTGTTTTCTTTATTACATCTAATTTATTATAAGACATCCCAATTGCCATTTTTAAGTTGAATTTTAAAGTTCTGTATAAAAATAGGTGGAGTCCCAATATACGCAGCAAGGGTCTACTGGGTATACCTGTCCGTGGAAATTATATTGAGAAGAATCCCAGGCAATAAAGCGAGTCCTCAATCAAACTGGTACTGGTTTGCGTCTGGTAATAGGCTGATTCTGTATTGCAACGCAACGTTAGTCGCAAGTTAGTCGCAACGCATTCAAAACGCGAGTATTTTATTGCTCTATATGCAAAAAAGTCTGCCACCATCTCAAATTTTACCGACTTCACTTAAAGGCCCATTCCTCTGTGTCATCTTCTCAGCTTTTCCCTTGTACAGTATGCGCTTCAGCTTTTAAAACGCAGTTTTCCTTAAATACTCACTTTTCCAGAAAACACAAAGATGTGGTCTTTGCCAAAACTGAGTCAATTTACTCCAAAATTTTTTTTGAAAAATGTACTGTTCCAAATTGTGAAGAAAGTATATCGAATTTATATTTTCTGTTGAAACATCTCAAGGCGCACATTAGGTCAGGAGTTCAAACTAGATGCCCGTATAAGGACTGTAATTTTTCAGCCAGCGTCTTGTCTAGCTTTACTTCACATCTGTCAAGAAAACATAGGAAAAACTCAACAGCTTGGCCTACTTTGACTGGTTTGCTGCAGGAGAGTGGTTCTTTTTCTGAAACACACGGGAGCAATGAAGAAAATACGAATTTTACACATTGCGATGATTTTAGGGGTAGGGAGAATGTTGATGTAGAAAAATCAAATGAACTTGAACGAGAACTTAGTAGTGCAGAAGAAGTTGAATTGATGAGAGCACTTGCGAATCTTTACCTTCAAATGGAAGTCAAGTTCCTTATTCCGCAAAGTACAGTTGACGTTATTACTGAAAACTACTGCGCAATTGCAAATATTTCTAGACAGCGGTATATTGAGAGTACTAAAGTCTGCTTGAGAGAGCAAGGGCTAAGTGAAGAAATTATTAATGAAATTTGTGAAAAATTATGTAGGAAAGATCCTATCTCTAGGCTACATGAGAGCAAAGGAAAGTTGAGTACTCAATACTTGAGGAGACAATTTTTTACGAGAAACTTCCATTACGTCGCACCCGTTGAGCTTAAAGCTTCTCTAAACAGCTCGTACCATTATGCTCCAATTGAGGAAACCCTTCGAAGCTTATTTAGCCATGATATAGTCCGCAGGTCATTAGAAAATTATTGTCAGGTTAATAATCCAACCTACGTTTTCTCTGATGTGTTCGATGGGCTAGTTTTTCAAGCCCTTCCTCCGGAAAGAAAAAAAGGCATCCATATTATTTTATACACTGACGCATTCGAAGTTGTATGTCCAATAGGCTATGCTGTAACTAGATACAAAGTTCTTGCGGTCTACATGGTATTAGCAAATTTACCGTACTACCTTAGATCAAGCGTAGATCAGATTCAGCTTATACTTCTTATAAAAGAGAAGGACTTTGAGGTACAGATTCATTTTGAAAGACTAGCAAAAGACTTAATGAAAGTAGAAGCTGACGGCTTTCTTGTTAACGGAGTAGCATATCCAGTAAATCTGTTAGCAATTTTGGGAGACAACCTTGGCAGCCATACAATAGGTGGATTTATCGAAAGCTTCTCGCGAAATGAATACTACTGTAGATTTTGTTTGGCAACTATAGAGATGGACGCGATTCTCTAGACATCATCAACACATGGCCTTTAAGAACTAAAGAAAACTACAACGCCTGTGTAGAACAAATTGTAAATACCATTGATAGTAAAAACGGAATAAAGTTTAGCTCGCCATTCAATAATTTAAGTTTCTTCCATGTATGTAATCCAGGGTTACCACCATGCATTGCCCATGATCTTTTCGAAGGCGTAATAGCGTACGACGTGCCACTCTTTTTAAAAAATTTGGTTCGTCTTGGTTGGTTTTCGAAACAATATTTAAATAGTAGAATAGAAAAGTTGAAGTATGCAGAATTAGATAGAAGAGATGCTCCAAAGCCGTTAAATTTTTCCAAACCGAGGTTAACCGGAAACGCAGTTTCCTTGCGTAACTTCTTACGTTTTTTGCCCCTAATCTTGAGGAAGAAAGTTGTGAATTGCAACGAAAATTTTGGCGCTCATTAATCCAACTTAAGAAAATTGTCGAATTTTGCTGCGCACCAAAGATTACAACGCAGCAAATGACAATTCTAAACCAGCTTATTCATGAATATATCTACGCTCGCATGACGCTCTTCCCTAATGTACCGTTACGCCCCAAACATCACTTTCTTTGCCACTATCCAAAGCTTATCGAACAGCTTGGACCCGTAAGCAAATTGTCTACTTTAAGATTTGAATCCAGGCATTCTTTTTTTAAGAAGGTGATTCGTGTTACGGGGAATTTTAAAAATGTTACTAAGACTCTATCCGAAAAGCACCAGTTACTTCAAGCTTATTTGCACGACAACGGTCTATTCCCACCGCAAGTTGTCTTAACGGGAATTTTCGAATACTTCGATGCCAACAATATGAGTGAGGAGACTTTGCTTTCTAATGGGAGTCGGTGGCTCACGGGGAATAGTGCTGTAATTAAGGGCACTCAATACAAAATAGGAATGTGGTTACCAATTCGGAAGCTCAATCCAATATTGGAAGATATTTTTTTTGGTAAAATTTGCTCCATCTTCGTCTCTGAGTGTTTGAGTACCACGTATTTTCTGCTTGAAGAAATGTTATTTCATTGGGTAGAAGAGTTTGGAGTATTTAGGTTAGTAGATGTTATCAATGCTAAGAGTAAAAGGGTAGTGTATCACTCCGAGCTTTTAGACTACAGTCCGTTGCATAGCTACCCGACAATTGAGGGAGAAATTGTTATACTCCCTAAAATATCGTATGTTTAAATATCATAGTATGTTTGTGTATCGTATGTGTATTAAGAATATTACTGCTTTGCCAAAATTAATTTGAAATATATAAGTCCTACACAGTAAGTTGTAATTTTAATTGGACGCATTCTCAAAAAATATTAAGCGCTGTGTGTGTCTTCTAGAATATATGGATGCCTTCATCCAAGAAACTCTTCCAGGGCTGGGTATCGAAGAACTATCCTTGCTCTATGAAAAACTATCCGAATTGGGAGTTGAGGAAATCAATGATTTCCTACTAATAGAAGATTGCAATATCCTGACACCTCCACTAAAATTCATCCAAAGTATGAAACTGCGTAAGGCAGCAGAGAAAAGTAAGGAATAAAATTAAAATGTGGAGTTACTAATTATTTTGTCAGTTACTGCTGAAGGAAGCAAGTCTTTTGTTCAATCCTCTGACCGTGTCGCAAGTGACGAACACAGCACCTCGTCTGTAGCATCGTATGGCACAAGACGTGATAGCAACTGCCTACAAGAATTTGAAATACCTTGGGAAAAATTTAGCACGCAAGTCCTAGAAGCATGTGAACAAGGGAAAAGAATTTTTTATGAAAGCGTAACAAGCCAATTTGTAAGAGACATCGCCTATGAAATAGACCAAATATGCCCCAGACCACCCTTTGCAACCATACAAGCAATAGCAAGTAGGTTAGCAAACAAATACCCTTTAACGTTTTGCGATGTCCCGCCTGGGCATGTAAGCGTCCCTGAGGGGTATCATGCATGTGATACACTAGCAAGAGCTATATATCAACGTTTACACAATGAATGGCGGAAGTCAAAGTTGGGTACGGACCAAAGACAAGATTTCGTCCCCAAGAAAAAAAATTCTGTTCTTACAACACACGGATGCAAGGACTTCGACCCAGCGTTGCCTGAAAACGAAACGGAGGAGAGCCAAATATCCAAGAAAAACGAAATTAAGCAGGAATTTACTTTACGTAAACCACAGGAAGGAAAAATTGTTCAGCTAATGCAAGATACCTATTGGGCACAGCGTAAGATGATAGAAAGCGAACCTCGTGTGTCCTACCTAACAATGAAGGAGGAGTTTCCTTTCTTGTTTGAACAGAGGTAATTGTATTTTAGTATTTATACACATTGCAATAACCTTTTGTAAAAGGTATTTCTTTGGTCACTTCGAAAGACTTCTTAGCAAGACCGACGTTCTGAAGTCAGCCCTTACGGAACTTGAAAAGGAAACACAATTTGTATGGAAGGTTGCTCAGGAAAAAGTAAAGAAAAAATTGTCCAACGTACTTCTTCGCAATATTTGTGAAGAAGTGAAAATATACAATGCAGTAAACGAGAATAATTCTGGCTTAGTTCTCGGCGCCGTGCCCATAATTGCCTCTATCTTCAAAGAGCCACTTAGTGAGCTCATTATCTTAACGGAGGTAAATAAGTTGCTTTTATAGCCTACATTTTAATCGCTCCCAAATCATTAATGCGTTTAGGATTTCGAGAGCGCCAGAGAAAACTTACCCTGTCACCCATGTGTTGTGGCAATCGGCGACGGACTTCTACGTGCTGACCATTACATAATCACCGTAGACAAGGAAAAGTTAATGCATTGCGCAAATCTGAAAGAGGCAACCTTAACAGCCTTTGCTTCTTACTACGTCTTTTGGTTGCAATACCCAGCAAAGATGCAGGCAACCATGGAGTTCCTCGAAAGGTAAATTTATTACATTGAAAAACCCCATCCTTAATTCCATCTAACTACAGGAACGTCTTCCAGATCGACGATTGTAAAGGTACCAAAGCAGCGAAAAAGAAATGCACAAGAATGCACCCAAAATTATCCAAATTTAATAACAGAAAAATAGAAAACCCTTAAATCATTTTGTTTACCTTTGCGATGTTGCGCGAGTCGTAAAATCGACCGTGTCTTGTTTTGAGTTTTATCATTTGCTTTCACATTTTTGACTGATTTTGCCTTGCATGTAAATGTATTTGGATTTCCGTGACAAATTTTGTGTTGCAAACATACTATGCAAAATTGTTTTGACTGTAACCCGTGGAATATTAACCTAGTCTGAGATTTGCAGAAAATTCCTTTTGTAACAAATACAAAACCTCGTGTAATTCTCTAGTATGTTGAAATCGTGGTGTGGACCTCGTTGTGGACGAGTTGTGGACCTTGTCCAGGACTTGGAACCCCTACCGAAGCCAATCTGAAGGACGGTTTGGAATGAACTCAACAGGACCAACAAGAAAAGTAAGCTCTCGATAAGCTCTCTAAGCTTGGGAAGGTGGAATGCGCAGTAATATGGGTAGTATCTTGGGTAGGTTGGTCGTGGGTACTCGGTCTTGAAGCAGATCTGTGAAGCAGGTTGTCGATCTTGAAGCAGGTTGTCGAGATCCGGTGTGGACCTCGTCTTGAAAGAAGATTTGGTGTTGTTGAACCCCAATGCGCTTTGACAACTATGGAAATTAAAGAAAACAAACATAAATTAGAAAGGTATTAAGCTTCTTTTTTGGTTTAGAAGAGTAATATGCGGGTACTAACCGGTCAATACCAATATCAGAGTCAATGGAGTTCTTGCTGGGACGTAAATCGTGTAGATCATCTAGGCTTATCGCAGGGGTTGACGAGGCAGTTGACACAGGCTTCTTCAGCGCCTTAGGGCGAGGCGTCGGATACTTTCCCTGGGTAGTTTGGAGTCTCTAGGTACTTTTGCAGGCGACCAATACCTGTTGGGAGATACAAGTTAATACTTTATTGCGTTAAAACTCTAAAAAATAATAATTGTACTAATGAAACGGTTAGAAATAAATCGAGAGCTTACTTTTCATGTTGGTCTTGTTGAGTGCATTCCAAACCGTCGTTCATTGGCTTCAGCAGGGGGTTTCTAGTCCTGGATGAGGTCCACAACTCGTCCACAACGAGGTCCACACCACGATTTCAACATACTAGAGAATTACACGAAAGGCTTGCAAGAAGCGTATTATGAAAAGAAATGTCCGGTTTGTGAGTCCTTTAAGCAAGTAAACGACGTTTTCGCCGTTTTTTTTTTATAATAAGACATAGTTAAGTATATATCTAAGAAAGGTTTGGAATTAACTATACCTTAGAATCCATAGGAGTTTTTTCACGTCTAACTATTGCAGAGGAGTTGGGTTCACGTCTAACTGTCCACTTGACTACACAGTTTGAAACTGAACAGAACGAGATGAGAGAATGCCTTATATTGTCTTGAATTGCCTTCGGGTTATCGATCATTGTTGCTTTTCGACTTTTACACGTTAGAATTTTGTTGTTTGTTCACGTCTAACTGTAGACTTGGCTACCAAGTTTGAAACTGAACAGAACGAGACGAGGGAATGTTTGAATTCCCTTGCCTTCGTGTTATCGATCGTATTGCTTTTGGACTTTTACACGGTAGAACTAGGTATTGCCTTCGGCTTCAAGGAAAAAGAGAGGATTTACACAAATCGTATAGAAACCTCCATACGAAAACCTTGTATCTTTTAGAAAAGAGGGTACTTGGGTGCCATTTGTAAAAGTTTTTTAAGATTATTTTATACCAATGTTTTTATTTTTTAAGATTATTTTATACTTATGTGAAAGATTAGGACAATTAGATGATAAATCTCAGATATTGCTAGGTCTAAGCCATTCCTTCATCGTTTGCGAGTTTTTTGTAATACAAAGTTTTATGGGAACATGCTGCGTGACCAAAATTCACAGGCAGCGGTGGGGCTAAAAGGAATAAACGCCGTATGAATAAGTAGTACGGATAAGGCTACAAAAGAGACAACCCTATTAAGAAATTTTACTATGTGTTACCTTTCTTTAAACGTTATAATTCTCGTACATGTAAAATTTAGTTGGGGAAAGCCAAATTCATAGGAATGTAAGCTTTCCAAGCCTCTTCTCCCAACTTTATAGGCTAACATGACTACAATTGTTTTTTATTAGCACAATTAAGGCACTTTTATTCGGCAGTATTATAATATCGTATGATGCTTAAATTTAAAGAATTATCCTAAGCTTATTTCAAAGATTCGTAATATTATTGCTTTATAATTTTTGGAATTGATGACGTCTTGTTTGAGAAAGAGAATATCGCAGGATTAGTCAGGGTAAGAGACCTGTACAAAGATTAGATAACGGGGGAAAAGTTCAAGAGGAAACTAGCCGTTTCCACCTTAGTTTTGAAAACGGCAAATTGCCATCCTATGTGAACTTAGGATACCAAAAAAATAAAAGTTCATCACTTCGAACCAAGACCCATCAGCTGTTATAAGTGTCAAAGATTTGGGCATATCAGCTCTGTCTGCAAGGCAAGGGATAGATGTGGGCACTGTGGTGGAGAACACGCCACGTCAATCTGCGAAAACAAGAAAGAGGGAAAGGAGCCAGCATGTGCAAACTGTAATAAGCAACATACTGCAGCGGATAGGAACTGTGAGTTTTTTACAGGAGCTAAAGGGAACCAAACTCAGGCAAATCGAAAAGCGGACACATTAGGTGATCAGACCATAAAACGTAACGAGGTAGAACACACTGAAAAGAGTCAAATATCGGTTAATAACGTCAGGATAGGAGAAATAGCAGAAAAAGAAGAAGACAGAACAGTTCAAGAACTAACGGAAAAAGCGAAGAAAACTTTAGTAGTAGCGAAACAAAGCTACAGTGAGGTATTACAAGGTAAGAACAAGGAAAAAGAGAAACAAACAAATCGAGAGGAAAAGCAACAAGACGAAGAGAAGCCAGAAGTTGAAAAAGAGACAACTGATTTGGGGAACTGGGTAGGAGGATTGGTCAGAAAAGTAATTTCAGTAGTTTTGACAGGAGGGAAATGGGAAGAAATCTGCAAGGAAGGAAAATTTTTTATTAGGAATGGAAACTTTATACAACAAATATTAACATGGATTGCGAGGGCATAAACATTTTATTTCGGAATGACAGGAGCATAAGGGCCAATGTTGATTCCTTAACAGCCTATGTAAGTAATTTAAAAAAGATAATAGATGTTATTGTTATTTGTGAAACATGGCTAAAAGAAGGGGTGAAAATTAATTTAAGAGGTTACGAGGAATATAGAGTAGACAGGATAGGAGATAGAGGGGGAGGAATTGGGAGATTTCAATTCTCACCACAGCATGTGGGGTAGCCGAATATCGGATAGGAGAGGAATGTAAGAATGGTAACCTTAAAAGTATTGCATGGATAAGCTTGTGTGGTATGGCATAATGTAAGGGGAAGGTTGTCATGATTACTATGCAGGCTGTCTGAGCAGTTGAACGTGCTGGATGTGTTTATCTCAACTGTGTTGATCTCAACTGTGCAGTTCCCAAACACCCCAAACTACAAACTAAACTTATTTAATCAAAAGAGTCAGTGCCTTCTTTATGCAATATTCTTACAGATCGAACTTCTCACCACCTTCCAACCATGTAACAATGACTTCTCACCGCCTATTTAGGCAGAAAACTCTTAAAACTTTGTGTTCTAAAACGTGTTAACATCGTTACATTGTGTTGTGTTAATTTCGTTACTCTTTTAGTTACATTGCAATCAAACTCCAGTTTATTCATTTCATTTCACTCGTTCATCTTCAATCCCGAACTCGTCCCCAACCCTTTCCATCGCACTGCTGACGTCATCAAACCTTGAAATGGAGTCAGAAATAGAAATCGATGATCCGCTTATACCTGTTATATCCTTTGAACCTGTTATTTCCGTTGAACTTGTTTCATCTGTTGTTCCTACTCACACAGAATAAAACCAAACCAACCTACTGAAATGTAGCTCCTGTGGAATCCTTTTCGAAAAAGACAGACCAAACGTCAAAAACTGTCATGAATGTCGCCACAAACCCCATTCCCACAAAAGACATAACTCTCCAGGAGAAGAAACTACTCGATAAAGATCATTCTCAGTTGATGACTTCCTCTCCAAAAGGTTAGATTATTTAACAGATTTAATCCTAAATGTAGTTGAAAAACAAAACCTACAAGAAAACATTACAAAAACACACAACAAAAAACAAAAAAAAAAATACAAAAATACAAAAAACACTACAAAACCTACAAGAAAACACTGAACTGAAACGTTCCCTAAACATCCTGATCCAACAAAACTCAGACCTAAAATCTGATCTTGAAATCTCTCGACAAGAAAGAAACTCCCTCACTTCCACCAGAACTATAACCGATCAGAAAGAAGAACCTCCTAAAGAAACAGCTTGGTCACAGATCATATAAAAAATGGCAAACTCAGAGCCTCAAAACTGACAGAACAAACCTACAACTTTGCAAACATATCTCAACAATCCACCTCCAGACCAAACTCAACTTTCCAAGAAGACCCAGAAATTGAAGATGTCACCTTGATTCTCCAACAACTTGACGAAGAAAAGGGTAATAAATTCATCCCAAGAAAAGACCTCTTATCAATCTTGGAAAAAAACATAAAAACTCCATCGAAACGCCCCAATCCCCATTTTCGTTCGAAAAACAAAAACAAAGAAACTTATTCTTACTTACAAAAACCGCGAAGAAAAACACAAATCAAACGAAATCTTGGCTGAAACCTCCTTCTCCGAATTGGGACCCGTCAAAGCTGTAAACAGAAAACCAAACCTTCAGATTGTGATTCACAAACTCCCCACAGATGAAACCCCTGAAGACATCTGCTCTCACCTCAGCGACAAAAATTCTATTCTCAACATCAACTTTCAAACCAATCACTTCAAACATATTAACCCTGGCAGCACTAAAAAATTCGGATCTGCTTGGTACACCTGCTCGTCACTGATAGAAAAAACTAAACTTCTTTCAGGCGGAGCCCTAATCGACTTCAACTCAACAGTTCAAGTCGAAAATGTTAGACCTCCTTTAATTATCCAATGTTATAAGTGTCTAGAATTTGGCCACCTCTCCTCTTTTTGCCCCAAAAAGATTACAAGATGCGGCAAATGCGCCGATCTCCAGCATGATATCAAATCATGTACAAACTCCCGCTTAAAATACAGATAGGATACAGCCTTCGACCATTCGTGCCCATCAAGAATAGCAGCTATCAAAAAAGCCACCAATTAACCTCAAAACAAGCAAAACCAAAACCCCTCATGTCTCAAACTCAATGTAATTCCTCTTCTTCTCATTCCACCAATATTCTAATTCATAATATCCGAAAAAACAAGAATCAACTTTTTGAAACACTGCGTGAAGCACACAACCACAACTCTCAAGCAGCTTTTATTCTCGAACCTCCAACTAATTTTAACTTTACAACAATTTCAAACTTCCAAACCACTAAACCTGACTCTTCATATATTGATACTATTAGCTTCAAAGATAATCACATTGAAATATTAATATCTCGAGAACTTTACTCTCTAACCAAAATCTCATTCAAAAACCATCTCCCCATAATTCTTGTTACAATCTACAGAAGACATACAAATGAAGTCTCATCACTACTTACTGAAATCTGGAAAGAATTAGAAAAGATAAATGCTTACATAATTATCTGTGGCGATTTTAATGCCCATCACTGGCACTGGGAGGCAAAAAAAATGGATAAACCTGGCCTTCGCTATACGATTTTATCACTTCCTTAAACTTAATCCTCCTAAATAAATGGAATGTCCCTACATTCATGAACGAAAAGGGCGAGTCCTCCACAATAGACTTAGTTTTCGCTTCTTCTGAAATTTCCCACCTTCTTCACCTTCGTCTTCTAGATAACCCTGATTTTCTAAACGAATCTGATCATAAAGCTATCCTCCTAAAAATCAAAGCCCCTTTTGTTGAATATAGACCCGAACAATGGAACTATAAACTGGCCAACTGGGAACTAATCAACAATACCTTATCAGAACCAATAGAAAATAAAAAAAACAAATTATTTTCTCTGAATAGTCCCAAGGAAATAGATGTTTCCACACAACTTTTAACTAAACTCCTTACCGATACAGCCAGCAAGTATATCCCAAAAATCAATTCAACGAGGAAGAAAAATCCTTGGTGGACAAAAGATCTAAACCTCCTTAGAAAACTAGCAGCACAACACCTAAAATTGTATAAAAAGTCACCAACCCAAAACAATGAAAGAACTTGGAAAGATGCTAGGAACTTATACACTATGAAATGTCGTCAAACTCGAGCGAACTATTGGCAACTAAAAATGAACACTCCTGACTCTAGAATTCTCTGGAAATTAGATCACAAATTTCGATCAAACGCAAACCAAAACTCATTAGACCAACTACTAGATGATAAAGGAAAATCTTTTAAACAGATTACTGACAAATTAGACTTTCTAACTCAAAAAATGTTAGATCTACCAGCTCCGATCACCTCAATCCCTCAAATTACTGTAAAAAAACAGGTACATAAAATTGACCATCTATACATTACTAGACAAACAAGTTTCGCTCTTCTGGATTACGAACAACTATCAGAATTAATTAAAAACCTTCCCCTCTTCAAAGCCTCTGGCGAAGACAATATACAACCAATACTCATTAAAAAAGACTTGGTTATGACATTGGTTATGGTTAAGACATTGGTTACTTGGTTAAGACATTGGTTATGCTGTAACTGCACTATTTAATTCATCCATAAAATTATCTTATTTTCCTAAAGCCTGGAAATTGACCAAAATTCTCCCAATACCAAAACCAGGTAAAAATGACTATTCCTCCCACAATAATTTTCGTCCCATCGCCCTACTATCTCATCTTGGCAAAATCCTAGAAAAATGCATAGCCAAAAAAATCACAGACTACCTAGAAAAAAAAATCCTATCGGAAAACCAATGGGGATTTCGAAATCAAAAATCTACTGTAAATGCTATGCTAAACTTCTCAGATAATATCCTTCATGGTTTTGATAAAGGTAAAATTACCACGGCCCTACTACTAGACATTCATGGAGCGTTTAACATTGTCAACCATGCAGTTTTACTTCAAAAGGCAAGAAAGAAAAAGATCCCTATCAACTTAATCAATTGGCTTAAGAGCTTCTTACATAATAGAACAGGATACAGCACCTACGGCCCTTATACAAGTCAAAATTTCCATTTAAAACAAGGCGTTCCTCAAGGCTCGCCCCTCTCCCCTATCCTCTTTCTAATCTACATTGACGATGCATTGAAAATTATCAAAAGTAAAAGATTAACAATTCAGGCTTTTTCAGACGATTTACTTCTTTTAATCAGTGGCAAATCAGAAAAAGTTAATATTAAAACCCTCGAAAAGCTAAAAAGACTTAGAAAAGTGGAGTGAACATGTAAAACTAACTTTCTCGAAAACAAAACCTGAACTCATTCACTTTTCAAGAGAAAGAACTGTACAAAATCTACCACTTAAATGGGGACAAGAAATCATTCCTCCAAAAGATGAAGTGCACTACCTTGGAATTATATTCGATTCAAAATTAAATTGGAAAAAACACATCGCCCATCTATCCTCAAAAGGCCACTATATCTTAACCAGACTAAAAAAATTAACTAACTTCCTTCCATCTATAAAAACTAATCAATTAAGAATTTTAATTCTAAGCATTTTTTACTCCAAATTTTTATGGATTACCTGCTTTACTTTATGGATTACCTGCTTGGAGTAATGTTAAACTCTCTTCATTTCCACCTTTAAGATCACTCCACAGAAACGCACTCCTTCTCATCACTGGTGCTCTGAGGACCACCCCAACTTCAACTCTACAGATAGAAACAGGAATACCCCCATTGGAGCTTTTACAATTAGAAAGATTTCTAAGATTTGCCTACAAAACAAACACCGCAACCACACCAACTCCCATACATAAACGGTATGCCTCATGCTCACTCTTTATCGAAATGACAAAAAAACAAAACCCTCTACAAAAACTCCAACAAGAAGATATTAAAAAATCAATTAAACAAATCATTTTGCTGAAATGTCAGAAGAATGGAATACACAAACCTCGCCCCTCCACGATTTAAACATCAATCCTTACTCAAAACCTATTTGCAAATCTAGTCATGCACACAAAATCATATCTACACTTATCAAATTAAGAACAACACACTTCCCCACAAAATCATATTTATTTCGGATTAAAAAAACCTCTAACATGATTTGTCCTTGCACTAACTACTTCCGCCAAACATTAACTCATGTACTTTTTCATTGCCCACTGTTAAACAAACTTAGAGCCATCTTACTTAGAACACTAAGTCAAAACAAACTACATTTCAAACCCGAACAAATCTTAACTAACCAAAAAACCTTAATCCCAATCTCTAATTATATCAATTCCGCAATAAAAATCTTACAACTTTAAAATAAAAAAAAAACACTGTTCCCATATAACAAATGCGTTATTTAAAAGTTCGTTTTAATCAAATGACTTTTTTTCTCCATATAATGTACCTGGTACGAAAGCCTGTGTATCAATAAGAAATAGTCAATAAAGAAGAGGTAACGAGCTATGCTCAAGCCCCTATTAAATGGAAAAAAAGAAGGTTGTCATTCTTGAGACTTGACCAGGATCTGACTAATCGACCTGACCCGTCTTTACTTGGACTGACTCACACTGGGACTGACTAACTGACATGACGTTGTACCTCGACTATCTATATAAAGGACTATGCATCGTAAATACAGCAGTCTTACGTTAAACCATGATTACTTTACATTGGCGCAGTCGGTAGGATGGCTACCCCTATCAGTTCTACTGGTAAAAAGTTACAAGGTGTTCAGTTTTTGCCTGATGAGTTCAAAGGCACTAAAAGTGAAGAGTGGGCGACATGGCGTAGGCACTTCGAAAGAAGCATCGCCTTCAACGGTTTATACAATACTGTGGCCGCCGAATTGCTAGCAGACACTGCGTGGGAGAGCTGAAGTTGTATACTCAGGACTCCAGAAAGACGTTCAGAGTGATTATAGGAAAGTCCTAGATGGGCTAGAAAAAGTGTTCGACCAGGTTAATCCCGATCTATAGAAAAGTCGATTTAACTCTGTGGTGCGTGGTAACGACAATTGTTGGGGAATTTGTGCGTAAGCTCGATGAAGTACACAGAAAAGCTTTTCCAACGCTGAAGGAAGACGCCCGTGATGAGATAGTACTATGGAACTAATTCAAACGGTGGAAAGAGATTATTTAACACACAAGCTGAAGACGGAGCGACCCGCGGATTTGGAACATGCTGTCGAAGCGATAACTCGTTATGAAGGCATGCTAGAAGAAGAAGAGGCGCAGAAAGCAGTGGTGTCCGTTTTTCAAACAAAGGAAGAAGATACAATTTGTGCGAAAATAGTTGGAGGCAATTGCAAGGAAAACAACGTTTCTGCTATCCATCAGCAACCAAACAACCTTCTGTAAAAACGACTTCCCAGCATTGAAAAATCCCTCGAAAATCTCATGTCGAGGGGACGCCGGGGCGGGCGTTCCACGGAGTCGAAGTTCCATGGCAGCTGGACGAACTTGTTATAACTGCGGGCAACCTGGGCATTTGAGATATGGTTGCACGAATCCAATTCGCTCCAAAAATCAGGAAAACTCCAACTGACTGAAGAAGTGACCCCACCTTCAGTTGTTCAACCTCATAGGGTCAATTTGTATGTAAACACAGCAGCGGTTGCACAGACTTGAATACAAGCCAGAAAACCAAGCCATCCGTGACAATATGCTTGTAGATTCGGGATCAGCTATTACCCTGATTAAGTAAATTTGATCGGAAAACTCTGTCCAATACCGCAATTACGTGGGGTACATATTAGTGCTCGGACAGCAAACAATCAAGTATTGCGGATTAGTGGAACAATTTGGTTCCGTTGAAACTAAGTGGGGAAACCATTTTGTGCGATGTTTTTGTTTCGCCTGAAATATCCCAGGACGTATTATTGGTAGAGACTTTTTGCAAGAAGAAGGTATGGTGTTAGACTACAAAATGATGGTTTTGAAATGGGGTCAACGGTAGCTCAGTTTGACGGATGGCACGCGGCAAGATATAGTGGCGACAGAGACATTATGGATCGCCGCGCGGTATGAAGTAGTGGCGTTAGTCGAAGTTCCTGTATTTAAGTACACAACCGCGTTGTTCGAAGGACTCGATAACCAAACTGGCATACATTGTGCTCGTGCTCTTGTGAGGGTGAATAATGGGAAAATTCTTGTCCGAGTTATGAATCTGAATGAGCAGAAAGTGTCTGTAAAGATGGGTACCCGACTAGGACATCTGCAAGCTCTAACGGATAATGTAACTTTGCCAGAAATAGGCGAAATAACAATGTCTGAACCTTACAAACCGGATTTTCCTGATGATTTAATTAACCTCTTCAACACTCCAAATTTATGCAGCGAACAAAGCAAACAGTTAGAAAGACTATTACGGAAACATCGCTCTGTAATATCTCTACATTCTAAGGACCAGGGCCGGACAACGTTGATCAGACACCACATCCATACTGGTAGCCATAACCTGTTCCTGCACGCCCCAGACGGGTTCATGTACACTGGAAACCTCAATTTGAGACAATGATCATCGACATGCGTGATCAAGGGGTGATAGAGCCTTCCAACAGTCCCTGGAGTTCATCAATCGTAATGCTACGGAAGAAAGATGGTTCTTTACGGCTATGTGTGGACTGCAGAGCATTGAATTCGGCAACTACCAAGGACGCCTATCCTTTACCGAGGATAGACGCTACGCTGAATGCGTTACAAGGAGCAGCATTTTTCTCCACTTTGGATTTAATAAGTGGGTATTACCAATTTGAGTATTACCAATTTGAGTATTACCAAGAGCTTGAGTCAGAGGAACAAAAGACAGCCTTCCAAACTCCCCAAGGGCTTTATGAGTTCAATGTAATGCCTTTCGGATTGTGCAATTGACCAAGTTCATTTCCGAGACTAATGGAATTAGTGGTAAGAGGCCTCCAGTGGAAAACCTGTTTAATTTATTTGGACGACCTTATAGTTTTTAGCAGAACGTTCGAAGAACATTTGCAACGTTTGGACGAGATATTTTGTCGATTGGGTGAGGCTAATTTGAAGATCAAGCCTGCGAAATGTAAGCTTCTGTGTACCTCAGTACCCTTACTGGGGCACGTGGTAAGCAAAAAGGGGATCCGAACGGACCCCGAAAGAAATAAAGCAATCGTGGAATGGCCCCGACCAGTGACCAGTGATGAATTGAATAGTTTCTTCGGCCTATCTTCATACTATCGTCGATTTGTAAAGGTTTTGCTGACATTGCGAAGCCGCTATATAAACTAACCGAAAAGAATGTTCCCTTTGAGTGGTCCGTGTTATGTGAGGAAGCTTTTGCAGACCTTAACCGGCTCCTTTTTTCAACTCCTGTACTGGCTTTTCCTGATCTGTCCAAACCATTTCTAGTGGACGGCGACGCCAGTAATATTGGGCTAGGAGCCGTGTTGTAACAAGAAATTGACGGTGTTGAACGGCCTATAGCATATTGTCATGTCAATTTTTGGTAGTCATTTTCTTAACGTAGTTTCCCTTTTTGTTCCCCCCGTACCCTTGCTTTCTGGGCTAGTGAAAGTCACTTCCCCGAAACTAAGGGGACTACGTTGATTTCGTCTGTGTTTGGGGAGGACATAAAAGGATGATAGAAAGGAAGGTGAGAAAAAAAAGAAGAGCGGCGACAGGGAAACTGGAGAGACGAAGCTACAGAGCGAGTGGGGATTGTATGCCAGTAGCAAATACAGATTCTGTTAGCGACCTCAACCTTAATCTTCCTGTTTCCTAGCAAGATCAGGGCCCCGTGAAAGACCACGTCATTGCAAAATCCAACTAGCTGTTAGTAAGTGACGTGTCATTTTGGTGGAGATGCTGGGTAATAACCCTGATTTTTGCCTTCATTGTGCCTGTGCGTGGAAACAAACTCCAGCAACTTGCTCGTAGCTCTTAATGAGTACAGAGCGTGAACAATGTACCAACCCAACCGAAGACGGGCCGGTATCTAGCCACCTTCGACAAAGCCGACGTGTTCGCGGCTTACCTCCACCCCTGCTGTTTGATAGAAGTGTAGAACCATTCTTAATCCGATTTCAATGGCCCAAGAGGGTGCCGTACCGTCTTCGGTAACCGCTTCGAGAGAAGCGAATTTACCCGCCCGAGGATCGCTAAGGAAAGCGACAACAATACCCCGTTTCGATGGGAGTGCTTATTCTGACGCCGTTACGTTTTTGTACGACTACGAAGAAGCCACGGACTTTTAACGAGTGGTCCGACGATGGCAAGGTTCTTCGAAGCAAGCCTAGATGGCGTGGCGTAACATGGTTTCGAAACGAATTTCGAAACCAGGGCAGAAACGTGCCAAATTGGACGGAACTCCAGATGTCATTTAAAAAGGCTTGTGTACCGAAAGCCTGGGCGTGCAAAAAGCTTACGGAGTTACAAATGCGTGTACAGAGGCCCGAGGAGACGGTAACCTCGTATTGCATGGAAGTGCTACAATTGTGCTTCGACGTTCATCCCAAAGATGTCGGATGCGCAAAAGCTGGACCACTTGTTCCGCGGCTTGAGGCCGAGCCTCGTTGACGTACTGGCTCAGCGTGATATCGAGGAATTTTTGGAAGAAGCGAAGAAGCTAGAAGCCGGACAGGAGCGGGCACGGGCATCACAGTCATAGTGGACTTCTGTATCCCGGAATTCGGAGAAGCGTGCCACTGTAGCTGGTGCCGAGCTTGCCGCCGCGACGTGCAGCCGCGACAGCCGAAGTGACGACCAAAGAGCCATGATAGGAGAACTGACGAACGCGCTCAACGGGGGATTCCAGCAGCTGATGAGCGACCTTCGAGGCTCTCAAGGTAAGGTTGGCCATTATCCTCCCTTTAGTTCTAGGACGCACGAAGGTGCTCTAATTTGCTTTAAATGTAGAAGGTAGGGGCATATTGCACGCAATTGCCGGAGCGAACCCAGGGCGAGCGGTAGAGTAGCACCTAGCATGCGCCATAGTACAAACGAAGGGGTCTCGTCTAGCGCGGGGAACGTATGTCAGCCGGCGGTTGGGGCCCAATTCGAGTCGGAAAACTAGGGATGGCGGCTCCCGGGGGAAGGGCCGCCAGTGCAATCATAATCCCCGTCCTTTATGTGTTTGGTCCGAGTCTTATTAGGGAAACAGTAGTTTGTAATGAGAAAGAAACAGTAGCTATCATAGACAGTAGAGCTGCAGTTAGTGTGGTTTCAGAAGACTGGGTGATCAAGAGTAAGGCGCAACTGGAAAAGTAGGAAGGTCCTGAAATTGTAGTAGCTAACGGGAACTTGGCCACTGTCCGGGGAGGGGCTTGGCTAACCGTAAATCTCATGGGGAAGGAACTTCGAACGAAGGCCGTCGTTTTTAACAATGGCTTAGCAAATTTTATTGTGGGCAATGACATGCTCAGTCAACTAGGGGAGGTCACTCTGAGATACACAGAAGAAGGATTTAGCTTGGTAGGACATCGTGAAGTTCAAGGGTCCGGACCTGACCGGGTTGAACGAGTATCTCCCTTACCGTCAGACGTGAGGAAGTCCGATACCGTAGGCGTGCAGTTAGTCATAGATAGCAACAAACTATTGAAGAAAGAGCTGCGAGTAAATCTGACAGCAGCAGTGAGAAGTTATTCGATGCTGAAAAATGTTTGTTTAGCCAAATGCCACTTCAAGTTGAGCCAGAGGGGGATGAAACCTTTACTTGTACTGTTAAAGTAAGAACGTCGGAATCAAAGACAGTTCCCGCACGGTCCGCTATACCAGTGTCAGTTGTTTTAAGCAGGGGAAGGGCCATCAGGCTGGCAGAGGAGGGAGATTCCTTGGCAGGGAGCAGCAATCAAGCGACAGTATTAGTAGAAGCTGAGAAACGCTTGCTTCTTGAAAAAGGGTTAAGTGTGGGCCGAAGTTTAGCCACTTTCGAGGGTGGAAAAGGGGTTTTACTGATTACAAATTTCAGTCGAGAGGCTCAGTGAATCAGCGCAGATACTGCCTTAGGGAATGCCGAAGAACACGTATCAAAAGAGAACTTCAATAACCAAGGTACAGTCACGGACTGTGATTTGGAAAGCTGTATGTCAGATTCATTAGATGGGGTCCAGCGGGAGGCACTTTTAAAGGTGCTAAAGAAACATAGGGAATGTTTTGCAGCTAGCTCCTCTGATCTCGGATTATGTAATGCGGTACAACACGAAATTGATACGGGCAACCCAAAGCCCATTTCGCACTCACCGTACCGAAGCGCTTATCGGGAGAAAGACATTATTAGAAAACAGGTCGAAGAAATGACGGAGGCGGGAGTAGTAGAGCCAGCTAGTAGCCCGTGGGCCTCGCCTGTTGTTCTCATAAAAAAGAAAGACGGAACGTGGCGTTTCTGTGTCGACTACCGGCGCCTGAACTCATTCACTGTTAGGGATGTGTACCCACTCCGAAGGATTGACGACGCTCTCGAGTCCTTGCAAGCAGTGCCGTATCTCCGCCTAGGCAAATTAGGCAGCTGCCTAGGGGCCCCAGTCTCGGAGGGGGCCCCGGGCCAGGTGCCGAAGTGGTATACGTTGAGGGCACAAGACCAAGAAAAGAAAATGTCAATTTTTCCGTACGAAATATTAATTTATTTAATAGTATGTAAAATAACTGGAGATCATTTTGGAGACTGTGAAAAAGTTATGTCTTATAGCCTCACCTACCGAGTGATTGGCGGAGTGGTTAAAGGCCCTAACCACAGTATAGAGGTTTACACAGTATGGTAACAGGGGTATCTTCCAATGTTAAGGTTTTCTGAGGACCTTCTCGGTCCCCAGAGTAATATTCAGCTAAAAGGCCAGAAGACGAAAGGGTACATTCGCAAACCTCCCAGTCCAGTTCAAAAAAGGTCACAACGGTTTACAAAGCGCGTAATTTAAATCTATTGCTTTAAACTATGTGAGCTTAAAACAAAAGATGAATTAACTAGGTCAAAGCACAACACGTATACACATTATAGACTATTTCGCGTTACCCAGGTTGCACCACGAGGAGGCAGTCTATTTTGCAACCCATACATAGGTGTTTTATAGTATACAGGTTTAACCCCATATACTATAAAATACCCATGTATATTAATGTCTATATGTGTTGTTATGACTATTTATGTCTATATACGAGTTGTCCATTACATTAGTACTTTACAACTATTCCTAAATATTACTAACTTTTGCAAGTTTAGTATTTTTCCAAAAGCACTTTCAAATGCGCGCGTTGCCGGTAGGACCCTACGTCAGCCCAAAACTCCCTAGAGTGCCCGAGAGAAAGGTCACCAGTCCCCCGTTTTGTGAATGTTTTGTTCTCTTCTCGAACCCTTTTTCTAGTAGACTAGGAATGCCTACATGGGGGTACATCGACTCCTGACATCTCCCACGTGGATCAACTATCATTCATAGTACGATACGTGTCTGTAGAGGGATGTCCTGTCGAACGATTTTTAAGATTCGTACCGAATTGTGGCCATAAAGCAGAAGATCTGGCTAACGTTGTTCTCCAGACCTTGAAAAATCATGACTTGGATATCGCCAACTGTCGCGGACAGTCTTATGACAACGCAAGCAACATGTCGGGTGTATATTCCGGTTTTCAAGCGAGAATAAAACAAGTGAATCCTCTTGTAGTTTTCGTCCCCTGTTCGGCTCACCCTCTGAATCTTGTCGGATCATGTGCTGCTGAGTCTTGTGAGGCTGCTATATCTTTCTTCGGTACTTTACAGGAACTGTATAATTTTTACTCGATCTCGACACACAGATGGGAAGTTTTGTTATCTCAAGTGAAGCCAAACTCAACAGTTGTAAAGAGCCTTTCTCAGACAAGATGGTCGGCTCGTAGTGACGACTGCCGAAGTCTCTGTTGCTCCTGGAATGAGATATTGGCAGCTCTTCAGGTAATCGCTAATGACACAGGTGAAAAACCATCTACACTGTTAAAAAGGGGTCCGAAAACCGCAACTTAAAGTGCTTCACTTGCTGCATACAAGCTGCACTTTCTGCAATGCCTGCTTCATAAAGCGCACATAGGAAACAAGAGAGAGGAAAAAGCTGCACTTTTGGCAGCTCCAGTTTTCACCTTCTGCAGTGCCTGCTTCAGAATGCGGATACCGGGAAAAAAGAGAGGAAAAGGCTGCACTTTTAGCAGTTCCGTTCCTATGTTCCTCGTATGTCAAATAAATGTCTCCATGCAAATCTCCATGCAAGTCTCCATGCCAGTTTTAGCAGTTCCGTTCCTATGTTCGTCGTATGTCAAATAAATGTCTCCATGCAAATCTCCATTCAAATCTCCATGCAAGTCATGCAAATCTCCATGTCTCCATGCAAGTCTCCATGCAAATGTCTGAATTCATGGAGACATTTATTTGACATACGAGAGGTAACTGAAGGTTTCTTTGGTTGAGAAGTCTGTGTAACATTGTTTTCTCTTTTTGAAAGGAATCCGCAAACCTGCTTGATTCAATTTCTGAAATAAAAAGGGGCCCACCTTTTATAAGTGCAGTGGGATCCGACTTATCAGTATACTGTAAAATTTTTTTGTAAATTTACAGTGCTTTTACAACTGTTTTGATGTATTCATACCATAATTTCGTTGTGAACTATCGTTAAGTAAAATTGTTGTAATATCACCTGTATTTTCTTGTTTTTTTGCAACAATTTTAAGAGTAAAATAATATACGATTATTTCTTGTTAAATTTAACATCAATGTTTTTGAAAAATACTCAAAGTTGTTGTAAAACTTATTCAGTCAACTAGTAAGAGTCAGTTATTGACTTTTGTCTGGCCTTCTTGTACATATATGATACATATTTGTAATCTTACAACTTTCTGTCACAATTCGGAGAGCAATAATTTTTGGTAACTATACAATGCTATTGCTTTGAAACCAAAATATCTCTATATAGACTTCTTTACAACAACTACACTATATACATATATATTAAAATCTGGACATCTGGTGGAAAATGTTTAATAAGTGCCAGACATTTTAAGTTTGAATTTAGATGTATATAAAACGCGTCAAATTTTTTCTCTGGGATACTTGGGATGAAAACCTGCAATTTTTGCTCTTGTTCTTGCGCCCTCCGTGTGGTTGCGTCAGAGGTTCACGCGAGAGTCACGGGATTACGCTTCCCCTTATAGTTTGTGCTCTTAAACCATGCGGTCTCTTATTCATTATTGCGTGTTCATGGAGTCGTATTATTACTTGCAATAAGTTTCTATACGTTTTTTTGATACACTGAGAGTACTAGAGTTCCGATATCCGGCATAGCCAGTAGGATAAAGTGAATTGTTTCATAAATATCAGCAGATCAAGTAAGTTTCCCATTCCAGTTCAGTTTTTAGCGTGTAACTATAACACTTGTAAAATTACACTTCAGTATAAATGTACCTTTATTACATCATTTTCTTATTTTACTAATTGCCATAGTATATATATTCTTTCCCAATGAAAATTTATATTTATACACACCGCTTCATCTTCATATTAATTCTCTATTTTACGCATTTTGGAGTACGTAAGAATAGATTATTTGTTTTCTTTATTACATCTAATTTATTATAAGACATCCCAATTGCCATTTTTAAGTTGAATTTTAAAGTTCTGTATAAAAATAGGTGGAGTCCCAATATACGCAGCAAGGGTCTACTGGGTATACCTGTCCGTGGAAATTATATTGAGAAGAATCCCAGGCAATAAAGCGAGTCCTCAATCAAACTGGTACTGGTTTGCGTCTGGTAATAGGCTGATTCTGTATTGCAACGCAACGTTAGTCGCAAGTTAGTCGCAACGCATTCAAAACGCGAGTATTTTATTGCTCTATATGCAAAAAAGTCTGCCACCATCTCAAATTTTACCGACTTCACTTAAAGGCCCATTCCTCTGTGTCATCTTCTCAGCTTTTCCCTTGTACAGTATGCGCTTCAGCTTTTAAAACGCAGTTTTCCTTAAATACTCACTTTTCCAGAAAACACAAAGATGTGGTCTTTGCCAAAACTGAGTCAATTTATTCCAAAAATTTTTTTTGAAAAATGTACTGTTCCAAATTGTGAAGAAAGTATATCGAATTTATATTTTCTGTTGAAACATCTCAAGGCGCACATTAGGTCAGGAGTTCAAACTAGATGCCCGTATAAGGACTGTAATTTTTCAGCCAGCGTCTTGTCTAGCTTTACTTCACATCTGTCAAGAAAACATAGGAAAAACTCAACAGCTTGGCCTACTTTGACTGGTTTGCTGCAGGAGAGTGGTTCTTTTTCTGAAACACACGGGAGCAATGAAGAAAATACGAATTTTACACATTGCGATGATTTTAGGGGTAGGGAGAATGTTGATGTAGAAAAATCAAATGAACTTGAACGAGAACTTAGTAGTGCAGAAGAAGTTGAATTGATGAGAGCACTTGCGAATCTTTACCTTCAAATGGAAGTCAAGTTCCTTATTCCGCAAAGTACAGTTGACGTTATTACTGAAAACTACTGCGCAATTGCAAATATTTCTAGACAGCGGTATATTGAGAGTACTAAAGTCTGCTTGAGAGAGCAAGGGCTAAGTGAAGAAATTATTAATGAAATTTGTGAAAAATTATGTAGGAAAGATCCTATCTCTAGGCTACATGAGAGCAAAGGAAAGTTGAGTACTCAATACTTGAGGAGACAATTTTTTACGAGAAACTTCCATTACGTCGCACCCGTTGAGCTTAAAGCTTCTCTAAACAGCTCGTACCATTATGCTCCAATTGAGGAAACCCTTCGAAGCTTATTTAGCCATGATATAGTCCGCAGGTCATTAGAAAATTATTGTCAGGTTAATAATCCAACCTACGTTTTCTCTGATGTGTTCGATGGGCTAGTTTTTCAAGCCCTTCCTCCGGAAAGAAAAAAAGGCATCCATATTATTTTATACACTGACGCATTCGAAGTTGTATGTCCAATAGGCTATGCTGTAACTAGATACAAAGTTCTTGCGGTCTACATGGTATTAGCAAATTTACCGTACTACCTTAGATCAAGCGTAGATCAGATTCAGCTTATACTTCTTATAAAAGAGAAGGACTTTGAGGTACAGATTCATTTTGAAAGACTAGCAAAAGACTTAATGAAAGTAGAAGCTGACGGCTTTCTTGTTAACGGAGTAGCATATCCAGTAAATCTGTTAGCAATTTTGGGAGACAACCTTGGCAGCCATACAATAGGTGGATTTATCGAAAGCTTCTCGCGAAATGAATACTACTGTAGATTTTGTTTGGCAACTATAGAGATGGACGCGATTCTCTAGACATCATCAACACATGGCCTTTAAGAACTAAAGAAAACTACAACGCCTGTGTAGAACAAATTGTAAATACCATTGATAGTAAAAACGGAATAAAGTTTAGCTCGCCATTCAATAATTTAAGTTTCTTCCATGTATGTAATCCAGGGTTACCACCATGCATTGCCCATGATCTTTTCGAAGGCGTAATAGCGTACGACGTGCCACTCTTTTTAAAAAATTTGGTTCGTCTTGGTTGGTTTTCGAAACAATATTTAAATAGTAGAATAGAAAAGTTGAAGTATGCAGAATTAGATAGAAGAGATGCTCCAAAGCCGTTAAATTTTTCCAAACCGAGGTTAACCGGAAACGCAGTTTCCTTGCGTAACTTCTTACGTTTTTTGCCCCTAATCTTGAGGAAGAAAGTTGTGAATTGCAACGAAAATTTTGGCGCTCATTAATCCAACTTAAGAAAATTGTCGAATTTTGCTGCGCACCAAAGATTACAACGCAGCAAATGACAATTCTAAACCAGCTTATTCATGAATATATCTACGCTCGCATGACGCTCTTCCCTAATGTACCGTTACGCCCCAAACATCACTTTCTTTGCCACTATCCAAAGCTTATCGAACAGCTTGGACCCGTAAGCAAATTGTCTACTTTAAGATTTGAATCCAGGCATTCTTTTTTTAAGAAGGTGATTCGTGTTACGGGGAATTTTAAAAATGTTACTAAGACTCTATCCGAAAAGCACCAGTTACTTCAAGCTTATTTGCACGACAACGGTCTATTCCCACCGCAAGTTGTCTTAACGGGAATTTTCGAATACTTCGATGCCAACAATATGAGTGAGGAGACTTTGCTTTCTAATGGGAGTCGGTGGCTCACGGGGAATAGTGCTGTAATTAAGGGCACTCAATACAAAATAGGAATGTGGTTACCAATTCGGAAGCTCAATCCAATATTGGAAGATATTTTTTTTGGTAAAATTTGCTCCATCTTCGTCTCTGAGTGTTTGAGTACCACGTATTTTCTGCTTGAAGAAATGTTATTTCATTGGGTAGAAGAGTTTGGAGTATTTAGGTTAGTAGATGTTATCAATGCTAAGAGTAAAAGGGTAGTGTATCACTCCGAGCTTTTAGACTACAGTCCGTTGCATAGCTACCCGACAATTGAGGGAGAAATTGTTATACTCCCTAAAATATCGTATGTTTAAATATCATAGTATGTTTGTGTATCGTATGTGTATTAAGAATATTACTGCTTTGCCAAAATTAATTTGAAATATATAAGTCCTACACAGTAAGTTGTAATTTTAATTGGACGCATTCTCAAAAAATATTAAGCGCTGTGTGTGTCTTCTAGAATATATGGATGCCTTCATCCAAGAAACTCTTCCAGGGCTGGGTATCGAAGAACTATCCTTGCTCTATGAAAAACTATCCGAATTGGGAGTTGAGGAAATCAATGATTTCCTACTAATAGAAGATTGCAATATCCTGACACCTCCACTAAAATTCATCCAAAGTATGAAACTGCGTAAGGCAGCAGAGAAAAGTAAGGAATAAAATTAAAATGTGGAGTTACTAATTATTTTGTCAGTTACTGCTGAAGGAAGCAAGTCTTTTGTTCAATCCTCTGACCGTGTCGCAAGTGACGAACACAGCACCTCGTCTGTAGCATCGTATGGCACAAGACGTGATAGCAACTGCCTACAAGAATTTGAAATACCTTGGGAAAAATTTAGCACGCAAGTCCTAGAAGCATGTGAACAAGGGAAAAGAATTTTTTATGAAAGCGTAACAAGCCAATTTGTAAGAGACATCGCCTATGAAATAGACCAAATATGCCCCAGACCACCCTTTGCAACCATACAAGCAATAGCAAGTAGGTTAGCAAACAAATACCCTTTAACGTTTTGCGATGTCCCGCCTGGGCATGTAAGCGTCCCTGAGGGGTATCATGCATGTGATACACTAGCAAGAGCTATATATCAACGTTTACACAATGAATGGCGGAAGTCAAAGTTGGGTACGGACCAAAGACAAGATTTCGTCCCCAAGAAAAAAAATTCTGTTCTTACAACACACGGATGCAAGGACTTCGACCCAGCGTTGCCTGAAAACGAAACGGAGGAGAGCCAAATATCCAAGAAAAACGAAATTAAGCAGGAATTTACTTTACGTAAACCACAGGAAGGAAAAATTGTTCAGCTAATGCAAGATACCTATTGGGCACAGCGTAAGATGATAGAAAGCGAACCTCGTGTGTCCTACCTAACAATGAAGGAGGAGTTTCCTTTCTTGTTTGAACAGAGGTAATTGTATTTTAGTATTTATACACATTGCAATAACCTTTTGTAAAAGGTATTTCTTTGGTCACTTCGAAAGACTTCTTAGCAAGACCGACGTTCTGAAGTCAGCCCTTACGGAACTTGAAAAGGAAACACAATTTGTATGGAAGGTTGCTCAGGAAAAAGTAAAGAAAAAATTGTCCAACGTACTTCTTCGCAATATTTGTGAAGAAGTGAAAATATACAATGCAGTAAACGAGAATAATTCTGGCTTAGTTCTCGGCGCCGTGCCCATAATTGCCTCTATCTTCAAAGAGCCACTTAGTGAGCTCATTATCTTAACGGAGGTAAATAAGTTGCTTTTATAGCCTACATTTTAATCGCTCCCAAATCATTAATGCGTTTAGGATTTCGAGAGCGCCAGAGAAAACTTACCCTGTCACCCATGTGTTGTGGCAATCGGCGACGGACTTCTACGTGCTGACCATTACATAATCACCGTAGACAAGGAAAAGTTAATGCATTGCGCAAATCTGAAAGAGGCAACCTTAACAGCCTTTGCTTCTTACTACGTCTTTTGGTTGCAATACCCAGCAAAGATGCAGGCAACCATGGAGTTCCTCGAAAGGTAAATTTATTACATTGAAAAACCCCATCCTTAATTCCATCTAACTACAGGAACGTCTTCCAGATCGACGATTGTAAAGGTACCAAAGCAGCGAAAAAGAAATGCACAAGAATGCACCCAAAATTATCCAAATTTAATAACAGAAAAATAGAAAACCCTTAAATCATTTTGTTTACCTTTGCGATGTTGCGCGAGTCGTAAAATCGACCGTGTCTTGTTTTGAGTTTTATCATTTGCTTTCACATTTTTGACTGATTTTGCCTTGCATGTAAATGTATTTGGATTTCCGTGACAAATTTTGTGTTGCAAACATACTATGCAAAATTGTTTTGACTGTAACCCGTGGAATATTAACCTAGTCTGAGATTTGCAGAAAATTCCTTTTGTAACAAATACAAAACCTCGTGTAATTCTCTAGTATGTTGAAATCGTGGTGTGGACCTCGTTGTGGACGAGTTGTGGACCTTGTCCAGGACTTGGAACCCCTACCGAAGCCAATCTGAAGGACGGTTTGGAATGAACTCAACAGGACCAACAAGAAAAGTAAGCTCTCGATAAGCTCTCTAAGCTTGGGAAGGTGGAATGCGCAGTAATATGGGTAGTATCTTGGGTAGGTTGGTCGTGGGTACTCGGTCTTGAAGCAGATCTGTGAAGCAGGTTGTCGATCTTGAAGCAGGTTGTCGAGATCCGGTGTGGACCTCGTCTTGAAAGAAGATTTGGTGTTGTTGAACCCCAATGCGCTTTGACAACTATGGAAATTAAAGAAAACAAACATAAATTAGAAAGGTATTAAGCTTCTTTTTTGGTTTAGAAGAGTAATATGCGGGTACTAACCGGTCAATACCAATATCAGAGTCAATGGAGTTCTTGCTGGGACGTAAATCGTGTAGATCATCTAGGCTTATCGCAGGGGTTGACGAGGCAGTTGACACAGGCTTCTTCAGCGCCTTAGGGCGAGGCGTCGGATACTTTCCCTGGGTAGTTTGGAGTCTCTAGGTACTTTTGCAGGCGACCAATACCTGTTGGGAGATACAAGTTAATACTTTATTGCGTTAAAACTCTAAAAAATAATAATTGTACTAATGAAACGGTTAGAAATAAATCGAGAGCTTACTTTTCATGTTGGTCTTGTTGAGTGCATTCCAAACCGTCGTTCATTGGCTTCAGCAGGGGGTTTCTAGTCCTGGATGAGGTCCACAACTCGTCCACAACGAGGTCCACACCACGATTTCAACATACTAGAGAATTACACGAAAGGCTTGCAAGAAGCGTATTATTAAAAGAAATGTCCGGTTTGTGAGTCCTTTAAGCAAGTAAACGACGTTTTCGCCGTTTTTTTTTTATAATAAGACATAGTTAAGTATATATCTAAGAAAGGTTTGGAATTAACTATACCTTAGAATCCATAGGAGTTTTTTCACGTCTAACTATTGCAGAGGAGTTGGGTTCACGTCTAACTGTCCACTTGACTACACAGTTTGAAACTGAACAGAACGAGATGAGAGAATGCCTTATATTGTCTTGAATTGCCTTCGGGTTATCGATCATTGTTGCTTTTCGACTTTTACACGTTAGAATTTTGTTGTTTGTTCACGTCTAACTGTAGACTTGGCTACCAAGTTTGAAACTGAACAGAACGAGACGAGGGAATGTTTGAATTCCCTTGCCTTCGTGTTATCGATCGTATTGCTTTTGGACTTTTACACGGTAGAACTAGGTATTGCCTTCGGCTTCAAGGAAAAAGAGAGGATTTACACAAATCGTATAGAAACCTCCATACGAAAACCTTGTATCTTTTAGAAAAGAGGGTACTTGGGTGCCATTTGTAAAAGTTTTTTAAGATTATTTTATACCAATGTTTTTATTTTTTAAGATTATTTTATACTTATGTGAAAGATTAGGACAATTAGATGATAAATCTCAGATATTGCTAGGTCTAAGCCATTCCTTCATCGTTTGCGAGTTTTTTGTAATACAAAGTTTTATGGGAACATGCTGCGTGACCAAAATTCACAGGCAGCGGTGGGGCTAAAAGGAACAAACGCCGTATGAATAAGTAGTACGGATAAGGCTACAAAAGAGACAACCCTATTAAGAAATTTTACTATGTGTTACCTTTCTTTAAACGTTATAATTCTCGTACATGTGAAATTTAGTTGGGGAAAGCCAAATTCATAGGAATGTAAGCTTTCCAAGCCTCTTCTCCCAACTTTATAGGCTAACATGACTACAATTGTTTTTTATTAGCACAATTAAGGCACTTTTATTCGGCAGTATTATAATATCGTATGATGCTTAAATTTAAAGAATTATCCTAAGCTTATTTCAAAGATTCGTAATATTATTGCTTTATAATTTTTGGAATTGATGACGTCTTGTTTGAGAAAGAGAATATCGCAGGATTAGTCAGGGTAAGAGACCTGTACAAAGATTAGATAACGGGGGAAAAGTTCAAGAGGAAACTAGCCGTTTCCACCTTAGTTTTGAAAACGGCAAATTGCCATCCTATGTGAACTTAGGATACCAAAAAAATAAAAGTTCATCACTTCGAACCAAGACCCATCAGCTGTTATAAGTGTCAAAGATTTGGGCATATCAGCTCTGTCTGCAAGGCAAGGGATAGATGTGGGCACTGTGGTGGAGAACACGCCACGTCAATCTGCGAAAACAAGAAAGAGGGAAAGGAGCCAGCATGTGCAAACTGTAATAAGCAACATACTGCAGCGGATAGGAACTGTGAGTTTTTTACAGGAGCTAAAGGGAACCAAACTCAGGCAAATCGAAAAGCGGACACATTAGGTGATCAGACCATAAAACGTAACGAGGTAGAACACACTGAAAAGAGTCAAATATCGGTTAATAACGTCAGGATAGGAGAAATAGCAGAAAAAGAAGAAGACAGAACAGTTCAAGAACTAACGGAAAAAGCGAAGAAAACTTTAGTAGTAGCGAAACAAAGCTACAGTGAGGTATTACAAGGTAAGAACAAGGAAAAAGAGAAACAAACAAATCGAGAGGAAAAGCAACAAGACGAAGAGAAGCCAGAAGTTGAAAAAGAGACAACTGATTTGGGGAACTGGGTAGGAGGATTGGTCAGAAAAGTAATTTCAGTAGTTTTGACATGAGGGAAATGGGAAGAAATCTGCAAGGAAGGAAAATTTTTTATTAGGAATGGAAACTTTATACAACAAATATTAACATGGATTGCGAGGGCATAAACATTTTATTTCGGAATGACAGGAGCATAAGGGCCAATGTTGATTCCTTAACAGCCTATGTAAGTAATTTAAAAAAGATAATAGATGTTATTGTTATTTGTGAAACATGGCTAAAAGAAGGGGTGAAAATTAATTTAAGAGGTTACGAGGAATATAGAGTAGACAGGATAGGAGATAGAGGGGGAGGAATTGGGAGATTTCAATTCTCACCACAGCATGTGGGGTAGCCGAATATCGGATAGGAGAGGAATGTAAGAATGGTAACCTTAAAAGTATTGCATGGATAAGCTTGTGTGGTATGGCATAATGTAAGGGGAAGGTTGTCATGATTACTATGCAGGCTGTCTGAGCAGTTGAACGTGCTGGATGTGTTTATCTCAACTGTGTTGATCTCAACTGTGCAGTTCCCAAACACCCCAAACTACAAACTAAACTTATTTAATCAAAAGAGTCAGTGCCTTCTTTATGCAATATTCTTACAGATCGAACTTCTCACCACCTTCCAACCATGTAACAATGACTTCTCACCGCCTATTTAGGCAGAAAACTCTTAAAACTTTGTGTTCTAAAACGTGTTAACATCGTTACATTGTGTTGTGTTAATTTCGTTACTCTTTTAGTTACATTGCAATCAAACTCCAGTTTATTCATTTCATTTCACTCGTTCATCTTCAATCCCGAACTCGTCCCCAACCCTTTCCATCGCACTGCTGACGTCATCAAACCTTGAAATGGAGTCAGAAATAGAAATCGATGATCCGCTTATACCTGTTATATCCTTTGAACCTGTTATTTCCGTTGAACTTGTTTCATCTGTTGTTCCTACTCACACAGAATAAAACCAAACCAACCTACTGAAATGTAGCTCCTGTGGAATCCTTTTCGAAAAAGACAGACCAAACGTCAAAAACTGTCATGAATGTCGCCACAAACCCCATTCCCACAAAAGACATAACTCTCCAGGAGAAGAAACTACTCGATAAAGATCATTCTCAGTTGATGACTTCCTCTCCAAAAGGTTAGATTATTTAACAGATTTAATCCTAAATGTAGTTGAAAAACAAAACCTACAAGAAAACATTACAAAAACACACAACAAAAAACAAAAAAAAAAATACAAAAAATACAAAAAACACTACAAAACCTACAAGAAAACACTGAACTGAAACGTTCCCTAAACATCCTGATCCAACAAAACTCAGACCTAAAATCTGATCTTGAAATCTCTCGACAAGAAAGAAACTCCCTCACTTCCACCAGAACTATAACCGATCAGAAAGAAGAACCTCCTAAAGAAACAGCTTGGTCACAGATCATATAAAAAATGGCAAACTCAGAGCCTCAAAACTGACAGAACAAACCTACAACTTTGCAAACATATCTCAACAATCCACCTCCAGACCAAACTCAACTTTCCAAGAAGACCCAGAAATTGAAGATGTCACCTTGATTCTCCAACAACTTGACGAAGAAAAGGGTAATAAATTCATCCCAAGAAAAGACCTCTTATCAATCTTGGAAAAAAACATAAAAACTCCATCGAAACGCCCCAATCCCCATTTTCGTTCGAAAAACAAAAACAAAGAAAGTTATTCTTACTTACAAAAACCGCGAAGAAAAACACAAATCAAACGAAATCTTGGCTGAAACCTCCTTCTCCGAATTGGGACCCGTCAAAGCTGTAAACAGAAAACCAAACCTTCAGATTGTGATTCACAAACTCCCCACAGATGAAACCCCTGAAGACATCTGCTCTCACCTCAGCGACAAAAATTCTATTCTCAACATCAACTTTCAAACCAATCACTTCAAACATATTAACCCTGGCAGCACTAAAAAATTCGGATCTGCTTGGTACACCTGCTCGTCACTGATAGAAAAAACTAAACTTCTTTCAGGCGGAGCCCTAATCGACTTCAACTCAACAGTTCAAGTCGAAAATGTTAGACCTCCTTTAATTATCCAATGTTATAAGTGTCTAGAATTTGGCCACCTCTCCTCTTTTTGCCCCAAAAAGATTACAAGATGCGGCAAATGCGCCGATCTCCAGCATGATATCAAATCATGTACAAACTCCCGCTTAAAATACAGATAGGATACAGCCTTCGACCATTCGTGCCCATCAAGAATAGCAGCTATCAAAAAAGCCACCAATTAACCTCAAAACAAGCAAAACCAAAACCCCTCATGTCTCAAACTCAATGTAATTCCTCTTCTTCTCATTCCACCAATATTCTAATTCATAATATCCGAAAAAACAAGAATCAACTTTTTGAAACACTGCGTGAAGCACACAACCACAACTCTCAAGCAGCTTTTATTCTCGAACCTCCAACTAATTTTAACTTTACAACAATTTCAAACTTCCAAACCACTAAACCTGACTCTTCATATATTGATACTATTAGCTTCAAAGATAATCACATTGAATTATCTTTGAAGCTAATCACAGATAATCTTTGAAGCTTCAAAGATAATCACATTGAACCAAATTCGTTTGTACCGCAATACGGGAATCTTTCCAACTTTACCAACGAAGTCACGCTAGTTATTCAACAGCAAGACCCCGAAAAACGTAAAAAAGAAGTACCCAGGAAAGAGCTCCTAACAATCGTAGAAGACGATATAAAAAAAACGGACCGTACAGCTCCTATTCCCATTCTGGTTCGTAAGCTAAAACACGGGGATCTATCCCTGACATATAAAAACAGAACGGAAAAAGAATCAGGGACTGTACTCTTTAAAGAGAAAACTTTGCCCCAAATTGGTCCGGTGAAAATAATCCCACACCATCCCAAACTAGGAGTGCTAATTCACCAATTGCCGAAAGATCAATCCCTCGACGTCATTTGCTCCCACCTTTCCGACAAAAACTCGGACTTGGGCATTAATTTTCAAACAACCAACGCAAAATGGTTAAACCCATCAAGTACCAAAAACTTTGGCTCGATCCTATATACCTGCTCTACCTCAATCGAGATGACAAGACTTTTGAAAGAAGGAGCTCTCCTTGCATTCAATAGAGTAGTCCAGGTTGAGGAAACTCGTTCCAACACTGTCTTACAATGCTTTAAATGTCAAAAATATGATCATTTAGCCTACAACTGCCCAAGCAAAACGTCGAATTGTGCAAAATGTACAGCCACTACCCACAGTACTAAAGAATGTACGAGTACCACACAGAAGTGTATCAACTGTGGAGGCAAGCACGCAACTTATAACTACTCCTGCTCTGTTCGCGTCGAAGCCATTAAAAAGTCGCAAGCTAACTCCAAAAAATGAAGACAACAAAAATAATAATTCAAAATATAAGAAAAAGTCTCTCCCAACTCCAAGAATTAACTCACGAAGCCCAAAGGAATAACGTCCACACTATCGTAGTTTTAGAACCTCCTCAAAACCTGAATATCAAACTCCTTTTCGGCTACAATATAACAAGGTCATATGAAGAATACCAAGGAATAGCAGTTTTGTCAACTCAAACCACCTCTTATGAACTTCTTGAAATTTGTCCATTATATGCAGTTTTTAAAATACTCACCCTATCCTCATCACCCATCATCGTTGTTGCGATTTACAGGCGACATGACCAGAATATCGAGCTTTTACTTAATAACACCTGGAACAAATTTCGACAAATCACTCAAAACATCATATTCACAGGTGATTTTAACGCCCACCATTGGGCCTGGGAAGCCAAGAAACCAGACCTAGCGGGCACTCAACTTCATAACTTTATGGCAGACCATAACATGGAACTTATGAACGCCTGGAATATCAACACCTTCGGCAACAGACAAGGTAGCCAATCAACACTTGACTTAACCTTTGTTCCTTTAAACTTGTTATCCAAAGCCCACATGGAGTTGCTCGATGACGATATTTATTATAATGAATCCGACCACAAAGCTACTATTTTAACACTGGAACTCACTGAAAATAAACCCCAGAGCACCTCGTGGTCGTACGCTAGGGCTAACTGGCGCGGGATGCGTATCGATATCGCTTTAGAACTACTCGATAAACGATCACTCTGGCTGAATATGAAATACCATTACGACGTCGATGCAGCCACGAATTCGCTAACTTCTATCATACAAAAGGCAATGACAAAGCACATCCCCAAAAGAATAATTAAAAATAAAAACCCATGGTGGAATACCAATCTTAACGTCCTCCGATTACAGGCTTCCAAAGCTTTAAATAAGTTCAAACATACAGGTTCACCTCAAGACGAGAAAGTCTGGAAAATGCAGAGAAACCTTTACCGCTCGCAAACAAGAGAATGTAGAGAAGAATACTGGGAAAATAAACTAAAGTCTCCGAATAACAAAACGCTATGGGCAATGGACAGATGCCTAAAAAAAGAAGAAAAAAATCTACTGGGCCATCTTAAGCAAGAAAACGGACAAACTTTTCCAGACGAAATTACCAAATTGAACTTTTTAGCAAGAGAGCTGCTCGGAGGCACACCACAAGTCCACAACTCCGTTTTACCAAGACACTCAAGACTCAACCCAAGATCCCAAGAAAATATCAACATCACCCGCGAAGAACTCTCTCTGATCGCTAACAACCTCCGCCCCTTAAAAGCAGCTGGACATGACGATATTCAACCGATAGTTATTAAAGAAATTTGGAATATTATTGAAAAACCCTTGCTCAACATCTACAACTTTTCTATAAAACTAGGCTATTACCCCAAAACTTGGAGGAAAGCGAAAGTACTTATACTTCCCAAACCTCATAAAGCAAACTATGATACCCCAAAAAGCTTTCGCCCAATCTCCTTATTACCTGTCTTGGGAAAAATTTTGGAAAAGGTGATAACTGAAAAGTTACAAAAATTCATCGAGGGAAATAATCTTCTCTCCGATAAACAATGGGGTTTTAGGAAGAATAGATCTACAATTGACGCCTTAGAAACGTTGACAAACATGGTGCTCAAGTCTTTTAATAAAGGGAAAGTCTTCACTGCGCTTCTTTTGGACATAAGCGGAGCCTTCGACAACGTTCTACACAATAAACTAATTGAAGAGCTTAAAAAAATTAAAATACCACTACCACTAATAAGGTGGACATCCAGTTTCCTTCAAGATCGCAATGCCTTCATAATACAAGGCGCAACTCAAAGTCTACTACATCGAATAGTCAAGGGAGTACCTCAAGGTTCTCCTCTTTCCCCCCTTTTGTTTCTAGTTTATATTAATGGTTGCTTCAACACGATTAAACGTAAAAAAATCAGCCTTCAAGGTTTCGCTGACGATACAATTTTAACTACATGTAGCAATTCAAGCGATCAAAATGTTCAACTCCTAGCACGTAATATCTCCGCACTTGAGAAATGGGGTATACGGCTAAACCTTCGTTTCGCAAAAGAGAAAACTGAATTAATCCATTTTTACCGGAAAAGGACATTAGAAGATGCTCCTCTTATTTGGGGTCAAACCACAATTTTTCCGAAAACTTCAGTCCGCTATCTGGGACTCCACTTCGACCACCAACTTAGGTGGACAAATCACATTTCTTACCTGGTCAACCAGTGCAACTTCTCGTTAATAAGAATTAACCAAATCACCAAGTGGTGCAAAGCTGTTACTAGTAACCAACTTAAAACTCTTTTCCGTGCAACGACAATTGCTAAAATGTTATACGCCTTCCCAGCATGGTGCACCGTCCCGATCTCAAGACTAGAACCACTCCGACAATTGTTTAGGAAAGGTTTACTCACGATTACAGGAGCACTAAAAACCACTCCTTCAGTAGCCCTCCAGGTTGAAACAGGGATACTTCCTTTGGAATTAATTTTAAAGAAAAGTCACCTCAACTTTTTTGCAACTAAGAATTGGAACAAATGGCCAACCAACCAAGAACTGTCAAAACGTAAAAGCTATATATCATGCTCCGAAAGAGCACGTCAAATTATTTTAAAAGTATGGATTAAACCTCCCACCTCCCTGGCGGATGCTAAGAACCAAATCTCAAGTTACCTTTTTAACATTTGGTGCGAAAACTGGAAAAAAAACTCAATGTGTAATAAAAGATCTAGATGCCTCACCAGAAAAAAAACCAATCATTGCCTCAGGGATTCCCCGCCATATTTTATCAACAATCATTCAAATCAGAACAACCCATTTCGCCTGCAAAGCTTACCTTAAACGCATTAAAAGGATTGACAGCGACTCTTGTATCTGCCGATCTCAAGCTAAACAAGACGTACCACATCTCCTGATTCACTGTAGCAGACTCAATCAAGATCGTGCGAAACTTCTGCGGGGATTATCCATTTTAAAAATTCATTTCAACCCCAAAACTATCCTTTCGGATCCAAGAACATTCGGATTATTATCAACCTTTGCGCACCAAATGAAAGAACTAGCAAAACCCTAAGTTTACTCGCAGCCCTCCCTCCCTATCCTTACCCTCCTCTCCTTTTCCCATCAGTTTTAACCCTGTATGGACCAAGATGAGGTATAATACCTTCCCTTGTCCACTAACCTGTTTTACTTGTTCGCCAATTTTAACAATATATTGTAATCACCGCAACTGAGAATAAAGAACCATCAACAGGCGGAAGCCTACGATGGATTTAGATTTAAAAAAAAAAAAAAAAAAAAAAAAAATCACATTGAAATATTAATATCTCGAGAACTTTACTCTCTAACCAAAATCTCATTCAAAAACCATCTCCCCATAATTCTTGTTACAATCTACAGAAGACATACAAATGAAGTCTCATCACTACTTACTGAAATCTGGAAAGAATTAGAAAAGATAAATGCTTACATAATTATCTGTGGCGATTTTAATGCCCATCACTGGCACTGGGAGGCAAAAAAAATGGATAAACCTGGCCTTCGCTATACGATTTTATCACTTCCTTAAACTTAATCCTCCTAAATAAATGGAATGTCCCTACATTCATGAACGAAAAGGGCGAATCCTCCACAATAGACTTAGTTTTCGCTTCTTCTGAAATTTCCCACCTTCTTCACCTTCGTCTTCTAGATAACCCTGATTTTCTAAACGAATCTGATCATAAAGCTATCCTCCTAAAAATCAAAGCCCCTTTTGTTGAATATAGACCCGAACAATGGAACTATAAACTGGCCAACTGGGAACTAATCAACAATACCTTATCAGAACCAATAGAAAATAAAAAAAACAAATTATTTTCTCTGAATAGTCCCAAGGAAATAGATGTTTCCACACAACTTTTAACTAAACTCCTTACCGATACAGCCAGCAAGTATATCCCAAAAATCAATTCAACGAGGAAGAAAAATCCTTGGTGGACAAAAGATCTAAACCTCCTTAGAAAACTAGCAGCACAACACCTAAAATTGTATAAAAAGTCACCAACCCAAAACAATGAAAGAACTTGGAAAGATGCTAGGAACTTATACACTATGAAATGTCGTCAAAATCGAGCGAACTATTGGCAACTAAAAATGAACACTCCTGACTCTAGAATTCTCTGGAAATTAGATCACAAATTTCGATCAAACGCAAACCAAAACTCATTAGACCAACTACTAGATGATAAAGGAAAATCTTTTAAACAGATTACTGACAAATTAGACTTTCTAACTCAAAAAATGTTAGATCTACCAGCTCCGATCACCTCAATCCCTCAAATTACTGTAAAAAAACAGGTACATAAAATTGACCATCTATACATTACTAGACAAACAAGTTTCGCTCTTCTGGATTACGAACAACTATCAGAATTAATTAAAAACCTTCCCCTCTTCAAAGCCTCTGGCGAAGACAATATACAACCAATACTCATTAAAAAAGACTTGGTTATGACATTGGTTATGGTTAAGACATTGGTTACTTGGTTAAGACATTGGTTATGCTGTAACTGCACTATTTAATTCATCCATAAAATTATCTTATTTTCCTAAAGCCTGGAAATTGACCAAAATTCTCCCAATACCAAAACCAGGTAAAAATGACTATTCCTCCCACAATAATTTTCGTCCCATCGCCCTACTATCTCATCTTGGCAAAATCCTAGAAAAATGCATAGCCAAAAAAATCACAGACTACCTAGAAAAAAAAAATCCTATCGGAAAACCAATGGGGATTTCGAAATCAAAAATCTACTGTAAATGCTATGCTAAACTTCTCAGATAATATCCTTCATGGTTTTGATAAAGGTAAAATTACCACGGCCCTACTATTAGACATTCATGGAGCGTTTAACATTGTCAACCATGCAGTTTTACTTCAAAAGGCAAGAAAGAAAAAGATCCCTATCAACTTAATCAATTGGCTTAAGAGCTTCTTACATAATAGAACAGGATACAGCACCTACGGCCCTTATACAAGTCAAAATTTCCATTTAAAACAAGGCGTTCCTCAAGGCTCGCCCCTCTCCCCTATCCTCTTTCTAATCTACATTGACGATGCATTGAAAATTATCAAAAGTAAAAGATTAACAATTCAGGCTTTTGCAGACGATTTACTTCTTTTAATCAGTGGCAAATCAGAAAAAGTTAATATTAAAACCCTCGAAAAGCTAAAAAGACTTAGAAAAGTGGAGTGAACATGTAAAACTAACTTTCTCGAAAACAAAACCTGAACTCATTCACTTTTCAAGAGAAAGAACTGTACAAAATCTACCACTTAAATGGGGACAAGAAATCATTCCTCCAAAAGATGAAGTGCACTACCTTGGAATTATATTCGATTCAAAATTAAATTGGAAAAAACACATCGCCCATCTATCCTCAAAAGGCCACTATATCTTAACCAGACTAAAAAAATTAACTAACTTCCTTCCATCTATAAAAACTAATCAATTAAGAACTTTAATTCTAAGCATTTTTTACTCCAAATTTTTATGGATTACCTGCTTTACTTTATGGATTACCTGCTTGGAGTAATGTTAAACTCTCTTCATTTCCACCTTTAAGATCACTCCACAGAAACGCACTCCTTCTCATCACTGGTGCTCTGAGGACCACCCCAACTTCAACTCTACAGATAGAAACAGGAATACCCCCATTGGAGCTTTTACAATTAGAAAGATTTCTAAGATTTGCCTACAAAACAAACACCGCAACCACACCAACTCCCATACATAAACGGTATGCCTCATGCTCACTCTTTATCGAAATGACAAAAAAACAAAACCCTCTACAAAAACTCCAACAAGAAGATATTAAAAAATCAATTAAACAAATCATTTTGCTGAAATGTCAGAAGAATGGAATACACAAACCTCGCCCCTCCACGATTTAAACATCAATCCTTACTCAAAACCTATTTGCAAATCTAGTCATGCACACAAAATCATATCTACACTTATCAAATTAAGAACAACACACTTCCCCACAAAATCATATTTATTTCGGATTAAAAAAACCTCTAACATGATTTGTCCTTGCACTAACTACTTCCGCCAAACATTAACTCATGTACTTTTTCATTGCCCACTGTTAAACAAACTTAGAGCCATCTTACTTAGAACACTAAGTCAAAACAAACTACATTTCAAACCCGAACAAATCTTAACTAACCAAAAAACCTTAATCCCAATCTCTAATTATATCAATTCCGCAATAAAAATCTTACAACTTTAAAATAAAAAAAAACACTGTTCCCATATAACAAATGCGTTATTTAAAAGTTCGTTTTAATCAAATGACTTTTTTTCTCCATATAATGTACCTGGTACGAAAGCCTGTGTATCAATAAGAAATAGTCAATAAAGAAGAGGTAACGAGCTATGCTCAAGCCCCTATTAAATGGAAAAAAAGAAGGTTGTCATTCTTGAGACTTGACCAGGATCTGACTAATCGACCTGACCCGTCTTTACTTGGACTGACTCACACTGGGACTGACTAACTGACATGACGTTGTACCTCGACTATCTATATAAAGGACTATGCATCGTAAATACAGCAGTCTTACGTTAAACCATGATTACTTTACATTGGCGCAGTCGGTAGGATGGCTACCCCTATCAGTTCTACTGGTAAAAAGTTACAAGGTGTTCAGTTTTTGCCTGATGAGTTCAAAGGCACTAAAAGTGAAGAGTGGGCGACATGGCGTAGGCACTTCGAAAGAAGCATCGCCTTCAACGGTTTATACAATACTGTGGCCGCCGAATTGCTAGCAGACACTGCGTGGGAGAGCTGAAGTTGTATACTCAGGACTCCAGAAAGACGTTCAGAGTGATTATAGGAAAGTCCTAGATGGGCTAGAAAAAGTGTTCGACCAGGTTAATCCCGATCTATAGAAAAGTCGATTTAACTCTGTGGTGCGTGGTAACGACAATTGTTGGGGAATTTGTGCGTAAGCTCGATGAAGTACACAGAAAAGCTTTTCCAACGCTGAAGGAAGACGCCCGTGATGAGATAGTACTATGGAACTAATTCAAACGGTGGAAAGAGATTATTTAACACACAAGCTGAAGACGGAGCGACCCGCGGATTTGGAACATGCTGTCGAAGCGATAACTCGTTATGAAGGCATGCTAGAAGAAGAAGAGGCGCAGAAAGTAGTGGTGTCCGTTTTTCAAACAAAGGAAGAAGATACAATTTGTGCGAAAATAGTTGGAGGCAATTGCAAGGAAAACAACGTTTCTGCTATCCATCAGCAACCAAACAACCTTCTGTAAAAACGACTTCCCAGCATTGAAAAATCCCTCGAAAATCTCATGTCGAGGGGACGCCGGGGCGGGCGTTCCACGGAGTCGAAGTTCCATGGCAGCTGGACGAACTTGTTATAACTGCGGGCAACCTGGGCATTTGAGATATGGTTGCACGAATCCAATTCGCTCCAAAAATCAGGAAAACTCCAACTGACTGAAGAAGTGACCCCACCTTCAGTTGTTCAACCTCATAGGGTCAATTTGTATGTAAACACAGCAGCGGTTGCACAGACTTGAATACAAGCCAGAAAACCAAGCCATCCGTGACAATATGCTTGTAGATTCGGGATCAGCTATTACCCTGATTAAGTAAATTTGATCGGAAAACTCTGTCCAATACCGCAATTACGTGGGGTACATATTAGTGCTCGGACAGCAAACAATCAAGTATTGCGGATTAGTGGAACAATTTGGTTCCGTTGAAACTAAGTGGGGAAACCATTTTGTGCGATGTTTTTGTTTCGCCTGAAATATCCCAGGACGTATTATTGGTAGAGACTTTTTGCAAGAAGAAGGTATGGTGTTAGACTACAAAATGATGGTTTTGAAATGGGGTCAACGGTAGCTCAGTTTGACGGATGGCACGCGGCAAGATATAGTGGCGACAGAGACATTATGGATCGCCGCGCGGTATGAAGTAGTGGCGTTAGTCGAAGTTCCTGTATTTAAGTACACAACCGCGTTGTTCGAAGGACTCGATAACCAAACTGGCATACATTGTGCTCGTGCTCTTGTGAGGGTGAATAATGGGAAAATTCTTGTCCGAGTTATGAATCTGAATGAGCAGAAAGTGTCTGTAAAGATGGGTACCCGACTAGGACATCTGCAAGCTCTAACGGATAATGTAACTTTGCCAGAAATAGGCGAAATAACAATGTCTGAACCTTACAAACCGGATTTTCCTGATGATTTAATTAACCTCTTCAACACTCCAAATTTATGCAGCGAACAAAGCAAACAGTTAGAAAGACTATTACGGAAACATCGCTCTGTAATATCTCTACATTCTAAGGACCAGGGCCGGACAACGTTGATCAGACACCACATCCATACTGGTAGCCATAACCTGTTCCTGCACGCCCCAGACGGGTTCATGTACACTGGAAACCTCAATTTGAGACAATGATCATCGACATGCGTGATCAAGGGGTGATAGAGCCTTCCAACAGTCCCTGGAGTTCATCAATCGTAATGCTACGGAAGAAAGATGGTTCTTTACGGCTATGTGTGGACTGCAGAGCATTGAATTCGGCAACTACCAAGGACGCCTATCCTTTACCGAGGATAGACGCTACGCTGAATGCGTTACAAGGAGCAGCATTTTTCTCCACTTTGGATTTAATAAGTGGGTATTACCAATTTGAGTATTACCAATTTGAGTATTACCAAGAGCTTGAGTCAGAGGAACAAAAGACAGCCTTCCAAACTCCCCAAGGGCTTTATGAGTTCAATGTAATGCCTTTCGGATGTGCAATTGACCAAGTTCATTTCCGAGACTAATGGAATTAGTGGTAAGAGGCCTCCAGTGGAAAACCTGTTTAATTTATTTGGACGACCTTATAGTTTTTAGCAGAACGTTCGAAGAACATTTGCAACGTTTGGACGAGATATTTTGTCGATTGGGTGAGGCTAATTTGAAGATCAAGCCTGCGAAATGTAAGCTTCTGTGTACCTCAGTACCCTTACTGGGGCACGTGGTAAGCAAAAAGGGGATCCGAACGGACCCCGAAAGAAATAAAGCAATCGTGGAATGGCCCCGACCAGTGACCAGTGATGAATTGAATAGTTTCTTCGGCCTATCTTCATACTATCGTCGATTTGTAAAGGTTTTGCTGACATTGCGAAGCCGCTATATAAACTAACCGAAAAGAATGTTCCCTTTGAGTGGTCCGTGTTATGTGAGGAAGCTTTTGCAGACCTTAACCGGCTCCTTTTTTCAACTCCTGTACTGGCTTTTCCTGATCTGTCCAAACCATTTCTAGTGGACGGCGACGCCAGTAATATTGGGCTAGGAGCCGTGTTGTAACAAGAAATTGACGGTGTTGAACGGCCTATAGCATATTGTCATGTCAATTTTTGGTAGTCATTTTCTTAACGTAGTTTCCCTTTTTGTTCCCCCCGTACCCTTGCTTTCTGGGCTAGTGAAAGTCACTTCCCCGAAACTAAGGGGACTACGTTGATTTCGTCTGTGTTTGGGGAGGACATAAAAGGATGATAGAAAGGAAGGTGAGAAAAAAAAGAAGAGCGGCGACAGGGAAACTGGAGAGACGAAGCTACAGAGCGAGTGGGGATTGTATGCCAGTAGCAAATACAGATTCTGTTAGCGACCTCAACCTTAATCTTCCTGTTTCCTAGCAAGATCAGGGCCCCGTGAAAGACCACGTCATTGCAAAATCCAACTAGCTGTTAGTAAGTGACGTGTCATTTTGGTGGAGATGCTGGGTAATAACCCTGATTTTTGCCTTCATTGTGCCTGTGCGTGGAAACAAACTCCAGCAACTTGCTCGTAGCTCTTAATGAGTACAGAGCGTGAACAATGTACCAACCCAACCGAAGACGGGCCGGTATCTAGCCACCTTCGACAAAGCCGACGTGTTCGCGGCTTACCTCCACCCCTGCTGTTTGATAGAAGTGTAGAACCATTCTAAATCCGATTTCAATGGCCCAAGAGGGTGCCGTACCGTCTTCGGTAACCGCTTCGAGAGAAGCGAATTTACCCGCCCGAGGATCGCTAAGGAAAGCGACAACAATACCCCGTTTCGATGGGAGTGCTTATTCTGACGCCGTTACGTTTTTGTACGACTACGAAGAAGCCACGGACTTTTAACGAGTGGTCCGACGATGGCAAGGTTCTTCGAAGCAAGCCTAGATGGCGTGGCGTAACATGGTTTCGAAACGAATTTCGAAACCAGGGCAGAAACGTGCCAAATTGGACGGAACTCCAGATGTCATTTAAAAAGGCTTGTGTACCGAAAGCCTGGGCGTGCAAAAAGCTTACGGAGTTACAAATGCGTGTACAGAGGCCCGAGGAGACGGTAACCTCGTATTGCATGGAAGTGCTACAATTGTGCTTCGACGTTCATCCCAAAGATGTCGGATGCGCAAAAGCTGGACCACTTGTTCCGCGGCTTGAGGCCGAGCCTCGTTGACGTACTGGCTCAGCGTGATATCGAGGAATTTTTGGAAGAAGCGAAGAAGCTAGAAGCCGGACAGGAGCGGGCACGGGCATCACAGTCATAGTGGACTTCTGTATCCCGGAATTCGGAGAAGCGTGCCACTGTAGCTGGTGCCGAGCTTGCCGCCGCGACGTGCAGCCGCGACAGCCGAAGTGACGACCAAAGAGCCATGATAGGAGAACTGACGAACGCGCTCAACGGGGGATTCCAGCAGCTGATGAGCGACCTTCGAGGCTCTCAAGGTAAGGTTGGCCATTATCCTCCCTTTAGTTCTAGGACGCACGAAGGTGCTCTAATTTGCTTTAAATGTAGAAGGTAGGGGCATATTGCACGCAATTGCCGGAGCGAACCCAGGGCGAGCGGTAGAGTAGCACCTAGCATGCGCCATAGTACAAACGAAGGGGTCTCGTCTAGCGCGGGGAACGTATGTCAGCCGGCGGTTGGGGCCCAATTCGAGTCGGAAAACTAGGGATGGCGGCTCCCGGGGGAAGGGCCGCCAGTGCAATCATAATCCCCGTCCTTTATGTGTTTGGTCCGAGTCTTATTAGGGAAACAGTAGTTTGTAATGAGAAAGAAACAGTAGCTTTCATAGACAGTAGAGCTGCAGTTAGTGTGGTTTCAGAAGACTGGGTGATCAAGAGTAAGGCGCAACTGGAAAAGTAGGAAGGTCCTGAAATTGTAGTAGCTAACGGGAACTTGGCCACTGTCCGGGGAGGGGCTTGGCTAACCGTAAATCTCATGGGGAAGGAACTTCGAACGAAGGCCGTCGTTTTTAACAATGGCTTAGCAAATTTTATTGTGGGCAATGACATGCTCAGTTAACTAGGGGAGGTCACTCTGAGATACACAGAAGAAGGATTTAGCTTGGTAGGACATCGTGAAGTTCAAGGGTCCGGACCTGACCGGGTTGAACGAGTATCTCCCTTACCGTCAGACGTGAGGAAGTCCGATACCGTAGGCGTGCAGTTAGTCATAGATAGCAACAAACTATTGAAGAAAGAGCTGCGAGTAAATCTGACAGCAGCAGTGAGAAGTTATTCGATGCTGAAAAATGTTTGTTTAGCCAAATGCCACTTCAAGTTGAGCCAGAGGGGGATGAAACCTTTACTTGTACTGTTAAAGTAAGAACGTCGGAATCAAAGACAGTTCCCGCATGGTCCGCTATACCAGTGTCAGTTGTTTTAAGCAGGGGAAGGGCCATCAGGCTGGCAGAGGAGGGAGATTCCTTGGCAGGGAGCAGCAATCAAGCGACAGTATTAGTAGAAGCTGAGAAACGCTTGCTTCTTGAAAAAGGGTTAAGTGTGGGCCGAAGTTTAGCCACTTTCGAGGGTGGAAAAGGGGTTTTACTGATTACAAATTTCAGTCGAGAGGCTCAGTGAATCAGCGCAGATACTGCCTTAGGGAATGCCGAAGAACACGTATCAAAAGAGAACTTCAATAACCAAGGTACAGTCACGGACTGTGATTTGGAAAGCTGTATGTCAGATTCATTAGATGGGGTCCAGCGGGAGGCACTTTTAAAGGTGCTAAAGAAACATAGGGAATGTTTTGCAGCTAGCTCCTCTGATCTCGGATTATGTAATGCGGTACAACGCGAAATTGATACGGGCAACCCAAAGCCCATTTCGCACTCACCGTACCGAAGCGCTTATCGGGAGAAAGACATTATTAGAAAACAGGTCGAAGAAATGACGGAGGCGGGGGTAGTAGAGCCAGCTAGTAGCCCGTGGGCCTCGCCTGTTGTTCTCATAAAAAAGAAAGACGGAACGTGGCGTTTCTGTGTCGACTACCGGCGCCTGAACTCATTCACTGTTAGGGATGTGTACCCACTCCCAAGGATTGACGACGCTCTCGAGTCCTTGCAAGCAGTGCCGTATCTCCGCCTAGGCAAATTAGGCAGCTGCCTAGGGGCCCCAGTCTCGGAGGGGGCCCCGGGCCAGGTGCCGAAGTGGTATACGTTGAGGGCACAAGACCAAGAAAAGAAAATGTCAATTTTTCCGTACGAAATATTAATTTATTTAATAGTATGTAAAATAACTGGAGATCATTTTGGAGACTGTGAAAAAGTTATGTCTTATAGCCTCACCTACCGAGTGATTGGCGGAGTGGTTAAAGGCCCTAACCACAGTATAGAGGTTTACACAGTATGGTAACAGGGGTATCTTCCAATGTTAAGGTTTTCTGAGGACCTTCTCGGTCCCCAGAGTAATATTCAGCTAAAAGGCCAGAAGACGAAAGGGTACATTCGCAAACCTCCCAGTCCAGTTCAAAAAAGGTCACAACGGTTTACAAAGCGCGTAATTTAAATCTATTGCTTTAAACTATGTGAGCTTAAAACAAAAGATGAATTAACTAGGTCAAAGCACAACACGTATACACATTATAGACTATTTCGCGTTACCCAGGTTGCACCACGAGGAGGCAGTCTATTTTGCAACCCATACATAGGTGTTTTATAGTATACAGGTTTAACCCCATATACTATAAAATACCCATGTATATTAATGTCTATATGTGTTGTTATGACTATTTATGTCTATATACGAGTTGTCCATTACATTAGTACTTTACAACTATTCCTAAATATTACTAACTTTTGCAAGTTTAGTATTTTTCCAAAAGCACTTTCAAATGCGCGCGTTGCCGGTAGGACCCTACGTCAGCCCAAAACTCCCTAGAGTGCCCGAGAGAAAGGTCACCAGTCCCCCGTTTTGTGAATGTTTTGTTCTCTTCTCGAACCCTTTTTCTAGTAGACTAGGAATGCCTACATGGGGGTACATGGCACAGTCTGGGAATCCATCCCCCATATAAGCCTTCGTACCCTCACATCCTCTTGGGACCGAGAGATTTGTCAGAAAACCTTAACATTGGAAGGATACCCCTGTTACCATACTGTGTAAACCTCTATACTGTGGCCCTAACTTTCGTTCTATAGTTCACCAGTTCAAGTCCCGACACCAGGGCCGTCTTATCGCATGGGCCAACTGGGCACAGGCCCAGGGCCCCACGAGGCTAGGGGGCCCATCCTGACCTGTTTAGGAGCCCATTTTGGACCTTGGCCCAGGGGCCCACGGGGTAATATATTTTCATGTAGGTTTAAGTGTAATTAGATTAGTTTGATCTTGATTAGGTTTAGTTTGGTTAGGTTATATTATGTTTAATTAGGTTAAGTTAGTCAGGTACTGTCTACCTGACTAATAAATTATGTATGCTTTCTCGAACCTTTTTCCATAAAGGAAACGTCAACAGTCTGAAAGCCTACGACGTGATCAAATTTAAAAAAAGAAGTTAGTCAGATTTTTGTAAGCCAGCGTAGGTTCTTTTCTCCGCTTTTCATAATTCGCGCTTCAATGAAGGTGGCAACCCATTCTGAATCCCTCTGCAAACCACAGCTCTAGCATCTTACACAAGGACACGCATGTTTTGACTTGTTTACAGTAAGTTCAAAAGAAGAGATTAAGAGAAAACATATCATAGCGACCAGCGATAGTGAAAGTGGGAACTCGCAGAGTGTTAGAGAGCTGTTGTAAGTTACTAAAGTTGGCGCCGATTATTGTGATAATTGAGTATTACAATCAGCCGCTTTATAGAATCAATGCTATTTTCTAGAGATTAACAATGTCTGTCGTCAACAAAACATTGAGTGGGTTCCAGAAAAGAAAAAAGAATAAGGAAAAATTGCAGAAGGAAAAGGAGCTTCTTTCTAATGTCCCTAAGTTGGATTCGTTTTTCGCCACTTCCAGACCTAATAGCAGTGCTTCAGCCTCTAGCAAATGGAGTGACGACCATCGACCGGCAAGCGTGTCTGACTGTGACGAGCTACCTCAAATTCCTCAAAACGTGATTCCCGAAAACTTTGCTGCAGTCGTTGGAGATTCTGGTGAACATCCTGAATCGCATGCGAACACATGTTTTGCGGTCTCGTCATTCCCGTCTGTTAGTGACGATCCTGCCGAGTAGATACTGGACGATGCCACACTCGAACACTTCATACAAAATGGCGTGAAACAAAATATTGATGCAGATTTTTCTTCTTCAAAGCGTGAATACGCAGATACAACGATGTATCTATCCCTGTCACTCTTTAGCCGAACAATGGCTAATGGTGAAAAACGACCTCGGCCTTGGCTAGTATTTTCAGAGAGCAAAGGTACCGTGTTCTGCGCCCCTTGTAAGATGTTTAGAAATCGGGGTCGCTAGCTAATGACGAAGGGTACCACGACTGGAAAAATGTAGGTCAGAGGATGAAGGATCATGAAAATTCAGACGATCACAGGTCAGCATGTGCGAGCTGTTAGCGAGGAAGAATGTTGGCGGTAGAGTTGACAAGAGTCTTGTGCTTCAAACGGAAGAAGAAATAAAATACTGGCATGAGGTTTTAAGGCGGATTGTTGCTGTTGTGACGTCATTGTCTGCACGTGGATTGCCGTTTAGAGGTTCACATGAGAGATTTGGGTCGATAAACGGTGGGAACTATGTTGTGACGCTAGAACTTTTGGCTGAGTTTGACCCTTTTCTGGACACGCACATAGAACGCCACGGAAACAGAGGATACGGCAGAACATCATATCTCTCGTCTACAATATGCGATGAAATTATCAACATCATGGCAGAAAAGGTCATAAGCACGATCGTTACTGAGGTAAAGCATGCCAAATATTTTTCCATCTCTGTCGACTCGACTCCTGACATCTCCCACGTGGATCAACTATCATTCATAGTACGATACGTGTCTGTAGAGGGATGTCCTGTCGAACGATTTTTAAGATTCGTACCGAATTGTGGCCATAAAGCAGAAGATCTGGCTAACGTTGTTCTCCAGACCTTGAAAAATCATGACTTGGATATCGCCAACTGTCGCGGACAGTCTTATGACAACGCAAGCAACATGTCGGGTGTATATTCCGGTTTTCAAGCGAGAATAAAACAAGTGAATCCTCTTGTAGTTTTCGTCCCCTGTTCGGCTCACCCTCTGAATCTTGTCGGATCATGTGCTGCTGAGTCTTGTGAGGCTGCTATATCTTTCTTCGGTACTTTACAGGAACTGTATAATTTTTACTCGATCTCGACACACAGATGGGAAGTTTTGTTATCTCAAGTGAAGCCAAACTCAACAGTTGTAAAGAGCCTTTCTCAGACAAGATGGTCGGCTCGTAGTGACGACTGCCGAAGTCTCTGTTGCTCCTGGAATGAGATATTGGCAGCTCTTCAGGTAATCGCTAATGACACAGGTGAAAAACCATTTACACTGTTAAAAAGGGGTCCGAAAACCGCAACTTAAAGTGCTTCACTTGCTGCATACAAGCTGCACTTTCTGCAATGCCTGCTTCATAAAGCGCACATAGGAAACAAGAGAGAGGAAAAAGCTGCACTTTTGGCAGCTCCAGTTTTCACCTTCTGCAGTGCCTGCTTCAGAATGCGGATACCGGGAAAAAAGAGAGGAAAAGGCTGCACTTTTAGCAGTTCCGTTCCTATGTTCCTCGTATGTCAAATAAATGTCTCCATGCAAATCTCCATGCAAGTCTCCATGCCAGTTTTAGCAGTTCCGTTCCTATGTTCCTCGTATGTCAAATAAATGTCTCCATGCAAATCTCCATTCAAATCTCCATGCAAGTCATGCAAATCTCCATGTCTCCATGCAAGTCTCCATGCAAATGTCTGAATTCATGGAGACATTTATTTGACATACGAGAGGTAACTGAAGGTTTCTTTGGTTGAGAAGTCTGTGTAACATTGTTTTCTCTTTTTGAAAGGAATCCGCAAACCTGCTTGATTCAATTTCTGAAATAAAAAGGGGCCCACCTTTTATAAGTGCAGTGGGATCCGACTTATCAGTATACTGTAAAATTTTTTTGTAAATTTACAGTGCTTTTACAACTGTTTTGATGTATTCCTACCATAATTTCGTTGTGAACTATCGTTAAGTAAAATTGTTGTAATATCACCTGTATTTTCTTGTTTTTTTGCAACAATTTTAAGAGTAAAATAATATACGATTATTTCTTGTTAAATTTAACATCAATGTTTTTGAAAAATACTCAAAGTTGTTGTAAAACTTATTCAGTCAACTAGTAAGAGTCAGTTATTGACTTTTGTCTGGCCTTCTTGTACATATATGATACATATTTGTAATCTTACAACTTTCTGTCACAATTCGGAGAGCAATAATTTTTGGAAACTATACAATGCTATTGCTTTGAAACCAAAATATCTCTATATAGACTTCTTTACAACAACTACACTATATACATATATATTAAAATCTGGACATCTGGTGGAAAATGTTTAATAAGTGCCAGACATTTTAAGTTTGAATTTAGATGTATATAAAACGCGTCAAATTTTTTCTCTGGGATACTTGGGATGAAAACCTGCAATTTTTGCTCTTGTTCTTGCGCCCTCCGTGTGGTTGCGTCAGAGGTTCACGCGAGAGTCACGGGATTACGCTTCCCCTTATAGTTTGTGCTCTTAAACCATGCGGTCTCTTATTCATTATTGCGTGTTCATGGAGTCGTATTATTACTTGCAATAAGTTTCTATACGTTTTTTTGATACACTGAGAGTACTAGAGTTCCGATATCCGGCATAGCCAGTAGGATAAAGTGAATTGTTTCATAAATATCAGCAGATCAAGTAAGTTTCCCATTCCAGTTCAGTTTTTAGCGTGTAACTATAACACTTGTAAAATTACACTTCAGTATAAATGTACCTTTATTACATCATTTTCTTATTTTACTAATTGCCATAGTATATATATTCTTTCCCAATGAAAATTTATATTTATACACACCGCTTCATCTTCATATTAATTCTCTATTTTACGCATTTTGGAGTACGTAAGAATAGATTATTTGTTTTCTTTATTACATCTAATTTATTATAAGACATCCCAATTGCCATTTTTAAGTTGAATTTTAAAGTTCTGTATAAAAATAGGTGGAGTCCCAATATACGCAGCAAGGGTCTACTGGGTATACCTGTCCGTGGAAATTATATTGAGAAGAATCCCAGGCAATAAAGCGAGTCCTCAATCAAACTGGTACTGGTTTGCGTCTGGTAATAGGCTGATTCTTTATTGCAACGCAACGTTAGTCGCAAGTTAGTCGCAACGCATTCAAAACGCGAGTATTTTATTGCTCTATATGCAAAAAAGTCTGCCACCATCTCAAATTTTACCGACTTCACTTAAAGGCCCATTCCTCTGTGTCATCTTCTCAGCTTTTCCCTTGTACAGTATGCGCTTCAGCTTTTAAAACGCAGTTTTCCTTAAATACTCACTTTTCCAGAAAACACAAAGATGTGGTCTTTGCCAAAACTGAGTCAATTTACTCCAAAAATTTTTTTTCAAAATGTACTGTTCCAAATTGTGAAGAAAGTATATCGAATTTATATTTTCTGTTGAAACATCTCAAGGCGCACATTAGGTCAGGAGTTCAAACTAGATGCCCGTATAAGGACTGTAATTTTTCAGCCAGCGTCTTGTCTAGCTTTACTTCACATCTGTCAAGAAAACATAGGAAAAACTCAACAGCTTGGCCTACTTTGACTGGTTTGCTGCAGGAGAGTGGTTCTTTTTCTGAAACACACGGGAGCAATGAAGAAAATACGAATTTTACACATTGCGATGATTTTAGGGGTAGGGAGAATGTTGATGTAGAAAAATCAAATGAACTTGAACGAGAACTTAGTAGTGCAGAAGAAGTTGAATTGATGAGAGCACTTGCGAATCTTTACCTTCAAATGGAAGTCAAGTTCCTTATTCCGCAAAGTACAGTTGACGTTATTACTGAAAACTACTGCGCAATTGCAAATATTTCTAGACAGCGGTATATTGAGAGTACTAAAGTCTGCTTGAGAGAGCAAGGGCTAAGTGAAGAAATTATTAATGAAATTTGTGAAAAATTATGTAGGAAAGATCCTATCTCTAGGCTACATGAGAGCAAAGGAAAGTTGAGTACTCAATACTTGAGGAGACAATTTTTTACGAGAAACTTCCATTACGTCGCACCCGTTGAGCTTAAAGCTTCTCTAAACAGCTCGTACCATTATGCTCCAATTGAGGAAACCCTTCGAAGCTTATTTAGCCATGATATAGTCCGCAGGTCATTAGAAAATTATTGTCAGGTTAATAATCCAACCTACGTTTTCTCTGATGTGTTCGATGGGCTAGTTTTTCAAGCCCTTCCTCCGGAAAGAAAAAAAGGCATCCATATTATTTTATACACTGACGCATTCGAAGTTGTATGTCCAATAGGCTATGCTGTAACTAGATACAAAGTTCTTGCGGTCTACATGGTATTAGCAAATTTACCGTACTACCTTAGATCAAGCGTAGATCAGATTCAGCTTATACTTCTTATAAAAGAGAAGGACTTTGAGGTACAGATTCATTTTGAAAGACTAGCAAAAGACTTAATGAAAGTAGAAGCTGACGGCTTTCTTGTTAACGGAGTAGCATATCCAGTAAATCTGTTAGCAATTTTGGGAGACAACCTTGGCAGCCATACAATAGGTGGATTTATCGAAAGCTTCTCGCGAAATGAATACTACTGTAGATTTTGTTTGGCAACTATAGAGATGGACGCGATTCTCTAGACATCATCAACACATGGCCTTTAAGAACTAAAGAAAACTACAACGCCTGTGTAGAACAAATTGTAAATACCATTGATAGTAAAAACGGAATAAAGTTTAGCTCGCCATTCAATAATTTAAGTTTCTTCCATGTATGTAATCCAGGGTTACCACCATGCATTGCCCATGATCTTTTCGAAGGCGTAATAGCGTACGACGTGCCACTCTTTTTAAAAAATTTGGTTCGTCTTGGTTGGTTTTCGAAACAATATTTAAATAGTAGAATAGAAAAGTTGAAGTATGCAGAATTAGATAGAAGAGATGCTCCAAAGCCGTTAAATTTTTCCAAACCGAGGTTAACCGGAAACGCAGTTTCCTTGCGTAACTTCTTACGTTTTTTGCCCCTAATCTTGAGGAAGAAAGTTGTGAATTGCAACGAAAATTTTGGCGCTCATTAATCCAACTTAAGAAAATTGTCGAATTTTGCTGCGCACCAAAGATTACAACGCAGCAAATGACAATTCTAAACCAGCTTATTCATGAATATATCTACGCTCGCATGACGCTCTTCCCTAATGTACCGTTACGCCCCAAACATCACTTTCTTTGCCACTATCCAAAGCTTATCGAACAGCTTGGACCCGTAAGCAAATTGTCTACTTTAAGATTTGAATCCAGGCATTCTTTTTTTAAGAAGGTGATTCGTGTTACGGGGAATTTTAAAAATGTTACTAAGACTCTATCCGAAAAGCACCAGTTACTTCAAGCTTATTTGCACGACAACGGTCTATTCCCACCGCAAGTTGTCTTAACGGGAATTTTCGAATACTTCGATGCCAACAATATGAGTGAGGAGACTTTGCTTTCTAATGGGAGTCGGTGGCTCACGGGGAATAGTGCTGTAATTAAGGGCACTCAATACAAAATAGGAATGTGGTTACCAATTCGGAAGCTCAATCCAATATTGGAAGATATTTTTTTTGGTAAAATTTGCTCCATCTTCGTCTCTGAGTGTTTGAGTACCACGTATTTTCTGCTTGAAGAAATGTTATTTCATTGGGTAGAAGAGTTTGGAGTATTTAGGTTAGTAGATGTTATCAATGCTAAGAGTAAAAGGGTAGTGTATCACTCAGAGCTTTTAGACTACAGTCCGTTGCATAGCTACCCGACAATTGAGGGAGAAATTGTTATACTCCCTAAAATATCGTATGTTTAAATATCATAGTATGTTTGTGTATCGTATGTGTATTAAGAATATTACTGCTTTGCCAAAATTAATTTGAAATATATAAGTCCTACACAGTAAGTTGTAATTTTAATTGGACGCATTCTCAAAAAATATTAAGCGCTGTGTGTGTCTTCTAGAATATATGGATGCCTTCATCCAAGAAACTCTTCCAGGGCTGGGTATCGAAGAACTATCCTTGCTCTATGAAAAACTATCCGAATTGGGAGTTGAGGAAATCAATGATTTCCTACTAATAGAAGATTGCAATATCCTGACACCTCCACTAAAATTCATCCAAAGTATGAAACTGCGTAAGGCAGCAGAGAAAAGTAAGGAATAAAATTAAAATGTGGAGTTACTAATTATTTTGTCAGTTACTGCTGAAGGAAGCAAGTCTTTTGTTCAATCCTCTGACCGTGTCGCAAGTGACGAACACAGCACCTCGTCTGTAGCATCGTATGGCACAAGACGTGATAGCAACTGCCTACAAGAATTTGAAATACCTTGGGAAAAATTTAGCACGCAAGTCCTAGAAGCATGTGAACAAGGGAAAAGAATTTTTTATGAAAGCGTAACAAGCCAATTTGTAAGAGACATCGCCTATGAAATAGACCAAATATGCCCCAGACCACCCTTTGCAACCATACAAGCAATAGCAAGTAGGTTAGCAAACAAATACCCTTTAACGTTTTGCGATGTCCCGCCTGGGCATGTAAGCGTCCCTGAGGGGTATCATGCATGTGATACACTAGCAAGAGCTATATATCAACGTTTACACAATGAATGGCGGAAGTCAAAGTTGGGTACGGACCAAAGACAAGATTTCGTCCCCAAGAAAAAAAATTCTGTTCTTACAACACACGGATGCAAGGACTTCGACCCAGCGTTGCCTGAAAACGAAACGGAGGAGAGCCAAATATCCAAGAAAAACGAAATTAAGCAGGAATTTACTTTACGTAAACCACAGGAAGGAAAAATTGTTCAGCTAATGCAAGATACCTATTGGGCACAGCGTAAGATGATAGAAAGCGAACCTCGTGTGTCCTACCTAACAATGAAGGAGGAGTTTCCTTTCTTGTTTGAACAGAGGTAATTGTATTTTAGTATTTATACACATTGCAATAACCTTTTGTAAAAGGTATTTCTTTGGTCACTTCGAAAGACTTCTTAGCAAGACCGACGTTCTGAAGTCAGCCCTTACGGAACTTGAAAAGGAAACACAATTTGTATGGAAGGTTGCTCAGGAAAAAGTAAAGAAAAAATTGTCCAACGTACTTCTTCGCAATATTTGTGAAGAAGTGAAAATATACAATGCAGTAAACGAGAATAATTCTGGCTTAGTTCTCGGCGCCGTGCCCATAATTGCCTCTATCTTCAAAGAGCCACTTAGTGAGCTCATTATCTTAACGGAGGTAAATAAGTTGCTTTTATAGCCTACATTTTAATCGCTCCCAAATCATTAATGCGTTTAGGATTTCGAGAGCGCCAGAGAAAACTTACCCTGTCACCCATGTGTTGTGGCAATCGGCGACGGACTTCTACGTGCTGACCATTACATAATCACCGTAGACAAGGAAAAGTTAATGCATTGCGCAAATCTGAAAGAGGCAACCTTAACAGCCTTTGCTTCTTACTACGTCTTTTGGTTGCAATACCCAGCAAAGATGCAGGCAACCATGGAGTTCCTCGAAAGGTAAATTTATTACATTGAAAAACCCCATCCTTAATTCCATCTAACTACAGGAACGTCTTCCAGATCGACGATTGTAAAGGTACCAAAGCAGCGAAAAAGAAATGCACAAGAATGCACCCAAAATTATCCAAATTTAATAACAGAAAAATATAAAACCCTTAAATCATTTTGTTTACCTTTGCGATGTTGCGCGAGTCGTAAAATCGACCGTGTCTTGTTTTGAGTTTTATCATTTGCTTTCACATTTTTGACTGATTTTGCCTTGCATGTAAATGTATTTGGATTTCCGTGACAAATTTTGTGTTGCAAACATACTATGCAAAATTGTTTTGACTGTAACCCGTGGAATATTAACCTAGTCTGAGATTTGCAGAAAATTCCTTTTGTAACAAATACAAAACCTTCTTGCAAAAAATAACAAAAACTTGTGTAAATTAAAAATTTTGCTGTAAGCTAAAATACAAGAAGGTTTTGTAAATATACAATCATGCCTGTCTAAATTTTTACAACTGTAGTTGTAACGTTTTTTACCACCAACTTTTGTAAAAACAAATTTAAAAATACTTTTGTAAATTTACAACGACTATTGCATTACTTTTTACAAAGATTGTTTAGTACAATATTTTAGAAGAAAGTCGTGGTTAAAAAAGCTGCACAACGAATTCGTTGTAAAAAAACAATATTTTTTTTACAGTGTAGTTGGGGATGGGAGTGAACCCATCTACATCGGTAATAGCTCAGCAGAAGCAGTAACAGTATTGATGGCGGCGTATTACGTCTTTAACATAAAATACTCCTCTTACGTGAAGGCAACTCTATTATTTCTACAATCGGAATGCCTCTGATTTAAAGATAAGGAAACGTAAATGTGCGTTTCGCTGGTATCGTTCTTGCCTTTCCTCACTGAGGCAAAAGCATGTCTCGAAAGTCCGTAGTCATCCGCCTGGAGTTTCCAATGTTTGTTGTTTCCTAGTGTTTCCTAATGTTTCCTAGGTTCTAATGTTCTAATGTTCATAAAACATCGTTGTACGTTTTGTACGTTTGTATTTTTACGTTTATGGTTTATTTGTAATTAAGCTTATTTTTTGTTGTTTGTTATTGTTTTTTGTTTTTGTTTGCAACACAAAATGACAAAAAAAGAAATAAATGAATTTCACTTACTGCACATTAAGGTTTACGTTATTGAAGCCCGAGTACTTCTAGAAGTGGAGTTTCCGAAGTGCACTTTTAAAAGCCCAATGACTTCAAAAAGTGAAGATTTCAAACTGCAATTTTAGAAGCCAGACTGCTTCTAAAACTGCAGATTCGAAGGTTCACTTTTAGAAGCTCGACGACTTCTAAAAGTGCAGTTCGGAAACTGCTGTTATTGGGAGGGTGCTGCAGTCGGAAAAAAGTGAGAAGAAAACACTGCACTTTCCTTTACCCGTTTTTCGTGGACGTTTTTCTCCACAAATCGCAGAAGTTTTGTAACAGTGAATGACCTATTCAGGCCGTGACAATATGCGGCAATAGTTTTTAAAGACGCCAATAAGATCATGTTAAAACGCATAGAAACCACAGAAAACAGAGCACTACGAATAATTCTCGGGGCAATGAAAACCACGCCCATATCTGTGTTACTGTGCTCAACAGGACTAACACTGTTAAAAAGGGGTCCGAAAACCGCAACTTAAAGTGCTTCACTTGCTGCATACAAGCTGCACTTTCTGCAATGCCTGCTTCATAAAGCGCACATAGGAAAAAAGATAGAGTAAAATGCTGCACTTTTGGCAGCTCCAGTTTTCACATTCTGCAGTGCCTGCTTCAGAATGCGGCTACGGGGGAAAAGAAAGGAAAAGGCTGCACTTTTAGCAGTTCCGTTTTACACTTTAGTATATATATATATATATATATATATATATATATATATATATATATATATAAGACTGACATTTGATAAGTTTGTTATCATTTCTAGTGAAGTTGTAACATAATAGTTACATAGGTGTGGCAACGTTGCACACCGGTTGTTCGGGGGGAAAACCAGGACACATTTTTCACTGTTGCTGCGAAAGGCGTTTTGAAGACCCGTGTTTGACCCGTTTTACACTTGTTTCTGTAAATTTCTTTAAATTTCTTAATCTTATTAAATATAGATTGAATATATTTGTATAGTTTTGACAGAGTTAGAAAAACCCTGCGTGCCTAAAAGTACGGAATATGGTAGACGAGAACAAACTAGTTTTTGTCGAGTTAGACAATGCGATTTCCGAGTAGACGGACGAATTCGAAGTTAAATAAAGCATAAGGAGTTCGACAATGAATCAGGTAGTTCAAGTTAGAAAAAAATTAACTAGCATTCATCACCAACTCCAATTTTAGAAGTGGCTTCTCGCCTTGTTTTGGAAATTCTTCCTCGCATGCTCATGGGGCAAAAGAAGGATAGGAACGCATGGAGACATTTATTTGACATACGAGAGGTAACTGAACGTTTCTTTGGTTGAGAAGTCTGTGTAACATTGTTTTCTCTTTTTGAAAGGAATCCGCAAACCTGCTTGATTCAGTTTCTGAAATAAAAAGGGGCCCACCTTTTATAATTGCAGTGGGATCCGACTTATCAGTAGTTGGGGATGGGAGTGAACCCAACTACATCGGTAATAGCTCAGCAGAAGCAGTAACAGTATTGATGGCGGCGTATTACGTCTTTAACATAAAATACTCCTCTTACGTGAAGCCAACTCTATTATTTCTACAATCGGAATGCCTCGGATTTAAAGATAAGGAAACGCAAATGTGCGTTTCGCTGGTATCGTTCTTGCCTTTCCTCACAGAGGCAAAAGTGTTGTGGATTCCTAATTGCGTTCCTTCTAATCCCTCCTTTTTTTTGTATTCCCACCCGTTTTGTATGACGTTCCTAAAGTTGCTTAGAAGTTGCCTAGACCAGGGGAAGCGAAGGCTTGGTAGCCTTGCCGGGTCGTTCGTGTTCCGCCTGAGCACATTGATTGTTGTTCCTTGCCATTGATTGTTGTTCCTAGCCATTGATTGTTGTTCCTTGCCATTGATATCATAACAGTTCTTCCCTTGTGAAGCATCTAGTAAAAATACACAACGCAGGACATTTTCTATAACCAATATTCTCGACATTGGTGCCGTGACCAGGATGGGTCGCACAGCTGGTCAAACCATTGAGCGTTCCAAAACAAAGGCAAAACTCTTAGAGAAACGCATTGAATCCACGTTCCAAAAAATCGAAGATGCAGAAGAAGAAGAGCTCCCTAACCTCATAGAAACTGTGAACGATCTTATCGGTTCAATTGAAGATTGTTTGGGAGACCTGAAAATTGTGCATCAAGAGATTGAAGCGAAAGTGGACATTTCAGACCTTGAAGATGTAGCTGAACGACAGTTGGAGATCCTTGGCTCCTTTAAAATTAAGCTTGCACAAGTCAAGAGAAGACATATGCCTATGCAGCGTGATTCGTCTAGGCCCACGACTTCTACTTATCACGAAACACCACGAGGCAACGCCTCACTTGCCAAAATCCTTCTCCCTACCTTTGAGGACGACATCTTGAACTGGAGTGAATTTTGGGATGCATTCTCAGCTGAAGTGGATCAAAATCCCGACATACCACCAGTCCGAAAGTTCAACTACCTAGTAGGACAATTAAGAGGTGCCTCATTGAAAGTCATCGGTGGCCTACCACGCACTGCGAAAAACTACGAGAACGCCGTAGCACTGTTAAAGGACCGATATGCCAAGCCGCTTAAGGTCACTAAGGCTCACATGAAATCTCTCATGTTTCTAAAGAAGCCCGAACACACCCTGCCGTCTCTACGAAGCTTTCTGGAGACCGTCAAGACATCCGTTAGAGCATTAGAAGCATTCGACAAGAACATTGAGAGTTATGGCGAATTCTTAGTTTGCGTTCTGGAGGACAAACTCCCCCCAATTACTATTTCCAACATGGCGAGATCCTTTGGGTCCCCTGATTGGAATTATGAAGACTTTTGTCATCGACTACAGCATGAGATTGAAGTGCTTGAAACCAGCGTCAATTCTACGCCCACACCCCCACAGAAGTCAACACCCACACAGAAAAGACTTGACAAGACTTACTCCAACCCCCCAGCATCTGCAGCTGCCTTGACCATCGGTACAAAGGAGAAACGTTGCCCGTTCTGCGATGACATACACTCTCCTAATCATTGCATCAAATTCCCGAATCCGGAAGACAGATTACGGGTAGCCAAGGAAAAACGCCTATGTTACAACTGCCTGGCTGCCACCGGACACTCCAAGATCTCAGACTGCACTTCGAAGCATTCATGTCATTCTTGTGGAAAGCGACACCATACAAGCTTGCACTTCACCAAACCTCAAACGAATCACGCAGCTTCGCACCACTCTGAGACCACAACAGTAATGGTCACCAATACGGTAGCTCGTACAGCGGTACTCTTGAAAACTGCACAAGCAACCATTAGTAACCGTGATTGCACCTCAGTCGTCAACGTACTTTTCGACGAGGGTTCCCAAAGATCCTTCATCACTACTAGACTAGTCCGCAAACTCAAACTCCGCCCTCTTGATAATGTCGTCACGGGAGTGAGTTCATTTGGATCCCACACACCACAGACGTCCACGTTTCGATTAGTTGAAGTGAACATATCCACTCTTGATGGCGAAAGCATTCCCGTCCAAACTCTTGTAGTCCCTTCGATAACAGCTCCACTTCAATTCGATATCGGCGTACCTCTTCGAACATTTGCGCATCTTAGGAACCTGCCATTGGCTCAACCAAACCTTGACAACCTATCGTTACTCCCGATCGACATCCTAATAGGAGCCGACCACTATTGGACTTTCGTTGGTAACGAGGTAATTCGTGGAGAGGGTCCTGTCGCTGTCAACTCAAGACTTGGGTTTCTTCTGTCGGGTCCCGTTCCTTGCTCGACAACTCCTTCTCCTAGTTGCGTCTTGAACATTAGTTGTTCACCTTCCCCACCATCCTTTGACTTGGAATCCTTCTGGAGAATTGATTCTTCGGGATTGGATCATGACCCTCCCAGCATAGAGCTCGCCGAATACCAGGCCACAGCAATTACCTTCTCTGAAGGGAAGTACCACGCCAAGCTACCATGGCGCTCCTCATACCCGCCACTCCCGTCGAATCTCAAGATCTGTGAAACCCGGCTTGAAGGCCTATTGAAACGCCTTAGGCGAAATCCAGAACTTCTCGATCAGTATACTCGTATTATATCGGACTACGAGTCGCAAGGATTTATTGAACAAGTCGACGAAGCTTCCCTAAAACACGTCAACGTTCACTACATTCCTCACCACCCCGTCGTGAAACAGTCATCCACTACTACACCAATACGTATCGTTTTCGATTGCTCGTGCAAGACCAACGAAGACAATCCCAGCCTCAACGACTGCCTCGAACCTGGACCGCCCCTTCAAAATGATTTACTGACGGTCCTCTTGCGCTTCCGTGTGCACCCCTTCGCAATCACAGCGGATGTGGAAAAGGCCTTCCTCCAGATCGGGATACCCGAGGAAGATAGGGATTACGTACGTTTTTTATGGCCTGAGAACCCCAATATACCCGACTCACCAGTAAGAGTACTTCGCTTCAAGGTTGTTTTATTTGGGGCAACTTGTTCGCCGTTTATTCTCCTAGCTACCCTGGATCATCACCTACGCAAATCATCGAACCCCATAGCGGACGATCTCCGTAAGAACCTTTACGTTGACAATGTCGTTAGTGGATCCTCAACAGAAGAGGAGCTCCTACGGTATCTTCCTGAAGCCGTACGCCTTTTGTCAGAAGCCGGCATGAACTTGCGTCATTGGACATCGAATAGTGAAGCACTATGCGATCTCGCTGAGAAGCTCGGCATTTTAAACCAAGATCAACCGGTGAAGATCCTCGGCCTGCTATGGGATACCAAGGCCGACAACCTCACATACCCATATCCTTCTCGTCTGGTGTCCTCCTGTCCGCCAACAAAGCGAAGTATCCTGAAAGGGATTGCAACCATTTATGACCCTCTCGGCTACCTTTCGCCTATCACTATTCGTGCAAAGGTTCTGATACAAAAGCTTTGGAAATCGAACCTTGATTGGGACGAACCAGTAACTAACACGTTAGTCAATGAATGGACGAAGATCGTCGATGACCTCGTCACCGTCATGAAACACCCATTTCCGAGACGTGCCATCCCGTCGAAAACACCTATCCATGTTTTTGCCGATGCGAGCATGAAAGCTTACGGGGCCGTAGCCTACACCACCTGCAACAACGAAGCTAACTTCCTAATTAGCAAGACGAAGGTCGCTCCTTGTAAAGGAGAGCTAACACTACCCCAACTTGAGCTACAAGCATTAGCTACCGCAGCAAAATTAGTTTCTTTCATTCATTCCTCGATCAGCCCACCCATTTCCAGTCCCGCCTTTGTGATATGGACGGACTCCACCATAGTCCTCCATTGGTTTCATTCCCCTCCCTCATCTCGTCGTTTCGTAACCCATCGAGTGAAGCAAATCCGAGAATGCCTACAAAACATAACCTTTGAAGTACGCCATTGTCCAACATTCGATAATCCCGCCGATCTCCCTAGCCGAGGGCTTACCGCTAAGAAATTCATCGAAGATCCTCTGTGGAAAAATGGACCCCGCTGGATCTGTCAACCCAGCACGTGGCCGACCCCAAGTGTCAACGTCCACTTAGTAAACGTCGAACCTCCACCGGTTACGGAAGATACGCCACCAGTTGACCCTCCGTGCTTCCTTTCTCGATTTGAGTCATTTACGACACTCATACGCTCAGTAGCATGGATTCTGCGATTTACGCGGAACTGTCGCGGATCTCGAAGTACTGGCCCTCTAACTTCCGAGGAGTTGAGAATCGTGGAAGTTAAACTGATAATGTACGTCCAAGCCCGTCATCTTCACACCGAACTAGCATACTTGCGTAACCCGAGGTTTTCGAAGATGCCCTCACAGGTTCGAGCTCTGAACTTGTACCTCGACTCCACTGGATTGATAAGGTGCAGAGGACGCTTGTCTAACGCTTCCCTCTCCCCGGATGCGAAGTTCCCCATCTTAGTACCTAAGAAGTCCCATTTTGCTACTCTAATTGTTCGCTCCTTCCATTCATCATCGTATCACGCGGGCGTCAACATCACCGTCGCCAATATACGAGACGTATTCTGGATACCCTCCGCACGACAGGTTGTGAAAGGCGTTCTAAGGAAATGTGTTGTGTGTCGTAGGCACACCGGACCCTCCTATCGTCAGCCACCCACGGCACCCCTACCAGAGTACCGAGTCAACCCAACTCGCCCGTTTGAAGTCACTGGTGTTGATTTCGCAGGTCCACTCTATGTCAAGAATGCTCAATCGAAATCAAATACCCATTCATACATCTGTCTCTTCACGTGCGCTGTGACCCGAGCCGTCTATATGGAATTAGTTAGTGACCTTTCCACCACTACATTCATGCTTGCTTTGCGCCGCCTATCAAGTTTGTACGACTGGCCGAAATTAATCATATCCGATAATGCCATGACATTCGTGTCAGCAGCTCAACAAGTTAAACTACTCCAAACCGATCACACCCTACATGAAGATCTTGCCAGTTTTAATACTACTTGGTTGTTTATTCCTAAACGAGCCCCATGGTTTGGGGGTCTATGGGAAAGGATGATTGGTATCACGAAAACCCTCTTAAAGAAACAACTTGGACGTTCCTTGCTTTCTTTCGATGAATTGCGTACGGTACTAATGGAAATCGCCACCATCCTTAACGATAGACCACTTACTTACGTATCGACCGACATCGAAGACAGCAACGCTATAACTCCGTCCACTCTGATCTTTGGTCATCGCATACGCACTCCTATATTTGCCAGTATTGAAACTCTCACTCTTGACCCTACATTCGCGGAAAAGGCTCTTCCAAAGAGATTCGCCTTACAAAGGCGTCTTATTTCTCATTATTGGCAGAGGTGGAAGGAAGAGTACCTGAAGAATCTTAGGGAATTCCATATTTGTAACCCATCTTCTCCAGCCAATCAAGTTAAACCCGGTGACATAGTTTTAATCCATAACGAAGGCAAGCGACTATACTGGCCTATAGCTCGCGTGGAGAAAATTATTCCGGGTAACGACGGTATCGTTCGTACTGCGACTATCAGAACTGCTAAAGGGGTTACCAACCGTCCAGTGACGAAACTTTACCCTCTTGAAGTAAGGCATGCCGTTGTTGAAGAAGTGGATTCCTCCGCTCAGCTTCCCGATCCATCGGAGCCAATACCCCTACGCAGGAATCGTCGAGAAGCCGCAGACCGGGCCCTAGCCAAGATTCGTCAGTGGATCGGCCACGCACCATTACCTGATCAGCCCGCGCCGGAGGATGTTGTGGATTCCTAATTGCGTTCCTTCTAATCCCTCCTTTTTTTTGTATTCCCACCCGTTTTGTATGACGTTCCTAAAGTTGCTTAGAAGTTGCCTAGACCAGGGGAAGCGAAGGCTTGGTAGCCTTGCCGGGTCGTTCGTGTTCCGCCTGAGCACATTGATTGTTGTTCCTTGCCATTGATTGTTGTTCCTAGCCATTGATTGTTGTTCCTTGCCATTGATATCATAACAGTTCTTCCCTTGTGAAGCATCTAGTAAAAATACACAACGCAGGACATTTTCTATAACCAATATTCTCGACAAAAAGCATGTCTCGAAAGTCCGTAGTCATCCGTCTGGGGTTTCCAATGTTTGTTGTTTCCTAGTGTTTCCTAATGTTTCCTAGGTTCTAATGTTCGTAAAACATCGTTGTACGTTTGTATTTTTACGTTTATGGTTTATTTGTAATTAAGCTTATTTTTTGTTGTTTGTTATTGTTTTTTGTTTTGTTGTTTGCAACACAAAATGACAAAAAAAGAAATAAATGAATTTCACTTACTGCACATTAAGGTTTACGTTATTGAAGCCCGAGTACTTCTAGAAGTGGAGTTTCCGAAGTGCACTTTTAAAAGCCCAATGACTTCAAAAAGTGAAGATTTCAAACTGCAATTTTAGAAGCCAGACTGCTTCTAAAACTGCAGATTCGAAGGTTCACTTTTAGAAGCTCGACGACTTCTAAAAGTGCAGTTCGGAAACTGCTGTTATTGGGAGGGTGCTGCAGTCGGAAAAAAGTGAGAAGAAAACACTGCACTTTCGTTTACCCGTTTTTCGTGGACGTTTTTCTCCACAAATCGCAGAAGTTTTTTAACAGTGAACGCCACTCAGAGATAGGTGGGAAGAACTAGCTTTAAGGTATCGCGACAGAATGATGGAACGTCATTATGAAGACAAGGTAGTATTCAGATTCCTAGATCACAGGGAAAAAAGAATATATGCACAAATTAGTACATGGATAGAAGCCTACCAACTACCGGAAACAGAAGCAGGAAATATCTATGAGAAAAAAATCGCCCCATGGGATTTTGATGGAGAAGGTATAGCGGATTCAATACCAGGAAATCAGTTTACCAAGCCGGAAGACACACAACAATTTTAGATTTCTTTGAGAAGCGTTACAAAGATAGGAAAAGAATCTTTACAGATAGCTCAAAAGACGACGAAGGAAACGTAGGAGCAGGGATATATGTGGAGTACGGAGACAAGATGGTGGCTCTCGCTCTACCGAATTTTCATCAGTAATGACAGCCGAACTGTATGCAGTTTTGGAAGCTTTAGAATTCGTAAATAAAGCACAGAAAAACAAATATGTAATATTTACAGATTCAAAGGCGGCAGTTTTGGCAATAAAAATTATGATAACAAGAAATATAGCCGAGTCATTCAGGAAATTCGAAGGTCAATAATGGCTTTAAAAACTCAAGGGAAAGAGCTATACAATGGGTGCAACGACACGAGGGATTTAAGGGCAATTAAAAGGCAGATTTAGCAGCAAAGCTGGGAAAAGGATCAGAAAATTTTATAATCAGACGACTAACAACTGAAGAAATAATGTCTCTTTATAAAGAAAAGAACGAAAGGAGAATTTTAAGAAAGCTAAAGCTTCAATCTGAACAAGATTTGGTACAAACGGCCATATCTCTCAAACCGCAACCATGGCTAGAACACCCGAATAGAAGAGTAGCCGTAGCGCTATTAAGAATAAGAAGCAAACATGCAAAGGTGGGTTAGGTGGATGAAGAGATTTAAGCTTAAAGACACAGATATATGTGAAAACTGTAGGGAACAAACAGACACAGTGGAACACAGGTTGCTAAGTTGTTCATCATACGGATACGAAAGAGAAAAATGGAGGAGAAAAGTAGAACAGATCGGAGTAACCTTTAACATGGAAAATGTATTAGGATTAGGGGAAATTGAACCAGAACGACAATTTAAGTTAATAAACTTTCTAGTAGACTACCTTTGTTCCGTACTAGATACGAAAGGTAGATTTCAATATTGCAAAAATTCATTGTTACAATTACATGTTCTCGCTAAGGCAAGAGACTCTCGTTCCGTTCTCGACAACGGTTAGTCGACCATTGTAACCCCCAAAAATTTCTTTGTTTCTGTACACACGATTGACGAAATATAGTCGTGTTTGTTCGTTTGTTCGATATCGTAACGTTTCCCAGCCAGCTCACGATATTTGGGCTGACCATATTATGCATCGCCCTTGAAACCAAGCGGTTTTTCTTTTCGCTTCGGAAACTGTTAAGTACTAAATTTTCGATCTCAAACTTGTTTTTTGACGCATTTACTTTCGTAATTCGTACAATGGCGTACGCCAACGCGCCAGCCAACAATGAATTCTCGGATGGCGAGCGTGACGCGTCAGACGTTCGTTTTTTACGCAAGCTTCGTACCGAAGCCACGAAGCGCGTCAACGTGTGTATCAAACGAATTGATGCACACACCGCAAACCGCGGCAGCCGCAGCGCACTCGAAGTTCTACGGCAGCAGTTTTCCGAGGGTCTCAAGGAATGTGCAGACCTTAACAAACGCTACATCACGGCTCGGGGGCTGAAAGACCTCCAAAGAGCGAACGCCGAAGCGTATTTAACGAAAATAGAGAGAGACGCATTCGTGTCTTTTCTAAATATCGAAGAATATCGTTCCTCACGAGCTAACGACCCTCCATCATCAATCGTATCGCGCTCGCTTATCTCTTCCCGTTCGTCCTGATCGCCTGCAGAGGGCAGCATCGCGAGCAAATCCTCAAACATGCGGCATCGGGAATCCCAATTACGCCTTGCCTCTGCCGAATTGCGTCTCCACCGGTTAAACGAAGACGCCGTAGAAGAGGAAGCCTGCCGAAAAAGGCTAAGGGAAATGCAGATGCAACTGGAGGATGAGGAACAGAGAGCACAGTTGGCCCGAGAGAGACGACATTACGAAAATGAAGTCGCCCAACTCCGTTTAGAAGCAAATTCACTACGCGAAGAAGTTGAGGAGGTAGTTGGAGAGCCTATGCTCATCACGGGGACGGCAACACCTCCTTCCAACGTGTCGCTTGACGTACGAGTGAGTCCAACACACCAAACTGCCCTGGTCCCCGACAGAAGCGAAACTACTACTCCAGCTTCCACAAACGAGAGGACAGTTGCCAACGCCACCTATCGCCGAGAAGAGGTTGCAAATCGCGAAGATGCGTGGATATACGAAGAATCAGAAAATCGCGGAGAACGCAGTTCTCATGGTGGTAAGAGTTCCGGACTCCCAAAGATCACGATTACCCCGTTTAATGGAGACCCAAGACGATGGACGATGTTTATTGCCAATTTCAGAGCTCTGATCCATGAATCGGGCTGTTCCGACGCTCAAAAACTCGCTTATTTAAGAGAACTTTTGGATGACAGAGTAAGGGGATCGATTGCGCAAACACTACATAGCCCCTCCTTGTATAAAACGGCCCTAGCGGAACTGCAACGAAGATATGGCCATCCTCATTTAATTGCCAGAGCTTTAATTGCGAAATTGCTTAACATTACACAGCTACGCTCTGAAGATTTCGAAGCTCTTTAAGAATTTGCTAACGAAGTCCATGGCGCTGTTACGTCCCTTGAGCACTGTGGGTATCACCAAGACTTGCAATCGAGCGCAACCCTGTCACAGCTTGTCAACATATTGCCCAAGCCTCTCAGAAATAGATGGGGGGAAAGAGTATTTAGTATACAACCTCGTCTCGCTGATCTGTCTGATTTCGACGCTTGGCTTTATCAACTCGTTTTAAGCCAAATGACAGTTCTGTAGTGTAGCTATATTATTAAGTCATGTCAGGGTTAACCTTTTGGAATGTTTGCCTTGACCTTTGTTGACCCTTGTTTGGCAATTCCCTTTATGCCAAGTGACCTTGACTTGTACTATGTACTCTTGTATATATGGAGTCAATCCTTGTTAATAAAGTCAGTCGTAGTTAACCCAACATTCGGGAACTTACATTTATTACATTGGCGCAGTCGGTAGATCTCTCTTACGTACAACATGGCTACTAGTGAGGAGAATTCGTCGTCCTCTGGCCACAAAGTGTTCGTGAAACCTGATAGTTTTTTCGGTAACGAACAAGATTGGTACGAGTGGAGAGAGCATTTCGAATGTTGTGTGCGGTTCAATGATTACGATTGTGAGGTAAAGAAGGCGAAGCGGGCGGACTTGTTAGCCCTTGCACTTAAGGACAGGGCAGTGAAAGTCTACAAAAACTTGGAGCAAAAAGTGAAACGCGATTCTTCGTTGGCACTTGATGAGCTAGAGAAAGTTTTTGGACATAAGAGTGCTGCAGTGTGGCAAAGACAATTTGACACTATTACCCGGAAAAAGGGTACTACGGTTGGAGAGTTTGCGGCTGAGTTAAAGCATCTCCATGTGAAAGCGTTTCCGACAATGGATGCTGCAACTAGGGAGGAAATCATTTTGAGACGATGGTTAAACTCCTTAGATGGGCAACAAGGTCGTCACATCATAAAGATGGCGAAGCCTGAGACCTTGCACGAGGCCATCGAGGCAGTATTCCAATTCGAATCTATCATGGAGGAAGAAAAGGTGGTTGCAGCGGGTGCTGGCGCTGGTTTGGCGGTTACAGCAGGTGTTGGCGCTAAGTTGATGAACGATTCGGATCAAGAAGAAGTCGCTATGATTTTGACGCCTACAGACGTGAGCAAAATGACAGCTGTATCGTCTTCTTCAGAACTGGATCAAAGGATGAGGAGTCTGGAAGGAAAGGTGGAGCTTATTTTGGAAAAGTTGGTTCGCAAGACAAATGCCAGACGCTGTTACAATTGCGGCGAGGAAGGAAATTTTAAGCGAAACTGTGAGAAGTTGAAGCAGAAGAATCGTTCAGGGAAAAGCCAATTAACTGGAGATACGGTTCCGTCTTCAGTTGCAAGTGATAAAGGAGCCAAACGGGACGGGGAAATGGTAGCAGCGGGGATTAGCGTAATACCTGCTTTTGTGGAGGGAAAAGTTAACGATATAACTGTACCTATGTTTGTAGACTGTGGTTCGGCCATTACACTTGTGAAACCTTGTGTATTAAGGTTGTTTAACCCTTTACCTGGTGTACAACCGGCAGATTTGCATGTGGGAACGGTAAAAAAAAGCGACAAGCTACCGTTACAAGGTAAAGTGAAGCTTACGTTTTCGCTTTTGGGAGCAACTGTTGAACACGAAGTTTACGTGAGCTCCGAAATTTTTCATGACGTCATTCTTGGGAGAGACTTCTTAAAGAGAAACCAGATGATTGTGGATTACGAGCAGATGCAGCTTAAAAAAAATCGGTGACCATTCCCTTAATTAGCGAATCGGAGTTTACGACGGCGGTGGTGACCGACCAACAAATCTCCATTCCGGCTTTTCATGAAATAGTTGTTGCGGTGAGAGTTCCTGAATGGAAAGGATACTCTGGTATTTTTTAAGGCGAACAGCAGACTTGGGCAAAAAATGTCATGGTCGCCAAAACGTTGGTTACGCAATCTGAAGGGAAAATACCGGTAAGAATACTCAACCCAACGCCTTATCCTGTTCGATTACCACCAAATGTGACATTGGGAAGGTTATCCATCTATTCCGAGGGCGTTAACGCTACGGAAGGTCGTTTGGTAAATGAATCATCTGATGAAGCGACAAAAGACTCTTCCCTACTAGAGTTATTCGAAGTCTCGGAAGGGCTGTCTCCTGACCAGAAAATGAAGTTGGAAGAGCTGTTGCGGAAGCACAAGAACGTCATTTCCCTCAACAAAAAAGACCTTGGCCGTACATCGCTGTTGCGTCACGAAATCCATACGGGGTCAAATCCACCTTGGTGAGTTCACCCAAGAAGGGTTCCAGCTCATTGGAAACCACAACTAGAAGAGATGGTGAGCGACTTGCTTGACCAACAGGTAATTACACCGTCAAATAGTCCCTGGAGTTCACCTGTGGTCATGGTGAAGAAAAAGGATGGCACTCTCCGTTTGTGTGTGGACTACAGAGGCCTGAACAATTTAACGACGAAGGACGCATATCCCCTGCCAAGGATAGACGATACCTTAGACGCTTTGGCAGGGTCGAATTACTTTTCGACGCTTGACCTGGTGAGCGGGTATTACCAACTTGAGTTGGAGGACACTTCGAAGGAAAAAACAGCTTTTCAAACTCCCAGTGGATTATATCAATTCAATGTAATGCCATTTGGGTTATGTAATGGCCCAAGTTCGTTTCAACGCCTTATGGAGTTGGTTCTGAAAGGCCTTCAATGGCAAATCTGCCTTATTTACTTAGACGATGTGATTGTTTTCAGTAAGACGTTTGAGGAGCATCTTGAGAGTCTTGGTGAAGTGTTCCGAAGATTCGAAGAAGTCAATTTGAAGGTGAAGCCTTCTAAATGTAAATTGCTCTGTTCGTCAGTTCCGTTTTTGGGACACGTCATTAGCCAAGAAGGTGTGTGTACTGATCCTCAGAAGACCTTGGCTATTGCTGAATGGCCTCGGCCGACGTCAGGGGATGAGACACACCGGTTTTTGGGATTAGCCTCCTATTATATAGAGGTTTGTACCTCAATTTGCGGATATTGCAAAGCCTCTATATAGACTTACGGAGAAGAATGTGGTGTTTAACTGGAACGAAGCCTGTGAAAACGCGTTTTGTCACTTAAAGAAAAAGCTGACTGAAACTCCGGTATTGGCTTATCCTGATTTGTCGAAGCCCTTTATTGTCGATACGGATGCAAGTAACATTGGTCTTGGTGCGGTCCTGAGTCAGATTGTTGACGGAGTAGAAAAGCCAATAGCTTTTGCTAGCAGGTCATTGACGAGGCCTGAGCTTAAGTATTGTGTTACAAGGAAAGAGTTATTGGCCGTAAAATTTGCTATGACGCAATTTGGCCATTACCTCTTGGGACGTTCATTTACCTTAAGAACGGATAACAGTGCTGTGGCATGGTTGAAGACTTGCAAAAATCGAACTGGTCAGATGTTTAGATGGATTCAAGAATTGGAGAATTATCAATTTGCCATTGTACACCGTCCGGGAAAGAAGCATGCTAACGCTGATGCTTTGTCAAGAAGACCTTGTTCTCAATGTGGGAAGCTGGAAGACGAAGAGGAGGAAGAGGATGGAGAAGTACCTTGTATTTCACCAGTGGCAGATAACTATGGGGTTGTAGCGGTGACGGAGCTTGAAGCATTTCCGGTTCTCGACCAACAAAGGGAAGACGCCAATCTCAAGGAAGTGAAACAATGGTTGAAGAATGAAGCGTGTGTGCCGAAGTCGACTGATGGCTTAAATCCCACGTTAAGAAGCTATTGGACACAGAAAGACAGGCTATGTCTTCGGAATGGTGGTTTGTTTAGAAAATGGCAAACCAAAGGTAAGCAAGATTTTTATTTACCCTTGGTGGCAGACAACCAAAAGCGGATCATTCTCGGGGCTTATCATGGTAGCCAAACGGCAGCTCATATGGGATTTCATAAAACTCTTGAGAAGCTGCGAGAACGGTTTTACTGGCCAAGAATGAGAGCTGATGTAGCTGAGTGGTGCCGAACTTGTTTGATTTGCCAACAACGAAACCCAGTGCAGAAGACTAGAAGAGTCCCTCTTAAAAATCTGAAAGTTGAGCATCCCAATCAAATTGTTGCAATGGATATTTTAGGGCCGCTTCCTGAAACAGCACAGGGTAACCGATATATTTTGGTTGTTGGAGATCTTTTTAGCAAGTGGATCGAAGCGTTTCCTATTCGGGATCAAGAAAATAAAACAGTGGCTAGCAAATTTTTTAATGAATACGTGTGCCGATTTGGATCGCCCATTCAGTTGCATTCCGATCAAGGACGGAATTTTGAATCTAAATTGCTGGGTGAGGTGTGCCAGTTGTTGAACATCCAGAAAACTCGTACGACGCCTTATCATCCCCAGAGTGACGGATTTGTGGAACGCGCCAACAGAACAATTTTAGCGGGGTTAAGCAAACTGTTGGAAGCGGGGGATGACACTTGGGACGAGTTGTCACCCAAAGTATTAATGGCTTACCGATCTGGAGTTCAGTCATCAACGAACTTTTCTCCGGCTATGTTAACCTTTGGTCGGGAGTTGCCTTTGCCGGAAGATTTGATTTTTCAAGGAGCAAACATGGATGGAGTGAACAACGGTAAAGTCCTTGAGACAGATTACGCTTCGGAGTTGCAGAAGAATCTTATCAACGTGTATAAGATGGCCCAAACAAATTTACATATTTCTTATGGACGGCAGAAAGAACAGTATGATAAGTTAGTGCACGGAAAGCGATTTTTGTTAGGAGACAAGGTGTTACTGAAAACAGTTCCTAAAAGAGGAAAGCATGTGAAATTTCACCGTCCTTGGGAAGGTCCGTATACGGTTATTAAAGTAATTAGTTAAGAAGTGTTAAGAATCAAGCATGATCAGTCAGGGCGACGGAAAGTTGTTCACTCTAATAATGTTAAGCCGTATTTGGTTCCTGAGAGTGCAACTTCTCAACAAGAGAGTACGTCGCTGCGTAAAGACAATGAGGAAGTAGTGGATGATCTTGCTGCAGATGAAGAGGCTGCACAGAAATCAAGAGAAAGAAGCACGCAAGAAGAGCGGTTTTTGGACACAAGTGATTGGGTTGTTGTGGACAGTGAAGTGGAAGAGCCGGCTGCTGATTTACCTCAAAGTGATGTGTCAGATCGGCAATCGGAAGGTCAGTTGGCTGATCAAGGAAGTGTTAGTTCGGACGAACCTGAGAGAGTAGACCAGGTGACTGGTAAAGAAACGGAAGATGCAATCGTACGTAAAAATCCAGCAGGAGAATCATTGCGTCCTGTTCGGCTGAGACAGCCTCCGGAGCGTTTCGGTTATTTCGAGCCTGGACAACCGTTAGGCATTAGGGAGGAAAGATTTTCGTAAAGGAGGCGAATGTAGTGTAGCTATATTATTAAGTCATGTCAGGGTTAACCTTTTGGAATGTTTGCCTTGATCTTTGTTGACCCTTGTTTGGCAATTCCCTTTATGCCAAGTGACCTCGACTTGTACTATGCACTCTTGTATATATGGAGTCAATCCTTGTTAATAAAGTCAGTCGTAGTTAACCCAACATTCGGGAACTTACATTTATTATAGTTCAACCGATTGAACAATTCGAAACCAAACCGGGGCCTTTGAAAAGGTCACCCCTGGCTACGAAGACGCCCCAATCGAAGCATGTTTATGCAACGAGCGAAAACTCTGCCCCAAAAACTTGCCAAGTATGCGCGAAAGTTGGGCACAGTATTTCCGATTGTCGAAAATTCGCCGCGTTGCAGACGAAGGAGCGTGCTGAAGTTGTCAAGGAAAAATCGCTCTGCTTCTCCTGCCTCGAAGACTCCCATCGAAGTCAGGAATGTGGCCGAAAGCAGGCCTGTGCAGTCGACGGCTGTAAAGAAAAACATCACCCATTGCTGCACGGCGCTCCCCGAGTTTACCCAAATCGTTCTCCAGCGAAAAGCCAGCCAGGACCCGCAGTCTATCATATGAGATTCGCGCCTGGGAGAATTGTTCTTCTATCATTAGTTCCCGTTATAATCTCCAAAAATGGGAAGTCTTTACGCGTACACGCTCTGCTCGACACTGGCAGCGAAGTGTCACTTATTAGAAGAGATGTCGCCCGAAGCTTATCTTTAAATGGCCCTGAGAAGAATATTCACCTTGAGACGTTCCATGGAAATGACCCGGTTTTGCGCGTGAAGACTGTGGATTTCGAAGTCTCCTCCCTCGACGGAAAATTCGTCGTGCAAGTTTCGGGAGCGCTCACCGTTCCTAATCTCAACATTTCAAATCGACGTTATGATTTTCAACGACTGCAAAAGGCTCACAATCACTTGAGAGGCTTGGAGCTTCCAGAAATGAAGGACGAAGATGTTACGGTACTCCTCGGCATGGATGTCGTAGAGGCACACGAACCTTTGGCTATTTTGAAGCCTGCAAGAGGCACTGTTGGTCCCAGGGCTGTACAAACGATTTTCGGATGGACTGTCGTCGGTCCTGTCGAGAAAACAATACAAAGCCGCACTTCTGCGAGACAAATCTTCCGAATTGGTATGCAAGATTCGGATGACGAACTACATCGCTCGTTGAAAACATGTGGGAGACGGAGAGTTTCGGTACCAAGCCAGCCACTGAGAAGTTACTCTCTGATGACGACAAAGTAGCCCTCAAAATTTTGGAAAACACGGTGTTCCATAACGGAGAGCGCTATGAAGCTGGGCTCCTATGGCGAAGCCCTGAAGTCACCCTCCCGAACAATCGCAACTCGGCTCTACACCGTTTATTCACAATGGAGAGAAAATTACGTTTGAACCCCGAATTCGCTGAGATGTACGAAAAGGCCATCGAGGACTATTTGAAAAGCGGACATGCTTGCCTCGTGCCTGTCGAAAGGCAAAACCTGGAGGAAAAAAGGATCTGGTATCTCCCGCATCACGCAGTTACAAATCCAAACAAACTTGGTAAGTTGCGGGTTGTATTCGACGCCGCCGCTCGCACCGCCGGAATATCGTTAAATGATGCGCTCCTGAAGGAACCGGATCTCCTCACAAATTTGGCTGCCATACTACTTCGCTTTCGACAGAATCGGATCGCTATTTCTGCTGATATCGAAAAAATGTTCAACCAGGTTGGAGTAATTAAGTCAGATCAACCCGCGTTAAGATTCGTCTGGCGTCCTCCTGGAGAAAATAATCCCCCCCGCACCTATCAAATGACTGTCCAAGTCTTCTGTTCAGCTTCATCCCCCGCCATCTGCAACTACGTGCTGCGGAAGACGGCCGAAGATAGTAAAGACGATTTTCCGTTGGTTCCTGAAAAGGTGCAAAACCAATTCTACGTGGATGACCTCTTGGACTCCGTCGACAGCGAGCAAGAAGCTATCGAAGTAGCACGCCAAGTTTCGTTGTCACTCCATAGAGGAGGTTTTCGCTTGACGAAGTGGATGTCGTCATCGAAGGTCATACTGAAGGCAATATCAAAATCAGAGCGTGCTTGTCCAGAATTGAATCTTGATTTCGACGAACTTCCCATCGAGCGGGCACTAGGCCTAAAATGGCACTGCGAGGAAGATTGTTTTCGCTTCCAGTTTAATCCCAAGGGGGAAGTTAAGACAAAACGGGAGCTACTTAGCACCGTTGCCTCGATTTTTGACCCTCTAGGCTTCGTCGTCCCCTTTCTCCTCACGGCTAAGTCCATTCTCCAAGACACTTGGAGCTTAATTATCGGATGGGATGAAAAACTTCCTGAAGAAATGTTGACCCGCATTCAGACCTGGTGTCAAGAAATTAAGCTTTTGTCCCACTTGAAAATCCCGCGATGCCTTCGGACCTCACAAAACCCCATTTTAAACGCCCAACTCCACGTTTTCTCTGACGCTTCGCAGCTGGCCTTCGGAGCAGCGGTGTACGGACGTTTCATACACTCCGACGGCCAAGTCACCGTAAATTTGATTTTCGCTAAGTCCCGCGTGGCACCACGAAGAGCACTTTGCATTCCTCGACTTGAACTACAGGGTGCAGTCCTCGCCGTTCGAATAGGTACTATGGTTCAGAAGGAGATGACACTCCCCTTTTCCGCGATTACCTTTTGGACAGACGCCGAGCTCGTACTGAAATGGATAAATTCGAAGACCTGCAAGTTCCATGTGTTCGTCGCTAACCGCGTCAGCGAGATTCTCGAGCACTCGAAAAAAGGGCAATGGAGATATGTACCGACGTCCGAAAATCCTGCAGCCGAGGGTTGACCGGAAGTGTTCTGGTTGAACCTAATCATCGCTGGTTCCGAGGCCCAGGATTTTTATACGAGGACGAAAGTAACTGGCCCACAACTTCAATTAGCCGCCCCGAACCAAGTCAAGACGACCCCGAAGTGAAATGGGTTGGTCACCAATCTGTAGACTCAAGTAGACCAGTCAATGACTTCATTAATCGCGCGCGCAACTTGGACTTGCTGAAAGGCACTATCGCTTACGTCCTGCGTTTTATTCAAGCTCTTAAAGGTCAACGGGCCACAAAACGAGATCTCACGGCGCTTGAAATAAATCAAGCCATGAACGTCTGCATTCGAGTTACCCAAGAAGTTGCCTTTTCCCAAGAAACCTCGAATTGAAGAGGTGACAAGCCCATCAGCGCGAATTCTCGAATCTCGAAATTGAACCCCTACTTGGACGAAGAGGGAATTCTGAGGGCCCGAGGGCGTTTGGAGAACAGTACCTTGGAGCCCGGCGTTAAGAACCCAGTCATCCTGCCCGATGATTGTCCGTTATCGAAACTGGTGATCGCACAGGCTCATCAGAGGCTTCATCATTCGTCGGTGGAGCGTACACTCCATGAGATCCGGTTGACGTATTGGATTCTAAAGGGGAGAAAGTCTATTCGTAGTTGCGTCGCAAGGTATCCCACTTGCCGTCGCAATAATGCTAAGCCCCAAATTCCGCTCATGGCCACCCTTCCTGAGCACCGGCTTCAGCCTTTTCTTCCCTCTTTCACGCATACGGGGATTGATTACTTTGGCCCCTTCCACGTGACGATTTTAAGACGGACGGTAAAAAGATATGGCTGCCTCTTCACCTGTTTGGTGACCAGGGCAGTTCATATCGAAGTTGCTCACAGTCTCGATACTGATTCGTTCCTGCAAGCCTTTAGTCGGTTTTGTGACAGACGCGAAAAACCGAAGGTAGTCTACTCGGATAATGGTACAAATTTTGTTGCAGGAGAACGCGAGCTGCGTAATCTGATTGCAAATTTGAATGAAGAAAGGCTTGTGCATTCATTGGCTTTGGACAGCATTGAATGGCATTTTTGACCTCCCGCAGCGCCACACTTTGGTGGCGTTTGGGAAAGCCTTGTTAAATCTGCTAAGGTAGCTCTTCGGAGCGTTTTAAATGAAAGGACGCTAACGGACGAAGTCCTGTTGACCGCCATGACTGGGATCGAAAGTCTGCTGAACGGAAGACCACTCACGCATGTCACAGTCGATCCGAACGAGCCCGAATCTTTGACGCCAAATCATTTTGTGCTGGGACGACCTAATCCTAGATTACCTTCTGATATTCTCCTGCCTGAAGAAATTAACCTTAAGAAGAAATGGCGTGCAGCGCAAGTGATAATAGAGCATTTCTGGAAGAGATGGATTCGCGAGTACGCCCCCTATCTCATCGAACGGCGAAAATGGCTGTCCGAAAGGCGAAATCTGCAGAAGGATGATATCGTTCTTGTTGTGGACCAGAATTCTCCCCGAGGTCAGTGGCCGATTGGACGAGTCGTGGAGACCTTCCCGGGCAAGGACAGCATTACGCGGACAGCTTTGGTGAAAACTAGGCACGGAGAGTACGTTCGGCCTGTCGCAAAACTTTGCCTCCTGGAAGCGGTATCTGAAGCTGTTACTGTGACTAGTAACGGGGCTGGCGATGTTCCGTACTAGATACGGAAGGTAGATTTCAATATTGCAAAAATTCATTGTTACTATTACATGTTCTCGCTAAGGCAAGAGACTCTCGTTCCGTTCTCGACAACGGTTAGTCGACCATCGTAACCCCAAAAATTTCTTTGTTTCTGTACACACGATTGGCGAAATATAGTCGTGTTTGTTATTAAAATCATCAGAGTGATATCGTAACGTTTCCCAGCCAGCTCACGATATTTGGGCTGACCAACCTTAAAGATACTAGACTAATAGAAGTGGTGTAATCTTTTTTTTTTATTTTATTTTTTTTACCAATAATAAAATCAATAGAAAGCTTGTTTCAGAAATAATCTTTATCCAACAAAAAAAATCAGAAATATTAAATGGTCAGAAATAGTCGATAATGTGCCGAGGGACAGCTGAGGGACAGTTGTCGAAGTGGGAGGTTTTCGGTATCTGCGTTTGCCTGGTTTTCTGCTACTACTGGATTTAGTTCTCTTACGAGAATCACAAGAAAACTGAATGCGGAAAATTATGTCGAGATTCTTTCTCAAGAACTTCCCATAATGCGAGAAGCACTCGGCGATGCCTTGGTTTTTCAGCAAGTCAATTTTCACCTGTGCATACAGCAAGATCAGTTAGAACGTATCTTACTGAACAAGGCATTACGCTTCTACCACATCCTCCACGATCACCCGATGTCAACCCGATAGAGCATGCCTGGGCCATGTTGATGTAACGCTTTCGCGCGTAGGCTAAGACTGACTGTATTAAAGTACATGGCTGAATATTTATACCTGGTCAAGAAGGTAAAAGGTTAATTAGTCAGGTCCTGGTCGCTTAGTCAACATGGTCAACGTAGGTCAACCTCTGCATTAGTCACGTAGTCACAGTGTCAAGTCTCAAAGGGAATCAAGGACATAAGGAGGTTACAACATCGCATTAATTATACTACACTCGCCCCCTTAACAAGAAACAAGTTTCCTTTTCACTTTCACTTTCTAGCATAAATTCAATGAACATCCAGGTTCCACATACGCTAGTCTTTGTGGTGGTCTCCTAATACGACTGCTCGCTCGTTCAGGGATGTTCTCAATCTCGGGAATACTTGTCTCCGTCTCATTTTCACTAGGTATTACTCCATTTTCACCGTTGCTGTCCAAAATACACCAATCCTCATACATGTCCAAAAACCGTGGCGACGTGGGAGGTTCCGAATTCATAGGAACAGGGGGTTCGGTTACTGTCGGCGTTTCTTCGGATTCTTCTTCAGCCTCACAACGTTTGATGTTATTAAAGTGTACCACTTTGCGAGCTCCAGTAGTCTTGTTTTTAACCCGGAACACTTCTTCAGAGATTTTCTTAATTACAATAAAAGGACCAAACCACGGCCTGTGGAATTTTGGAGATTTTCCTCTTTTAGGGACCGGAGCATGCACCCACACGAGATCACCCACTTTCAAAGTCTTTCCAGCAACATCGCGATATCATCACGAATCGCGAACAACATCATAATACTGCTTCTGCCGAGCTTGAGCTGCAAGCAACCGTTCACCTGCTTTTTTATACACCGTTTTCAAATCTTGCTCCAGGTTGCTGGCATACTCGGAAACCGAAGTTCTTGTTTTAGCCACGTTTCCCGCTTGGAACACTACATCAGCCGGCAACAGCAATTCACGTCCTAAATGTAACTTAGCCGGAGTAAAATCAGTTGACGCTTGAATACCTGACCGGTAAGCTAATAGGACCTTTGGCAGCAAACTGTCCCATGTTTCCTCAGCTTGGTCAAGAAGCTTACTCAACCCGGCCAATATCGTCCGGTTCGCTCGCTCCACAAGACCATCACTCTGAGGGTGGTATGGCGTTGTTCTCGTCTTGTTGATTTTTAGTATGTCGCACACTTCCTTTACAATGTTTCCATCGAAATTTCTACCTTGATCTGTGTGCAGTTGCTCTGGTGCCCCGAACCGACACACAAACTCGTTGAGGAACTTATCGGCAATCGTTTCGGCTTCTTGATTAGGAATGGGATACGCCTCTAGCCATTTGGTGAATAAATCGCCAGCAACGAGAATGTATCTATGACCCCACTTCGTTTCAGGCAAATGACCCAATATATCCATGGCTACAATTTCACTTGGCCGTTTGGCAGACAAGGATCTTAAAGGGGCACGGCTCTTCTGCTGTGGCGAGTTGTTCTGCCCACAAATGATACACTTCTTGCACCACGCCATCACATCTTCCTGCATTTTGGGCCAGTAGAACCTCTGTCTTAACTTGGATATAGTACGCCCTACACCCATGTGGGCAGCTGTTGCATCATCATGATAAGTCCTTAACAGAATGCTCACCACCTTTCGAGGAACCAGGGGTAGGAGACGTTCCCCCTCTTCGAAAATCCACTTCCGGTACAGAACCCCTTCCTGTAAGCAAATCTTACTTCTTTGAGTCCAGTAACTCCTCAATGTCGGGTTTAGGCCTCGCGGCGAATCTGGGAAGGTGTTCGGTGACCGGAGCCATTCAAAAACCACTTTAAGATCCTCGTCACTTTTCTGCTGAAAAGTCACTGACGTCTCTTCTTGCTGGGATTCCAAGGAACTTACAACCGGGTCAGCTGATGGATTAGTACAGGGCATGTCCGGGATATCGCCATCTTCCTCATCTTCTGAACTCTCAACTCCGTCATATTGCATTCCGCACTGCCCACAGGGACGTCTAGATAACGCATCAGCGTTTGTGTGCTTTTTTCCTGGGCGATGTTCTATTGAGAATTGGTAAGACTCGAAAAGGCTTAACCAGCGAAGGACTTGTCCCGAAGGGTTCTTGCATCTTTTAACCCAGCTAACCGCACTATTGTCAGTACGAATTCTAAAAGGTCGCCCCAGCAAATAGTGGCTAAACTGTGTTAAAGCAAACTTCATTGCTAGCAACTCCTTCCTTGTTACACAATAACGCGTTTCCGCTCTGGACAAACTTCGACTGGCAAATGCAACTGGCCGCTCCACCCCATCGATTATTTGTGACAAAACGCCACCTAGACCCACGTTGCTTGCATCGCAGTCCACAATAAATGGCTTGGACAGCTCAGGGAAAACCAAAATGGGTGTAGAAGATAGTAGCCGTTTCAGCTCTGCAAAAGCTTCGTCACAAACGGTGGACCACTCAAACTTTACACTTGCCTCTGTTAATTTGTAGAGTGGCTTCGCAATGTCAGCAAAATTCCGAACAAACCTTCTGTAATACGAAGCCAAACCTAGAAATTGAGCCACCTGATCCGCGTTGTCGGGTCTCGGCCATTCCACAATAGCCCTAGTCTTCTCCGGATCAGTTTGTATGCCGTCTTGACTCACTACATGCCCAAGGAATATGACCGTTTCCCGGAATAACTTGCACTTACTCGGTTTGATCTTCAAATTGGCATCTCGTAACCGCTGGCAAACTTCTTCAAGTCTGGCTAAATGCTCCTCAAATGTTCGGCTAAAGATAACGATATTGTCACGGCTACATTTCGCATTGCTTGCTTTTCTCACGCTTTGCTAATCTTTGCAGCCAACTTGGCACAGAGCTAAGTTGATCCCTGACCCCATGTGCTGAATTGCAATTGCAATTGCAATTGCAATTGCATGGTGTCGGATAGAGCACCGGAGCTACGTGGGATTGCATGCCCAGCTTGGCGAATGGGGGGGGAGTAAGCTTCCTTGCAAATTGTTCTTAGTGAGAGTCTAGACGGAGAGTCTGAAGAGAGTCGAGCGTTGAGGTGCTGAAGAGTAGTCGTGTTTTATGTGCTAGTCCTCTGTTTTTCATGTAGTGTTTGTCCCCCTAACTTTACCACTGTAATTTTCCCAAATACAGTTCTATAAATCCACCTTTCCCGAACATTACTCTAATCCCTTGCCAGATTGATGCCCTGGCAAAATTAGACCGTGACAATTGGTGCATCGACCGGGAAAGGTGGTTTGATTGGTAAAGTTAGGCTACGTGTTTTGTGTTAGAACCTAACTAGGACTTGGGGGTTTCATGAGTGACACTGGGGCGATCCCGAAGACCGTGGGAACCGGTAAAGGCGTTCCTTGCCCGAATCGCCAGGGTACACGTATCCCAGGGGCCCCAACGTTACCTCCGAGGGAGTCCTCGTTCACCCGTTCCGTGACTGTACGCCGTCAACTCGGAGAAACGCGGAAGGAAGCAGTCAGTCCTTCTTGGCTCTACTCTAAAAACGCCGAACGAGCCATTACTGTCTCGAGTCCACAAAAACCTACTTTGGAGGCGCAAGAGATTCCGTGGAGTTCAGCTGACCCGTCCGAAGACGACGAAGCCGACCGCCCCCAGAGTCCGGATCTAGACCTCACCTGCTACGCCGTTCCTAGCGAGCCGGAATCCAGCCCGGAAACCCCTCGCAGGAGGTACCAGTTCTCCGCGGTACGGGAAGAGTTGGAGGCGATTGAAAGGTCGACTATTGAAGCCGGCCGTACCACCCCTTCACCGCGAGGATCCGTTGTGAGACTCGTAGACCTCCTCGCCGAGCCAAACAGCCCTGCATCAACCATGGCAAACCCCGGTGCGCCCGGTAGGTTGCGTAAGGCGGTGAGTGCCCCACGATTTTCTGGGGCTCACGATGAGGACGCTATGCGGTTCCTCCAAAAATATGAGCAGGTGGCGATTTTCAATGGATGGAATGAGAAAGATAAACTGGATTGTTTGGCTACGAGCCTGGACGGTATGGCCGATACATGGTACGCCAACCGGTACTCCCTTGATGGCCCACCCCCTACCTCCTGGAATGAACTAAAAGAGGAATTCCGAAAGTTTTTCGTCCCCCAAGGTCGAGTTTTCCGCAGCAACGCCAAGTTGCAAATGCGGGTGCAGCGTTCGGAAGAGAGTGTCAACGAATATTACATGGACGTAGTCAACCTGTGCCGGGAGATTAATCCCGGCATGTCCGAATATGACAAACTCAATCATCTCTTCCGAGGCCTACGGCCTGGTTTAGTGGAGCCGTTGTCACGCTTAAACGGGCAAACGTGTGACAAGTTCCTTGAAGAGGCTAACTTGCTTGAGTTCAGCCAGGAAAGGAGCCGAGTTTCTCAATCCTGGTTGACCAACGTGATCCGTAGCGAAGAAGCCGAAAAACGTGCCGCGGTGGCTGGTGTTGGTGTGCGAGGGCAAGGGTCGTTTACCCCTTTTGCCCCTACGGGTCGTGAAAATCCTAAACCCAGCTCAGGATCGGAATCCAGTGCCATTGCGGAGGCTCTCAGCAAACTCGCCGGTGAATTCCAGCAGTTTCGCGAAACCGCAAGGTAAGGTTGGCCGTCCCTATTCTCCCAATCGTTCTTACCCCCCAAATTCCCGCACGCATGATGTGAAACCTATTTGCTATCGCTGTCAGAAACCAGGGCACATTGCACGTTACTGTGTCAACCCTGAGTCCAGGGAGCGTGGTCAAGACCACAAGGGAATCGGGAAGGGGAAAGGGAGTAAAGAATCCCAGAGCAGAGATAAGGGTGGCAAGTCAAAATCGGATAGACCATCAGGACGACGCTCGGATAGCGATCGTGAAGATTCTGGTTCGGAAAACTAGAAGGGGCGGCTCCGGGGGGCGGAGTCGCCCAGGCCATTGAGATCCCCCTCTTATGTGTGTTCTGTCCAAACCTAGTTAGAGAGCGAGTAATTTGTAATGGAGTAGAAGCAATAGCCATCATCGACACTGGTGCGGCCGTGAGCGTGGTTTCTGAAGATTGGGCCTTACGTAACCAGGCGCAGCTGGTAGTCTGGGAGGGACCCGAGATAGTTGTAGCAAACGGCGAGCGTGCTCAGATTCGAGGTGGTGTGGATATTGGGGTTCGACTCGCAGGGAAGGAGGTATATACGAAAGCCGTTGTCTTTAACAACGGTTTGGCAGAACTGATCGTAGGTAACGACTTGCTTAGGCAATTGGGTGACGTGACCCTCCGATATAGGGATGATGGTTTTACCCTAGCAGGTCATCGGGAAGATGAGAGAAAGCCGATCGGAGATAACTCTACCCACTCAATTGCACAAGCGGCGTCTTGTCTAAAGAGCGCTAAAAACAAGGACAAAACGGGAGTGGGGATGCTCAATACCACCGGGCAGTTCGATGAACCTAGGGAGATCAAAGCCGATCGACGGATAAGAGCGCAAGGGCAAAAAGAGTTACCAGTTGCCCTTTCCAACGGGGAAAACGAAACAATTGGATTAGGAGAAATTCCCGAGGAACATGCAGCAAGGCAAGATAGGAGAATGAAGGATAAAAGGGTAGGGAAGACAAAGAAAGTTTCGAGCATAGAACGAGAGCTTGAAGATCAAATTGAGGAATGTACGCCGGCTGGTTACGCTATAGTGGCTCCCGTAACACCGCTCTCGGATGACCAGGACGTGCCAAGCTTTGCTCAACCCGAGATACTGCTGCGGGGAAGCCCCGTTTCGATCTCAGCCTCAAATTTTCGAGGACGAACTAGTCTCCCTGACTGTTTAAAAACTCCTCAACAGGTGGAGCCTCTGGTTCCTCAATGTACTGAAGTCCTTGCCAATGGCATGAGTGCCCCACGGGAAACCCCCGCAGGGCAACCCGAGATACGCCACGAGGAATGTGCACGCGATACCGTTTGTGAGGAGGCCCTGACCTTCGTTAGGCAGATTCAGGATGTAGCTAGTGAGCTTAACACCGTGGTATGCGCGATCCAGGAACAACGGGAAATCACCTCCCCTAGTGAGGCGCGTATGGGCGCGAGCACTGATAAAGGTAGTTGGGGAATTCCTCTGGAGATACGGCGAGATACTGATGTAACGGAGAGCTTACCCGTATCTATGTCTCTAGTAGCTAAATACCAAGAAGAGAGGGGAAGACATTCTACACCTCTCTCTCTAGTGCCACCCTTCTTGCGTTCCATGTGCATTTTTCTTTTCCAGGGATCTCCCCGCGAGACAGTCAACGGAGCTCTGCTAGTTGCCCCTCCCACGAAAACGGGAAACCAAGGCGCGAATTCGAGTTTTCCCACTAGTTCCGTGTTAACACCCGCCGAGGGCGAAACCAAAAGCACTGGTTCTACCGAGAAAGAGGATCCCCACGAGCTTGCGGTGGGGAATGTAGAGTGCCACGAGGCAAAGCTAGGTCAGGACGAGTCATGGGACCCAGGAGGCGCAGATTGTTGTGAAGTTCCCTTAGAAATCCATAAAGAAAGTCCCAAGTGTAAACCTATCCTGACAACCGAGAAAGCTGGAAACGACCGTGACACGGTCAGCGAAATCGATAATCCTTTTAGTTGCCTGTTGCTGGCCACGAAAGGAAAAGTCAAAAGAAGCAAGGTAGGCCGCTTAGGTTAGTCTCCTTGCAGGCCCACAAAATTCCCCCGCGATCGGGAATGCCCATTCACGTCAACCTTGCGAACCAGGGTTCAGACAAATGGGGCGAGCGTAAACTAACACTGCCGTCTAAAGACGAAGCTCAAGATTTCCTAGTAGAACCCGAGAAGCGATTATTAATCGAAAAAGGGATTAGCTTAGGTCGAAGCATAACTACCTTTCAGGGTGGGTACGGTCTGGTAATGCTTGTAAACTTTAGTCCGGAGGCCCAATGGGTGGCTGCGGGGACAGTTTTAGGCCGTGTTGAAGACCAGGTACCCCACATAGTTGAAATAGAGAAAGGAGCAGTTACTGACGAGACCCTGGATAGCTGTATATCTGATCGATTAGACGATAATCAAAGGAAAGCGCTGAGAGAAGTGCTGAGTAAGCATCGCATGTGCTTTGCAAGGGGTTCAGAGGATCTAGGTGCGTCCAACGTGGTAGAACACGGAACAGATACGGGTAACGCAAATCCCGTTTCGCAGGTTCCCTACCGGAGCGCCTACAGAGAAAAAGAGCTGATTAGGCAGGAGGTGGGGGAGATGATAGAAGCAGGGGTAGTAGAACCATCAAACAGTCCATGGTCCTCCCCCGTTGTGTTGGTCAAGAAGAAAGACGGTAGTTGGCGCTTTTGCGTAGATTATCGTAAGCTAAATTCCGTCACGATCAAGGACGTTTATCCTTTGCCCAGGACGGATGACGCATTGGACTCCATGCAAGGTTCAAAATTTTTCAGCACCTTGGACCTTATGTCAGGTTATTGGCAAGTAGGAGTAAAGGACCAAGACAATGAGAAAACGGCATTTATAACACCGGATGGTCTATACCAGTTTAAGAAAATGCCATTTGGGCTTTGTAACGCTCCAGCCACCTTTCAAAGGATGATGGACGTTATTTTAGCAGGTTTTAAGTGGCAAATTTGTCTAATCTACCTTAATGATGTCGTTATTTTCTCCAAAACCTTCGAGAAGCATGTGGCCGATGTTGACGCCATTTTGGCATGTCTAGGTAAAGCAGGACTGAAGTTAAAACCCAGCAAATGTCACTTTGGCTGCGAAACTGTTCAGGTGCTTGGGCACATAGTGGACCAGGAGTGTATTAGGCCGGATGACAGTAAATTAACAGCCGTCACGGATTTTCCAACGCCTGCAAATCTTACGGCGGTTCGTAGTTTCACGAGCCTATGCTCGTACTATAGAAAATTCGTGAAAGATTTTTCAGCTAGGGCAGGGTGGATTTTAGCCGCCTCCTTGGACTCTTTTGGTCGAACAACCACCACTTCACGCATGCCTGCTTGGTCTTTTCCCGCCTTTTTTTATTAACCTGACCCAACAACATTTGCCCACGGCCAACCTTACCTGGACGGATCCGAAGATAGCCGATCACATCAAAGCGTTGGAGAAGGAGAGTGGTGACGTAGCCACCAGTTGGAGAACGACTTGGGACGCGCTCCAGAAGGCCGCCGAGCAGCGCAAAAACATCTCCGAGGATCGTTCACAGCCATAGTGTTGGTAATCGGCGCCCACCTGAGCTGGTTCCTATGGTGAATCACCAGTGACCGTAATCAAGCCCTCTAGAGACGCATGGAACAATTAGAGGCAACTTGACGGCTCCATGGGCCAGCCAACTTCGAGAAACCCCACTATAACCTGGATACGCTCGTACGGCGCGTTCGAGCGCTCGAAGTCAGGATGCGCGCCTCTGGAGCCCCATCCCAAGTGACCGTGGCGGAAATAGAAGCCTAATGGGTCAGACAGCTAGCCTAGCTGGAGTGTTGTGCTTCTCTTTCCCCGGTGTGCGCGCCCTGATGTTAATCATGTGCTTGCAAGCTTGCCTTTAATTTCAGCCTGGCATTGCCCTAGATGGCGCTGAAGACGCGTGGTCCGCTTGTTTCGACCGGGACGTTCGAAAGCGGGCCGGGGGTAATGTCACGGCTACATTTCGCATTGCTTGCTTTTCTCACGCTTTGCTAATCTTTGCAGCCAACTTGGCACAGAGCTAAGTTGATCCCTGACACCATGTGCTGAATTGCAATCCTGCTGACGCACATGGTGTCGGATAGAGCACCGGAGCTACGTGGGATTGCATGCCCAGCTTGGCGAATGGTGGGGAGTAAGCTTCCTTGCAAATTGTTCTTAGGGTGCGTTCCAATTGCGAACTCGACTAGGGAGTTGAGTTTTCTGAACTCGGGTTGAGTAAACCCGCGTCCCAATAGGCACATGTACTATTCAATCGGGTTATGGTTGGAATCGCTATAACTTGTAATCAGAGACAATGAATCTTAGTTTGAATCAATGAAGCTTTGTTTTGTTTACATGGAACCACGACTCCACCTAGCACCCAGACGCGAAACGTCCCCCAACTCGCTTCTGCTGTGTTCAACCCTGATCCAAAGTGGAGTCGAACAACCCTTCCCCAAACTCCGCTTTGAACCCGAGTTTGGCCACTTGAAACAGGCGAGTTCTGGAACCCGAGTTGAAAACCCACTTCAACCCGGGTTGAGTCGCCAATTGGAACGCACCCTTAGTTAGGGTCGAGCGTTGAGGTGCTGAAGAGTAGTCGTGTTTTATGTGCTAGTCCTCTGTTTTTCATGTAGTGTTTGTCCCCCTAACTTTACCACTGTAATTTTCCCAAATACAGTTCTATAAATCCACCTTTCCCGAACATTACTCTAATCCCTTGCCAGATTGATGCCCTGGCAAAATTAGACCGTGACAATATCGTCCAAATAAATCAGGCAAATTTTCTACTGTAATCCTCTAAGGGCCAGCTCCATCAGTCTTTGGAAACTGCTCGGCCCATTGCAAAGTCCAAAAGGCATCACATTAAATTCAAATAAGCCTTGGGGTGTTTGAAAGGCAGTTTTCTCTCGATCTTCGGCCTCAACCTCTAATTGATAGTACCCACTTACGAGATCCAGTGTAGAGAAGTACTTCGCTCCCGCCAAAGCGTCCAAGGTTTCGTCAATCCTCGGAAGAGGGTAAGCGTCCTTGACCGTCACGTTATTCAAAGCCCGGTAATCCACACATATAGCCTTTTCCAGCGACGGTTCAATTGTGCTGTGCCACGATTGTGCAAGGAACAAGCTGTTCCAGCGTTTTTGTGCGTGCTTTTTGTGCCGCGAAATCTTGTTCCAGCGACTGTGCCTTGGACTGTGCGTCCAGTTGTGCTTCGAATCGAGGGAACAGCTAAAAAGCTGTGCCGCAGTTCTGTGCCCCGTTTCACTAGCGCGAAAGTTTGAAGGGTGAAGGGAAAATGAAAGAGAAAATGACGTTCGTGCGATTACTGTTTGTAAATTAATGAAAGCTTGTTTTTGGAAATACAAGAGAAAAGTGTGAAAGGAAGTTTCGATTTGACTAATTGACTTATGTGAACAGGGACAGCCTTAATTTGACCTTAACCTTGTATATCCGAATTCTTCTTTCGCTCTTTCTTGTATATATACTCCATCTTTGCTGTGAATACATTTAGTCTTTTAACTTGTGCCTACATAACTACACTATGGATGATCTTACCATTGAAGAAATTTGTGACAAAGGAACTGTAGTTGAACACGATGAAGACCATTATGTTTTCAGTTTCACATTTGACAACGGTAAGTATTGAACATTTTTTTAGCAAAAAAGTTTCTAAGAAAATGTTTGCCTTTTACCTTATACAGGTACCTCACAACTCTACGGTGTTCCGATTGAATGTATCCCCGAATATATTCTGAACCGCAATTACCCTACCGTACCAGAAGACAATGATCCACAACCAGCACAAGCTGCAGTAAACGAAATAAACGAATTTTTGTGGATGAACAAACGGAGCAAAGAAGCCCGAGCTAAGGATCACGAAGTCCGTTTGAAGCTAATCGCAATTCTCTCACAGCGACGTTCGGAGATGCAAGATAAAAAAACGTCCAGGCTGGTCTTCTGGAGTCGTGTTGCGGACCAACTACGCCAAGAAGGCGTTAACTTGCCGAACCCTGACGCGTGGAAGAAAGTGTACACCCAGTGGATGAAGATGAAATCAACGTACTCGGGTTTCGTTGACAAATCGAAGAACCAAACGGGCAATGGCCACGTCGCTCCTCCTCTGTACTATGAGGAACTGCATGCTTTTCTAGGTAAGCTTTTTAAAACTCGAATGCAAATAAATACAAATTCAAGAGTATTTCCATTTAGGCGAAACTCATTCGATTACTCCAGTGGCTTTGTCGGACTCCCTGCATCGTGAGGTACGAGTACCTGATGCTTCAAAGGACCCTGATACGTTCAACACTTTGGAGGATGAAGATACAGCTGATACACCATCCGTTTCTAGGCCCAGAAAACCTAACCGCGGAAATGAGCAGTCTGCAAGCGCATTGAAATGTATGGAGGATTTAAAGAATATCGAAGAGAGAAAGTATAACTTTTTGAAGGTATGCTTAAATTAGACGCGAGTGTTGTAGAACTAAATAATTTTGTATTCGGTATAGGAGCGTGAAGAAAAAAGAAATGCGAGAATTGAAGAAGAAGCCCGTTATCGAAGAGAAATGGACGCTCAGAAGCTGAAAGTAGCGGCGGACTTGGTAGACGCAATTAGAAATCTTCATAAAAAAGGACGCAAGAGACAACGTAGCACTGATTCCGAATAGTTACTTGTACTGCGTTGCAATGGCATATACTTTTATCTTTATGATCCGGTCGTTATCTTTATGATCTAAATACACTTCAATTTCCAAGTAACTGGACAAGGCTATTTCGCTTCTGCATTCCACATATTTCATTAATCGCTCCTGCTTCGTCTTCGGGTCCATCGTCATCCTCAAGCGGGTGAACATCATTTTCATTGAATAAATCCACGTCTCTTTGCCGAATGCGTAGGTTGTGTAGAACACAGCAAGAAACTATAATCCGGATCACTCTTCTAACATGCGCTTTTACGTACAGGAGTCTTCGCCAAATCATTTTCAAATCGCCGAAAGAATTCTCTATCGTTACTCTTGTGGACGAGTGCTTCCGATTAAACTTCCTCTTCTCGGGAGTATTCGCGCTTGAATGCTTGAAGGCTGGGATGAGCCAGTCAAGGCACGGAAATGCGGAGTCACCAAGAATATGGTAGGTGTCGTTCCGGAACAGACTTCTTCGATCAGTTGAAGCTGTTCTGAAGAGGCCTGAATTTCGAAAAACACGGGCATCGTGAACACTTCCTGGGTACCCGGCAAAAATGTAGGAGAATGCACGATTAGGAAGACACACAGCCAAAAGAATTACAGAATGAGAAAATTTTCTCTTCAAATAAGACTTCTGATCAATTGACGTAGCGTCTATCCTAATATGTGATCCATCAATGGCACCAATAACATTAGGGAAACCAGCGCGAAAAGAAAAATGGTCGGCAACAGACGGTTGTTCTTCAGGAGCTGGCCACTTGATAAATTCATGCTGATGCTGCTCAAGAATTGATGTTATTCTGTCAATTGAACGCCACACAGATGAAACTGTGCGGCCAAACAGCACCGATATTTCCCGCATGGTACACTGATTAGCCAGGTACCATACGGTAATATAACACATTTCTTCCACGTCCATGGGCTGGTAGCCACCACTTGCTGTGGTTCTTGGGCAATTGACCTCGCAGAAGGATACGAGGCAGGCAAATGTGGAACGGGTCATGCGAAAGTGGCTCCGAAAAATATCCTCCAAGAAATGCGAAACTACATGTTTCAGGAAACTGCCACAGATATTTCTAGGTTATTAAAACTATAGGCAAAATAATAAGCGCTGTAAATCACATACCCCGAATTCCTAGCAAGTTGAGAATTATTCTTGCACATGTAACACGTTGCAAGCAAGAGAAAATGCTGTACTTGAGCTCCCATCATCGTCGGAATCTTCATCTTCCATTAGTTCCAAAGAAGACTCTTCAACTAGCAAGTTCTGCAAAACTTCGTTAGCACAGAGGGCCAAAGCTTGTGATTCTAGCATATTTTCTTAGACGCTGAAACGGAAAGAACATAAAAGGTTTACTAAACAATCAGAAAAACACAGAGTGCACACTTACCGTGATTATTTAGTGAGTATTATGAAGAGTTTTACTTTGTTTACACTGGCTTTGGCTTGTCGACCATTTGAAATGTACGCACTTTCACACGGAACAAGCTGTTCCAGCGCTTTTGCTGGCACACAACAACAAATGTCTGAGAAACGCAAACATTGTGCCGCACAGTTCTGTTCCAGCGACGAACATGTAAACAATTGTGACGGCACAACGCACAATTGAACCGTCGCTGAAAAAGGCTTAAAGCGCAGAGTCCCATCCTTCTTTCTTACCATCACAATAGGTGAACTCCATGGGCTTGAAGAAGGTGAAATAACTCCTTGTCCCTGAAGATCCTGGACCATTGTTTCTAGTTGGGGCTTCCAATGTGCAGGTATCCTCCTGGGGTGTACCCGAACAGGTGGTTGCGTTCCGGTGTTAATTCGATGTTTGAGATACGTTGTTCTCCCCAAATCACTTTGATGCACTGACAATATACTCCCGTGTTTCTGAAGAAATTTCTCTAACTCATCCCTCTGACTTGCCGTTAAAGTTCTGGATGGTTCTCCAAACAGGGAAAGCAGAGAGCCTTTGTGTTTCTTAGTCACACCGTTGTCGTTGGGATCTTGCACGTCGTACCCAACCTTCGAAGTGATCACCTGGTTCACTGAATTCGCTAAAACTGTAAAAACTCCAACAGTGGTCCCCGACTTCAAACGAACGGGTTGGTCTGTAATGTCCATCAGTCTTACTGGAATACGCCCGTTGTTAACTGAAACTAGTGCCCTCGCAACAAAAAACCCACTCATTTCCGCATGGATAGAGGTTCCTTCTACCAATCCTTGTCCAGAGAAAGTATCAGGCACTCGGGCTGTTGTCAGAATTTCATGACGCGCTGGTATAAAAAGTGTTTCCATCAGCACGGCATCAACCGTATCCGGAATGTTCTCCTCCAGAAGCACGTGATTGTCCCCAAAACGCAACATACTGTTTTTGAAGTCTATCACCATTCCAAACTCCTGTAAAAAGTCCCGACCCAAGATGACTTCTTGATTCATGTCGTCAGTAACGTAGGCATTAAAGGAAAATTCCTTCTCCTTAATCCTAAACGAAGCAACGGTGCAACCCAAAATATTCATAGTTTGATTGTTCGCTGTTCTAACCCGAACTGTCACTGCCTCTAAACTTAAGTTTTGCACAAGATAGGGTTTCACTAATGTAATTGCCGAACCCGAGTCTACAAGCATGGGAACAACCCTCTCACCACAATAACCCTTTACAAACGCAGCTACATTCACATTCGCCGTGACAAATTCCAGATCAGCTCCTTTGGGGGACGCAACTGGAGACGGAGCCGATCTTCCAGTTACTTGGAGTTTCCCTGCTTCTTGGAATCATCATTCGCCTTGGGTTTGGTGCAGGTTGCCTTCAGATGACCGGGTTCCCCACAATTATAGCAAGTCCTCTGCTTATTCCACTTGTTGCCCGATCTCGGTCTGCTAAAGGAATTCGCCTTCATTTCCTCCATGAATTTCTCAACATTGGAGAATCGCTGCTCCATAAATTTTTCCATGTTGGACAGTCGCTGTTCCATCGTAGTTGACGTCGTGGCCGCTACTTCAGCTGTTGCAGAAGAGTCCATTTCCGCAACAATCTTCACTTTACGGCGAGCTTCTTGTTCGGTGGCCTTCTCGTAACCACGAATAATTTCCACCGCTTTGTCAACTGACAGACCTTGCAAAGCATTCAGATGCATTCGTAGCTCACGTGTTTCCGCCGAGTCGATTAAACGGTTGACAATCATCCGCTCGTAGCTCACAACGTCCATTGTTGGATAAGCCCTTTGTAAAGTGAATCGAAGCTGACTCACGAACACAGATTCACCCTTGCTCCTCATCATCGTGTAAAACTTGCGCTGATACACACTAAGATCAGTTTCTTGAAAAATTTCACTCAGCGCGGCTACTGTACGAGTATAGTTCGCTTGTGTATCCGTGTCTAAAGCCGAAAAGACTTTCTCTGCACGTCCTCGCAATGACATGGCGAGAAGATCCACTTTTTTTGAATCACTTAAGTTATTAAACTTCGCATAGCGATCAAAATGCCTACACCACGCTTCCCAATCGTCACTCGTACCACTAGAAAAAAATTCTGGTGCGAATTTGGGAGTGCGAATTTCGCTAGCATTTTGTCCTACCGACTGCGCCATTGTAACGCTTTCGTGCGTAGGCTAAGACTGACTGTATTAAAATACATGGCTGAATATTTATACCTGGTCAAGAAGGTAAAAGGTTAATTTGTCAGGTCCTGGTCGCTTAGTCAACATGGTCAACGTAGGTCAACCTCTGCATTAGTCACGTAGTCACAGTGTCAAGTCTCAAAGTGAATCAAGGACATAAGGAGGTTACAACATCGCATTAATTATACTACATTGAAGCGAAGGATAAAGTAATATTTCTATCAATTAAAAAAATCACAGTTTTTTTATTAGCACTTCGACCTTACGCGGAAAAGAAGAACTCTGGGTTCAAGTCCTTCGTGTATGGGATTAAATATTGGAAGACCCTGATTTTTGTATCACATTAGCAGAATCAATGCCAAGAAGATTGGAGATGTGCAGTGATAACAATGGAGGCATTACAAAATATTAAGAGGAAAAACCAGCAGCTCTCTTTCAATTTTTTTGGGGGGGAGAGGAGTTTGGCAAGAGCATTTCTGTAAGAGTATTTTCTCTGTTCTACAGCCCAGGGTTAAAACGGATTCCACTTTCTATACGTTTCGGTTTGGTTTTTAGACAGGAGACCACTGTGGTTTCCCTATACTCGTTTTTTTGGAAGGTATAGTACATATACAAGGGAAAGGATTTCAAAAGGTAAAAGGCACAAAGTTTCTGGTTCACAAGAATTAGCCAGTTAAGCGATTTTCTCATGGGCAATAACAAAGGGAAAGCAAACAAAAGGACAAGGTCAAACTACTATGAAGGACATGTCAATCAAACCCTACGGTTAGGTCACATACCGCTACAGCTATCAAAGGCACTCTTACAGCTGTAACGGAAACTGCTCGTTTAATTCAAGGTAAAGAAGTCACTTTGGAATCCTACGGGAAGTCTATGGGAATTGGCTTGGCCTGTGGATCCATTTGTGGAGCTTCCAGTCATTTAGCTAGTAAAGTGTCCAAAGGAGTCTCTAGTGGTATAGCCAAAGCCGCCACCAGGGTAGTAATTCAAACAGGCACAGCCACGGCCACCGATGCTGGAATGCAACTTTACGAAACGGGCGGGGACTTCTCCCAAATTGATGGTAAACGACTGCTTGTAACTGCGACCAGTCAAATGACGGTTGCAACCACCGCTGAATGCGCCAGCAGTGTCACCTTGAATTCAAATCGTAATGATAAGTTGAACCAAATGCTGATAGAAAACAAACACCAGGAGGGTTTGAATAAAAAAGCCGAGAACTTGGATTCAAGACCCAGCTTGAAGACCTGAAAACACACATGGCCGAGCTAAGGAACTTCTGATTTTTTTCGAATTATTCGAAATTTAAAAATTGTTCCAATTTTTCAATTCAACAGTTCAAAATTCAACACTTTCAATGACAGTTCAAAACCAAGCACAATTTTTTGAAAATTAAAAACCCAAATTATGAATAGAAAAAGCATACTAATATTTTTCTATTTTTTTGTAAGGTTTAAACAAATTAAAAGGTTCTAATAGCTTAGAATTTCCGTGAAGGGTTCCTCCACACTGCCAACCCCAGCCATCAAGTTTTTTTGGGATTTTTTAAAATATTTTTTTCTCCAAGTGTTGATGGTAATGATGGAGTTTTTTTTTTTAAATAAATAGGATTGAATAATCCGTTACCACCAGTGGTGTTGGAGAACCAACTCGGAGATGTGATCCAAGTGACTCAGCCGGCGAGTCTGCCCACATCGCCCTTAGCTTCTCCGCGTCCTGCCGTAAACAGCAATAATAGCAGCAGCAATTGCAGCGTTTTGAGTCTGAGCCATGCCCGAGCCTCAACATCGGATCCTAATTGGCAAGCCAGCAAGCATTCCCTAAGAGAACGACATGCTGCCATGTTTAATAATGATCTTATGACAGACATCTACTTTTTGGTTGGACCGCAAGGTTTGTTTCTGTTTTCTACGATTTTTTTCTTCTTTTCTTTTTAGTCTGTCATTCTTTTAGTCTAATGTTTACGTGTACAGTTATGATAAGCCTTTAATGTGCTGTATAAACAGCGTCTTCCAACACCAACAAGGTTTCAAAAGACAAAAAAAAAAGGATTTGGTCGGAGATTTTTTGTGAAAGTGAAAACCGAGTTTGCATGACCACTTGAGCAGGGTTTTCTATTCATTTCGTTTATTTAATTCTTTCTTTTTTTGTAGAGAACACGCAAAAAATCCCGGCTCATAAGTACGTGCTGGCGACGAGCAGTACTGTTTTCTACGCAATGTTTTATGGCGGATTGGCGGACGATAAGAAAGAAAATTGAAGTGCCTGACGTTGAGCCGGCTGCTTTCCTCACCTTGTTAAAGTATAAAAGCAAGAAAAGAAGGATTATCCTTTTTTAAAAAAATCTAATTTTTGTGGCATTTTTTTTCAAATGTATTTCTACTGCGATGAAGTTCACCTAGAAGCTGATACAGTCCTCGCGACCACAGTATAAAGGTTTCACAGTATGGTAACTGGGGGTATCTTCCAATGTAAAGGGATTAACACGATTTTCTCGGTCTCAAGAGGATGTGGGGGTAACAAGGAACATAGGAGGGATGGATTCACAGACTTGCCCATCCTACCCCAGAAGTAGGCATTCCAAATCTACTACAAGAAGGGTTCGAAAAGAGAACAAAACATTCACAAAACGGGGGACTGGTGACCTTTCTCTTGAGGGAGTTTGGGGCTGACGTAAGATTCGACTAGCATTGCGCGATTTTGAAAGTTTTTCTCCCGGAAATGATTATGCTGGATCTTGGTATTAAAGTCTTACGGTAAAAGTCTTTCACTTCGCATTGCTTGCTAATCCGCAAAGAAAGACAAGCACTTGCTACGTTCTACTGTTTTTAATTTCATATAAATAGCGTCGTCTCATCAACTCGTCAGCAATTGCTATTGCGCTTCCGTGCCGTTTGTTGCAAATTTCACAGAGCTCACTCGCAATTTCTTTCAAAGCAGATTTTTACCGTTTTCTTAACACGACTCTGTAATTTCTCTTTTTTTCAAGACGAATTACGGTTTAATTAAATTAAACTTTTTCATTAAGTTTTCATTTCGGTAATATAAATTTTAGCTAAGTGTAATATAAGTGAGTGTGTTTATAAGTGAGTTTTAGCTAAGTGTAATATTAGTGTAAAATAATAGTTAAGCTAGTTAATTAAACATGCCTAGCGTACTTTGTTGTGTTCCTTTTTGTAAGAACGCATCCTATAGAAAACCAGCAGGAACAAAGTTTTTTCGTATTCCGAATGACAATTGTTCAGAATTATGGTTAAAGGTTATTAGTAAAGAGAGATTAGTTTTACCAAAAAATGGTTTACGCATATGCTCAGAGCATTTTCGAAGTTGTAAGCAATCTTCTTGCTATCGACATCCATTTATTCCTGTTTGCGAACCACCCGAAGGTCATTTTACAGTCCAGTTAGCTTCGACATCCATTTCTGCTGAGCACAACTACGCGCAAAAACAGAGTTCTATAGAAACGTCTCTTTCTCCAGTTTCACCAGAAATTCATAGTATTCCGGACATTCACACCGCTAAAGAAACGCTTGTTTCCCCAGCTTCACCAGAAATTAGTAGTATTCGGGACATTCACCCCGAGACTATCGATCTTGACGGTTTTCATGCCTCTTTAGATGGTTTGGAATTGTATAGTGAATTTGAATATGGTAACTTTTCTACTTCCAAAATCCCAACCTTACCCCAGGCATCTTGTTTGCGTGCCGATTGTGCTGCTGTTTCCAAAAAACTTGCGCATGCCGAAAAATTAGTATCAATGTTAAGAGTACAGTTAAAGAAAACCCGTTCTGCTTCAAGATTAGTTAAACACAATTTAAAATACGCGCAAAGGAAAGTCAAAACCTTAAAACCAAGTTAGCAAACGAGGTGGAGAAAAATTTAGAATTAGAACAGAAGATCTCTGCCCCTTTATCCATTGTTCGTTCGAGTTAGGATGTACTATACACTTAAAGAAGAAAATGTAGCTGTAGCAGAAAGAGCCGTAGTTAAACGTGTTAAGAAAAATACTAAACTTGCAAAAGTTAGTAACATTTAGGAATAGTTGTAAAGTACCAATGTAATGGATAACTCGTATATAGACATAAATAGTCATAACAATACATATAGACATTAATATACATGGGTATTTTATAGTATATGGGGTTAAACCTGTATACTATAAAACACCTATGTATGGGTTGCAAAATAGACTGCCTCCTCGTGGTGCAACCTGGGTAACGCGAAATAGTCTATAATGTGTATACGTGTTGTGCTTTGACCTAGTTAATTCATCTTTTATTTGAAGCTCACATAGTTTAAAGCAATAGATTTAAATTACGCGCTTTGTAAACCGTCGTGACCTTTTTTGAACTGCACTGGGAGGTTTGCGAATGTACCCTTTCATTTTCTGTCCTTTTACCTGAATATTACTCGGGGGACCGAGAAGGTCGTCAGAAAACCTTAACATTGGAAGATAGCCCTGTTAGCATACTGTGAAACCTCTATACTGTGCTCGCGACCTTATACGCCGCCAAAAAGTACATTGTGCCGTTTTTGGCGTGTGCCTGTGTCTTATTTGAGAATATTGGTTTTAGAGAAATTTAAACAAGAAATGTGAAGAATTGAAGAGTTTTTCGGAAATTTAGTGGGATTTTGAAGGAATTGTGTGGAGGCATAAAGAAGAACAGAAGGATTTAGATATTTTGTTGTAGGTGGAGCCTGACACGTTTTATACCGCATCCGCGACGTTAGATGGCATGGAATTGCGTTATTTTGGCCAAGAAGGAATGAGCAAGATTTATGTGGGCAGCGTTACGTTCCAATATCAGTGTTCTTCGGAAAGTACGAACGGAACAGGAGTACAAGGGAGACAGATTCCAGAGCTGATCTTCTACGGACCGACGCCGGTTCTGGAACCGGAATCCAATCACATCAGTAGTGGTAGCATCGAAGCTTGAATATTTTTCTTTCTTTTCATCTTCCCTTTTCCCTAATTTTGAGACTTATTTGTATAGTCTGAGAAACAATAAACATGGGCAGTGTGTGCGGGGTTTCTTTTCCTTGTTTATGCTTTGTAAATAAGCCCAAAAATGTGTAACCTAGTTTAACCTTTTTTTTACACCCATGTATGGTAAACGACAAAAGCTCATTCGAAAGAATCCGTTAAAATTGCCAAATTTTCAACTCAGTCAAAATAATCCTTTAAACCTATGCTATTTATTTATGTTATGTATTTTATGGTTTTGGATTGTGTATAAGAATAAAAACTCTTACGGAATCATACTACAGATAAAAGATGAAATATGCAAAATGCATTTCTAATAAACTTATCAGCTAATTTATAGATTAGATCATTCATCAGTAGACCGAAAGACTGTGGTATTCATTCAATGACAAATATAATCCTATAAAGTGCAAGTTGCCGTTTCCTCTTCCTTCTTTTTGGTCTTCGTGCAATATGTCATTGAGTTTTGGTACGGATTTAGGGGCGGTGCTTGACTTTTATGGCCTTTTAAACTTAGTTAAGATTACACAAAATGCTTTCATTCCGTATCATAAACTTTGCCGTGAGGAATCTGGGTTCTGACCAGCTGTCTTTATACGCAACCTGAAGTATTAAATCATTCATTTTCTTTCCCGTAATGCTCTTATATATTACACATAGCTTGTTATAATTTAGCTAGAGGTGGAGAACGTTCAAATTGGGTAATTTTAGTGTTGCACGGTTACAACTGAAGTTCTACTATAGATGATGTTTGCAACATGCTTCAAGGACAACTCGCTAGCGGGTTGCAAACAGTTCTTGGCTTCGGGTTGAGAAACGTGCTTGTCTTTTTGTGTTTCTTTTTTGCGGTTTGAACCCGTATATCGCGTTAAAATAGCAGTGGTGCCGGACGCATAGCAGCTCCAAGTATTTTTTTAATATAAACACCTCTGTAGTGCAAGCGCCAGTTGTTTTCGGTGGCAGGCGCACAGTGCAGAGGACCTTTATGTTACGTCACATTCCACGATTAATCGAGTTGATAAGAAAGAACTGTAAGCAAGAAGATGGGAAAATGTCCACCGTGCCAGCAAAACAAATGTGAGCAAAGCTACGCCAAGGGAAGCGTCTGTGAAGGAGGCGATTGTACGTGCACTTGCCAAGAATCCGGCATTGCTACTTTTTGGAAAGCCGTGGGGTCCATGACAGTGGGCGCGGCCTGCGTTTTTGGTATGTAGAATGACTCTAGTGTCGAAGTCACAACAATTCATCCATTAGCTAGAAACCACCTTATAGATTGCCTCATGGTGCTTAGCTTGTTGCTATGGGAGCTTGTTCCTAACGTTAGCAATAGCTTTGCTAAGCCATGTAGAGTAATGCGTTGACCTTCATGCGCCCTTGAACCTCGATCATCTTTAACCTATTCGTAACTGTCATTTTGCGCCATCCTGGTGGTTCTTGCATGCAACTGAATAATTAAGTTTTTAAGCTAAATAAGTGTGGCAAAATTTTTATTGGCAATACTCCAAATATTTGATACGAACTAGCAAATAATTCGAACTACTCAATGGATAATGTTCTTTGTTAGGTGGCGTCAGTATAACTATCCTAACAGCCGGCTTGGGAGCTCCGATTGGTGGAGCTGTTATTGGAGCTGGATCTTCTTTGATAACTACTCCCATTGCAAAGAAACTGACTGGGGAGTACATATCAGGCGGGGCATTACTTGGTGATGTCGGCATAGGAGCAACGGTTGGAGCACTATCGGGAGGTATCGGTGCTGGCGGTTCCGCGTTAGCGCAGGGAGCATCCGGTTTGGTCAAGTTTGGCGTTCGAGCGGGTGCTGGCGCTGCTGCTGGCTCCGTCGGTGGCGCTGTAACGGAAACTGCTCGTCTAATTCAAGGAGAAGAAGTCAGTTTGGAATCCTACGGGAAGTCTATGGGAATTGGCTTGGCCTGTGGATCCATTGGTGGAGCTTCCAGTCATTTAGCTAGTAATGTGTCCAAAGGAGTCTCTAGTAGTATAGCCAAAGCCGCCACTAGGGTAGTAATTCAAACAGGCACAGCCGCGGCCACCGATGCTGGAATGCAGCTTTACGAAACGGGCGGGGACTTCTCCCAAATTGATGGTAAACGACTGCTTGTAACTGCGACCAGTCAAATGACGGTTGCAACCACCGCTGAATGCGCCAGCAGTGTCACCTTGAAGTCGAATCTTTATAATGATAAGTTGAACCAAATGCTGATAGAAAACGAGCACCAGGAGGGTTTGAATAAAAAAGCCGAGAATTTGGATGGGATCAAGACCAAGCTTGAAGACCTGAAAACACACAAGGCCGAGCTAAGGAACATCCAAAATGATAACACTGCAACTCCGCAAGAGAAGCAAGAGAGGATCCAACGTTACAGGGATGACAACAAGCTAGGAACCTCCAAATCGATTATGAAAAGGGTCAATCAAAGAATAGCAAAGTTAGAAAGACAAGTCGGTCCAAACAAATCAAACTACGAGCAAGCTGCTATGCAAAAAGAAACAACTACCCAACGTCTACGTCAAGCTAACAGGTTACCCCCGGAGGTTATTAAAGAAGAGACGCAGAAGGTCCAACAGTATAACAAGTTAAGCTCGGAGATTCAAGAGTTACATAATCACAAGTCGAACATTGAAAACATTCGCGCTGATCCTAATCCGGACCTTACCCTTCGCGACAAACACCAGATGGAGCAGAAGTACCTGGCAGATAATAAACTAGGGAACGGATTGAAGAGAGTCAATCAGAGAATTACAAAACTGGAAGTAAAACTCGGTAACGTTGAGCCAAGCAAAATTGGAAAGGATAATCTGCATTTTCTTACTGGTGAACGTACTGGACAAATTGCCATGGATGTGCCAGATGAGAACGGCAATCGTGGACGTCATCGAATCATTGCTGATCTGAAGCCCGAGAACAATAAGTTCGTCTATGCTGATCAAAGTGAGACACATGACTACGGCAACATGAAGAAACCTGGAGAAAATCAGTACCATGATCCATATAAAGCGCAGCTAAAGGGTTTACCAGCGAATCAGTTTTATCAAAAACGCGGTGAACCTGACGATGAGAAAGTTAAAGAAGAATAATTCCTCGAGTTTTCATCCACGAGTGCTCATTAATTAAATCTTATGGCATCTGAATAATTTCCTTTTAATTATTTCTATTCAACTGTTTCGCTTTTTAGTTTTTTCTTTCTTTCTTTCTTTCAAACTCCAACTTCGTAGTTCGCTATGCAGTTGTCAGCATCTTTGATAGAAAATGCAGATATCGCCTCTCGAATACAAAATCACTTATTGCCTTATTTCTGAAGTATACAGTCAGAGAATATACTAAATAATAATGCTAAACCTGCCTCAGTAATAATCTAATTAAGCCAATATATCAACAGTTTGGGTATTGCGAGCACACTGCCTTACTGACAATACAAGTGATACATGGAGATACAGTAGAAACCTCCATTCCCACTAAAACTCCAAGAAAAAATTTAATACGTTATTAACGTCTGTTCATGTTATAAGTTATTTTCTTGGTTATCGGCAACTAAGCAATACAATTATTCCACACGCCAGAAAATTAAAAGAAACTTTATAAAACAGCGGCTTCCCGGGGATCTCGATTTCGAATAAAAGTTGTGAGCAAAATTCCCTCTTTTTCGTCCGCATGAAAAAGTTGATTATTGGGCTACATAGATGGCGAAAAGAGCTTCATGCTGCTTGCGTGCCAATAGCGCTGCTTGCTAGATATAGCACCGAACCCGCAAGTTTGCCTGGGCAACAGGATGCAATTAAAAATTTCACTGAAAAATAAGTAAATAATTAATTATGGAACCACTATGGCGACGCAGTTGTGTTGCGTTAACTAAATATTCTAAAGGTACGTACTATTATCATAAAATGCAACGAATCCTTGTTTCATTACGTTAAGTTACATCGTTTCTAATCTTTTCACTTTCGTTAGTTCGGTTTGCCAGCACTTCAACGAGTAACGCTTCCAAACATGCGGCAAAGGAAAAATGGGATATTATTGGTGCAGTATGCTTACAAAGAAGGCCTCTTATTGCCCAACCGTTGACGGATATGGAAACTAAATTTTCTAGCTTATTAACGCAAATAGAAGTGGAAAACAGTCTAAAATCCGATCATGAGTTTAGACACGAAAATGACATGTAATGTAAATGCCACATTTTCTTATCAGTGCATATTTTATTATTATTACTATATTTCACAGAAAGCGTATGGTGAGGCTAAAAAGTGGAGAAACCGATGAATCTGACCTGGATCAAGCTTCCTTGCAAACGGCACAAGATTTCGAAGATGCTTCCCAAGAAGAACTCAACAGTTTTCTTCGCTTATCAGTCATTGAACCTGATACGGAGCAAAAGTCATTAGTAAGAGCCTTGGATAGGCGTCTTCATTTAGTTGTCCAACAAAACTTGGGGAAAGAGAAGCAATGGGCGTTCCCTCATGCCGTTTGGAAAGATGGCGAAACATTGCGCCAAGTAAAAAGATATTAATTGATATAAACAAGCATAATTCAGCCCTTTGTTCTAGACTGGAGAGCGTGTTCTTAAGAACTATGCTAATAGAGATCAATTTGTTGTCATGGGCAACGCACCTTGTGGCTTTTACAAAGTAAAATATCCCAAAGCCTTGCAGCAAGAAAAGGAAGTTGTAGGAGGCAAAGTAAGGTGTTCTGTGAATTAAGTTAGTGGTTTTCATTCTTGTTATTTTGGGTTAGGTTTTTTTCTTTAAAGCCTTCCTTAAAAACGGCGCGAATATTAAGACAGAGAGCGAATTTGGAGACAAATATGTGTGGTTAACCCAGAAAGAATTGCCTGAATTCTTGCCAGGAGATTACCATCGTAGTGTTTTACAGTTCCTCATCGATGAAGATTAAAGAAAGACAAAAGACAGAAAATACATTAGTAAAAACTTCCTTATACGTTCTAAACGTGTGTATAGTTAAACTTTATGGCCTTATACTTGCATTTTCTCATGCAAGTTATTCTAAACATACATTAACAATAATTTAAAGTTTGCAGACAGCTTTATGTAATTCCATTTCTTCCGGTAGAGCACGTCACGAAGGTTTTCGAGTGCCCCTTTACACCGAGTTGCCCTCGGATCCTGGAACCCTACCATTGCTGTGAACCTTGTCTTATTCCTTGTGTCAATAGAAGGCAGCACATTCGGAAGTTATTTTCTCCTCAAAAGGCATCAAATAGTCTCATATTTGTGACATCACGCTCCAAAGTTTGTTGTGGTCGCACAAAGTGTCATTCTATTGCCCTGACAATGTCATGTAAGTCTTTCCTTAGTTTAACTTTACAGTATTATTATATTATTGAGTTACCCTCACAAGGTACAAAATTTCTCTTTTTTTCCATCTAATCTTGAAGTTTGACATCCTAAAACATTCTAAGACATCCTTAACCATCTAGTAACCTTTAACGTAACAATTCAACGATAAAATCATCCAGTAGGTCTTAGTTCTCTGAAATAAAGGAATTGTTGACAGCTGAAGCGTCCTTTATACTCGTTTTTTTATATTGTTATCAACTTGCTTGCCTAGAGCAACATTTCCAAGTTCAAGCTGGGACTGCCACCTATGGGGCAATTGGGTGCTTAGCAGACAGGACCAAACTTTAAACTGCGAACCGTGAACCAATGAATAAGAATAGCAATTTGGGGGGAAAATACTATAATAATCATATATGCATCGTAACAAATAATGCAACATACTAAATGCGAATAGGGCAACACTGATTTCAATCAAAAGTTTTTTGATTAAAAGAACGGTAACTGAAAAATCAAAATTTTCTCCAAAACGAACACGAAACAAATATATACTGGCGATTTCGATTTTTTTTAGATTTTGAGTTCAATAGTTCAATATGTAGAATAGACATTAAAGTTCAGGGTGGTTCACGCATGGTTCGCGGCTCAAAGCTTAGCCCTGCCCTGCTGAGCGCCAAACTAGCAACCTCATTGGTTCCTCACGCCCTCTGGCAGGTCTTGCCAGCTTTATTCTAGTGCGGTGCGGGGCTTGTCGGGCCTTCGCTACGCTGTCCCTACGTTAGTCGTTTTCCGCTTCTAGTTGTGTTGTGTAGTATCATCCTCCAGAGCGAGTGACCAAAGATTTGCCAAACTTTATAAAAGAATTCCATCAGTGTCAACTCATTTAAGTGTTTCATTGTGCTTTAATATTGCCCTCAACGGCCATTTCAACTCTTTAAATTATCGTGTTGCAAAACCTCCCCGGAATTAAAACAAGAACAAAATCAATGTATAATTATTTACCACAATTTGTTTTATGCGCTTTAACAAATTTGCTAATTCCTCCAATTCGAGTCAGTGCTAATCTATTTTGGTGTCTTTTGTGATCTTTTTAGATGGAAAATTCTTCCTATGGTTCTAACCCTTTGCCACCTTCTGCATTGGTAGCATTATCCCAAGCTAACAGTCTTTCAGACGCCTTTCGTTTACCACGACCTTTTCCTCATCAGGTGAGTGCTAATTTCCTTTAAAAAAAAGTCGGATAGTCAAAATTTCCAAAAAAAATCTGGGGGGTTTTTTCAAACGAAAATCTTCGAAATTTGTATCAAATTGTTTTATTCAAAATTTGCAGGGTGTGGATGGGAAGGATCTGCCGATCCCATTCTCCGCCGCATCTTTCGGTCTGAACCTGAATTACCCTAGTTTACCTACCCACTTACTCCACTTGCCACCCTTCTTTCACCCCGATTATCGCATCCCATTCGGAAGCGCTTTCCGACCTCTTTCGTCCCAGCCTGGTCCGGAAGATCTCAAGCTCTACCACCCTTTTCAGCTGAAACCATCGCTAAACTCTGGTTTACCGCGGTACCCACCTTTCCCTACCAGTATCACTGCGTTAGATCCACGGTACCGGGTCCACAACCCGCCGCCGCCCCCCACCTCGTCCTACTCAGGCCGAGACAGTTCCTCACCTTCTTCACCTAATAGTCTCCCCCATTCTTTAAGCCACACCACCCATACGACCCGGCTGTCGCCACTCGGAGCTCAGGTCATGGGTCAACGAGACATGGACCCCTCCATGGATGAACGCGATCGGGATCGGGACACGGCAGAAAGGAGGACCCCGTCGTCCGACGCCGGGACAGAACGATCCACTCCTGGATTGGAAGACACCCGCAAACGTAAGTTTTACTCTACTTTCTGTTCCTCTCTTTTTTTTCCCGAAGGTTAGAGTGTACCTTGTTCTGCACAAGTAAACCAAGGGTTACCGTAACCTTAATTGACAGTATTAAACATGCTTATACTTTGAAGATGAGTTTGGATGATTGGATCGAGATGTTGCGTTTCTTGGAATGTGTTTACTAGAGTAGATACGAAGATCATAGAAGTTTCTGGAGAAGAAAGGATGAGGGGGACATATTCGCGGAAGTTATGTACTTGGTTAAAGTTGGGAAAAGTTAAAACTTGATTGGTAACGCATGGAAGCACAGCAATCGGGATAGGCAAGTGGATCGAGAGGTTGCGCTTCCAGGAGCACAACTTCAAAATGGGGTAAAAGAGGTCTGAGAAGGAACTGGGAATGCAAAAATGCCCTATTAAGTTAGGTCAAGAGGTCTTCTAATTAATGAGCTTTCAGGGCGGGGAGCAAATGCATTAGAAGGCCGAGAGATTGTTGGATCTGTCACATTTCTACTACCTTGATTTCATCGGATCTGGGATGTCTCGTCTGTCTGGGGTACCTTTTCAGTACGGGAGTCGTGTGGGTCCCTCTGAAATCTCTCGAAAGTAGTAGTTGGCTCGTGTGCACTTTATATTCTCTCTCGCTTACCTTTTTGGGGGGTTCCCAAGTCAAAAATCTCTTCTTGGACCCTTTAACCCCCCTTTTGAAAAGGGGGGTTGGTGGTCGTGGCTTAAAAACCGAAAGCTTCTCCCTAAAATGCTTTACCTTCGCATTTTGTCATAGAGCCGCTAATTAGTCTATCTTAACCATAAAAAGGGGGGTTTAATATTCTTTACCTTCCCCCCTTACTCCCGCTCCCCTTGTGCCCCTTTTTACCTACTTAAGAGAACACTGAAGCAGGAGCAAGATTCCTAAATGGACAAGCCTGAGAACAAGGTTGCGGCCTTTCGCAGAGGGGTAATTTGGTCATTGGTCAGGGAGAAAACTAAAGGGGAGGGGCTACCGGAGCTCACGGGGCCGGCCTTACCTTGTCTTCCCCCTCCAAAGTTTTTAAGCTTTATGGAAACTGGCATGCGCAGGGCCGGCCCATTGATTGCGTTCGCGCCCTGAGAAACGTTTCGAAAACGGGGGGAAGGGGGGCTTACCAGTGATTAATTGAGGTGATTAGCGAGCTTGAGCAGCTTCTGTCTGATCCACCTGGATATTGCCGAACATTAGTTATATACCATCAAATATATAGGATGGCGGTATGAGAAACCCGGGGGGGGGGGGGGGGGGGATTGAACATTTTTTTTAATTTTTTTTAATGGAAGGATGTAAGGGGATGGCTACTGTGGGAGAGAGAACTCTGTACGTGCTCTTGCTAAAGAAATAAAGAAACGAGAAGAGCTTAGTAAGAAAACGAGTTTGGTTAGGTTTGCTGTGCCAATCAGCAATTGGAAACAGTTTCGGAGTTGATAAAAGAGAGGTCCTTTTAATAGTCCAGGTTTAATTATCCCGAAATGTTTTAGGTGATGGTTTTGTTTTGTTTTCTGAGTTTTTTGTGGGGGTTTTTTTTGCAAAGACCTGATTAGGACGCCCTAAAGGAACCAATTTCCGCCCAAAACTTGGTCTAAGAAGTTAACAACTCTTTACCAAGAACATTGATCGACAAAAAGAAACTTCCAAGCAGGTTTTTTTTATTTATTTTTTAAATAGTTCAAAAGTGGAGCTTGGTTATGCTGCTTAGGGCATTCCAAAACTCACACATCCTTTCCATTTAGCGTATTATACTAAACTCCTCGCGTTGACAAGGTTAGAGTCGTTTTTTATTATAGATTGGGAAAATTCAATGGATCCTGTCTTTGGAAGTTTCTCAATAAGGTGACTACCATAAAATCTTGTCTTTTTTTTCATTTTTTTCTTTTTACTTAGAAGGAGAATGTCAGTTTGGTTTCTGAAGCCAGCGACGAAAGGTGGGGGGATACTAGTTGTGATTGAATCTTTTATCGGCACGATCACAACTGGAATTTTAGAAGGGAATTTTTGGCTAGTCCAGAGGAGTCTAATGATCTTCCTTCTCCTTTCATTAAATGCCGTTGCATGTCCGGTTGTCTGGTCTTTTTTATTGTTTTAAACTCCTCTTTGAGGATCTTAGCCTCCTGTGTAAGCTATAGCAATCGAGTAGTTTGTTTCCTATGTTTCTTGTGTCACTGTTTCTCTCACGACTATAATAATCAACTTCAGGGAAAGGGGGGGGGGGGTTGTTTTGGGAGGGACGGCAAACAGCAAACATTATACACAAGGGGCAATCCCATACCCCAAAAAACGAGATTGTGAGATTCTTTGCCGAGTTGTAAAAGTAACGAACGTGGTAAGTTGAGGACTTGTTGAGGATCACGTGTCATGAGAGACTCTCGTGTCACGAGGAGACACGGTATAGAGAGACCGACTCCGGCATAATACCATGAACCCTGCAGGAAGATTTTGTTCTTGTTTTAATTTCTCATAGGGGGAAGGGGTGGGAGTCCGCGATTACTATTATTCTTTAAAAAAAATAATAGAAAAAAGAGTAAAAGGAGATAGGAAGACACTTGGTTTCGAGTTGCTTTGGCATTGGTTTGGGTATGGATGTCACCCACAGCAGGTATTTTTTGGTTTTCTTTTGAGGTTTTTTATTATTTTTTTTAAATTTAAATTTCGTTAGAAAATTGCAAACTTAATTGGAAAATTAGCAGATTTCATTTTTAAGCATGATAAATTTCATGAAAAAATAAAGTTTTAACTAGACTGGTAAAACAGTAAGTTTAAGTAGACTATAAAGCAAATGTCACTTTGAGGCTCTTTTGTGATGCTTTTTAATTGGAACTGTGTACAGTTTTTTAAGGCGGCTAATTAAGGGAGATTTATTAGGATGACGCAAAGGTGTTGCAGTTTACTTTCTTGTCTGTGTCAGTACTTATTTTCAGGGAATCTATAAAATGCGAGTTCCGGGTCTGTTTTTATATATGTCAATTGATGGAAATGAGTAGAAGGGAAAGGATGTTAGTTGTTAGGCTTGGATTGCGTTCTCCTAATCTTGTAATCTTGTGTTGAATTGGAAGGTTTTTAATTACACCAAGGGGTTGTAAACGACGATAAAATTTGTTAGGATCTGTGTAGTTTATTTGGTTGGTATTCATTACAGTTAAGCTAGTTAACCGTCGTCAGGTGGTTTCAATTCGAAGCAAGTCAATTCAGCGCATACAGGTTCCTTGTTGGAAGACTCGGACTCTTTTTTTTTTCTCGAACTCGTGACTGAACATACAAACTTCATTATTGAAAGTACGGGGGATTCATTTTTGAAGGCGAACGTCTTTCATTCGCTGCGACTTGCACGAGTTCATTGTTGAGAGGGATTTTGATTGTTGAAACTTGGTTCCGTTACGGAAGACTTGGAGATTCATTGTTGAAGGCGAACGTCTGTCAGTTGTTTGGACTTGGATTTCATTGTTGCGAGTTGCATGAGTTCATGTTGAGCGGATGGGTTGTTGGAAATTTAATTTCATTATTGAAGGCTTTAAGATTCATTCTTGAAGGCAGACGTCTTTCGTTTGTTGTGACTTGTGTTATTTTGTAGTTGAAGACTTGGGTTCCATTGTTGCGACTTGCTTGAGTTCATTATTGAGCTTCAGGATTTTCATGGTTGAAGATTTGGATTACATAGGTTCAATGATTGAAGAGTTTAGAGTTCATTGTTGGAGATGGACGTCAGTGTTGAAATCTCGACTTTCATTGTTGAAGCCTTCTCTTGATCTGTTGCTGAAGAGGGTACCGTAAAGCAAGGTGTTAACCGAAGGCTTTTGGACTGGTGGTAAAAGTGTGGAGTATGAGCGGTAACTCTTGGTGTTAGTCCGGCTTGTTCTTAGCACTACTAACGCCGGCTTAGCTTGCTTGATTGCATGGCTCTCGGGGCTCTGGAGCCCGTAAAACACTACAAGTTCGTACCGCATTGGCGTGCCACATTGCCGGGACCACATTGGCTTAGGAAACGTTCGGTAGCCAAAATGTCAAATGTCAGGTTTTCGTAAATCAACCACTTCCATTTAAATCAGTTACGTCTAGGCCATTGTTTTTCAAAGAAACGGCTATTAATTTGCGAAGCGATAATTCATCTTAAATTATTAATTTCATTTGCAAGGCATACCGATTAAACTAAATTAGAAGCTAATAGGGACAAAGATACGAGCTAAACAAGTAAAACGAAAAAAAGAAGGTAAGTTCGGCTCTTTGTTAAAAGTAAAGGGTTTCAATAGACCTACAACTTATAGCAAGGACCTAAAGTAGGTGACTAATCACGACCCGATTTTGGAATGACGGATAGATGAGAGCCGTCTATTCCTTTCGCAAGTTGTCCCAAAGTCGCGCGGTGGCTGATGCACGTTTGGGGTCTTATTAAAAAAGGGCCCCCAACAAGAGACAAGAGAGCGAAGAGAGGCGCATCGGTGCCTGCTTTGTCGGCATCCACGATGAATTGGAAGCACGGGTTTTATGAAACTGTAACTGGTGGACATGTTGCTTACTGCTTTTTATGGTAATATGGCTTTTTGGGCAGCCAGCGACAAGGGCGCGGGAAAGGGGGGCTAAAGGGTGGTAGTTAGGGGGCTTTAAGAGACACGACACACACCAAAATCCGTTTTGTGGTGGGGCGAAAAAGGGCCAGAAAGTCGGCATTCATTGTGTCAGTTTATAAGTTTGTGTGTGTGTGTAGATTCCAGATTCCCGAAGTCGGCTTTTTTTTTTCTTGCATCTTTTGGCATCTTTGGCCTCGAACGGATGGTAGTGGTAGCTGATAGGGAACATAGACGCATCAGAGGCCAACTTGGAAAGAAAATGGCCGCCATTCGCGCGCGGCACGGCTCGTTTGGGACACTGTTTCCAAAAGCTTCCATTTAATAGGGGGTGTTGTAAAACTAAGGGGGGGGGGGGGGGGGAGGACAGCTTTTGGGCACAGTCAAGTGGGGTGTCATTTGCATGGATCGACGGGTTCGGGTTTGCATTTTTAGCACAGGGGGCAGTTTATTAGAGTAACTGCTTGCGGCGGTCGGACCAAGTGGACAAGTTTTCCGAGTCTCACATGTTTGTTTTTTTCTGCTTCTGCTTCTTTGGGTGTTATTAGATCGTTGCCCGCCTTTTTCCGAACCGAGATATGTCATATTAGTTGAATGGAAGAATGTAGAATGTAGCTAGTTAGGTTTTTGGGTGGCGATGGTTTATCAGTCAGTCGGGGTTCGGCCTGGTCCGGCTTCTTAAGTTCCGTCAAACCAAACTGACTTAGAAGTCCTAAAGCGAGCTCCAAAAGAGACAACCTTTGTCGGCAACAAGGGGAACAAGGTAAAAAGGAACCAGAGAGAGAGCATAATCCTAAAGTGCCGTGCACCAGCACGATGAATTTCAATAGCCCAAAACTGGGTTCCTCTAACTTTTTTTTCCCTTTTCCCTTTACCTTCTCCGTCGTCCTTTCGGGCTGCTGTGTTGTGCCTTGCTTGGCACTATATGCGCTTCCCACCTGAGATGGGGAAGCTGCTTCGGCAAGTAATCGGGAATTGAAACCCCGCGAGTTATGGCGATTAGTGGTCGCTACCGCTACTGTACAGCCTAAACGGTCTTCAGCTTTTTTTCCCCCGAAAGGTAAAGGTAAACAGGGTGGCAGACATCTTTTTAACCAAATCTTCCCTTAAGAGGAGGGCTTCTACAGTTAAATAAACGGTTTCTACCACGAAGAGATGTGCGTTTCTTAATGACTGGTAAGAACGGACGAAAGATCAGGAAAAGGGAGAAAGAGGTTTGGTAGGTAGTCTTTAGGTAAAGCAGATATGAGGAAGGGGAACGTGCTGATACGAGGAGAGGTTCCGGTTTTGATTAATGAAGACACGGAAACCCTTTTAGTTTTCTCTATACGTGTTCCTTGGGGAAGTATGTGTTAATACGCATGTTGATAAAGTTGAAGTTATATGCCCCAGAGCTAAAATGTGCCCTTTGATAGAGCGAAACAAGTTTTTGGAACACTTTTTGTGCTGAATCGGAGCACTTTTCGGTGGTTTTCACTCTTAAGTCGAGCTTTGTTCATGTCAGTGTGAATGGATTTGGAAAGAGCTCTTCGTTATTCAAAGGAGTTGCAGAAATAATTAGGAAAAACTATTTTTTTGTGTATTGCTAGATAGTTTGGTGTTCTTTCCTATTTTCCGGGAAGGAAAGTGTTTGACCTTAAAAGGAAGTAAGGATCAAGGTCAAGTTAGGTGAGCAAGCTTGACCTAAGGGATCGGAGCATTGGGGAATTGAGGTATTTTTGGCGCCAAGGTGTCAAACTGAGTTCTCTTTATGAACTTGCCGCTCGTGTAGTAGCAGAAAAAAGAAGTCCTCCTCTTTGAGCTCTTAATGACATGCAGGTGGGTTGACTCGACTGGGGGTAGTTGAGCCACCTTCCAAATTGTGTTGGGACATTTTTTAAGGAATTTTACTTACCTATTAAGTTAGTCCAGAGGGTGTTCTAACCGTTTTGGAAGGTTTTATTTTGTTTGTAGTCAGTTTCAAACATAATTCTTGAAGAACAAAAAGTAACATGCTCTAATTATGCGATGCAATTTTTTAAAATTGTTTTTCGTATTTTTTTATTAGTCGCTTTGTTTTTAGTCTGTTGGTCAATTAAGTTAGTTTAGGGGGTGTTATCGGCGTTTCGGAAGTTTCTATTGTTCTAGTCAGTTTCTGACACATTCCTTGATGAACAAAAAGTTAACTCTATTTTTTTTTTAAAAAAAAAAACATCTAATCGTCTATTAAATTGGTGAAGGGGTATAGTTAACGTTTCGGAAGTTGATTCTATCATTCTAGTCAGTTTCGGACATATTCACTGATGAACAAAAGAGTAACAAACTCTAATTCGGGGTTGTAGTTTTTTGTAAATTTTGTTTTTGAACTCAGTTGGTCTATTAAGTTGGTCTAGGGGGTATTATGGCCGTTTTTGAAGTTGTTTCTATTGTTCTAGTCAGTTTCAGACGTTTTCCTTGATGAACAAAAGCATTTTTTCACAGCTCGACTCGACACGTGGGAGCTTATATAAAACAGTCATTGGTAAATTGCACGCAGGTGTCATTTTCCTATGTCTTCAACAAATAACTGCGAAGCCAACCTTCTTTCAGCCACCTGCTCATCTAAAAAAACTGGTTTCTTTTTGTGTATTAATTTCCCATTGAATTGCTATACTTGTATCACTCGTTACGTTTTCAAATGTTACGTATGCATGGTATCTACACACAAACTCCCGGTTTATTGAGCGTATAAACAAGGCTGTAGACAATAATATTCTTTAGCGGAATGGAAACAACAGACAAAACAAAAACTCCACTTAAGTTATAAGTAGTATAGTACTGGTATTGAAGTTATTACTTAGAATATAACGATGAAAGGACACAATACTCGGGGGAGGTTCTTTTTTTTTACTATTCCTAAGGTTCTCTACCAGCGCAATGTTGATCTCTTTTCTATAACTTGCTTGCAGTTATGAAAGAGGGGTAGACTGGCGGCCCGTCGGGGGAAAAAGCCATGGTTGATGCTTCTTGATATACAACACAAATATTGTCTCCGTAAAGTTGACATTGTCTCCCTAACGGCCCAGTTAGACGCATTCACGGGAAAATGCGAAGCGGATGCTTTTGAACAACATATATTAAAACCGATTTATAACTGCGTATAAGAACGTTTGGTGGCTGGGCGGAATCTCGGTTGGACAATGGACCTGCTCCTGGAATGTGTATATTACATCGTTTTCAAAGAGAGCGAGTGGAGGAGGAGGAAAGAGGAAAATTAGTCTTATGCTATGCTACACATAGCCAATACACAAGCCAAGCCACTCAGACCCCACACACACAACACACAGACGCGTAACTTTATTGCTGTCAGCCATATTGTATATAAAAGGCTTGGGTAGAAACTTGTTGATGATGAGACGAGACTCAACGCTGGGGCATATTAACAGCTCGTAAGTTATTACATGCACAGCGAGTGGAAGGAGGGTGGTGAGGACAAGGACAGGAGGGTATCATTAGGAGCCCGCCACCCTCTTGTAAATGGTTTACCCCCTCCGTTTGGCTCTGCTTTGCTTCCTAAAGACCCCATTTCGGGGGTTTTTGTTAAGCTAGTTTTGGTTACGCGTGAAAACCTCGGATCATAAGCCCAGCGGGGGCTTATTGCTTTCCAGGATCCGTGTCTAATCTCATTAGGCCGGAACGCCGGCGAAAAGCCAAGTTAACAACCCTCCCCATGACACCACAAGGGGGAGAGAAGAAACTTTTAACACATATGGGGAACTACTTCTTTAGCATGTCCACACACAAACATACGAGGACACTCCTCGTGTCCCGCTTATCACAGCCAAATCGCTTACAAGTACGAGATAGGGGATTTGTGGACCAACGACCGCCAGAAATAGAAGTTATGAGGTAGGCTTTGAGTAACTCAACAACACCAAATACCCTTTACTGACCCTTCTGTGGGAGCTCAAACTTCTGAAGAGTTTTTGTCATTGCATTCGACTTGATGACGAATCTTCGGTTGCAAGTTACCAGGCGTCAGTTTTTCTCATGTAGGGAGTGCTAAGTAGTGTTAAGTAGTCCCCCCAAAGTGTTCGGTATTATTCAAACCCAGATATTAAGTTGCTATGAAGTACCCAAAAGTATCATTTTGTGTATTGAGTACCATCTTGATAGTCAATCCACGAGAAAAGTGAGGAACTATATAACAAATCGTGGATCGCCACAATCAGACGGCAGTTTTCCAGTGTGTGGAGCATTAGGATGGTACACAGTACCCTGAAGTGTTCCGTAACCAGATATTAAGTTACTAGAGAGTACTAGAATGTGAAAACTTGGGTATTGACTGCTATCTTGCTAGTCAATACACAAGAAAAGTGTGAAACTGTCTATTGGCACAGCTGTGTTCCTTGGTTAGCATCATTAAACAGAGTCAAAACCCAGATTCAGCCATAAAGAGGGAATTTTGGGGCAAACTTTTATTTCCCATGTCTAGGAGACAAAAAGCTTGGGTAGTGCAGTTTTACGGAAGTGTATTGATATGGATAGAGACATTGCATTGCGTTTAGCGGAAGTTTGGGAAAGAGGGGAACGTTTTTGAACTTTGCATCTCAATCGAGCTGGAGGCAAGTTTATGAGTTATGATTATGTTTCCTGTATTCCGGAGCCAGTCATCTGGAGCTAAATCGTTGATAGGGAGGGGGGGGGGTATAAGTTTCCTGTGCGGCAAACTTCTTTAACCGGTGAAGATGGCGATGGCTTGCTGCTTGTACTTCTGGCTCCTTCTAAAGAGGAAAAGCTTTTTAACCCCCCCCCCCCCCCCCTGTCAAACGGTTTCTGGTTGCTTTTGAGCTCGTGGCACTTTTCAATCATAGCGGGTAGCCAGGCTTGAAAATGGAAATATGCTAGGGCCAAACGGGGGCACACACAGACACACACAACCCCTCCCTTTAACTCCCGTTCTTGAGCAGTAAGGAGACGAACTGGAAAATCGTTTGATCGCTTCCAAAATGAAAAAGCATTTGACGAGCGTAGCAAAAGTGGGGTGAGACAAGGTTCCACGAACCTGACAGAAAGTGTTCAACCTAGGAAGGGGGAATTTACGTGTCCGATATGTATATCTATTTATGTTTTTTTTCTTCTTTTTCTTTTCTAAGAAGTCTGAAACGCTGCGATGATGCATAGATTTGAATTACATCCAGTGTAGTGCAATACTTCCGGTTTCGGTGCGGTTTGGTCAGATGCGGGGGTAGTGAGCGAGGTTAGCAATTAGGCACACTCGGGAAACTTTGTAAGGTTGTTAATTATCAGTCATAACTAGATACTTGCCTACTCTACAACTTTGGGTAGATGAGATATCCTTGTCTTTTGACAAAGTGCAAAACTCGTTCAACCAGCAATGGCTAGAATTGATAAGGAAGCCAAATAGAAGGAAACTAACAATGAAAGGTGGACAGTTTGGAAGAGGTTGGCGAGAGACTGCCCAGTTTCATTGTTGACCCGTTTGGGCGCTGTTAGAGTTGAGAGTTGCAATTACTGAAATGTAGGACCAGTAAGGGAATAATTCTGTCGTTGGCCGCACTTTACTTTGGAATGCATATATACAGTTCCAGTTTGGAAGAAGCTAGAGACTGCGAGGTTTTATTGTTGCCTTGTGTAGGTTCTAGGCGAAGTATAAGGTTGGCAAATTGCCAAATGATGGTCGTTTTACTTCGCAATAATGGAATAAGCTCTGAAAGCTAACGGCGTAGAAGCTACCTTCACACAATCTTCATTGTTGACAAGTTGGGGGCGGTGTTGAAGTTGTATTAGCAATGAAATATAGGGCCAATAAGGGAGGAATGTCACGGCTGGCCCTGATCTATTTTGGTTTGCCACAACGAAAATGCTTCCAGTTTCAGTTTGGAAGAGGTTAGGCGTTCGAGACTTCCAGGTTTCATTTGTTGACTTTCGTATGAGTTTTGGTTTCACGCAAAGCTTAGTAATGTATCATGCTTGTTTTGTGCACAACAATGCAGTAAACTCTAAAAGATCGCCGAAGCTAACAAAGTTTCATTGTTGACTAGTTTTGGTCGGTGTTGAACTTTCTCATAACCTCATTTGTTGGCCTAATCTATGTCCCGTTTCATTGCATGCCACAATGAAATTTGTATATACCGTTGCAGTTTGGAAGAAGTTTAGCGACTTCTAAGTTTCATTCTTGACTTTGAGGTTTTGGCGTTTCCCATCCCTAAATAAACTATTCTTGTGACTTAACACTGAGAAAGTTGCTGCACAAAATTTCCAACAATGTTAAAACTTCCAACAATGAATCATTTCAGTTTTGGCGATTTCAAGTTGTCTTCCAAGCTACAAACTTGATTTGGTTGCCCAGAACTTTCAGTTTGGAATCGTTTACACTGTTCCTCTTTCGTTCTTTCCACTGTTGCCCGTTTTTCATTGTTGCGAGTCTGGCCGTCACTGCAACCTTAAGTTTCTTAAGCCTTGAACCAAGTTTCATTGGTGCCAACCCCTCCTTGCGAGTGTTCGAAAGCTTTTAAGGCGCAACTTAATGGTCTTTCAATGTTATGTGTAATATTTGGAGATTCTTTCAAATGGATTTTTATGGAGCAGACGAAATTGTCCTCGAAGTGTGTGATTCACATTTAGGCTTTCCGAAAAGCTATGGGGTTGATTTTTTTTTATTTCTTCTTCTCTCCACGGCGTGATAAGTTCGTCTTGTTTTTTGTTTTTTTTGTTGTTTTTTTTAATCTATTTTTTTTTTATCCGGGGGAAGATTCGTTTCGTCAAGTCGTAAATGCATCGAATTGGAGAGAGTTTGCTCATTCATGTGGTGAATGGGGGGAAACGTGAAGCGCGTTTTGTATCCACCACTTTCCGTTTGATCGATACTAGGGGTCATAAACTACCTTCTGGAGAGCAACTTTTTTTTTCTTCTTTTTTTCCCCTCTTTTTATTTCGTTGCAGCTTGTTTATTTGGATTCCGAAAGGGTTCAAGTTGTCGGAAGCATTCGAGCACAAGAGAATGCCTAAACATTCTAAAGTGCGTCATTTTACACGGAACCCTCGTTTGTTTGTTACCCAGCATGAAAAAAGGAAAAAGAGGGTGGGTTGGGTTGTTAGTAGTGTGCTATGGGTGTCAATTGGGGTTGTCCGGTACTTTGTACTGGCGTGGTGTGGGGGTAAAGCCCCCGGGGCTATCCGGAACTCGATCCTGGTTGATTGGCTGGATTGTGGCAGGGATTTGCGGCCGGACTTTTCCGCTCTCTCACTTTCTTCCCTTTAAAATTGGGAAGAAGGGTAAAGCTTGTCCCTCGAGTAGTCCCACTTCTTTTTTTCCCCTTTTCGGGGTGCTTTTTCCAAGCGCCTTGGGCTTTGCTACCCAAAAAAAGTCAAACGACTTTCCGCCAGGGCACTTTGTCTGCCTTTTTTGGCTTGCTGGTGCACTAGGAGGACTTTGTGCACGTGGTGGAGGACTTTCCGTGCTTTCGGTGCTTTGGGTGCTTCGCACCACCTCGTAATCGAGAATGAACATCTTGATATCTGATCCTAGCGTGAAGCGCTTGAGGGTGGATGGGTGGTGTGCCGACAAGTGGGACAAATGGGAAGGTGGTTGGAAAGTAGGGAAAGGGGGTATTGTAATCTGAAGAGGGATGCAATTCCGTGGAAAATGAAGAAGAAAAGGCAAAAAAAAAGTATTGGACAAAGTTGGTTGGGAGTCAAAAAGAGCGGGAGAGATTTGGAGGGGCGTCAGCTTGATAGTTTTTTTTTTTTTTAGTTTTTCTTTGGGGGCTGGTTGTTGTTGTTGGCGGTCTCATTTGCATGGCGAATGTCTTCACTTAAGAGATGTTATTAGATTCTTGGGAAAGCACCCCCCGAAAAGGAAGGCAAAAGGCTTAGGTTCTTATATTGGGTTTGGATGGGCCGCAGAAAAGCCGTCACAGAGTGTTATGGCACGTGTTATCAACGCTAAAAGAGCGATAACGTGAGAAAACAGCTGTTACCTTCCAACCCAACTTACCCTCCTCTTTCTAGGGTTTATACGAAGAAGAAGAGACGGGGGGGGGGGGGGTGAGGCTTTTGGAAAATGACCTACTTGAAAAGGTGGATTAGATTTGCATGGCTACAGTACAAGTAGAATCGTTAGAAAAAATCGTTGTTTTTTTTTTATTGGTGGAACGATGCTACTTTTCCTCTTGTTCGGGGAGGGAAGGGAGGGGGGGTAGGACAGTTAGCATATGAATTTGGTGTGTAATCTCCTTGGTCTTACAAGTTACGTCCTTAGTTGGGCTCATGCAGTTGGTAATCGGCTTATTCGGACACTGGAAACGTGTTTGACTGTAGCCCGAATGTAGTTATAAAGTCGAGTCAACATCTTGATCGTTTGTGTCGTTAATCGTGTATTTTTTTTTATTTTTAAAAAAAGCTTGGGGTTTCTAACGTTATGTTCGCTTCATTTCTGGGGCTACAGAGGAAGGGAACGATACAATCCAGCTTGTCTTGGGCGAGATTTACTGTTATCATAACATCTTGGAATGAAGGTTTCGTTTAGTTTGTAAGAAGTTGAGAAATTTTGGCAAGCGAGACTTGCAACCCAGGTGGACAACACACGTCACGTTTTAAAGAGGAACTTTTAAAACCTGTCGTATTGTGAGGAGTCTACAAACAATCCCAAGGCAAAAGCGTGGATGTCACATATACACAATAGAATAAATAACATAACACAACAGACAAAGCTTTTGGGACCGTATGGCAACAGGGACACTTGGCCCTCGCGGTAAGAATAATAAACTCTTATGGGCCCGTATACCTTAGCTTATTGATGCAAAACAATCACAGATGTCACTGATGTTTGGTTATTGTTTCTGCAAAAGCCTTGCGTACAAAGTAAAAGAGAAATGGATAGCTAATTGCTAATTGTTTTGGTTCTAAGAAGTACAACTTATCACCACAGTTTGCTGTAGCAGCAATGGCCCGAATCATATCGTCGAAGATTCGGAACAAGATTTTTGGAAAACTTGAGTGCTTCTCTGGTGACACGTACGATTTGAAAGCAACCTAAGACAAAAGGTTTTTAGCAGCTAGTTCACAACCGAAGGACATATTGTCAGGCATCGTATTTCACAGGGTTGCAAACTTAATTTGCAAGTTACTATTGTATTATTATTTCAAATCTTCATTGGAATTAATCTTCATTGAAAAAAAGGTGGATTGGTTGTGCACTAGCTCTTAGAATGCTCAAGCTTAACTGTCAGAGTTTTTTCATTAAATGTGCTAGTTTTAACGAAAAGTTGTTCCAGAATTCCCAATGCTAACCGTGTAAACAGAGCTAAAGTACACGGGAGCCAAGCCCCCTTTTACGCACTCAACGTACCCTTCCGAGCGAACGAATCACAATATTGAAATATCGCACAGCACTGAAATATATAACTACAATACAGAAAGTTAGTAGAAGGCTAGAAGGTATATGCAATTGAACAAAAAGTCACAACATGCACAACACTGAAATATAGGAGTACAACACAAATGGGTAGTAGAAGGTGAGAAGGTATATCCAAATCGAACAATCACAACATACACAACACTGAAATGCAGGAACACAACATAAACGGATAGTAGAAGGTATACATACAAATCGAACAAAAAGGAGGTTGTAAATCTCCGAAACCCGAGTTGACAAGACTGTTTTACAATCTTTAGTCATTCATTTCTTGCGAAGGAAAACCACCAGTAGTAGCTTCTACCTTATCTTTCTTTCTTTAACCCCCTGAGGGCAATTTTTTAGTTTAAGAAGCTAACAAATTATACGTGCCACGCTTGTCCGGGTTCATTAGCATTCTTAAGCATTGGGCGGTGATGGGGGGATTCAAGTCCGGTGGCTAACGTGGCTGAGAGAAGAGGAAAGGCAAGTTATCTAGTTTGTCGTCATCTGCGACTCTTGGCGAGTCCGTCTTGAGGATTTGTAAGATTTGGGAGGATGAGGAAAAGGTACCCGAAAGGATTATACAATGTGTCGCAAGTTTGGGGACATTGTGCTCTGGCCCTGCTACGTGGGTTTGCAAGAAGCTGGCTGTATAGAAAGAAGGCTTTTTTTTAAAAAAAAAAAAAAAAAAAAGGATGGGTGTATGTGGGGACTTGAAGTTTGGCTCAAGCTTTTCGTATTCATGTATTCATGGCCAGTTGTCAAAGGTGTTAGCAGCGCCCTTCTTTTGACCAAGTGCTACTGTAGGTGCACGGACTACAGTATTAGAAGGCATTAAAAAATGAATAAGAAAAAGTTCAACTTTTTTATTTATTTTTTCTCCTTTGGGGGTTTAAGAGTAGTGTGACAAGGACCCGCAAGTTTTTTTTTATATTTTACCTATTCATGTGCATACGAGTATGAAAGATAACGAGATACGGCTCCTGGAAAAACGGAACGAGAGAGAGAGAAATGACGCTTTTCAAAAGAGCAACAGTCCCCCCCCCCCCCCCAACTCAACTCAACAAGCCCTTTTAGCTTTAGCTTCCCCACTTTTAGTGTTAAAGGAGGAACACACTAACACTAGACTATACGGTTGACATGGCGCTCTTGGTGGCGTTTTTCTATACAGAGGACCATGCAGAGTCAGTGGAGCGCTGCTAAATAGCAGAAGCCGATTTTCATAGACTCGCATAGGGGGGAGACCGGACAGGTCTTTGACTTCTAAATGCTTTTCAAATTGGAACGAGAATGAGTTTTTATTTTATTTCATTTTTTTTGTTGGGGGGATGTTGATTCGAGACCGGTAGTTTAGTTAGGTAGGTAGTAGGTAGGAGTAGTGAGAAAGAGAGAGAATAAATGAACAACTCACGCGGAAGTCCGGAGAGGTTTATATACATGCCTTTAGAAATCAGATTTATCGTTTTGCACCGTTTTTACCTGTAATCCTAATTTACGTTGTTTTTAAATTATATATATTTTTAATTTCTTGGTAAGAAATCCAAAGTAAGGATTGCCTTCTTACGTGGTCAAAAAATGGTAGTAAGTTTTATTTTATATTTCTGAAAGATTTAATTTGCAATGGAGAATAGAAAATGGAAGAATTACGTGTATTAATTTACATTAAAAAAATAAATAATCCGCGTAGGCAAAGGCCGTTTGTCAATCTGTTTATTATTCGGCTTTACCGTTTTTGATATCGTTATTGTTTTTGTAGATTGGGGCTATTACATACAGTAAAGGGAAAGGGACGAGAGGGTAGGCGCGCTAATTTATAAGTAAAAGTAGAGAAGGACCCTTAAATATGAAATAAAGTTTTCTTACCAATTATAATTACTTACAAAATTGTAAAAAGTTACGGAAAGTGGTTCTAAAGTGCTAAAATTGTCACTGCTAAATTGAAGTAGTGGCACTTCAATTGGTAAGAATACAAGTTTACCATTAGACTTTTAAAATGACGTTAAATATGGAAGAACTTGAAGAATTGTTAAGTACTTTCGGGGAAAGAAAAGTGTAACATCTTTTACGAAGTATTGCTGATGTGTTTTTGGATCATTCGGGTAGCACTGCAACAGCTGTCGCACTGGATTTATTTCGGTAGTGTTTGTTTTGGAAATCACATATTCAAACACCATTGCTGTCTGAAAGCTTTCGATGGTTTGGCAACAGTGGAACTTGGTTTAAGCTTAAGGTTTCAGTAATGTCAGATTCGCAAGAATGAAAAATGGGAACAGTGAAAAGGGTGAAAGATGACGCTTGATGGCTTGTAGGCGTAGTTGGTATATCCTTTTCGAAATTTCACTGTTGGTTGGTTGAAATCGCATGCCGGCATAGCAACTTATATTGCGATTTTGTTTCTGAGGAGCATAGAAAGTACTGCTAGGAGTATTTGTATTGCCCTAGAGTTTTAGAGTAATTAAGATTTCGAACGTTTCGAGGTTGATTGATCGCGGAAGTTATGAAACTAACGGCATTGAAAAGGTTCTTTCTGCACCCAAAAAAGGACAAGCGAGGGAAGCTTGTAACAGTCAACTTAACTCGTATTAGGATGCTCTATTGTCGGGTATAATGTGACCAAGCTGTCGGCTATTGATAGTATGTTGTAACGTACTAAGCTTATAGAGGGATAGACCGGACCCTTTTTACTTGTGCTAATGCTGTGCACTGGGGTTTTGAAAAGAATCGTCGGATCGGCAGAGCTTGACTTGCTGCTGGACGGACTAAGTAGCCATTGTATATTGTCAAACCCGAGGACAGCCCTTGCTACTCCATTCTGGAAGCTCTTTGGCTCTTTCTATATCCTCTCTCTTATATATATGTCCGTCTCCTTCTCCCTATAACCCCACGTACACACCCTTCACGGTTTTGAACTCAATTTGTATTGTTCAGTGAATTTTTGGGTGTATGATATGAAAGATTTCCAGCTGGGAAGAATAAATAGGATTAGGCATGGAAAACGACTTTGACTCACTGGGAAATTCCCGACAGAACGTTTTTCAAGCGTTTTCAAGTACATATACACGAATTCCAGTTCGCGTGGTTGAGTTGCAAACGTTCCCCCTTCATATATATGCACAAAGTCGTGGCTTATTAGACATTTGTTTGACATATAAGGGTAGATAGTTTGAGACCAAGAATGCCGTTAGTAAACTATAACCTATTTTTCATTGTTGCAGTTTTGTTTATTATGTGTGGACATCGCTTTTTGACCTAGATAGCAGCATACTTGACGTGCAATGTTCATTAAGCGAGTTATCTGGTGGTCGAGTATGGTAGTCATATAATAAACCGTTAAAAGGTAGTGCCATACGTAATATATACGTACACACAATTTCCCGATACTGGGCAAGACTGGTCTAGTTAGAGGCGGTGGTATTAGCGTTATCTGAAGCCCAGAATAGTAACAGTTAAAGTCAATAAGTTAATCCTGCGCCGGGGAAAGAAGGGAAGGGTGTGTGTGTGTAATGTGTAAGAACAAGCTTAATTGAGGGTTGTATATAGGGGGCAATCTGTTTTATGAGAGCAGCGGCGACAGATGGACATAAAGCTTTTGGTACACAAGTCATGTCTATGTCGTGTGCGGTAGTTAACACATACGCCACACACCAAAACCTGGCTCCAGTTTTACAAGCTTGGAACACTCACCGCGATAACATCCCTTAATTCATTGTTGGGACCTATGCCGCTAAGTCTAGCTTTCGTAAAACATAACGTTTTTCGAGTTAAAAGCGACCATTAGGAGCTTTGAACTTAAGGTTCGGAAGGCATTCTCCAGTTTTACAAGCTTGCAACACTGCCAACGCGATGACTCCCTTAATTCATTGTTGGGACCCTTGCAGTGCAGTCTCGCTTTCATAGGATATAATGTTTGGGAGCTTAGGCGCTACACTTAAGGTTCGGAAGGCGTTGCTTGAATCCACGTTTAGATATAAAAACAAGGGTCAGGTTGCAATTTGGAGTTGCAATATCGATAGAAATTTGGAATTTTCGATAGAAATGGGGGGTTTTATTAGGGCTATTTTAGGATGATTTGTAGTTTAAGTTTCAGAGGGTTGGGGGACTACAATAGAGGCGTTAGATTTTGGTCAACCAGGAATTGAGGGATTGAGCATTTAGCTTTTACAGGAATGCGAGTATCTTCAGCTGGCTGTGGCACTGGCAGTTCCCCCCTATTAGGAAGTTTCTCAATAGAATGAACGGCTGGAAGTCACTCGGGCTACTTGAAGAGAGGAAGTTTGCCACAATAGTTCACTGACAACAGTTAAAAGACTTTTTAGGAGGGGGAAAGACCAACTGACTAAATAGTACGACTAAAAAGGGGGGGGGGGGGAATTACTCTCTTTTACCTTTTACCAAAAGTCAGACCCACCAATGGGCCGTTTTGGGGCAGGGGTTTCCTAGAGGAGTACTACTTTTATTCACGAACTCATGAAAAGCGTTGTGAATCAAAAGGGCCCCAAGACCCCTGCGTCGTCGGGAGAATAGGAAAGGCAAAACTTGATGGGGAAACTGATCACACAAAGAGAGAGAGAGAGCTCAATGAATTGAGTGTGAAACCTATACCATTGTTAAAAGCTGGCTGAGTAACATGAACTTCTCGAATAAATCGATTAATCCCGTATAATTTATACATATGGGCCGTCCAATAAGTCATCTTCTCTATCCCCGGCTAACTTGCGTACAACTTTCGGGTTGCAAAGTTGGAACTAATAGTCTTAGTTAGGCATTAAACGAGTTTCTTTGGTTCCAAAAAGTCTCCACAGAGCTGAATTTCCAGTAATATGGTGCTTTTTCTGAACCTAGGCTTTTACTTAGCCTTCGTTTAGGTTGAAAAGATCCACTGGAAGTTAAAGATACAGGACGGTTTCTAACTCAAGTCAAAAGAGGAAGAGAAACTTCACACCCTACATGTATACAACCTATACCCTATATAGGGTCTTGAATAGACCAGAGGACGAAGATCCTAAAGTCTGAAAAAAGAAGGGGCCGGGCCGGAAGTTCTTAAAAAGGGAAGAGACATTACATTTCTTTGTCCTATTGAGAAGTAAACTGTGTATAGGAAATGGTTTCTGGGGGATCTTCCAAAAGGAATGAGGTTGAGCTATATCTATGAACTTCTTTTCTGTGATAGTTAAGGAATTTTAACATGAAATGGGCAGTTTGCGTGTAGTTTAGTATAAGTACAGTACTTTCCGCGTTGGGAAGTCATTTTTCTCAAGTAATTGTAATTTATTTCATTTTCTTTCTTTTTTTTGGCGTTTTTGTGGCATTTTGTTGGCTCTATAGGTCGTAAGAAATTGGACCCGTCTTGCTGTCCAGCGTGTAGCATAACTCTGCGCCCTGGCGATGTGCACATGCATTTGGCTCAGGAAATCGAGCGTCTGGATCGACTCACACGTACTTATGGTGCAGGACATCGGCAGAGCCCTAATACCACTAGCGGAGCAGCTTCTTGTAGCAAAAAGGACAATGCGTCAGACTCGAGATGGGAGGTAAGTTATCCTTTGCAAGTGTTTGGAACTAGTAGCCAAAAAAAAACTGGGGAAAAAAGGGGAAAAAGAAAAAAAACAGAAGGAAAGTTTCTTAAGGGGGATGCTTTTTTCTTTGTTTTTTTTGTTGTTTTTTTTTTTTTTTGGTGCTTAGACATACCATCGCGTGCGAACCAATCGCCAGAGTCGAGTACGTGCCAAGACGCGCAAGCGGCGTATGGATGCGGAAGAATCCGATGAGGGATTGGCGTCGGGGACGCCTGCGTCGGACTCAAATGGGGCGGTACTTACTAGGACAGCTTGCCCCATATGTGGAGACAGACTAGTCGGCATGCCTGATCAATTAAACGCTCACGTAGTCCAATGCCTGAGGAAGGTAAATTTAGTTACCAGATTTTTAACATTTTATTGTCCTGCATTTGAAGTTGCCATTTTGTGTTGTTTTTTAAACATGTTGAATATTTATGGGAATGATTCTTATAGCAGGAGGGCATGAAAGGAGAGGAAGATGAGCAGCTAGATGTGGAAGGAGATGCCGGCCAATTAGGAGATGCTTATGAAGAATATGAATGGGCGGGACAGAAACGAGTCAGAACCAGTACCTTATTGCAAGGTGGATTTGCTGGTAAGTTTTTGTTATGGTTTTATTGCAGTGGATTTAGCCACGTAAAGTACTTTAGGCTTAAAATATAACTCGATAATCAAGTTTTCCACGATATTTTTCTTTCTATTGTACGCCAATTAGTGACTGAGATATTAATAGATAGTGTTAGTAATAGTCACATCACGTGATTGGATGATGCCCAAGGCCAGCCTCCACGGCACTTACTCTGTTTGCTGCTTTGCCGTTGAAGTACAAGTTTTAAATAAATAATAACCTACGGCTATACTGTTTGTCCATTTTATTACATCGTGAAAAAACTTAGTTGGATTATTTGTTAAACTTGAAATAGGAAAGCTAACCCGATATGTAGTTTCGAGTGATAGTTTTCTTTTCCTCTTGCGGAATCAGTACTTAAAGCTATTAAAGAACGCAATTAGAAAAGGGTAGTCATGTCTTCCTGACGTCATGGACGTACCCGAGAACTTTGTTTACTGTTTTTAAGCATGAAAGTCAAAAGTTAACCGTTGTAATCAAGTGCCGTCAACCCACGCCATCTTACGGCTATGACGTCATGGTCACGAGTTTCAATAGCATCAGACGGTTAACGGCTTTATTTAAATCGTCTTTCGTAGAATGGTATGGATTACAGCATAAGTATTCATCAACATTTCAGCGTGTAATTGTGGTACTTTTATATTTCAAGAGCTTATTTATTTAAAACTATGCAGACTTTTAAAAAGGATTAAAAACTTCTTGAAGTAATGTAGAATATACGCAAAGAGTAAAGAAGTTAATTTTTCATAGCTAAGGAATACAAATAAATAAAATATTCAGGAATAGAGTTAAAAAGAAAATTAAATAAATTTGATTTTTTGTAGCGTTGGGCCTGCAGACGTGTAAGAAAGAAGAAGAGGATGACTGTGATGTTGTTGTGGACGGCGATGAGGCGGTTTATGGCACTCCTCAGTATACAGAGTCCGATGTGATGACTAGCGTGAGCGAAGTCAATGAAAGCACTGTGAATCATCCGGAAACCATCACGAAGTATTACTTCTTATTTTTCATTTGTCTTTAAACAAGTTGGTGGAATTAATCATATTTTTTCTTTAATCCTAGTGGGACTGCATCGGCAGCGAGTCTGAATGAAGAATCTCAACATTCTAGCAGTGACTATGGAGTTGATTCTCAGTCAGTTGCAGTCAAATCCAAGCACAACCATTGGTTACCAGGCTTAGGTCCGGGAGAAGGCGCCGATGAGCAGAATTTCACCCCTCCAGTACAGCAAATACTCGATGCTCTTAAGCAAAGGATATCACAACTTGAAGATGAGACCAAAGAAGTCAAAGATAAATTCAAATGCCTGATATGTTTGGTAAGTTCTTGTTTTAATACCAACAAGTAACTTATTTTTAATCTGTTTTCTTGTTGTTTCTTTCATTAGGGTAGTTACAAGCATCCTTTGGTATCAACAACGTGTTGGCATGTCCATTGCGAAGATTGTTGGCTACAATCATTGGTAAGGGTACTTAATAGATTTAAAATGAGGAAAACATTACTTAATAATTTCTTTTATTTTCGTTAATTAGGGAGCCAAGAAATTGTGTCCGCAGTGTAGTGTTATTACGTCGCCATCTGGTTTACGAAGGATCTATCTGTGAATGTACTTTAGCTATTTCTGTGCGATCAGTTTTTAGGCATTCCTATTAGTAAATAGCTTGCTCTGTTACGCGAAAATTTGTCAAAAGGCTGGGTTATGTAAATAAAAGGAGAACAGAACAAAAATTCTTTGATTTACTATAAATCTTTACATTTATTTCAAAATTTCGACTAATTTGACCTACTTTTTGATCTTCAAACGTATGTGTAGCTATGGGTCAACTATAATTTATATACCTTACCTAAGCACGTGAGTATTTTATAGCATTTGAATACTAAATCTGAAAAGGTTTGTCTATGCTTTTCAACATTGTTTACATTTCGTCAATAGGCTGTAAAACAATAACATACGTCGTCCAGCAATATTGGCAAATTTGCTACACTTTGCTAATTGTTAAATTGCACAGAAATAAGGAGAAACTAATTCTTCATATCACTACCAGTACCTGAATAAATAAAGATGAATAACATTCTTCCGCAGAATAAGTTTATTTACCTGCGTGTTCCATTTAAAAGCTGCAATTAACGTTAACGTATTGTATACCTAGGTATATCTGACAGTTTGCTTGTTCATAAGCTGAAATATTACAGAAACATTAACCACCTGCCTGAAATTGTAAAAGATCCGTCAAGAGTAAAACTGAACGCATTTTATACATTATTATTATGTAATTATACTGAGACGTAAAGACAATTAGCGACCACACAGAATGTACGCAACTGACAAGATGACACTTGATATTGTCTTCTGAAGTCTCCCAATAATATTTCTATACAAGATGTTCTGGCTACACACCTTCAGTTCATGGGCGAGGAGTACAGTTTCGATGAACTAAACGAAGAGTTAAATAATGATCTCCGCATCACCCAATTCTTCATCTGAGGGTAAAATAACCGTTGTCGGATCCACCAGGTTACCATCAATCAAAGGCAAGCCTTCTCTTTCTCTCCTGCGCAATTCAATATAGGCTTCACGATGGGCCCAATTAGATAAACTAAATCCAAACGACAATTCCAAAATGAACGGCAAATTCAGAGTTTGATAACAAGCTTTTTATACCGGAAATCAGGCGTGTACATCTTCCACCAGCTGCCGAATATAATTACGCCAGTGACAGCAAGTAAAAATACACCGTGGGTTACAACTCTGTCTTCGGTTTCATTAGTGGTATCATAGCCAAAGCTAATCCATTTCTATAAGGAAATAAGAATAACATTAAACACTCATTCCTTTTATTTATTAGATATAATAGTATAAATATATACTACCGTATGGTAGTAGAAACTATCACAGAAAGTGAGAAACGGAACTAATTTATATTATGTTCTGAAAGTTGGGTTTACTTTTGTTGTTGCTGCATCAGTGGCAGTAGATTCTTTTGCTACTGCTGGTTCTTGTGAGATTGCATGTGGGGCAACAACAGACTCTTTCTTTCCTTTTGATGTGGAGATGTATCGGCTGGAAACATTACGACCTAGGTTTACATAGAGGCTCCTTTGAGGGCCTAACTTCCTTAAAAACACTCCAGAAAAAGATGCCATGTTTTTTTCAGTCAGCCAAACAAGGAACGAAAAGCGCAAGGGAAGTATGAGGATGAAGAAGTTTACGGAGAAGACGCTTCCCCATAGCATTGAAGTTTGGGAGAACTACAAACAGAGCCATCTATAAAACTTTATTGGATCAGATTAACTGTTTTAAGCCTTAGTGCGCCAACATTTTCCTAGAGCCATCTAGTGAAGCTTTATTGGTCCAGAATGTTGGTAAAGCCTAGCATTACGCACCAGTCTCTTTGATTTCGTGTCTAGCGAAAATTTTCGAACGTTTACTAGTAAAAAGATTAAATTGGATAACTGAAAAGTATAACATAATTTCAATATATCAAACGGGGTTTAGACCAGGAAGAAATACAATAGATCAACTAGTTAGACTGAAGGAGGACGCCTACGAATCTGTCCAGGCGGGAGATTGTACAGCTATACCCCTACTAGATCTTAAACAGGCATATGACTCGGTTTGGTCAAGCAAACTATTAGCAAAATTAGGGGAAGTAGGCTTTAAAGGAAAAATATTACAGATTGTACAGGACTTGCTTACGAACAGGACAATGGAAGTCAGAATAGGTGCGATGACATCAAGAAAAGTAAGCTTAAGCAAAGGTATACCACAGGGATCAGTTTTGAGTCCATGGCTCTTGAATATTATGATTAGTGATTTCCCGACAGATTTGTATAGAATGAACACCTCGATCTATGTAGATGATATGGCCATCTGGACAAGGGACAAAACTTTAGGCAATGCTATGAGAAGAATAGCTAACTCAGCGAAAGAGGCAGAAATATGGTGTGATATGAACGGTTTTTAAATAGTAGCCAAAAAAACGAAATGCCTAGTTATAACAAAGAAAAGAAAGACAGAAACAAAAGCTAAAGTCAAAAACAGAGGAACGGAAATAGAAAAAATAAAAAAAGGAAAATTTTGGGGGATCACTTTCGCCAAAGAACTACAATTTAAGCAGCACATGGAAAAGATGAGAGAAAGGGGAATGAAAGCTACCTTAATACTTCAAAAATTGGCAGGGACAAGCTGGAGAGCAAATATAAATACAATGCTAACGCTTTATAAGGGACTAGTAAGAGCAAAATTAGAATATGCTTCAATAGTGTTTAAAGACGCCAATAAGATCATGTTAAAACGCATAGAAACGGCACAGTTTTGAATGAAAACAGACCAACAACAACAGCGCACCAGTCGTGAGGCTTCTGACTAAATTTTCGGTCGTAAATTTCTTAAAAAAATAATATCTTTAGATGAGAATAGAAGACAGAGATAAATAAGAAAGGCTACTATCTTTCTAATGCAAAATAATAAGAGAGAAATACAAAGAAGGATCTGTATTTAAAGCTGTTGTATTAAGTGATATTAAGACTGACATTGAATAATATGGCAGTGTTCATGCTAAAGTATAACCGATAATTGCCATTACACTTGATGGTAACACTATTAGTCTATTGTGGATTTTGATCAAACTTTCGACTTTTAGTTAAGTAATTAATAACAGATTAATAGCTAATCTTAACTTGCCACTTTACTTTCATTGACAATATGGCCGAGCCGGTATTCGTGATATCGAGAACCAGTTTATGCGTAACAGCATCAAAAGAGAAAGACGTGAAGTCTACGGCCGGAGTTTCGTCAACGATTAATGAAATAGCTGCTGGATTGCTCGGCGCTCCCAGGATCTCAATAGTACCCATCAAAATCGAGTCCCATAATTCTGCTTTGGGAGTCACGATAGCCATGTTCAGCATTCCAATCTAGTAGAATACAAACATAGATACGATCATTTACGCTGAAATTCACCTTAGAAACAGAGAAAACGAAGGATGAAACAAAGTTATATCAATACACCCTACTTGTTTTCCGTCGACCATTAAAGTGGTATAGCTAAACTCATAGAAGCTAAAGAGATTGCTAGTAACAGGGTCTTTAACTTCACCATCGTCCCAATAGAGGTCTCCAAATGCTGTAGGCATTCCTTCTTGGTTATCGCCTAAGGCTACAATGAGCTCAAAATGGTTTTTCCGGCTTCAGACCAACAAACACATATGTAATTATACCTCATTTAGCAGATATATATTCTACCTGAGCATGGTGTTCATACCTGGCTTCTGTGCAGGTAAAATGCTTCCTCCTCGGATATGCAAGTTGATACTCTCTACGGGCGTTGTTTTGTTAACGTAGCCAACCTTTGCTTCTTTCAGTCCCTATTAAATGTATAACATTAAGATCAACCTGTAAACACCTACTTAAATACAGAGTTCATAATCAAGTTAAATGTAAGAAGCACGTATTTACCGTGTAGTAGTCATACCACACGTCGTTGGGTAAATACATTTTCAAGTCCGTAACTCCTTCATGAACAACAGGCGAAATGAGCAAGGCTGAACCCCACAAGAACTGCTCATCAATCAAGTAAGTCTCATTGTCTAATGGGAACCTACAAAATCGTACCCCCAAAAAATCTTATATTATTCTAATCAATTAAATTTTGGAAATGTATGAACGCAACTCATGAAAGAGTGGCCGAAGGACTGTCGACCCTTGATCGTTCGCATGGTAGAATAGTGTGTACAAGAAAGGCAGTAGGCGGTAGCGAATATCTAAAGCTGTCTTTGAAGCTTGTGCTACAACTTCCCAGACTCCAGGGTCTTGACGGGTATTTCCTATGCCGTTATGATTGCGAGAAAAGGTGTAGAAAGCTCCTAGTTCCATCCAACGAGCACAGAGTTCTTCAGTGGCATTTCCAAAGAACCCACAGATATCCGCGCCGATGTAGGGAATGCCAAAGAGGTTGAATTCCAGGATTCCAATGATAGATTGTTTCATTTGTTCCCAGGTGGAAGCATTGTCGCCTAACCAATGCCCCGCCCATTTTCCAGAACTTGGGTAAGTGGATCTTGAAATAACCACACTACGCTTCCCAGTAGCTTGTTGAGCAGCCCTTAAATAATATTTTAAAGACTACGTTATTCGTGAAAAGAAAGGCTAGTTTTGAAAGGTAGTCTTACAGTAAAGTTGATTCTGTTTGAGACCATCCGTAGAGATTATGCACTTGGTAATGCAAATATTCGTCTTGTTCACCCAGGACGGCTACCATGCACAAGGTTTTATCCGAAATCCTAAAACTGGGTCCTAACTGTGCTGCCTCTGTAAATTGTTTAAGTTTTTTTCACAATTCTCAGTTCAAAAAGAAAAGCAATACTAGTAACGTATGGCGGGTCATCCCACTTATTGACGGGACATTTCAGGTTCCAGTACGGTAGAGCATCATCTGGCCAATTGAAAGGTTTCTCCATGTTGGTATCAAAGTTGGCAGGTTCATTCATATCCTAGCGGCATGGAAAGAGTATTGACTTTATTAAACGATGTTACAGTATTGACTTATTGACATATTGAGTATTGACTTAGAAAAATTATATTGAAATAAAAACTAATCTTACAATCCAGAGGCCATCGAATTGAAGTGTTTCGCGAAACAAGGTAATCTCATTCGTCCACCATTGTTGGGTTTTGGCTTTAAAGAAATCCGGAAAGGCTACTTTGCCCTTAGGCCATACCTGTCAAGAATGACAGCATAGGGATTAAGCTTTATTTATCTTTCCGTATTTTTGCTTACGTAGCCCAACATGGTATCATTGGCTTCTGCGTAATCAGCATCCGGAATTAAGGACCGATTAGCCCATTTGATGAACACGGAGTCAGCTTTGCCCCTGGCATATGTGGGGTACGCTTCTGCGGTCCAGTTGGTTATAATGGCCGGGTCCAAGATAATGATAAAGCGCAATCCGTCGGTTTTAACCGCTGCCACGTACTCCGATAATCCGGCGTAATTAACGCCATCTATGGAGAAGTCCTTGCGTTCGTCCATGTAGTCAATATCCACATATTGTATGTCCTAAATGAAGGCAATACATGGTAATACATTATAATCTCACGCATTTTATCTTTTACGAAGAAAATCAGAAAATTACCTGTGGTACACCATGATCTCGGGTAGTATTGACAGCAATTTGCACGTTTTCCAAACTATTGTAACCATATTGAGATAACTGGAAGCCTAGACTCCAATATGGTACCAGGTACGGTCTCCCAATCATATCCGTGTATTGACTAACCACATCCTCGTGGGAAGGACCCATGAAAACGTAAAACTCCAAGTTTCCTCCAATGGTGCGGTAAACCAATCCAGGATTTGGCAAAGTTTGTATATCTTATTATAATAATAAACAAATAATACTAATTAAGCATTCCTTCTAAAAGTGATGCTAAAGAGGAGTCTAACGAAGAGTTCAGGTATTTACCAATGGAGTGACTATTGAAAAAGAAAACGCCATGTGAAGAGCCATCGTACTCGGTGCATGTGTAGAAAGGATGAGATCCATATAGATTCGTACCTTCCTAAACTCAAAAAATAAACAAAACTGGTATATCAATCCGTAATGTTAAAAAGGGTTGGTGTGCTTATATTTGTGAGTTCCATATGGCGTTAAGTGTTCAATGTTTATGTTTTTCAATCGTAGATGGTGTTGCGATCTAAACGTAGAAGGTATTTGCTTACCCCTCCAGGAGGTTGATCCCGGGCGAATAATGGCCACAGACGATTGTTCATGTCATGTTTCAAACTATTGTGGGTGTTCTCTCCAATTCCAAAGAGTCTATCAGAAGGGAGTGTGGTTGCAATCATCAAAAACTGGTCAGCTACGGTTAATCCTCCGATACTGGTATCGAAACTGGGATTGAATAGAGATAACGGTTAGGAATCGAAGGATCTTTCAGAAGAGTTCTTGGGAACTTACATGACGGTATTTGTACTGGAACGGACGATTTGTATGGCAAAGGGGGCGCCTTGGGTGTCGTTAATTAATTGAACTTTGTACAATGGATTACTGGGTGTGGTAGGCACAGTGATGTTCATGGGAACGGGTACTTTGCCAGCATCCGGTCCCTTAGACTTGTCATAGATCTAATCAGTCAGTAATGAAAGGTTAAGAGCAAATCGTTGTAATCTTTCACGGGATTTTTAATTACTGTGAAACCTAGCATTTGATTGCTGTAATACTTGACGTCAAGTACGATTTCCATTGCGTCATCCCCGTAGAGAGACGTGCTTGGGGTGTCCGTGGTAGACATCCGAATTAGATTCACTCGCAGTCCGCTGTCACTAGTGGATTGACTGGCAATCTAAGCAGGAAATTAAAGTATAGAAGGGAACTTGATTGAAGGGAATTAAGAGATGTGGTGGAAGTTGTTACTTTGTAGCCGTATCTTGTGTAGTCTGGTAGATAGCAAGAAGGTGCTCCTTCGTCTTGGGAGGCCCACAGGCAACCAGCTGCTGTACAAGAGGATTCCGTAACATGGCTGTCTAAGAAAGAGAATAATTCCGCTTCATAAAAGAAAGCCGGTTCAAGTTGATGGAAGGAAACATAGGTTATACGCAAAGAATGAAATTGACGAAATCCTACTTCACAGGGGGTGAAAGTCCAGAGAAGACGACATAAGAATTAAGCGGTCTAGGTACAAATAAAATAAGTGTAATATCTCGAGCAAATCTATACATTCACGCTGTGTCATGTCGGAAAGATATGTATGTATAGTTCATATGGACTGGTATGATGTCATCTACATGTCCTCAATTGGAATGTGACCCCTAGGGCAGTTATGCTTGGTGCGAGGTCAGTTAGGAAAGGTGAGAGGGAGAGAGCAGTAAGAGTTGAGCGTCAGCACAGTCACGAACGTTAGCTTTTTGTGCCACACGTATAGAGTCCAATACACGAAATCTTAATACCAGATTTAAGACTAAAAGTCATACCATGGACTATAATTATAATCAAGTGGCTCTGAATTTAATGCTATTTTTCATTTATTAAGGTTCACACGATAACTGAGGTGTGGCTTTATCACTGATAAACAGAAGTAGTAACGGATTTTGACGTTAATTCAACTGTATTACTAACAATATTTATTCCTGATTTGACCTTCGAAAATGTTGGTTACGTGGTAGTCGCTAAATCTAGTGTGGTTGTAACAGATTTCATGGTGATTTTATGCTGCAGTAGCTGTTGGCGGGTTTGTTGATGTCACGGAGTTTGACGCTGGTTCGATTGTAGTTGTTACGGCGTCTGTTGTTGGATCGACTGTAGTTGTTACAGCGTCTGTTGTTGGTTCGACTGTAGTTGTTGATTCCACTGTAGTTGTTGGTTCGACTGTAGTAGTTGGTTCGACTGTAGTTGTTGGTTCGACTGTAGTAGTTGATTCGACTGTAGTAGTTGGTTCGACTGTAGTTGTTACGGCGTCTGTTGTTGTTGGTTCGACTGTAGTAGTTGTTACAGCGTCTGTGATTGGTTCGACTGTAGTAGTTGGTTCGACTGTAGTTGTTGATTCGACTGTAGTAGTTGATTCGACTGTATTAGTTGGTTCGACTGTAGTTGTTACGGCGTCTGTTGTTGGTTCGAGTGTAGTTGTTACGGCGTCTGTTGTTGGTTCGAGTGTAGTTGTTACGGCGTCTGTTATTGTTGGTTCGACTGTAGTAGTTGGTTCGAGTGTAGTTGTTACAGGGTCTGTTGTTGGTTCGACTGTAGTTGTTACGGCGTCTGTTGTGGGTTTGACTGTAGTTGTTACGGCGTCTGTTGTTGGTTCGACTGTAGTTGTTGGTTCGACTGTAGTAGTTGGTTCGACTGTAGTTGTTACGGCGTCTGTTGTGGGTTCGACTGTAGTTGTTACGGCGTCTGTTGTGGGTTCGACTGTAGTTGTTACGGCGTCTGTTGTTGGTTCGACTGTAGTTGTTGGTTCGACTGTAGTTGTTGGTTCGACTGTAGTAGTTGGTTCGACTGTAGTTGTTACGGCGTCTGTTGTGGGTTCAACTGTAGTTGTTACGGCGTCTGTTGTGGGTTTGACTGTAGTTGTTACGGCGTCTGTTGTTGTTGGTTCGACTGTAGTAATTGGTTCGAGTGTACTTGTTACAGCGTCTGTGGTTGGTTCGACTGTAGTTGTTGGTTCGACTGTAGTAGTTGGTTCGAGTGTAGTTGTTACGGCGTCTGTTATTGTTGGTTCGACTGTAGTAGTTGGTTCGACTGTAGTTGTTACGGCGTCTGTTGTGGGTTCGACTGTAGTTGTTACGGCGTCTGTTGTTGGTTCGACTGTAGTTGTTGGTTCGACTGTAGTAGTTGGTTCGACTGTAGTTGTTACGGCGTCTGTTGTGGGTTCGACTGTAGTTGTTACGGCGTCTGTTGTTGTTGGTTCGACTGTAGTAATTGGTTCGAGTGTAGTTGTTACAGTGTCTGTTGTTGGTTCGATTGTAGTTGTTACGGCGTCTGTTGTTGGTTCGACTGTAGTTGTTACGGCGTCTGTTGTGCGTTCGACTGTAGTAGTTGGTTCGACTGTAGTTGTTACGGCGTCTGTTGTGGGTTCGACTGTAGTTGTTACGGCGTCTGTTGTTGGTTCGACTGTAGTAATTGGTTCGAGTGTAGTTGTTACAGTGTCTGTTGTTGGTTCGATTGTAGTTGTTACGGCGTCTGTTGTTGGTTCGACTGTAGTTGTTACGGCGTCTGTTGTGCGTTCGACTGTAGTTGTTGGTTCGACTGTAGTTGTTACGGCGTCTGTTGTGGGTTCGACTGTAGTTGTTACGGCGTCTGTTGTGGGTTCGACTGTAGTTGTTACGGCGTCTGTTGTTGGTTCGACTGTAGTTGTTGGTTCGACTGTAGTAGTTGGTTCGACTGTAGTTGTTACGGCGTCTGTTGTGGGTTCGACTGTAGTTGTTACGGCGTCTGTTGTGGATTTGACTGTAGTTGTTACGGCGTCTGTTGTTGTTGGTTCGACTGTAGTAATTTGTTCGAGTGTACTTGTTACAGCGTCTGTGGTTGGTTCGACTGTAGTTGTTGGTTCGACTGTAGTAGTTGGTTCGAGTGTAGTTGTTACGGCGTCTGTTATTGTTGGTTCGACTGTAGTAGTTGGTTCGAGTGTAGTTGTTACAGGGTCTGTTGTTGGTTCGACTGTAGTTGTTACGGCGTCTGTTGTTGGTTCGACTGTAGTTGTTGGTTCGACTGTAGTAGTTGGTTCGACTGTAGTTGTTACGGCGTCTGTTGTGGGTTCGACTGTAGTTGTTACGGCGTCTGTTGTTGGTTCGACTGTAGTTGTTGGTTCGACTGTAGTAGTTGGTTCGACTGTAGTTGTTACGGCGTCTGTTGTGGGTTCGACTGTAGTTGTTACGGCGTCTGTTGTTGTTGGTTCGACTGTAGTAATTGGTTCGAGTGTAGTTGTTACAGTGTCTGTTGTTGGTTCGATTGTAGTTGTTACGGCGTCTGTTGTTGGTTCGACTGTAGTTGTTACGGCGTCTGTTGTGCGTTCGACTGTAGTTGTTGGTTCGACTGTAGTTGTTACGGCGTCTGTTGTGGGTTCGACTGTAGTTGTTACGGCGTCTGTTGTTGTTGGTTCGACTGTAGTAATTGGTTCGAGTGTAGTTGTTACAGTGTCTGTTGTTGGTTCGATTGTAGTTGTTACGGCGTCTGTTGTTGGTTCGACTGTAGTTGTTACGGCGTCTGTTGTGCGTTCGACTGTAGTTGTTACGGCGTCTGTTGTGGGTTCGACTGTAGTTACGGCGTCTGTTGTTGTTGGTTCGACTGTAGTTGTTACGGCGTCTGTTGTTGGTTCGACTGTAGTTGTTGGTTCGACTGTAGTAATTGGTTCGACTGTAGTTGTTACGGCGTCTGTTGTTGGTTCGACTGTAGTTGTTACGTCGTCTGTTGTTGGTTCGAGTGTAGTTGTTACGTCGTCTGTTGTTGGTTCGAGTGTAGTTGTTACGGCGTCTGTTGTTGACTCTACTGCATTCGTCATTGTAGTAGTTATCGTTGTTTCAACAGTAGTAGTAACACGTTCAGTCGTCTTGCCGTCTGTGCTAGAGCTACTTGCATAGTCTTGAGTAGTGCTTGTGGTCTCCATCGGTGTAGTGGTCGTCGTTGGAGTAACAGTCCGTGGAGTAACCGATGTAGGTCTATAATCCTCTTGGGTCAACACTACACTAGGCACAATGATAACCACTGCCGCTATGACGGTAACACCGCTGGCAATCAAAATCTTGGTCAACTTCGTTAATTTCATGTTGAATTAAATCAAGAAAATTTCTTCCTTAAACCCCTCTCGCCCTCGTCCCTAGCTGATATTCAATTATTAACTGTCTGCCCTATCACAAGTTCACCTTGTCCTAATATAGCCAGCTTCTTGTATATCAGCTAGATTTCATGAAAACGATAAGTTTTTAACTTTCAATCTTCATATTTGACGGTTATCAGACTATACAGTACGTAGCAAACGATCCCAAGCCTCCTATATAGGTTTTAAAACTCCACTGATAAAACTATCGAAACGTTATCGCCTATGTAGCACACAACTATTGCCGTAACCACAGGCCGTAACTCCAGTCGAACCAACAAAAGACGCTGCAACAACTACGGTCGGCAAAAAACTAATATTTTCCTTGTTATATTATCTCTCTTGTGTTATTTCTCTTATCTCCTTAATTCCACAAACCATTTGAAAACGAAAGAGTAATGGAATTCGCCCAAGCCAATACTAAAGCAGCATTCCCAGAGGAGATATGAGCTTTAGATTCCTTATATCAAATCCAGTTAGCTTTACGTAGGTTTCGATCCCTCGTGTTCAGAAACATTTCATTCTTACGTATGTAGCCCCAATCCAGATTTTCGTTACCTCTCCTATACTGCACATGCTATAACGTGAGAAATCAATACCCTGTTTTGCAGATAGACGCAACGTATTTTATTGACAAGGAAAAGGATTATATGAGTCATAGTTCAAATGTTCCCTTATCCAGAAAATCAGAAGCACAATTTCTTTCAGATTTCTTTATCTTCATCATTAACTACGTGTTAAGGATCTTGCTCAAGCCTTCTTATAAATCCCTCGAGATGTCTTTTATCATTTAGTCCAAGGTTCAGAACCGTTACATGAATTTGAATGCTACATTCATCGCCATCTAGCGGCTACGATGTACTGCCCCTTCCGCATTCAGAATCACTTAAAACAGATATCTCCCAGAAATATTTATAGATTATGGGACCTTACCTAATGGGAAGCAAGCAATGGAAATAGCCAAGTCCTGGGAATCTCCCTCCCTCGCCGACAATACAACCGCAATAGGCACCGCAATCGCTGCTAGTAGCACTATGAGGAAAACTGTGTACATTATAACCTTCTTGGTGGAACCCGAAGAGCTTCCTTCGGACTCCGGTGTGGTAGTAACGTCGAACCCCTTCATCTTCCTGTGGAAGTCAACACGACTTACAATCGTCTCTCTCTGAACTGATCTACGTTAGACGCAAGATAGAGGTTTACGTTTAGTAATTGTAGCAGCTGTTGTTGCCCTCTTGTTTCCATGGAAGGAAACCCATCAATAAGGATCTCTTTAGATAACGGTTTCTTTCAGAGCCATAACAACATCAGAAAGATAACAATTAAGCCCGGCATTTGTTCTTGAGAGTGGCGTTGATCTAAAGGTCCTCTGAACAATAAACTGACTTAAATTTTCTCGTAAATCATGAAACTGAATTAAACAATTAAAAATAATTGAACAAATTAAAGAGAAACTGAAACGTAAACTTTACAGTTTTTTTTTTCTTTTTAGAAATTTGTTGCCGCATAAAAGCTCAAGCTTTGTTAGATTGTAAAGCGCGCTTAACGACGTTATAAGTAAAAAAAATAGTTAGGAAACTTTATATCATGTTATTTTGTTTATAAACTTGGATCTTTTCTTGAACTGGTTTATCAAGTTTTGGAATATCAAATGTGCACTGGGTGTCAACATATTCCATATAGAAGTACATAGAATACATTTAAGAATACAACCTTTTCTTTGCCGTAACAAAGTTCAACACAACAACTAAAAATCTACTTCTGTACAGAATATGAATCTTAGATTTTTGCCTTGACTTTTTTCTTTCCTCATTTTTTTCTCGCCGTTATTTTTCAAACTTTACAAATCCTACATACACTTGTCTTATCATATTCAACCCACTCCCCTCCCCCTTCTGTAGACTTTCCATATCAGCAGTTCACTTCCAGGAATACCAGATAAAAGTTCAAGTCCTTATGTCCTCTAAACGCATATTTCTTATGTTATAGATATTGCTGCTTTTTCCTAGCGTTCGTCACAGTTTCTGGAGGAAATCCTATACAATTTCAAAAGATGAGTCGTGCTTTACTATCAAAACTTAACACTGTTCCTAATGGTAGGTAATTCGACTGAAATCCTAAACACTTCACCTAGCGGCGGCTTTAAACACCAACCTAATCCGCTCCGTTAACTGCGATCTTGAGCGATCCCGCTCCAGGGAACCCGCTCTTCGTTGAGGATACTAAGGAAGCCGCTGCATAGGTAAAGCTACCCTCTCTGCTCGGTTAGGAAGGGAGCGGTTCGGTTCCGGCGAGTGAAGTAGCGGTCCCGGTTTTGCTGAATACGGATACAGAACACAGAATGAAGTTAAACCTTTTTCATACAGAGTGCTTAAAAGCCGTTCGGTTTGGCACGTAAGAGAGCGGCTCTGATCGGTTCGGTTTTTGAAACCACACTACCCGCTGGGCTCGGTTAGGAAGAGAACGTTTTGGTTCCGTTACGTGAAGCAGCGGTCCCTGGTTAGATAGGGATATAGCGCTTTTAGAAGCCGTTCGGTTTGGCAAGTAAGGGAATGGGTTCGGTTCGCCTAGGAAGTGAGCGGTTCCGAGCTACCGCCAGGATAGCTGAGGCAAGGGGTATTTGGACCCCAGCCGAATTAGCTACCACTAGTTTTTACATCCAAAACTGCACTTCGAAATGTTATTAAAAACAAACTTACCAACAGGTTGACGAGGTTTCTCACTCCTCGTTCGTTCAAGCCTTGTTCGTTCACTATTCTCAGCATCGGAAGCATTCTTGGAGCTTGTTCCTGTTTCTAACGCGTCTCCCAATTGTACAAACTTTGTCTTGAGACTCTGCGCCCTGGCATGGAACTTGCCTAAGGCTTTACTCAGGGCTTTGTTCGCCAAAGGCGACCCTGTCCATACTTCAGCCCCAGGCCTTGGTCCTTCGGTGAGATTAATAGAAGCTGCGATTGCATCTATATCGACTCCTACCGGCGTTGAACTAAAACTAGTACCTGTGGCTGCCACTGTAGATACCCCACTCCCGTTTTCTGAAACAACACAAACTTATTTTCCGAGAACGGGACTCTTGCTAGACACTTACCTTTCGAACACTTGAACTCGCCTTCTAGTGGTAAGCTTCCCAAGCTGGAAATCCTCTTGACTCCTCTAGGTGGCGCGATAGGCGGCCTGGAAATATCTACCACCAATCGCTTACACGGCGGATCTGGCGGAGCTTGATACTTGGGCGGTTCCCTTCGTGCCTTTCTGTTGTTTTCATTGGAGGTAGAGCCACTTTCAGTTGGTAAAGTGACATACAAGGTGGCCGGTGTCGCCGCCAAACTTTTCTTTTTGTTGACTACCTCCGTTTTGAAATTACCATCTATCGGCGATGGATAGAAATAAGATGACATGACCTTCTTCCCGGTAGCAGGCGACTTAAGGGTGAGGGGAACCTTGTTCGAAGACTGTTCGGCCCGCATAGGCGGTTGTGGGTAGTTAACATACGGCGGTTTGCGAACCGCGGCTGGTGACGACACAGCCGATTGCTTCTTGATCTTGGCATAGTCGTCCCTAGTGCGCGTTACCGGATCCGCGACTTTCAACTCACTCAAGAGATGGCTAATCTCCCCGGACTTCTGTACAAAGATGGCTTCCTTGTTCACCAACTTGGAGTAGTCTAGATTCCGCGCTTCGGTTAGCTGCGCTTGGGAAACAGGTTGTGCGTTCGAGACCTGGATTCCGCGCTTAACGGACGGAAGATTCACATAAACCGGCTCCATGGCCACCGGTGCAGGTGCGTTACTGTCCACCTCATCTTCTTCATGTTCTCCTCCTTCTTCCTGGCTTTGTTCCATCGCTGCCTTGCCGCTCAGCCAGATGGCTTCGTAGTCGTTCGCGTTCTTGGTCTTGACAGGCGACGGTTGACTTTCCAACGTTTTATCCGACGACCCTACCAATACTGCTTGTTTAAAGCTATCCCGTCGCTGGCGCTGCCTTCCTTCCGCCGGATTAGCTCCTCCTACCAACTTGGCCAGCCTTTCCTGCGCATCCCGTGCCAATTGCGCGAAATCCGGCGCCGATTCCATGGTAACAGCATGAACTTTGGCCGGACTGCTCAGGGGCGACTTTTTCTTCTCGTTGATTAACCATTTGGCGGGTAACGGTGAGTCATCCGCCAAATACGCCTGACAGTTCTTTAGTACTTGCCGCGCGTCATCGTCCAGCGCACTCGGAACGCGTTGAGAAGTACTATGGGTGGCTTGGGAGCGTTTTAAAAGCGGCACATTCGAGTACAGGGACGCGCTACCACTAGATGGCGGTGATATCGCGCTCACGTACTGCGGAATGGGTCGTAAATCCTTAACCGGCGCCGACTCCGCCTTAAAGATCGGCACCGCCTTCGCTTCCGTTCGCTGAACTTCGCAAGACTCTTTAGAATCTTCGATTTTCAGTACCCGGTCCAACGACCCACACGTACCCGACCACATGGACTCCTTATAGTCCACCAAATCGGATTTTGCCTCCGGTTTCACGTACTTACTCTCCCTGCCTCGATCCAAGCTGCTAATCACCAAGTTCTTACCGGAATTTACACACTTAGTCGCAAGATTCCGCGGTTTGGACGAGGAAGGTTCGCGACTAACGTACGCGAAGGACGGTGGGGTGATAACCTCCACTTCGGCAGGTTCTACCATTTTTTTCCGCTGTTCCAGATCGAAATCCCGGTACACCTTCATGGATTTGCTGCGTTTGATCGGTAGAATCGGTTTTTCCTCCCCGGAATGTGTCACTTCCGCTTCCAAGTCCGCGTGGAACTCGGAGGCAAGCGACAGTTTCGGCGGATGGCAGAATTCCTTGAACTCAATGATCTTTAAACCGTCTTTGCTGCCTTTCAAGTGCTCCTCCCGGAGCCGGAAGGAATTGGCCTTCTTAATCGAGCTCTTTTTGGTCGCTTTCTTCTCCGGAGATGAGGAATTCCGCGGTTCTGAGGAGGATTTCTCGAACAGGGCTTTCAGCTTGAGAATACTCGGTCGCCGGATCAAACTGGACTTAGCAGCGATGGACAAAACGGATTCTTTCCCATCAGAAGACTCTTTGAGCGTCCGATTTCGGTTCACGTCCATTTCTGGACTCGGATTCCGCTCTACGCTCACTTCCGGGACAGGAACCGGGGCTAGGATCGGTTTAGGAGGCATAATAGCGAGATGAGGCTTGGGTTTCGGGAGATTACTTTGATTGGCGAGCGTGGCGTGCAGTTGAACGACTGGCCAAGGCAAATTCTCGGAATCCGTGTCCTCGCAGACGTCATCTTGCTCGCTCACTTCAAACACCATCGATTCTATCCCTTTTTACACATAAAAAAAGATGGAAGAAACGTTAAAATCGACGATTAGCTCCAGAAAAACTAAAATAAATCCCAAAAATACCGGTTTCTTGGTTTTGGATGAAGATCGTTTCGTAATTGGGGTCAATTTTCTGGACAGGGGTGATCAAAGGTCTTCCGTGAAGGTCAAGGTTCTCGTACGGATGCGCATCGATCATTTTCAACTGATCTAAAAACAGTTCTCTCACAGCCCGATGTACTAGAATGTACTGTTCTTTGGTTTGCACCATTGCAATCCGTTGCTTACGCATATCGCTAATCAACGTATAGAGGCTGAAGTCCACATTCAATTTCTAATAACGGAAAACAAAGCCATTAAGACATTTTTTTTTTAATTTTTATTTCTTTTTCTAAGAATTTTTGGATAATTTTACCCCTGCTCGAAGCAATCCCCAGACGTAATCAATCGCACATATAGTGCCGGTTCGCCCACAACCTGCTGAACAATGTACCAGCAAAGGTAACGTCTCGGAAACTTGACAATCCCTAATTAAGCGAACCATATCCAATAATGGACGGACTAACGTAGGAACGCCATGATCGGGCCATGCGCAGTAGTGAAACTGTATGACGGTCCGCGTAACTAGAGAGAAACGAGTCAATTTCATGGGTTTTATTCAATTAATGTTTTAAAGGATCTGGTTTTCTACTTATTTTTTCGATAAAAAAATCATGTTAAACACAATTTACGAGAGAAGTATTTGTCATTGTTATTATTTTATTATTATTTTACCTAATTCGCTTTCATTATTAGGATAAGTTAACTCAAGGGTTCTTAGGCGGAAATCTGGACACACTGTCCTGGCTTTTAGGAGGCGAATGGTGTAAGGACCAGAGAGTTTGACTTCATCTTCCTTTTCCAGCCAATAATTCTCGCATTTGTGCTAAAAAAGGTTTTAATGAGGTTTGCCTTCCTGAAAAGGGAGACAAGAATGAAATACTTTGCCGGATTCCTCTTCATTGCATGCCATGATGATAATCTGCACTTCACATTCCACTACCATGCGCCAAAAGTCTGTGACGGTATTGGCTAAAGGTCCTTGACTGGCAATATACGCTGGGGAACCGCTTGCTCCACGAATATAGTTAGCGTTGATGTAGTTACTGCCTGGAACGCCCGGAAATTCTGATATGCTAACTCGCGTGCTGTCAACTGTGAATGAAAAATGTTTCGCGTGTCGGTTTATTAAAGCGACAAGAAGGCTTGAGAGATATTGGATTACATGGCAGTATATCCTTGTAGCGGTTTTTTCTTCGGTTCACTTCCTTTTCGCCTTCTTTGCATGAGTAATCAGGTAAGCCTTTAAGACTCTCGCTGAGGAGCTTAAGGTCCTAACGATTATAAAAAAGAATATAAAGAAATTGAATTTAATAGAAATTTTTAAATGGCAAATGTTGTTCTTTTTACTTGGAATTCACGTTCATACTGGTCGTCCCCTTCATTCTTCTTGGCTTCCAGTGTTTCAACATGGTTTAGGAAGTTCTGCAGTATGATTTTTAAGGGTACACATTCGTCATAAGATGAGACTTTCATGGTGCTGTGATAGGAAAGTTTGCTTTAGTCTTTATTTCAATGCGCTAATCCTAAATATGCGAGCTTTGCAATTGCAATGCCACATTCCTAAGGGTTTCTGCGCGCACTCGTCAAGGCCGCTAGGATTCCACACAATTTAACTCACTTTGGACAGCAAATCACAAGATAGAAATAACTCAATGGACCTCGACTGTATAAAACAAAGTATCCGTAGTGAATGAAATAAACACACAGTCTCACAACAGGTCGAATTTACCAACATTACGAATTGGGTTCAAAACCATAACAAGACCGACGGCCACCATTTTAATCCGCTGTTGTTCTACTGGAATCTAAGCCGCGAACCGACCTTCCTTTTCCATTATCGCTTGGAAATAAAAAAAAAAACATTCTCTTAAACATTTGTTCAAATTCTAAAATTTCTTAATACATTTTAGCTTTATAATGTTGTAAAATACATATCTTATTTTAATATCACAAATAACTACATATTGTATTTACTGTATATTGTACTACTTAAATTATGTATATTTCATTTTTCCAAGGAATAGAAACATTGTCTTAAACATTCGTTCAAACTCTGCTACTTTTAATACTTGTTCGCCTTAATGCCTTAAAAATTAATATAATTTCTTGATTTACTATGAAATAAACTAAATTAATCGTAATTTATAGGAAGGGAAAAGCAAAAACTAAATCGCGAATGTCAACGAATGCTGTCAAGCATTTCTTAAGCAAGTGCTGTCACCTATTGAGCGCTACATACACTTCATAGTGCAATTCCCGAACCCCCGCTTGCCCACTCCCAGTTTACGTGCGAGCCGCTTGTCAACAGTTTAAAAAATGGGTTCCGTGGTAAAATGGAAAAGAATCGCTAGTATAACTGGGACTGCACCTCGCCCTCGTCATGGACATCGTGCTGTTTCAATCAAAGATTTAATGGTAGTTTTTGGTGGTGGCAATGAAGGCATTGTGGATGAATTACACGTTTATAACTCGAGTAAGTTTTCGCGCATCTGTTTACTTTGTCTAGCTTGTCATTCACATGTATCAGGGTTAAAACAAGCCTTCCTTAACCTTTACCCTAACTCTTTCATTCAGTCGTTTTCAGTTCATACGTTTTCAACATCAAAACCAATGTGTTCACTAATACTAGCGGTCAAATTCATATTTCACGGGCAGTATTTACAGAGCGCTCCTTTGGTTCCAAGATGGCGGCCTCCGCCACCTAAACAGAAGGCTTCAGTTTTTCCCGCGTTTTCTACCATCAGTTGTCATCGTAGACCGTTCATTTAAATTTTCTGTAATAGTCAGAAGATAATCTTGTTATTATCATTAAGTACATTGGTCTCTAAAGTGTGAGGAATTCAACAATGAACAAGAATCGAGACTGGCGCCCGAAAAAACAATGTTTACAGCGTATCCAGCCCAAGCTTTCCGAAAACCTGGCTAGGGAGCCAAAAGGGATTTTCGCTCAAGCATGTACTGGATCACAAAAACCTGTCTGGCCCGGCGGGATCTTGCAAGCTTAGAACGCTTTCACTTCCTTTTTTCCATTTAAACGATTAATAGATTCTGCTAAAACTATCCTAAAACTCATTTCCTGCTGATTCATTTTGATTTATGTAATTTATTTTTTATTTTATTTGTTTGTAGCTACAAATGTATGGTTTTCGCCTCCTGCCAAGGGCGATATACCGCCAGGATGTGCAGCTTTCGGATTCGTATCGGATGGTACCCGACTTTTGGTGTTTGGAGGCATGGTGGAGTATGGGAAGTACTCAAATGAGCTCTACGAATTACAGGTAAATTAGCAAAAATAATATAAGTGGCCCAAAATTGAATTGGAATTAAATTTCGACCAAATTTCCATATTAAAGTATAAATTAAAAAGAAAATTACTATAAAATTTTCCGTTTTGGCTTAGGCGAGTCGTTGGGAATGGAGAAGACTTCGCGTACGTGCTCCAGAGAATGGACCGCCCCCTTGCCCTCGCTTGGGACACAGTTTTACGCTCATTGGGAACAAAGCGTACTTGTTTGGCGGCTTAGCGAATGAGAGCGAGGATCCCAAGACGAATATCCCTAAATATCTTAACGATTTATACACTCTAAACTTACATCCATCTGGTACGAAGGAGTATTGGGAAATTCCGCGAACATATGGCGAACCTCCGCCTCCTCGTGAATCTCATTCCGCGGTGGCCTATGGTGGCGTCGGAAGCAAAGGATGGCGATTGATCATCTATGGAGGCATGAGCGGCTCTCGTTTAGGGGACTTGTACATCCTTGAAATAGGTATAATTCCCACTTAGTCTTTATAATTTAAAAAACTTAAATAAAGAGAAAAGATTTCATGTTACCATTTTTGGCGGGATTTGTGCTTGCTTCAGATTCTTCAACATGGATGAAGCCGATGATTCACGGAATCCCTCCATTGCCAAGATCTTTGCATTCAGCTAATTTGGTGGGACATAAGATGTTCGTTTTTGGAGGCTGGGTGCCCATGTTAGCTGATGACGTCAAAATGGAAGTTCACGAGAAAGAATGGAAGTGTACCAATACACTTGCATGTTTGAATTTAGGTAATTTCGGCAAACTACTTCAGAGTCTTCGAATCATTTAAAGTTTAAACTATGATTATTTTCTAATTAATCCTTTAGGTAGCAAATCATTCAGACTTTCATTAAATACGATTTATTCACTACTTCCAATCAGATTTTTCCGTACTTTCAGTCAAAAATCCTTTTACTATATATGTAAAGGTAATTAAGCTTTGGAAACTTCGTATTTTTAAGAATATTCAAGAAAATTAAAAATTTTTAAAAAATAAGAAAATTTTTAAAAATTCGAGGATTAAGAATTGATTATTTGAAGGTTTATGCGTACTCATTAATTAAGATTTCTTGAATTTAACTGATTTATTTATTTTTTTAGATTTTTTTAAATTTATTTATTAAATATTTCTAATCATACTGTCTTGTTTTTTCGTTAGAATCCATGTCCTGGGAACCTTTAACTATGGAAGTGTATGAAGAATCCATGCCACGCGCACGCGCAGGCCATTCTGCAGTTGCCATTAACTCGCGTTTGTTCATTTGGTCGGGTCGTGATGGCTACCGGAAAGCTTGGAATAACCAAGTAACTTGCCCTTTTATTTTCAATTTCAATTCATTCATCCTTATTTAGAAAAGTAGAACAAAAAATAGCTAAATTCATTCATTATTCCATTTATTTATGAAACTGACTAAATTAATATGAAATAACTGAATAGTAAATATTAAATAATAAATAAACTACTGACTAAATTTGACTCTCGTTCGTTTAGGTATGCTGTAAAGATCTATGGTACCTGGAAACCGAAAAACCAGCTGCTCCAATTCGCGTTCAATTGGTCCGCGCTTCCACCAACTCGTTAGAAGTGAGTTGGTCTTCCGTGGCTGCAGCAGATGCATACCTTTTGCAAGTCCAGAAATACGAAATGCCACCTACGCCTCCAACTCCTACTCCCGCTCCTGAAACTCGTAAATTTCCATATAATTTCTTAAATTTGACATTTAATTAAAAATACGTATTTTTTTTTGTGTTTTTAGCTGCGGCTCCTTTGACTGCTCCATCGCCTATGAAAGCTCTAACACCTGTAATGCGACCAATGACCCCAGGCGCGCCTGGAAACTTCGTTCGGCTACGTACCCCAGTAACAGCTATTCGCAATGCCGGTCCACGCACTCCAGGCCAAGTTAATATGTCTGGCATTCAAGCGTTGGCTGTCGCAGCGAGTGGCGCACAGCGTTTGCCCAGTCCAGGCAATCAAACCATACGGGTTATGTCCCAACAAGGCCTGAGAGGCGCGACTCCTGTTACTGGCGCCACAGCTGGCCAAACTATCCGTTTGTCGACCAGTACAGGAGCCACTATTCTGAAAACCGGTACCACTTTACAGAGTTTACAAGCTTTGCAAGCGTCTGGCAAGCAAATCATCCTCCAAAAGCCTGGAGGTGGCGGTGGGGCGGGGCAGCCCCAAATTGTCACGTTGGTCAAGACTAGCCAAGGCGTAACTATGGCAACAGTACGTAATTTTCGCTTTTTTCTATTTTTTTTTCGCTTTTTTCTAATTTTTTTTTCGCTTTTTCTAATTTTTTTCGCTTTTTTAATAAAAATTTTTTCATACAATTTCATTTTTTCATTTATTTAATTATTTTTACGTAGATTTAACGTGATGAATTAAATTAATATAATTAATTTAACGTAATTAATATCGTAGTTAATTAACGGCTTAATTGCTGTAATCTTCTTTTGGGGTGAATTTTAGGTGCCTAAGATGGTCCAAGGTGGTCAATTGCCAAAAGGTTTGCCTCAAGGTGCAACTATTGTTAAATTGGTTGGAAGTCAAGCTGCTGCAGGTGACTAAAACAATAAAATCTTAAATAAATCCTATTATTTATGGAAAAAAAATCTTTTTCTTTTTTAAAGCGAAAGCTGGAACTGTATTGACAACGTCAACTGCAGGAGGCGTTCAGTCGCCAGAAGTTTCTAAAGTGTTATCAGCAATGAAATCCGGTGGAACCGTCACGACACAGACGATTGGCGGCAAGCAGACGATTGTGATTTCGCGGCCAGCAGGAGGCGGGGCTAATATCATGAAAACGGCAGGGGGACAACAAGTGATTGTGGTTTCTTCCACGGGTGGCTTGAAAACGATGCAAGCGCTCTCAACAGCCCAAGCAGGCTTCACTGGCACCCAAACCGTGTCTTCCCTGGGTTCCAAGATGATTGTAGTGTCAGGAGCAAACGCTAGTGCAATGGCCGGCAAAGCTGGAATGGGCAAAACGCAGATTTTGACACTACCTGCCAACTTACAACCCGGACAACAAGTAAATTTCTGTTGTGGTTTTATTCAGTTTTTATATGTACATTTGGAATATTTCGCTTTCTTGTTCATTGAATTAAGGATACTTTGAGTAATTAAGGACTTTTTGAGTTAATTTCAGATGATTTCATGTTGGCTTCTTTCATGTTCACTTAGTTACGGAGAGGCGTTAACTTATTGTTTATTAATTAAGAATATTTTGAGTTAATTAATGAGTTTTGGGGTTTGGTTTGTAGACTTTGATGATTGGAGGGAAACCAGTGACAGTGCAAGTATCGGCCGGAAGTGGGCCCAAGACCATGACCTTGGTATCGGCAGGGGGCGTGGTTAGAACGGCGACAGCAGTGAGCTCTGCCCCAGCACCTGTGAAAGCACTCGTTGCCCCTCCTGTAGTAGCTGCTGAACCTATTGCACAGGCGCCATCTTTCCCGTCTGCTACCATAAGTAAAGATTATGAAAAAAAAAATAGATTTTTTATGACATTTTTGTTCTAAACCAGGTTTAACAGACGGACCGGTGACGTCAGATGCAGCATTGGCGGCTTTGGCTGCCGAAGCTGGTTTACTGGACCCGTCACCTGAAGAAGCCGCTTCTGTGAAGCCAGAACCTGCTGCTGCTCCTGCTATTACTGTCCCAGATGTTAAAACAGAAGTTCCAGTTCCTGCAACTGAACCAGCAGCTCCTGTTGAGTCGAAACCTGAGCTTAAAACGACAGCTGTAGTTGAGGAAGTCCTCCCAGCAGCAGCTGGTGCTCCTGTAGTGAAAGCTGAAACGGAAAAGGTGGCAGAAATTCCCATTTCTAAAGAAGAAGCCAAAGAGGAGACTTCTGTACCAGCAGCTGTTGAGCCCAGAGATGAAAAAGTGGACGAGAAAATGGACGTAGATGAGATTCAGTCTGCAGAGAAAGCTACAGAAGTTGCTGAAGCAGCGGAAGCAACGGATGAACTAAAAGAAGCTGCAGAAACCACACCAGTAGGAGCCACGCCCTCTGAGCCAGTACCTAATATCACAGATATGGCCGGCAAACTCAGCGCCATGTTATCCAGTGCGGGGAAAAAGCCTGAGGAACAGCCAGAAACCACGCCCTCTAAGACTGAATCTTCGATGGAAACAGACACTACAGACCCTTTGACGACATTAGCGTCTGCGGCGGTCAATTCCGCCCAATCGGCAGCCATAACCAGCCCTGTTCCTAACCCAGAACAAGTTCCAATAGCTCCAGCCACTCCTACGCCAACGCCTACTCCGACTCCAGTACCCACCACGCCTGCTCCTCCCACTCCCAAACCAGAGGAGCGTAAAGAAGATGATAAAGACGCCAAGAAAACATTATGGTATGATGTCGCAGTGGTTAAAACCACTACAGCGTCAGTGGCGGGCTTCTATGTACCCAAAGCAGGTCATATCGGCTTGGAATACCGCAACGACATTGACCCAGAAACGATCATGGCCTTTGTGGAAGAACATTTCAGTAAAGTTGACCTGGTACCCGGTACGGCTTACAAATTTCGCGTAGCTGCCATCAACGCATGTGGACGAGGATCCTGGAGTGAAGTAAATCTTTTTCTTTTTTAAAATTTTGCATTAAATGTACTCAAGTGGATAGTATTAGTTCGTTTAGTATCGAATTAATCTATCTAGAAATGAAAATCTACTTCATTTTATCTAATTTTACTTTAAATAGAAGATAGATAGGATTACTTCGGCTGAAATCGAATTAGTCTATTTAGACATTGAAATTGGTTTTGTACAAGATACGATTGCTTGAATGGGAACTTTTTGAACTTACTTGATTTTGTGTTTTGTTTAAAAGTTCGACATGCTATTGTTTGAAATTTACCATAACTTGTGTATAATTAAGTTTCTATGGACTTGAAATCAAACTTATGTTGTTTTATTTTAGGTTTCAGCGTTCAAGACATGTTTGCCTGGATTTCCTGGAGCGCCTTCTGCTATTAAAATCTCTAAATCGCCTGAAGGAGCGCATCTTTCTTGGGAACCGCCTCAAAGTACGTCTGGACAGATTACAGAGTACTCGGTTTATCTGGCGGTTAAAAGTGCGGGGAGTCAGCAAGCAGCGGCTGGTGCTGGTGCTGTTCCTCAGTTAGCGTTCGTTCGAGTATACTGTGGTGCGACTTCGCAATGTACGGTATCGAATGCTTCCTTAACCGCGGCACATATCGATGTGACCAACAAACCGGCAATTATCTTTCGAATTGCTGCCCGTAATGAGAAGGGATATGGACCTGCCACTCAAGTTAGGTGGTTACAAGGTAAACAAGAGACTTGGGGGGGATTTGCGTTCCGATTTTTAGTCTGTCTCTTTTCAAATGTTTGTTTAGATGCCCATACCGCACCTGCAACGCCTAAACCTGCTGTTAAACGAGTGGGAGAACCGCCCAAGACGCCTATGGTGAAGAAAGCGCGGGAAGATGGCATTTGAATGTTGAATTTGGAATGTTTGCGTACAAAGATGATGTTTAGCATTTTTTTTATTGTTTCATGGTCCTAGTTTTTCTTTTGCTTTAGTTAATATGAAATTAGAGCTTGGTTGTATTACTGATTTTACAGTCTTGTTTGGACAGGGCTTCAAAGTACATCAATACAAGTTTTGAAGAGCTTTGACAAAAATCGAACGTTTCTTGGATCCCTTTTTTACTATATCTTAATTAATTGAGGAATCGGTTTTACAATATGCAGAGGTTTTATTGATTAAGAGAATTAATCATTATTCATTTTATTGATTAAGAGAATTAATCATAAATCATTTTATTGATTAAGAAAATTAATCTTTTTCACCTTATTTCTGTAGCCGCTTTGGGTCAACATTCGTGGTTTTACTTGTACAAAAAGTGGCAACGCTGGAAAAGGTGCATTGCAGACTGAAGTTTCATCAGCCGTAAGGCATTGGTTTTTGTGTAATTTAAACTTTAGGTGAAAATGGTGTTGGATTTGGATTTATTCCGGGAGGATAAAGGTGGAAACCCTGCTGCTATTAGAGAAAACCAAGCCAAAAGGTTTAAAGATGTAACTCTTGTAGACGCTGTAGTTGAAAAGGATAATCAATGGAGACAATGTGCGTTCTTTTTCTTTCTTTAACTTTTCTCTAATTATCTATTATACATTTAAACTAAGAAAATTTTTTCTTATCTAGTACGATTCAAGCTGGACAACTGCAACAAATTAAAGAACATATGCAGCAAGGAAATCGGCGACAAGATGAAGGTAAACTTATTTCATAGTCTTTCTACCGTAAGTTAGTACTTCGAGCATGTTCTTAGCCATCACCGAAAGTGACAACAGATGTTCCGACTTGCATTGGTTCGACTATAAATCTATTTTCTTCATTCAGTAGTAAAGAAGCCGGCTTGAATTTAATGTTTCTTTTAATCTAAACTAAAGACGTCTATGCTATGGAAGACTATTGAGTCTGCTTAAGACTATTAAAGCTATTGAAGTCTAATATAAGCTATTTCAGTTCTTTTAAGACTGTTTTTCATTATAATAAGTGATAAATAAATATATGATGAAAGTGCATTAGAAAAATCGTAAACAAATGTGGTGAAAGTACTGAAACTTGACTAGTATTGATTAATTGACCAAATGGAATATAACTGACTAATTTGCAGAAAAAAGAGCCAGTGGGCACTGATGGCACTGTTCCTGAAACACTTTTAGCGAAGCTCGACTCTCTAACTTCTGAAGATCTGAAACCGTTGACTGTAACTCAGATCAAGCTATTACGAACAGCCATCGACGAGGCCATCGAAAACACCAACAAACGGTTAGCCGAAACCGAAAAGGAACGCAATGAAGCCTTAAAAGAAATGGGCAACCACTTACACGAGTCCGTTCCCGTTTCAAACGATGAGGTTCTTACACATACTAAAAAATAAGCAACGGTTTTCAAGTGAATTCTGTCCTATTTAGGATGAAAACCGTGTTGAACGCACATCTGGAAACATTACTCAACGTAAAAAATATTCCCATGTCGACTTAATTCACATGATTGGAGGAATGGATGGAGATCGAGGTGCGGTTACTGCTGGAGCTAGAGGATACTACATGCTGGTACTTAAAAAAAACAAAAAACAATAAGGAAACTTGGATTTCTTTTTCAAAAAATTTTCCAAAATGTCTTATTAAAAAAGGGGGCGGCTGTTTTTCTGGAGCAAGCGCTGATTCACCTGTCGTTACGGATGTTGAATGAGAAAAGTTACACTGCCATTTACACGCCGTTCTTCATGAGGAAAGAGATTATGCAAGAAGTAGCCCAATTGTCCCAGTTCGACGACGAATTGTATAAAGTTATTGGCAAAGGGAGCGAGAAAGCTGAAGATAAGGAAGTGGAGGAGAAATATCTCATTGCCACTTCCGAACAGCCTATCGCCGCGTTCCATCGCGATGAATGGTTGGCTGAATCTTCCCTGCCCATACGTTATGCTGGACTCTCAACCTGCTTTCGTCAGGAAGTAGGATCCCATGGAAGGGACACGCGTGGCATCTTTCGGGTTCACCAGTTTGAAAAAGTAAACCTATTTCCACACTTTTTCCATTATTTACTGGAATTTTATGATACATTTTACGATCTTTTACTGTCATTTTATTTTATTTACTGTCATTTAGAATCGTTGTACTCGTCAAGGGAATTGTGTTCAATATTGTAGCTTTTGTTCTATATTGAATGTATTATTTAGTTTTTAATTTAGCGTTTATTTTGTAATATTTTAGGTGGAGCAGTTTTGCATAACCTCGCCTCGTGATGGCGAATCTTGGAAAATGATGGATGAGATGATTGACAATGCCGAATCTTTCTGTAAAGCGTTGGGTATTCCTTATCGCATTGTATGCATCGTCTCAGGTGCTTTAAACAACGCTGCCGCTAAAAAATTGGACTTGGAAGCTTGGTTTCCTGGTTCTGGTATGTACAAGTCTTCCAAAATGAAATTATTAGAAATTATGAATGATGAATTTGAATTATTTTATGTTTATTTTTTAGGAGCATTTAGGGAATTGGTATCTTGTAGCAACTGTCTGGATTACCAATCACGTCGGCTGTTAATCCGTTATGGACAGACGAAGAAGATGAACGTTCAAGCAGAATTTGTGCATATGTTGAACGCTACCATGTGTGCTACCACAAGGGTCATGTGCGCTATCATGGAACTCAATCAAACCGAGACCGGCATTAAGGTTCCTGATGTCTTAAAACCCTTCATGCCTCCTTGTATGTTAAAAACAATATCTAATTAATTTCAAGTAGAATGTCTGAAATTTGTTAATGTTTTTTTGTTGTTCAAAAAGGTTACCAAGAAGAAATTCCTTTCATCCGGCCAGCGCCCATTGATGAAATTCAGCAGAAGAAGGAACTGAAAGGCGGCAAGAAAACGGCAGTTAAAGAAGAATGAGGAAGCAAAAATGTCTTGGGGAGTTTGAAGAGAGCTGCACTGCTTACGCCTTTAAATGTTGCTTTAAACTTAAGTTTACGAGTGCAAGCATATAAAAGGGGAAGGGTTTTTCTTTTTTCTTCAATACATTAAGTGCAAGAAAGTATTACTGGTAAAATAACGCAAAAGCAGTCTGTATTTATAAACGAAACGAGATTGATTAGCATAATTTCTTGCAGTACTGTGGCTAAGACAACTACGGACCGATTTATACTTATACTTTTTAAAGTTTCGAGTGAAATCATCATTGTACATTAGTTTTCCACCAAGAATGAGCTTTGGAAGACTTCATCTCTAGACATACGAAGTTATTCCTCTTCCTTTAGTAAAAAAAAGTGCAGATTTGGTTTGTGGTTATCATAACATCGTACGTACCATTTTATGCGCAGAAACCATGCGCGTTCATGTACCTAGTGTCATCTATGTGACGGTTAGGGAGAAACTAGCTCAGCTAAAACGATAAGTTGAGAATAGTAAGTTTGTTTATTTATTTAACGGCTAGAACATCGCATAAAACACACTCAATTATAAAATTTAACATGAATTGAGTTTCTGAGCGTAGCAGAAGGACATAACATAACAAAAGGAGAAATATGATTAAGCAACAGCATAGTGAAGAATCACCCCTAGGACGATTCCGAAGGCAATGACACCCAAAATGCTCCATAAAACCACAACATTGCCACGGCAGCAAGTGTTGTAATTAATGCACCTCGTTTCTTTGGCTTGAGAGACGCGTGAGAAATTCATAGTTCCGCTATGCGGTTTCCCATGGCTCTCTGAGCTTAGGGGCAATTTGGATGGAAGGGGAGGGGCTTCGCTACTCCGTACAGGAAGTCGTTCAGTCTCTCCCTTCTCGGATAGGACTAACGGTCGTGGACGTTGTAGAGGAGGTAGCAAGTTCATAGGAGGTAAAGGCGGTAACGAAGGCGGTCCTCGGTGCATACTTTTAGGGGTAGGTGGCAAGCGGGGCAAAGGCGCGTAAATATGTTGTTGTTGTTGTTGAGCGAAGGCTAGTTCGTGAGCCGAGGGCGGTCTGAGCATGCTAGGTGCGCTGTAGAGCGGCACGGGTGGGAACTGGTGTTGGGGATGGTGCATCATGGCAGGAATGTTCGTTAGCGAAGTCCCGTGGACAGGGCAAGGCTCGCCGTCCCACGTATGCGAGGGCGGGGCTCCCAGAGAAGGCATGCCCATCCCCATGCCTACCATACCATAACCTACGGGGACCAGTCCTCCAGGGATGGGAGTAAAGGCACCGTTAAACTGTAATGGAGCCATTAACGGTATGGATTGGAGGGATCGCATAGTACCGCTTGTACCTGGACGGGATGCTGGAACGGGCCTATATTAAACAAGTAAAGGGGAAACAAAAGAAGGATAAACAAAAAGGGACGGTAAAATTTGTAAGCGTGAAGGTGTCTATCTTTTTCTTACCTGTCGAATTGGGATTCACTTTCTGTTTCGGTCTCGGTTTCTGTGCCCGTTTCTTCCTCTTCGCCCGAGCCTGGAAGGGCAAGATTAGCCGGGTTTCCTCGAGAGTGATCCGAGGAAGAACGAAACTTGCTCTGGGAGTAGCCTGAACGAGAGGCGAAGCTTTGGGACATGCGATCAGAGGATAAGGCACTAGCGGTCGTTTGGTCTACAGGAATTGGAGAAACAAATATACAAGAGGTTAGAAGCGATTTCAAGGAATTGTTATTGCTTAGTACATCCTGTTTCGTATACCTATTTCTCCTATCGACATTTGCTGATAGTTCATGTCCCGTTGTTGCCAAGCTATTGGTGTCCGGGAGCCATCTGCGCTTCTTCCTCGTTCTTTTTGTCGCTCTCGATCTCGTCGTTCCATGCGCCGTTCCATAGCTGAATTCCTTTTTTACCTTGGGAGGATAACAAAAAACGTGTGGAAATCTTAGCATAAAAGCCGAGTCACCAGGGCACACAACAAAGCAACCTGTATCACGCTAGATCTGTTAAGTGAAATGTTTGCCTGAGTTTACAAGATGTGAAAAAAGAAGTGTGAGTGTTTTCCGCTACTTTAACATTATAATTTGTCAAAAATTGCCCCTTAAAGAAAGAATTTAAATTAGCCTATCAAAATACACTATCCTTTCCGCATCCTGGAAGCACGGTTCAAGGACAGAGTTTCCTTGTCGTTTACAAGCCGAAGGATGTCCTAACCTTTACCGAAGTACTTAAGTTAAACTTTACCTTCTTGGGCAAAAATGTAATATCCGAGAGAATAACCTCTAATACTGGGGGCTAATTTAAGCGTACATCGGAAACGAATCTAGGTTTTAAAAGTATACTAACTTACAGTGAGAAGGATAAACCAACAAAATAGCAGTGAAGAACTTCACTATAATGAATGAATGGTAGAAAAACAGGGCAGTATCCAAGGGATCGAATTATACACGTCTTTCTCACTTAGTCCTTTGTAAGGTTCTGTCTGAACTCCTTGTGGACTTGTGGTAAGCTCGGAAAAAACCCTGGAGCATGCACACCTGAACAGGTTTGAAGGCCCCCTTTTGCATGTCATCGACCTGCAGTAGTGGGGAGAACTATTCTCATCACCCGTACAACTTGCATTCCATTGGGATTCTTATGAGGGAACTTATGGCTTCAAGCAATGCCTAATAATATAGAGGGATGCCCTCGCCATTGGGTAGACACGGTTCAAGGTTGCACTGCACGGTGTGTTGACGTTTTGCAGCGGAACAGATTCATATAATTATACCCTTACGCATCGCTTATTTATTTGCAGATTTTAGGTCATAAATGATAGGAATGATGAAAATGACATTGTAATAATGACGCTGTACGCGATGTGATTCGGATTTTCAAGGAGTGGTGCTATGATATTAATGCTCCATTATATGAGTTATTAAACAAAACTACAGACTTTTTATGAATACAATAAGCCTAACGTTCCCTTAAGCTTACACGAGTTCGGAGGGTTTACATTATTTCTCCATTCTAATTATTAAAAGCATCAGATACTAAGCTTAATCCTTGGAAACGGAATTCTTTTCCTTTCGTCTAATAATACATGAATTTAATAACGGTCTTACGAAACAGACACAATTTATCTACAACAAAGGTGAAGCGGAATTCCCGCATTTCCGTGTTCAGTAACGTTATTCAGGTTTCCAGGCAACACGTTCTCCGGATTTAGTTACAAAAGTATATAACGTATCCCGGAGTCAAAAATGATATGCGTCACTGTCTAATAAGGAATTTTAACTTTTTCAGCTAGTGAAGTGAAAGAAATTGCAAATTTAACGATTCTCATCAACAAAAGCTGATGAGAATCGTTAACCTAACCTATCCTAACCTAATCTAACCTATCCTAACCTAACCTAACCTAACCTAATGCATTTTCAATCCAGCAACCAATTTTCAACTTGAATTACACCTGTTTGTCATTCGTTTCCAGATAACGTTTTGCAACAAAAATATACACCAGTCTCATTTTACCTCCGAGTTCTGAAACTGGAGAACCTTTTGTCCAAGAACCCCAGAGGTGCGGGAACCATTAACTTATCACCATCTAGCGGCGGTTTGGCAGCATACCTTTGCACGAGTTCTACGGATTTTCGATTTTTTCCTGACTTATTTCTAGAAAAATACGATTTTTTCTTGCGTTCATTCTCATAGCAAAATTTTTTGCCCCTTTTCACCTGAACTACTTAGCGCTCCTATGAAAAGTAGCAATGTTTGACGTATAAAACATTGAACGTATAACAAAATTCCCGCTTCTGTTCTGTCAGGAACGCCATCCGCTGTTCAGGAAACGCGAGTGTTCGCTCCACCCAATCATGGCCTTGGCCTCCCTCCCATCGGTTTGTTGACGGTAACGCCCAGAACGGTAACTAAGAAAAAAAAGTGCCCAAGTCTAAGTGTAAGCTGCAACTGATTATTTAACCTCTATCACCCAAAGATATTACAGTATGACTTACCTGGAATTTTTTGGATGCACTCTGCTGGCTTTTGCGCCGCCTTTGAGTCTATTTATCTTCACCATCGCCAAGGATCCTATTCGAATTATCATCATGATTGCCAGGTAAGAAAAACTTATGAATGAATACCCTCTTAAATACTTTAATCCTTTTTGAATACGTTTCGAAACCTTACTAGAACACTCTTATTACAATACTATTGCAATATGAGCTAATATATGTATTGAAATTTGTCTTTTTCAGTGCGTTTTTCTGGCTGCTATCCTTCTTCATATCATCGCTATTATGGCTCATCGTCTCAAAACTTGGGGGACCCATTGTTGTAGGTGTTTGTTTCTCAGTTCTGTTCCAAGAACTCTTTCGTTTCTTCTTCTATTTGCTCCTGCGCAGAGCTGAAACCGGCCTCAAGAAGCTCACCGATAATAACTCCGAGCTGGTCACCAATAAACATATCTTAGCCTACGGTATTACATTTTATTTATCATTTAGCTGAAAAATTAATGTATTGGTTCGTCGTTCCCATTCATCTCTTCAGTTTCTGGCCTGGGCTATGGTGTCATCGCCGGTTGTTTTGCATTGGTCAACATCCTGGCCGATGCCATAGGGCCCGGTACTGTGGGTCTTAAAGGCGACACCGATTGGTTCTTTCAAACGTCAGCGGTAATGACCCTCTGTCTCATCATGTTGCACATAGTTTGGGGCGTCCTTTTCTTCTACGCATTGGACCGTAAAAGAATAGTGATCCTGTGTTGGGTCCTTGTATCGCACATGACCGTGTCATGTCTAGTAAGTGTTAAAATTCCTGCAAAAAAATTGTCCGTGACAGAACCAAACCGATTTTTCTTCTTTGAAACAGTCGCTACTGAACGCAAACCACGTGTATTGGGCCACTCTACTTCCGAGCTATGCGATTCTCATCGTGACAAGCGTATGGGCTCTGAAAGTGGCAGGAGCCACTTGGAAATCCTTCGTACTTTGTATTAAGCCTGGTCATTTAACACTGCCTGTAAACATCGAATAAAATGTTCTCGTAAACTCAAGATACTGTCTCAATCCCTCACGGTTATGTAGTTCTGTATGAAGAGTAATTCAGTTTCTATCACCGTGGATCCTTTGAAGAAGAAAATTTAGTGCCTGCCGTTTCATTTCTTGGTATTTTTATGACATATAAGGGTGTTTTATTGCTCTTTGAAATCCCATCAACCAGGATTTTTCGCTTCTGACGCGACTAAACGCAAAAAAAAACACCGCTCTCGTATACCTTTTAGTCGGTACCATGGGGAAGTGCGGAGCAACTTGTAAAAACTAGTGCACTTGATACAAAAACGCATTAACAGTGAAGTAAAGCATATTAATTGCTCGTCCCCAGCTCAAACAGATTTTTCATAATGAATTAGTAGTACGGAAACAAGAGTTTTGTTGACTTCCTTCCGCAAGTTTATGACGTCAGCGCCTTCTAGTGACACACTTTTCTTTTCGTACGGTAAAACAAGTGTCGAAAATTTGCCAGCAATCGACTATTTATTTGTTTTTTGTACTTTCCTGCAATCCATTCTTTTTACCTTTCTTTTACCTTCTAGTAAGACTTCTAAACGCATATTAGGCTGTCGCAAAAACAACAAATATCAGCGCCATCTATGATTGCTCGCATCAAATAGCAAAGGAATACGGGTATCTTAACATGAAGAGCGAAATGAAATTAAAAGAGATATAGCTAATGAGTTCTTATCAATCAACGAGTTCCTACCAATTCATTATTCTATTAAGGCATGTTTTGAAACATAATAACTAGTTCTTGAGAGTTGTTAAACACGCAAAGTTCAGTACAAGCAAGAAAAGAACCAAGTGCCTTTTTTGCCTTATTTCTGCCCCCGTTTCCTTCCTGAATTTCAATTAGGGCGTTCTGCGTGTCTGCATATTAAGCATGCCAAGTTATTTCCGAGTTCTCTATCTTTTCCATTGAATACCAAGCAGTAATATGCCACGCCTGCGCGTTCCATGGCTGCACTCGCGAAGCCTGCGTCGGAACTGAGCCTTGTGGTGTCTTATTTCAAAGGCCAAAGGGTTTGGAACACCCCAAAAAGGGGACAGTTTCTCTTCAGAATTGCTGCAGCTTATACCTGAGTTTGGTTTTCCCCCACTGATCTAAAAACAAACAAGAAAAACTAGTTTTTCTCTGCAAAATTATTTTCTTAAAAAATAAAGAACATTTACAACATTATGAACTTGATGAAGAGCGAACCAAAATAGTGTTAATGCAGTGCTCGGTGGTTATTTCTATATTTCTAAAAGTGCTGTGACATTGGCAGAAGTATTTTGGGATCTTCTTGGCGACACACTTCTTTTTCGTTCAACATCCAAGCCAAACCATCTTGGTGCCTGTAGGAAACTCTGTGGACCAATCCGATCCAACCCACCCAAGTAAGGTTTCAATTTAATTTGCTGGCCACATTACTGCGCTGCTTCTGTTCTATTTTCCCTCCCAGCTGTGGCAGTCGAGAAAACAAAGCATTTAGAGCAAAAGCCGCCACATGCTGTGTACAGCTTGCGTAATTTATCTTGAAAGATAGGCACCAAAGGAAAAGGAGAAAAATGAATATAAACAGAAAAAGAACTGTCCATGTGCTTGTCTAAGCTCCAAAATTAATTCTTAGCGATAGCATATTCTCAGGAACTAACAATGGCATGCTGATAACCCGCAAGTCCGTCTGTTGAGAAAAAATCCCAACACTTTGAGGCTAGTTGGGAACGGGGGAGGGAGGTTGGGTTGGCTCTCGAAAGCAAATGGGGTAGTCAGTCGTTAGTCGTATATATATAAGGAGAGTGCCTATCGATCCCTTGGTTTTCCTTCGGTCTTGTCCTATATGACACTTGAAGATGAACCAGCAATAATGTCCTAGCGGATTTATTTAGCCCAATGTGGTTCGAACCAACCGAGTTAGAATGCGGGCTAAACGTGGGGTTAAAACATTATCGAACCGCGAACGCGTGGTGAAATTTGTTAACTTTGCCACGTGTTCGAAATGTTTTATTATTTTCTTCCCTTACCCAACGGAAGAAAACAACAAAATATTCCTTTTCAATTTCTGGAGAGAAAAGGTAATGAATTGTAGATCAATAAGCAGGATTGTTATCATTTTTTCTTAAGGGTAAACAACACAACATGCGATGCTTGAGGGTACTAATTCCCTTAGTGGCGTGCCATTATTGATTCCATATTTTAGTTTCCTGGGAGTGTTGGAAATTATTCCGCTTTAGTGACTCGACTGGCGAGCAAAAGCGAAAAGGGCTTAGCGTGTGCTCTCCCTTTTGGTTCCTGTGTTCTACTTCTCTAAAGCAGTAGCACATACACGCGAATACGAATACGAAAAAAGAAAGGATAGAGAGAAAAAATATATAGAAAAAAGGGACAGTCGTGTGCCAAAGAAACGCTTAACCAGGTTCTAAGAGGGCATTTACAGGAATTGAATTCAGCTCCTCTGACGTTACGTGACGTGAGAAAGCGAAAGGTGGTGGCAAGTGGTAACAAATAAAGCATGTTGATCGCTACTCTATGCAGTATTCATTGAACGAGGGCCAAGTATAATGATGTTCGGTAGTAGTACATTTCTCTTGCCTCAGCTCTTTGCCAAGAGCTATGCGTGCAGAAATTACTCGGGGGAAAAGGTTCGTTCGCCGGTATGCATAAACTTCACCGCTAAAGGGGGCAGAAGAACCCGTAGAGGCGTGGTTTGGGATTAACGAGGGAAATGTCAACAGAAAAGGATCGCGTTCCTATATAGATGGTTATACTTTTGCTATTACCCATCAGTTTATCATTTAGCACCCAATTTATGTGATTTCTTTATTTGGTTATCGTTTTTTTAGTTACAACTATCTCGTCTTTTCTCGTACAATCTTAGGTTTATTTTACTCTCTTTATTTCTTAGCACTTTATTTCTTTGGTCATGTGGTAATTTAGCGGTACCTATTAGCTCTACTTATTAACGCTTTCCTAGTTTTTTTTTCGAAATAGCGGGCGTAGGTTTGAAAGCCTATTGCCAAATGTTTTTTTAATTTATATTTTAGTGGTATCATCGGCTTTTTCGGTTGTACCTCAGCTGTACTTTTGTTACGTTTTCGGTTATACTTTTTTCATCTGTATACAGTATTCGCAATGCTTTCTTGTTTATAGTATTTTACCCAAGAAAGCTACCGAGTATAAAACTTTACTGCATAATATTTATTGCCTTCTCGTATTTCTAACCTAACTGTGAAGTCCACCTCCTCCAGTATGTATATCTTCATAGATACTTCAAGAAATATAAGCGCGGCACTAGGATTTTATTTGCCTAACTGAAATGATAAAACAAAACGAAGTTACCGATGAAGGGAATGTCAAGACTAGTCCCCGTTAGGACTAGCATTCGTTCAGAAAAATTTTATTATTCATTATTGTAGCGTTGGTGCAGCACCAAGGTAGGCCGGGCTAACGGTATACTATGCGAGCACTCGCATAACCTTATCGGAAAACGTTCGTTAGCTTTTACTTTTTTGGATACGGTTTAGCTCCGCTTCTTTCAAATTTCTTACATTATAGTTTTGCCTATGTTTTATATTACAAATCAGTCGTATAGTGCGCTATACATATACATTCTAAGTTATATTGTTTGTGTGCTTGTATCCTCTCTTTGATCTACTTTATTTAAGGGTAACAGCCACCATAAATCCCGTTTTGACCTATTCTTTGATTCTTGTAGTCAATTTAAACAAAAAAAAAATATGCATTTTGTTTCACGTTTTGTCAAAGAATCGTTCCCTAATTATTCAAGGTTTGTCCACCTTCCCGCCATTAGAACCATGACGTCGAAAAACAAACAAATACGTGGCTGTAGCGCGCTGTCAAGCCTGGTGTGACGTGTGACGTGTTTTGGTGCAGATCTTGGTCAGAAAATGAGAGTAACGAGCACAATAAAGGTGAAAAAAACGTCAAGGTTGTCTACTGTGCTGTATTTTTGCCGTGTAATAACACTTCTGGGTATAGTATAGTGCATGGAGGATTGTTTTCTTACCCTAAAGAAGAAAGTAATAGGAGACAGCAATGGATCTCAGAAGTAAAAGTAAAAAGGACCCGTCTAGATTTTATGGTTGTCTAAAGTACCAATATGTGTTTTCGATTACCCATTTTACTGCCGATCAATATGACGTAAGTGGTTATCGTCAATTAGCCATGGGATTTCGAACCAAAAAACAAGACAAGCCATTAATAATCTACAATTCAATTCAATAATCATGAGGCCATTAACAGTTCTTGTTCTTCTAGTGCAACAAGGTTTATGGTAACTAATAATAATTGAGTTGAGATTAATAAAGTTAGGGTCAAGCTAAATTAGTTAATTTCGCTGTAAAGAACACTTGAAAGCTGGCCGTTATAGCGAACTTGTCCGTTTGCTCACTGCAACGGAACGAAGTGAACCCGCCGGCAAATTCCGTTATTTTAATAACGCAGTTAGTATTTCGCGCTCTATTACTCTACTTCCTTAAGATGAGGTTGTTGTACAGATCTATTTAAGTTTGTATTGTCTTTGTCTCCACTTTCTTCGTTTCGAGTAGTTAAGTTGTGTTTGTCTTTGTCTACTTTCTTCGTTTAGAGTCTTAGCTGTACGTACTAGTACTTGGAAGTTGAAGGGGCAAACTCTGTATTTCGCATGGAGTACACATCTAGTAGCCGGTACAGAATTCACCTAAGGTCTAATATAAAGCTCTAGAAGCGCTCCCACCCTAAAAAGTGCATGAACTATCCTTGTCCGAAGGGTCTGGTTACTGTGGTTGTGGAGTATCAGGAAAAATGGACACTAGGAGTAAAGAAAAATGAAGAAGGAAACCCGAAATGAAAATGAAAATAAAACAAAAAGTTGGAAAAAAAGAAGTTCTGTTGGAGTTTCTACTTAACAAGCACGCGGATACCCAACCGAGTTAGTTAGTTACTTTTATTTTTATCATGTGTTCTCTCCCTTTTGTTTCCTAACATATTATATTAAAAAAAATAGGAAAAAATTCTGGATAGATGGGTTCAAACGTGTACTAGCTTCACATACTTTCCCAGGGTTTTTAAGTGTGATACAAGAAGTATTAAAGAAAGGAAAAGCTTGATGAAGTGGCTCAGGGAAGAAGAAGACCACACTAAAAAAAAACCTCTCGAAGAAGTATACATACATTTTTTTGTATTCTTAACGTTCTTCCGCAGGGCTTTACGTGAGATAGCAAAAGGATCGTGAACCGTGATTAATTTGGACTTGGAGGAAGGAAGCGCATTTGCCGGCTTTTCTGGGACTCTTCCTTTTTTTTTTCTTTCCTTCATTGTGGAAACTCGCCCCCATAACACAAAGGGTTAATTTCTTGCTCAGGGGTGCTTAAGTTCGCGATAAAGATCTTTCCACCACATTATGCTTCCTATGTAAATTTCTTGTCAAACTTTTTTTTCTTACCTTCTAAAAGTTTTTTTTTTGATGATGCTTGTGCTAAGTCAAACTCAAACTTGTCTTCAACACTTCCGTTTACGAGCCCTGCAATGCAGTGTAAGCCGCGGAGAACACGGCCAACACTTAAAACACGGTTTGTTCTCTTCCGTGACTCTTTGCGACTCTTTGGGAGAACGAGAACACTGCGACACCAGAATGGGTCGTGTAGTGTAGTACATGTCACATCATCCGATGGGTTTCAGTACAGTAACAAGATTGGGTCGTATACACTTAACCCCCTTTCTCCCCCTCCGCTCCGTAAAAACAGAACAGTCAAGTCAAGTGTGTACAAAAGAGGGGGGAGGTTTTTGTGGAAAGTCGTTGGCGTAAGCAGTACGTGTACTTTTACCAACTCTTACGTGTTGTTGGACGTACGTACGTACATGCGGGGCGAAAGTGCTAACTTGTACTGATTGGTCTCATGTACTTTGAGGATTCCTTGGGGAAACTTCAAAACGAGCATTGGGTTTGATTTCGCCAAAAAGCGCCCCGTTCGGCTTCAAACGACGTCACGTTGTATACCCCGGGCGTGCTTGGAACAGCCACACGATGCCACACGAGGGCAAGAATGAAAATTTGAGGAAAGGCATGGTTGGGCCTTGGCGGGGATTTTCCAAAAGTATTACAGGCCCTTCTTGCTTTCCTTGCTCCCACAGTATCTGTGTATACTTTTAGTCCCTTTTTGGGGTGTTTTTAGTAAACCTTTGCCTGCACTTGGTGCTCTTATCGATCTGGAACCCATCTCTTTTGCCACTGTAAAGATAAAAGGTGATTGGGTTATAAAGGTCACCTAAAGGAGTATGACATTTTCAACACTTGTGTCTTTTTCGGTTATTTCCCAGGGAAATTCTTTTGTTGTTTGCGTGTGTTTTGGGGCGGGAAATAAAAAGTGTTGTAGGTCAGATGGCTATCACGTCATACGGGTAAAAGATGCTGGTCGGCTATTTACTCAGACGAGGTTGCTTTACCGCATAGCCCGTGGGGGAACGGAGTAAGCTCTCTGGCTCCGTCTTCTCCTTTTTTCTTTTTTATTCCCTTGGCGTTTGACGGGGGGGGGGGGGGGGGGGGGTGGAATCGATAGAAGAAAGAGAGCCTTCTCTTGGCCGGCAGCGTGTATTATATGTCCAGACAAATGTTGGAAGCTTAAAGTCTCTCTCTCTTTTGGTCTTGCTCTGCTTTTTTTACTACGAGGCTGTCCAAAGATTTCCAAGTCGTTTGCTTACAATCAAAACTTCCGAAGTTATTCTTCATTTTTTATTTCATAGCTGCCCGTAGTTCTTATAACCACGCAAGAAGTTTATATAACTACAGTTAAAAAGTACCAATTCATTAGCTAAATTAGCCTTAGGGCTTATTAATTTAGTTTTCTATGACACGATAGCATAGGTACATATATACCTAAATGCATCTAACTAATTGTTATTAGAATTTAGAAATAGATTACACACCACCCATGCTGTGCAAGTCATCCCTGACACGCAAGCAATATTGTGAGCTCCCTAGCGGGTGAAAAATTGTTCGTTTCCGAGCTTTCAACGCGGCACGCATAGGCGGATGAAGAATGATTTGTTCCGAAGCTTTTAAAGCGGCATGCATAGGCGTGTGTGCCGAGATGAGGATAACAAACAATACAACGCTGTAAATTTAGTGTACCAAATGCGATCGGAATATGATTACGAATGTCGTGCATGGAATGAAAAGTGGAAGTTCCTCCTCTAATCTAACGATGTATTACGCTGTTCGAAAGCAATTTTATTTTTTCTTATGCAAACATAATAGCGGGGCTTTATAGGAATGCGCGACACTTGTGAAAAGTACAGCATTTAGAACACTTGTAAATTGCAGGGTTACGGGTTAAACTAAAAAAGCTTCGCATGCATTCTTCCTCATCGCTGGCTGAATGCCCAGTTCCCATAATAGTCGAGCTGGATATACGCGGAAAACACGCCATCGTTAACGAGAAAGAGAGTGGGAATATACCTTTTATTTTCTATTTTTTTATGTTTCCAGACTAAAAAGGGGAAGTACGGGAAGAAGAATTTTTTGTCTCCTGAGATGGAATTATTTATCTCTCCTTATCGTGTGCCTAGCCTATCCCGAAATATATAAAACATGGAAAAAATAAAGTAAAGTGGTTTGGAAACAGCCAGGATGCATGTTATTGAATTGAGATATACGATATATAGGATTTGGGCTAACCATGAAGCGTCCTTTTTGAGCACTGTTAAAAACATAAATAGAATGCGTAAGTGAAAGAGTCTTTTGACACTATAAAAATCCTGTTACGTCTCTGTTAAGGTCGAGGCCCCTGTTCTGAGTAATGGCGGCCGGGACGCTTGACGCGTGTCGTTTGCGCGCCAAAACTCGTGGAAGACAGCTCAATCCCCTTTTTGTTTATGATCCCTTATAATGATCGCTTCTAAAGCTTTGTGTAAACCGTATGACACTCGGGGTTTGTTACTTAATCAATTGTTGGTGTAGCTCATTCCCGTTAATGAATTTTAGCATAATTAAGGGTAAAGGATTTATTAAATAATTTCTTTAGTAAAGGATTTCTTGTTGACTTATATGAAACATGTTCGCGCTGTGGAAGAAATAGAGGCTAACAGGGTAATTTATAGCTAACAAGCCTAGGTATAATGCTACGATGATATTTTCCTCAGTTCAGATGATTGAGAGGAAAAAAAATAATAGAAAGATTAAGTGGGCAAGAATCGTCAAGGGAGCTTGTTAATCTGGATTTCTTTTCCACATAGACCACCCTTGGAGTTCAGAGTTTTTTGGGATTTATACCTTTTAATTGGGTAGACTTTTTAAGAGTTAGGATTAGTTACTGGCATTAATTTTGAAAAGTGTTACATTTTAAAGTAGATTTGTAGAATACAGGTTTTAAAATTTAACTCTGTTTTTAAAAAACAGGGTACTTTTATTGTCAACAAACCCCAAATCGTAAGTTCATCATTTACGCTCATCACAGCACTGTCCAAGTCGTTTTCATGCAGAATGGGAACCGAACCGCACCGCTTATTTAAGCGGAGTAGTATCCGGCACCATAAGCTCCGTAGGGCAAAGCGCTGTAACCGTAAGCGGGGACGGCGGAATGGGCGACGGGAGCAAAGGCATGAGCGACGGTGTAGGGGACAGCGTAGGGAGCAGCGTAAGGCTGAGCGACGGGGACGGGCACGGGCACGTTGCGGTAGGTGTACTCGGGTTGTTGGACGGTGTATTCCTGCTTGATGGTCTTCACTTCAGCGGGCTCATAGCTCACTTTGGGCAACAGAGGGGCACCCAGACCACCGGCTCCCAAAAAGACGGGTTGGGCAGCAGCCACAGCCAAAACTGCGAAGAGAGCGATCTAATGTTTACAAAACAAAGGGGAAACAAAGTTTAAATGATTAAAAGGTTCTGAATTATCCGTTTTGAATTAACTTACCAGCTTGTACATCTTGAATTGCGGAGAGAAGTGAAGACTTGGTAAGTCAGTAGAAGATGGTAGAACTGGTGCTGGTTTAGACGATCATTTCAGCTTATATACAGTCGGAAAACCCTTTTCGGAAAACCTGCCTGCCTTTTGTTAGAAAGCCACACCTTACCCATAGGCTCTGTGCTAAGGTTAAGGTGCTTCACGATCTCCACCCGAACCTTCAATTACTCACCTTCTTGTTCTTTTCTTTGTTGTTTAATACCGACCTTTCCTGCTTTATAATGAACGCGGATGTCGTTTAAAAATGTGGTCGACCGGTCGACCTTGGATAGGTAAAGAGGGTGGACTGGCCTTGCACGCCCTGGACATAATTTCCTTATTTTTTTTATTATGCTGTGTACTATCTTTGGGCAGTCGTAAACGCCCTACTGCGAAATTTAGAGAGTGTGGTGGTGTAGTTGGTTTTTCGTTTTTCTGCTGGGTGCACTCTTATTGATCGTCTTGGGTTAATTTACACGGTATTTAGTACCCTCATATTGTAAATGGAACATTCGCTTGAAGAGTCTCTACATAGAAGGCGCCGCATGCTTTAGCTTGTAGCTAAGCGTCGCTTTCCAGAAACACTCCACTCTGGCATGCATATTTTTGGAAAAAATAATAGGTAATTAGAAAAGCACAAGATTTGAAAGAAAAAAGAATGGTTACACGACATAAAGCTTCCTAAATCTGATACGATTCTAAATCTGCTGCGGCAAAAGTGACAGATTTAGATTAATATTATTTTACTGTATTATTGAAAGAAATCTATTGAAAAATAGAAAAGAATAGCATGAATAATGTTTTTTAAGATTTTTTTAAACAAAAATTGCGTATACCGCTAGTTCCGTGATTGCAGCCATACATTTTAAGTAAAATCTCGTGACAGCACAACAAGTAAATCACTGCAATGACAGTAATACGTCAACACAAGAAGAATGACAGTTGCACATGAAAAACTTTCTCCGAAATATTCTGAAAAATGGAAATGGAATTCCCCAGTTACGCCAAAAAAGTAAAGGTTACGACATTTGGAAAGGTTTTGGGTCTCTCAAAGCATGAATTTGTTACATGACATGAATATTTTTAACGAAAATTTGCCTTCCCATTGGGGGTAACAGTTATCAGATGCCGAAGGTTTATGCGCAGAAGCCATGCGCGTTCAAGCACACCCAGTTTAGTTACAGAACAAGTACAGCCATCTTTTGAGAATTAAGATACGTTAAACCTTGTAATAAAATGCTGGGGTTCTTAAAGAGTCTGTAGAAGGTTCCTTAAGAAAAAGTGTTGGAATTAGAAGAGTGAGATAGACATGATCGATAAACTGTTGTTCGGATCAAGCAGATGTAGATCAAGGGGGTTTTCTGTCTTCAAAGCTTGGAATACATGCATAAGGAGTGTCTTCTTGGCACTGTGTCAAACTGGCAGTAGAATTCCATGAAAGAAAGACGAGAGACCAGAGCAAGAGAGGGAGAGAGATAATATTCTGAAGACAGAAAGATCAGAGGGAACCCAAGAAAGGTAAATGTATTCACGCGGGAAACTTTGTCAGAGGTGCTGAATAACTTGAATTATTGAGTTCGAATACAAGAGAAAGGGGATAGCAAAGTTTTTTCTACTTTTTATGACTAAAAGGAATGTAGCAACTATTAAATTCTACGTTTAAGAAAAGGAAAAACAGGGGGAAGGTGGCAGAACATAAACGGCAAAGGGGACATGTTTTTATTATCGATCGTGTGTGAGTGGGCTTTGGGGAATATTGGAGCAGTTTGCATTATTTGTAGAAAGAAATGAAAAAAATAGAAAAATTTTTGTTTTAAACATAGTAGCAGTGAAGGTTTTCTCTAACATTTGTTTTCGTCTTACAGACGTGACCGACAATATACTTCCAAGTTTCCATGCCGATGCTGCCGTGCAATTTAGCATACCTTACGCATATAGGTATGCAAAAATAGAATTAAAAATTGTCTAAAATTATTTAACATTTTAAATATATATTTTTGTATTATATTAGTTTTAACTAAATTTTTCAGTGTAGTGTTATTGGACGAATGTGTTTGAGTAATATATCTTTCTTGCGTTGTTGCAGGCTTTGGTTTTAACCACCTATGTCGATTCTTGACCTCATAATCCTCGTCTTTTGGCTTTCCGTGGGTGAGTCAAGGCTTTTTATTGTTTTACTAACGGTTTTTGTGCCTGTCCACGTGGTTCGTTAACTAAACGATGAACCGCGAACTGAAGTTCGGGTTCGACTGTTAGGCTATACTAATGACTTTGAAAGACTTGTCGCAATGTTGGGATCGGATTGAATAAGTTAACTTTAAACGAAGTCATACGCTGCTCCAAGTCTTCTTTGGAATATGTTTGAAAGCATACCTGAACTTCTATAATCCCTTTACGGAATTCGCAAACCCCATAAGCCCATTATACCAAAGGCTTTTGGGTCGGAGAAAAAGTTGTCATAATTTTGCTGGTGTTTTTAGAAAGTTATATTTATTCATTTAATGCATCAATTTATTGTTTCAGTCAAATTCAATTCAACGACTTGCGTTCAAACTTTGCTTTTATAAGTGATGACAGTAAGTGAGATATAAAAGCACTCCTATATAAGAATTCTGAACGTTTTTGTGAAGTTTGTTAACGGTAATGAAGATAACATTAAAATTAAGGGCATAACGCTTTCACTTTTTAAATATTTGCCCCAACTAATTTATTTAAAAGGCAACTTCATTATGCAGCTACTCGAGATAAACAAGATGGCAAGTCTCTATTACTATTAATCCCTAGGTATTAATTTACTGTAATTTTTAAAATTAGTTTCAAGTAATTTGGATGCATGGTTATAAAGTTATCGTAAATGCTGAAATGCTTATCAGAACGCCATCTAGTGACAGTAAGAAAGGATGGGAAAACAACAGAGGAACTGCAAAGTGGGCTGTGCTGCTCTCTTCTGCTGAGTGGTGTAAGTTGTAGCGTCTTTTGATTTAAAGATCTTCTAGTATACCAAGATCTTGTAGTCCTACATAGGTGGCTCTGCTAGCTGTAACTTCGGAATATCTACAACGGTCTTACGTTCAGCAGTATATCCTACTTCCCGCCAAGCAGCCTTCTCAATTTGTTTCTTTACACTGAAAATATGTTGGCATCTTGGAAATTTAACTGTCCAGTCTTGCGAAAGACATAATTCACAATTGTTTGACTGAAGTAGTAACTATACTCATATTGGTGTAATTATTCGCGTTTATATTTCAACTGCTATTTTCACGCCATTCATAATCCCATATCACCGAAAACGTGTTTATTAGCGTCAAAACGTCAAACTTGGCGTCACTCCTATATTTTACGCTTACTTTTCGAAAATTTTCCTGCAACAGGTCCCTTAGGTCGATATAACCATACTTAATAGCTGTAGCATTACTTACAACTGAGCTTAATAGTTATGTTGTGATGACTGCGAGCCAAAAGATTCAACACGGGCTTATCGTGTCATCACAAGATGGCGCTGCCTTCCCCGTAGTACACATGCAACTCACTAGAGAGTGCCTACGGTCTTCTTTTTTAAAACTTGGGAAATTGTAACCGATCAATAAATAGTTTCAACTTTAGCAAAAAAAAACTAGCCAAATTACAAGGCCACTCCTCCACTCCAAGGTCTTAACGATCCCAATGTATACGTAACCTTAGCGGATTGAAGTTGATCGATTTAATGTTACAGATTAACTAGGGTAAGACTTGGCATGTTCACTGCAAGTTAACATACATTATACCTTTCGAGGGGAACATGGCCCACACAATATCCCTTCAAAAATGATCTTATGAATGCGGACAATGGATTGTGTGTCCACAATGTTGACATTCTCCATTCCCGTATTATGCATCTATATAGCAAACAGTATCATTTCGTACAACAAAATGTTTTATGTATCTATCTATGCATATATAATAATCACGTTATTCTGCCATCACGTGTTGTTCAATAATAGTTCAAAAGACCGAAAACACTCATTGCTTGCGCCCCTTCACTGGGCTTCACAAGAGGGAGACAGGGGAAATGCGTCACACCATCTAGTCTACAATAGAATCGTCTGACAGATTAATTTGTCAATTAAACAATGCATAGTAACTCCCATGTAATATTAATTTGTTTATCACTTCCTTAGCTGTCTCCCTAACCTTTTTGACGCTATTTTGCCCCGTCTCTACGTTACAAGTCTTCAGTTGGCCCTGGGGACAAAAGCCCCAAAAAACACAGATTTATTATTTGTCTCCCTTCCTTTGCTATGTAATTAGCTTTCACTTGGCTATGTATTGCCCCGAACACTGACAAGCTATTCGCTCTCTCTCTCTCTCTCTCTCTCTCTCTCTCTCTCTCTCTCTCTCTCTCTCTCTCTCTCTCTCTCTCTCTCTCTCTCTCTCTCTCTCTCTCTCTCTCTCTCTCTCTCTCTCTCTCTCTCTCTCTCTCTCTCTCTCTCTCTCTCTCTCTCTCTCTCTCTCTCTCTCTTTTCCTTACCATTAAAAAAAAGAATTAATCCTGATTCCCAAGCCGCTTCAGATGTTCCACTTCAGCCCCAACACACTCATACAACTCAGGAAAAATTATATATATTTTTTTTGAAGAGCGCTCATAACTCAAAACCATCCATGTAGTTCCTCATAGTAAGGGTGGAGTCTTTTGTTAGGTCTTCACTATTTTTCGTAAATTCGAATTGATAGCATTCTAAAGCTTCTTTAGAGGATCGATTCTCCCAACAACTTTTAAACGCTTTCAAACCGAATAAGTCCAAAAACATTCGAAAAGGTACACGTGTAAAAAAAAGGTTAGGAAATACAACTCAACTCGCTGAATTTCTGCGCCCGAAATGTAACAGCCTGATCCAAAAGAAGCGGGAGAGAAGAAGGGCATTGTTATATAGCGTTGGCAAGGTATAGAATAGTATGGTTCAAGCAATGTTACTGGTCAGGTTTAGACTAGGTCATGCATTACTATGTGAAGGTGCCCTGGAGAGTCGTGTCACGTCTCTACCGATGGATCTCGAGACAGTCGTTGGGAGCAGCGTTCTGTTTTTTTTTTTTTTTTTTTTTTTTTTTTTTGTCTTGACGCATTTTTTTCTTACTTAAGAAAAAACTATCCCATCTTGTGATCTGGACCGGCTAGATGAAATTTACTTGGAGTAATCTTTTTCTCCCACTTTTTTTTCAGTACCACCCCACCCCCCTTGAGTGGGGTGGTACTGCCCCTTCTTAAAGCAACACACTTCCCTTCCTGTACCACCATCATTTTCGTTTGGAATGTGTTTCGCCGACTCGCGAGGCGAGTATTGGTGAAGCAAAAAAAGAACACGATACTTCCATGTCTAGACGTAAAACGAAAGGTACAGTACGAATTTTCGAGTGTGTTTTTTGGGGAAGGTGGATATAAAATAAAAGTGGAAGTCGGGCCTACGGTTAGGATTCGTTCCGAGGAAGTCAGGAAGAGGAAGAAAGAAAAAAATTGAACAAAATGGAAGAAATGGGAGATAGAAATTAACGTTTTTTCTTCTTTTTTTATCGTGAAAGATGACATGTGAAATGATGAAATCGAGATTTGGATCTCACCCCTGGAGACTGGATATCCTGTGTAAGGGGTTGGGATGGGATGGGCATGGCCTAATAAGGATGGAAAAGGAATGGAAATCCCTTATTTCGCATGCGGTTGTGTCAGCTTCCCGGAATTTGATACTTAATAGATAATGCGGTACGGTGCGACTTCGTGTGCAGAATATGGTTTCGCTTTTCGGTATTCTAAAAAATGGTACAAAGAAAAAGGGTGGATTGTTATTTTTTTTTTTTTTTAAGGAAAAGGGTGGTAAGGAATTTCTCGTCTTGTCTCTCTGATCAGGTTCTCAGTTAATTATGCATTGGATGCGTCTTTGGTTCCATTTCGTGCCGCCATTCCCCTTTGGAGAGGGATTTTTAGGATGAAAAAGGAAAGGAATCAGAATCAAATCGTCTGTAGGTAGTATAGATCTGTGTAAAGGGAAAACGGATAGAAAAAGTACCGGCTGAGCGGAACCACTGAACCCTTGACCTGTCGGGGTCAAGTCTGTCTTACCCCCACCCTCAGTGTTGGGGACTAAGAGGGGAGCAAAAGGGTCAAATAGGTTCTGTTGAGAGGCATTAGGGTGCTTAAATCCTCCAAGGGTGGTTGATAGCTTTAAGTTTCGACTCAACGCTAGGAATTTAGCCCGAGTTAAAAGTTAATGTAGTATTCAAATTGCTATACCGATTAGTATACGAACATTGCTGTAAAAATAGTAAAATTGCTGTAGTAAGCTGTACCGATTTTTTTTTTATTTATTCAGGGTAGATTTCTCTAATGTCTTTGGTCAAATTGGTCCAAATCAGTTAAGGCTCCCGTACAGCTTAGCTCGTTTCTACTGAAGCTACCACTAGATGGCGCGCAGGGCTTATATGGGTGTATATGAACGCGCATTGCTTCTGCGCTTAAAGCGGCAAGGCGAATAACTTTATAACCACGTTCTCGATTAGCGTGAAAATTTTTCTGTTAAGTGCTCTAAGATAACACTAGGACCTTACCGTTTCCAAACCGACAATTTTGCGTTTATTCGCATGGGTAAAAAAGTACTTTGCATTTCTCAAATTGGTGAAGGGATAAATAAGAAAAATAACATGTTTAGGCGTTGCTAATGATCATTAAATGTGTTACTGTCAAGAAGTTTTCACAAAAATTCCGCGTACTTTTTGCCTAAAACTGCTTCCGCCTTCCCCGTGCTATCGTGTCATAGAAAGCTAAGCTATGCATGAACTTTTAACCCAGGTTAGGTTCAAATGGAGTGGGAAAGAAATGCGTTCGCTTCTTTTGTTTTTCCCTAAATAAAACCGTCAGCATAAGAAGTTTCCAACTTTGGAAAGCACACTATATAGTATTATACGATTGATCTAAGATTTATTCATTTTTTTTTCTGGCTTAGATGAGTTTTGTAAAACAATGTTAAGGGAAAAAACAAAGTCAGGTCACAATATTTATAGTCTTTGCGTGGTAGCCTGACCTAACACTCCAAACACGGGTTTGGAATTCAACCCCCTGAAAAAAGGAACATAAAAAACACTTGACAAACCCCCAAAAAACTAGTATACGGGGGTATGGGATCGTATAATAGCACGCCAGGTTAGTTATATACACTCTTACACACAAAACAAACACATACACACGTCAGAAAGTTCAATCTTTGGCCTTATATTCCCCCAGTCCTTTCGTTTAATATTGGACATTAGACTTTCATACTTTTCGAGGTACACTGGGGGTTACCAAAACTTAACTTTTTTTATTTATGGTGTCGGTATCGTGTCCTCAGTGCCGGACTTTAGCTAAGTATTGTCCCCATAGTCTGCTATTATCTAGCTCCGAAAAACTTTTGTTCGAGAGGAAAATCCTTTTGCAAAAGATTATAAATGCCAAAATTATACACGAGATTTGAATTCAAGATTTAATTCCACGCTTAAAATTAGAGAAAAAAAGAACTTAATAAAAGGCAAGCTCTTGCATTTTCCTTTTTGGGGGGATTTTTAACAGTAATTAACGGTATATCCCTCCGTTTGATGAGGTATCGGATGGAAACATTAAAAGTTTATCGACATAAGTCAAGGCCTATATAAGTGTGGTACTACATGGCTGCCTGACATGGTTTATTCCCTTTCTTGATACAACAGAACTTGCTAAAAATAAAATTATAAGTTGGGTTCATGCGCAATTCTATGCAGGGCAGGCCGGGGTAAGGCTACAAGTCCGGCCTGACGGAAAATCGTGTGCCTGCGTTACCTTTTTCACGTCTCCCAAGCTATGAAAAAAATAGTCGAAATAGGTTGTGTATTGAACTCGAAAGGAAGGAATAAACCCCATAGCGGAAAGGAAGGTTTTCATTGTAGTATTACAGAGATGTTTTCGTTCGTTTCGACAGAGGTTGTATGTTTTGGGGAAAATTGAAGGCCATTTCAGTGTTGCCTAAAGGCATTTTAGGAAGTACTCTGGCGCGCACTCTAGTGACTATAAAAGTAACTTCGTTTTAGGCTCCCTATGGAGGGGGGGGGGGGGGGTCCGAGTTGTTGGGAAAGGGAGTTCTTGTAGGAAATGGAAATAATAGTTTTTTTGTTTTTTTTTTTAGAGGGATTTTTACGTGAAGAAAAAAAAGGAAACTTTCTCTCCCCTTTTCGAGTTTTTACGAAAAAACAAAAAACTTTTGAAGACTTTTTCTTTTTCTAACACAAAGAAAAGAAAAGAATAAAGGGACACGCGAACTGTTGGGGACTGGCTCGAGGGTTGCTTATCGACTTGGAAACTCCGTGATAGACACGCCTTCTTTCCAAGATCATTTCAGTACTTTCTCTTTCTCTCTTGTGTTTCTGGCTGATAAGAAAGAAAGAAAAAAAAGAGAAAATAAGAGAGAATCAAGGATATCTGACTTTTATCGCGGACTACCATGGATTAGGACGATGTAACCGAATACGGTTTAGAAATTTATACAGAAATTTCTTATAGTTTATTTAATGTACCCTTATTTTTCATTGTCGAGTAACTGCGTGCCAAGCCGGAGCAACGCTACAAGTCCGGCCTGACACACAGTCGGGTTCCTGCGTTACCTTTTTTCACGTCCCTCAATCTATGAATTAAGGTTTGTCATAGAATTGGGTTCTTGCGTTACCTTTTCTTAACGCGCTAGCTGTCTACCGTGTATTATGTTTCTTCGAATTTTTCTTCGTTTTATTAGGATTTTTTCCCTTTTTAAGTCGTTTTTTCTAGGCTTGCCTGAACTTACTTTTAAATAAAGGGGCGGGGCTTATTTCCTTGAAGATGATCCATAAGAAACTCCTTGCCAGTTGCCGCTTTAATAGGTCCACGTGGTATTTTTTTTTTTAGAAAAGAAGAACAAAATTCCAACAAGATTTTTTTTTCCTCGTCTGTGTCAACTCACCCTCCCGGCGTCATGCATCTTAGAATACCCTCCTGACCCACGAAGGTATAGGAGCGAAAATGGTATATGATGTCGGAAATATAAAAATGAGATTTTTTTAAGAAAAAAAGGGTTGGGTGGGAATCCCCGAGGGTCATAAACTCAGCCTGCGGGGTTTATATTTTTGCACCTGTCTGAAGGGTTGGGTTCAGTGTGTATATATACATATATATAAACTACGACGAATGTTTGTGAAGCTTTTTGGCTGTGTGCCTTATCAGCAGCTCGACTCGAGGGACCACGCCCCCCTCTCGGATGGTAGCTCCTATTGTTATTCGTTTTTTTTTTTTGCTTGTAGACATCCTGCCACGAAAATCCAATCGAGCTTCAACCGTGAAAACAATTGAAACTGATTGGGAAGGAGGAACTTGGAAATAAGACCCAAATTCTCCTTTCATTTGTTTATTTTCCTTTGCATTGCTAGGAAATATTTGTTTTGTTTTTTGTAAGTTTACCTCGAGGAATTTTAATAAAAGGTGCTAATTTTGTGTTTGGGTTTTCGCGTTGGTATCTTTTCTTTAGAGGTTTTTAAGTATTTTTTAGGTTTTTAAGAGGAGGCTGGGTAGGGCAGGGTTGGGGGTGGGCCGTTAAGAGAAATACCTTGCCCCACCTGCTTGGTTGGGAAGCTTGGGGGAAGGGTTATTACTGCGCAAGTCACGTCCGGGTAGGGAAGAAATGTAAACCACTATAGCTTGTAGTAAGAACAGGCCAGTCGTACAGTACGTCGTCTCGGTTGAGCGCGTGTTGTGTATGTATACATGTACGTACGGGATGGGATGTACAAGTAACATGTTCGCTTCAATCTGTGTGTCTGTGTAGGTGTAGACGTGACATAAGGAAGATAAATCTCATTAAGCCCTAGAAGGGGTTGCTGCCTTGTAGTGACTGACTGGCATCGGTGGAAAAGTAAAGAGAGACAGAGAGATAAAAGTGCTGCAGTTCTTACAAGCCTCGCTCCCTTTCTTGAATATTCTGTACTTAACGTGTTATCTAACCGTAAATCCCTTCTACTGCTCTCCCAACTCATTACTGTGTCTAAAGCAGAAGGGAAAAGCTGACAAGTTTTCTTGACTCTTGAAACCTTTGAAGTATAGAACTACAGCACCGTACTGCGAGTGCAAGTCGAAGATTACATATATCTCCTAAGAAGTTTATTTTATTCAGTTCGGCCTTAGTTGCCTCCCCCCCCCCCCCCTCCCTCTCTTTTCCGAAGATTGTGCGCGTGCCCTATTACGATTTACGGGACATTTTACAGATTTGTTAAACCGAAAAAATAAAAAAAAACACTTGATTTATAGTGGATTTATGGTAACGTACTGCGTACTTTATAAGGTCCAAGAAAGAAAGATAACGCATTAAAAACCAGCTTGGGCCAGGCCGAACTTATGGCGTTACTCCGGCCTGCCCGCAGTTGCTCAAGAATTAAAATTTTAGGGACCGAGTAAAGCGTGCGGAAGATGACCGTGAGTCTTAGCTTTGGTCCGCCCTGACCAACAGCCGCTTCACGGGTCAGTCCATTCCGAGAGATAGGGCTTGTTTTGTTTCTTATTCTTTTTTCTCGTTTTATGATTTGGGCGATGGAAAGCAAATACGGTTAAGTGATGTTAAAAATTATCTATAATATCAAAGCAGATAAAATCTTACATTGTTACTACGTTTTTGTAGAAATTCGGCATTAAGTTAATGCACCTTTTTTTCATTGTCGAATAACTGCGAGGCAGGCCGGACTAACGCTACAAGTCCGGGCTGACACAAAATCGGGTTCCCTGCGCTACCCTTTCTTTGGACCTTATGGCACCATGGCATCTTTTTACGTTTCTAACAGACACAACCAGGAAAGAAAAAAAAGGGTGTGAGATTGGTGGTTGCTCTATTAGGATTCTTGGGGCCAAAAGTGAGAGAAAAAATAAAGCGGTCATGCATCATAACGTGGAGCTTTCTCGATGATGCATATGGCCCCTTATTAACCGAAATCGATGAACAAGGGGTGAGAGTGAAGTATTGTTAGTGGCAATTTTCGTTGGGGTCATATTGTCCTTTTTTAAAAAAGAAAAAGGAACCCGTTGGGACCACGTCATTCCTAAACCGTTACAAATTGACACTTCGAAGCAAACTTGGGACAAAGAAAGGCACAGAGACGAGAGAAGAAAAAAATCCCGAATTTGGAGAAGAATTTGGAAAGAAAATTTGGAAAGCATTTTGAAAGAATTTGGAAAGAAAATTTAGCCTAGAAGATTCTAAAAACGATGGATTTAGTTTTATGTTGATTGGAGGAGCCGTTCGGGAGCTATGGGCCTCCAAACTTTAGGACATGACGTCACGGACGTGACGCGGCGCGGCTTAGTGATGCGTTCTAAACGCTGCTGACGCTCTACTTCCACGCCTAATTCAACGAAATAGAGCTCCCGGGTGCCATGGATAGAGCTGCTACGTCTGAAAGCCGCACGATCCTCTTTCTTGAACTGCTTAGGTTAAGAAAAGAGTTTACATGTGCTGTTAAAAGTTCTAATTGGAATTAGACTTGTCTATGAATTTGAAAGTATTTAAATAAATGCTGGAAAATTACATGTATCTCTAGGGAATCGCTAGTTGAGAAGGATTTACTACAAAAGCCTTGCACTCCATTTCTTTTTTTAAAAGAATTTTGTAACGAGTTAATGCACCGGTTTCTTTCGGTGTCGTTCTATATACAAGATCCATCCAGAACTCTTGTCTCTCGGACCCTAAAACTGGCACATAACCCCGGAAAAAAAGAGAAGAAAACGGGGGGAAAGGCGGGCACGGGGGCTGTTGTAGCATACAAAATTTCCTAGACTCGTGCAAACCCCCGTTTCTATCTGTTTCCAACCTTCCTATCGTTCTGGAGACGAGAGACTCCACGCTCACGTATAAAAGAAAAAGATGCCTGAGGTTGAGAAAATTGGGGGTAGGGAGGGCTGCTTTGCCTACCAGGGTACAGAAACAAGGTTAAGGAATGTCGTTGTCCCAATCAGGGGTTTGCTTCGGGTTTTCTTAATCCTCCACAAACTTTCAGTTCAAAACTCTTCTGTCTGATTTCCGCTCCTACCCTATTTTCATCGTGTTCGCGAAGAAGATGAAGCGGAAGACGTCGATGGCAAGGGAATTATTGTTTACATTGTGACGGCGAACGGGATTGCTTGGAAGAAAAGGAAAAAAATCATAAACAGCGTGGGACATGATGGGTGGTATGAAACGAGTTGGCGTAGTAGTAGGTTGTTGGCTAGCGTGTAATCTCGCCCTCTTAAGGGGGAGCTGGGCCAGCGAGTTTCCCGAGCGCGAGTGCTGCGATAACCACGGTCCCAACATGAACCCGTCGGATGATTACTACAATTCCATTGCGGTCCAACCGTACCCTCCGGTCGTCCAGCCCCAGCCCGAGGCGGGGTACCCGACCGTCCTGCAGGGGGAACACCAGCACAGCGCCGGAGGTGGTAGTGGTGTAGGGATAGGAGGTAGTGGTGTAGTTGCCGGGAATGCTAATAGGGGCCTGGATAGTAACCATTTCCTAGACAGTATGTTACCGGACTATGGGGGAGGAGGGTACGGGTATGGGATGGGGCCTGAATCCTACCCAGAAATGATTCCCTTCCCGGGCGTCTCCGTGACGGAATCTCATCATGTTGTGCCTGAAATGGGAGTGGACCTCCCAGAAGATTTTACGCTAGACCCAGGTGAGAGAGATAGAGAGGAGCACAAATGAAAAAGGAAATAAACAATCCGGGCTCCCGATGCCCCCCACAGGTGATCGTATGTCGAACATGTTTGTGATAACATTCGCACAAAAAGGGGTTTCATTAATTTTTTCAGTAATAGCGGAGGGAAAATTGGATTCGCATGTATTGACATGAACAATCTTAATCACGGCATCATCGTTCTAGTACACCATATTACCTTTTTTAAGAAAAAAATTTAACTAATTCCTGCAGGTTTTATAATTTAAAATTAGTCTAAATAAATGCTTTATAAAATACCAAACACGTACAAAAATTCAAGACAGTAGTTGCGCCGAAAAGAGCATTTGAGTAAGCTTGTTATTCGCCATTGCCTCAGGCGTCTAGCTTAGTTCTTCGTCGAACCACGTGTGGCGCCGCGTGCTTACCAGAAAAGCGAGCCACGGGTGATGTAATCCTACTTTTCAACTGTACATAGCTCATGAACTATGGGACCAAAATCACCCAAAAAATTTCTTTAGCAACATAATCTAGTGAGCTTCACTTCCAGCTCAAAAGTTCTGATTATACCCGTACAAAAAGTGTTTATTGCTATTTACGTTGTTTACCTTTTTAAAGGATTCAAGGAGGAATGACTTCGTTGCCGCAAAGGAAAATTTAAGATAGTCTTTCTTTTTTCTCTGTCCTTTTTAGAGTTAGAAGTTTGTTGGGGGGAGGCAAAAGAACTTATGTCACTGTACTTTTTAACAGCCCCGGTCTGAGTTTATCTGTTTGAAGTAAAAGGTGAGAGGCACGGTCAAGTGGACGGGAAAGGCTTTTAGTCCTTCAGCGTGCCTTCGCGAGCGTTGCGTTCCGTTGCGTTGTGTTGTGTTGCCACTCGTTTCCTTCGTTTTCTTGGGAAGACCCCTCCTTTTTGCTATTTTACGAGAGGCTATGAACGTGTTTACTACCAAGCACATAGTAGAACCTCCGTATGTACCTTACCTGTATAACCATCGGAACTTTTTCTTTTTAATTTTTTTTCTTTTACGTTCCTTCTATTATTGCAGTAGTCTCGGGAAGAAGTGGACACGTTTTCATATCGTCTTTTTTTTATAGATATAGTGTGTTGTGGGTATATTTATATAAGTTGACAAGGTCCACTAGAAACTCGTGTTTGAATAGCGTTTTTACCGAAAACTTTACCAAAAACGTGGTCAATTTACAAATAAAATAAAAATGAGTAGAAATAAAAAGAAAAGCGGGTAACACAGACAAAATGGCCCCCTTTATAGCTCACTTCCGGTGGGAAAATCTGAAGCTCGCAAAAAGTGCCAGAATAGAGCGAATTTTCATGTATCCTTATCGGTCCTATCGACCAGAGCTAACCAGAAGCCTGGTCGGTCGCGACCGTTAGCCGTTAGTCAACCGTCTGTGGACGTTTCCGTGTACTGTTCTGTAACTCGAATGGGAGACGGGGAAATGAAAGAAACATGGGGGGGGGGGGGGGGGGGGGGGGGGATTCCTGAGTTGCAGGAACTTACGGTGCCCGGAAACGGAAGCTAAAAGGGACAGCACTTAATTTTTCACAGACCCTTAAAAGCTAAGTATACTTCGGGCTGAGTTCATTTGTGTCTACTGAGTGTGAGCAATTGGGGAACTCGCCGAGCAATGTTACTACAGGCTTTTGAGTAAGCAACCTGTAAGCTATAGTATACCAGAACAAATTCATTGCTGCTAGTTTACGATCCAGGGTATACATGGCCATGGGGGAGGGAACCTTCGTGTGTCTTTTTTCTTTCTCTCCAATGCTAATCATTAAACAGATTTTTTGGTATTTTTGACATGCGTGCTGGCTAAAAGAAAAACAGTACGATAATTGTGCGAAGGAGAGGTATCCCGAGATCGCTCGAGGAGGAGGACGATCGTGCGAGGGGGCGTTCCAAGATGGCGACTTCGGACAATGAGGAAATTAATCTAGAATCAAGTCTCATTTGCTGTTGTGTATAAGAACAAGAATTAGATCGCAGTTTTTGTATTATATTGCTAAAATTGAATCTTGCTAACGTTAACAGTGATAGTAACATGAAATTAACTTTAAACAATAATACTGTTGTTACGGTATCTATATTGTGTTAATGTAGCTAAACAACGAATTATAACGCAAAGGGGAGGGCCTGTTAGATTCCTTAAGATTGTACGGTGTCACCGGTAGGCGTTCAAAGAAATGCCGTTTGTTTTTAACATTTTTCGAAGTTTAATCTGGAATTATTAACTTCACTTAAAATAACAAGCAAAATTAATTTGCTTATTCTTGAAATGGATGTTGTAGTTTCCTAAGATTCATGAAACGGGGTAGTCTTTTTAAATGAGATAAGCTTTAATGTGTTTTAATACATAACATAGTTGAAAAAGTATTTTGTATTTTGTAATTAGCGAAGGCTAATTATTGTAATTAGCGAAGGCTAATAAAATTAAAATAATATAAGTGATTTGTCTTTCAAATTACTATTACCTACGTTACTATCAAGAAGTTTTGTAAACATTCCGCGTACTTTTTACGTAACACTGATTCTTCGCGCTATCGTGCCATAGAGTGCTAAGCTGTACGGTAAAGCTTGTATGGGAGCCTTAGGTTAGGATGTTGCGAGTTGTTTAGTTTGTAGCATCAATGCGTCGGCTTAACGCTGTGCTACAATACCGATCGAATAAATTGTAGGATAAACATGGTCGTATTTCTTCGAGTTATTGGTATTTGACTTAGACCACAAGGAGATTGGTGGGAATTAAGTTAACACTTTTAGAGAAACTCCTTTTCCTTGATTGGGAGTAAAAGTAGAAGTGTATGCATAAGTAATTCAAAAGAAAAGGGAAGTTGAATAGCACCTTTACATAGTGTGTTGGACCATCAAATTAACGTCCATCAACCAGGATTGTTTAGGATCTAAGGGGTTTCTTGGTCCAAGTATGTAGTCAAGACCTGTTAAGGGGCTTTACCTGTCGGTGAGTATGTGAAATAAGTACGACAGTTTTCTCTCACTCGTTGTACTCTAAGTGTGGGCCCTTGCTCTGTATTAAGACGCCAACTTTAGCTACGGAGTGTGTGTGTGAAAGAGAGAAAAAAGTAAGAAAAAGAGAGGTTTGTTGTTTGAAACGAGAGAAAACACTCAGAATTCTTGCATTGTAAGTGGATGAAAAGCATCTAGAAAAAAATTAAGATCGTCAGAGATACTTCCGCAAGGCACGAGTATAATAAAGGAAAGATATCAGAGAGGAATAGAATACAGTTCATTTCTTATATTGTCTTTTCGTTTTCGTTTATTATAGCCACTTCTGATGTGTTAAAAGTGCTAATGAAGATTCTTCCTTTATATTTCTTTCTTGTTCCATCTTGTTTTTTGGCTTGTAAAGGATTAAATGGAGATCCCGGTGGTGCCATTCTCAATTGCTTGTTGGCTCGGCAATTGTGTCACGAAGACACATCATGTGCTTCCATCCTGGAAGTCATACCTCGAGTGTGTGGACCCGAGTTGGGTAAGCCTTATTTTTTCATTTTTGTTTGCCTCCTTCCAAAACTTTCAGAAATTCCTATAAAACACCTACCAGAGTCCATTACCAATCTGAAAAGAAAATTCCAAGCGAGGAAGGGAAGCTGTTTCTAGTCAATACCTTGGCTGAGAGATCGTTTTTTCTCCCGCTTCTGGTTTCTCCTTTTGACGCTTTTACTGGCTTTAAAGACAGTGGTTGTAGGGAGAGGAGTAAAAAAAATGTGTGTATGTGTAACTGCCTGGAATACTTGAGTTATTATGAAAACTACGAACCCAAAGGGAACATACTTCCCCTTGGTAACACGAAGTGTGAGAACTTTGTCGGATTCGAATGTTTTATCGTTTGCATGTAGATTGAAAGTGAGGTAGTCGTTTATTAATACTTTTTTCTTTTCTTTAATAGTGGCTTGTGCGACAGGCACGGTAACCAAGTGTCAAGCTGGGCTACGTACTTTACAAGCATACCCTTTCTTTCGCCCCACGTGCTTGTGCAAAGAACCGCACTTGGACCCGGACTGCAATGCCTTCCTAGAATTACTTTTCGATCATCCTTGTATGGTGGCAACGCAACGAGGTAAGTGAAGTTCCAAATTCTGTTACATAAGGTCCAGAAGACGCATGAAACCAACTTGGGGCCAGGCCGGACTTGTAGCGTTACCCCGGCTTGTCTATAAAAGGTGCTCGCTAATGAAAAATGGGGACAATTATGAGTGGAACTTGGCCGGGGTTCTTAGCTTTGCTCCGGCTTGTCCAATAGCCGCTTCACAGGCCAAAATCATTCCGAGAAAAGTTACTTGTTTTTATTATTTTTTTCTTGTTGTATGATTTGGACGATGTAACTAAATACGGTTAAAGGGAAACTAAGATAACCTATAACATCAACAGGAGATAAATCTTAAGCTTAAGCAAATTTTAAAAGAAATATCCTATATTTCATTCATTCTTCTCCGGTTTTCATTGTTGAGCCGCTGCGAGACAAGCCGGAGTAGCTCTACAAGTCCGGCCTGGCCCAAGGTGGTCTTAACTTGCTGATCTTTAAGCTAGTTTTGATATAGCAGCTTTTTTTGTTTTGTCTTATTTATGTTATCTTGTCTTATTTTTGTTAAACTTACTTAAGTTTTGCTTACATCAGAGTTTTATTCTCCTAGAAAACGTTGCGTGTCTCGTACTCGACGTTAGATATTTATAGCGGCCGGGAGATGGGGTTGGGTTTTGAAGAAGAAGATTAAGGGGAAAGAAGGACGGTTAGGTTTAAAAAGGTGCCCCATACGACTTCTACGTGAGAGAAAGTCACTACATAACATTTTCTTTCTCTTTCCCCTACTTTGTGGCCCCTTTAGGTCGGGGCTTAAAGCACTCGAAAAGCTCGAGTAAAAAGCCATCGATTTCCTATTATTTTCTACAGCCCTTAAGAACCGTCCAAACCCTCTTTTTATTGACTTAGGAACACTTCTTTCGATATTTGGTGGACTTTACCTTCTCTAGAGCTCTTTTTAACTCCAACCTCCCACACAAAAAAGACAGAGGGGACTTTCTTTAGACGCATAACCGAGTATTTCCATCGTCTTATGCCATTCTTATCGTTTAATGCCGCAGCATGATGTTGGCATAAAAAAAAGTAAAGAAAAATAAGCTGGGTAGTCAATTTGCCTATATATTACCTATGATCGATAGCTTGAGTATGGTTTTTACCATTTTTCCTAGAAAGGGGGGTTTACTTTTTCCGTAAAGGGAGGGGCTTGACAGAAGCTTTAGGGTAACCCTTAATTTATAGCTTAAAAAAGGGCTTTGTGCTAAAGGGAACGTTATAGAGGCAGTTAAGGTAGAGCTTGTATCTGAGGGATTTTTTAACAATGTTTTATTATACATTTTCATTAGTTTTGAGGTTGTGATGAATGTATGGGGCTTCAGTGATTTTGACAAGCTTCATTTGTTAGAAAAATATATTTTTTTTATTAGAGCTAATGAATTATATTTCTGTTTATTTGATAAGAAGGGCTTGGGGCTGGATATGAATTCCAAGAAAAATACGACTCCCCTGCCCCCCTATCATAATAATAAAAGCTTCTCGGATGAGATTCAGAGTGATTCGATTAGGAAATTTCTCAAGTACAGACTTGTGGGGGAGTCTGTATATATTCAACAATGTTATTGACAAACCTTGCAAAGCAAAGGAATTTCCCTCAAGCTTTCATTGTGTTTTTTCATTTGAGATGTTTGAAAGTATAAATCAATTGCATTGCTAAAGCAATGACTGGGACTATATTTCGGAGTTTATTTGTAAATGATATTTGTTTTTTCTTTCAATGAAGTTTCTCTGTTAACGAAATTTCTGTTTTCAGATAAGTTTCAATGAAATTATTAGTTCTGAAGGAAAGTTCAGACAGACTTTGCTTTAAAAAAATAAATTGAAAAAAATTGAAAATGAGAATGTTATCTCCGTGGGCTATGAAACGGCTGACGTTTTGAAAGATGTGGATTTTTGTTTCTTTTTGACCCTTCGTACTTTCTATAGGATGTCATAGGAAAGTTTGTTCGTGAAAAAAAATACAGAGAAATTGTGTTTTTTCTTCTCTTTTCTTGGCGTTTCCTTTCGGGTGATTGGAAAACAGAAAAAGATCCGTATCCTATCGACGCGTTGCCAACCTGCATACACGCTTTGACGGTATGTCAAAAGAACCCTCTGTGCATGAAAGCCTACGACGAGTTCAAGGAAGTGTGCAAGTCACGCGATGGCCAGTGCAGAGCTGATCAACGGTAATGTATAAATCTCTCTGTGCGTCGATAGCATGAAAACCGCAAAAAACACCCTAACGTAGGAAAATGTATGAAAAGGGGTCGAAATGTGTAGCTAATATCAATGCGTAACACTTGAAGTGCAACTTTTCTTTGAAAAAATCTTTTAAGAAATTTCCAAATGTGAATTAATGCCCTACCTTTTAAAAAATGCTACAAAATTTTGAAATTAAGAGTATAAGGAATTGGTTTTCCCAAGTTATATTTGGATAAAAAAAAATTCCATGCAAATCAGGTGTATTGTTACCATGTTATCCGCAATAACGTTTTATGCGCAGAAACCATGCGCGTTCACATACACCAAAAAAACGCGTGTAGCGCCACCTTAGGTTAGTTAACAAGCAACCAGCTTGTTAACTAACCTAAGGTAAGCGTATTGTCCCTATGCTAGCCGTAACTACCCAAGTCCGAAAAAAAGTTAACGAACGCGAAGAAAAAAAAAACAAGCCGGGTATACGAGTTCCGGTTTAATGAAACCATATTCAATCGGCGAACATTTATTATTCATTGTTTGCTCCACTGCAAAACACCAGTCCCAGCGCGGGCCGGAGTAACGCGATGGGTTACCGCCTGACCCGGAGGGAAACGTTTGATAGCTTTTATTTTCGGACGGGAGAGTTCATGCTAACGGTAACCTTTCAACGGGTTGTTTACATGCTGGGGTTTCTGTAGGGAGGCATGTTTAGCCTCGTGGTCCAGATTGCGTTTCTCCCCATTGTTTGGGTGCATCTGCCCCAACAACCAGATGAAGAAAAGATGTGATAGGATCTTCAGCGTCATCAACCATAATCCTTGCATTGGTAAGTGGACTTTTTCTCTCTGTTGAACGTTTCTCTCTGCCGTCCTTATTCTTAGGTGTTATTCTATGATACTTGGGCCATGTTCTGTTCGTTTGGCGCTAAAGCGAAGCAGCGTTTGGAATCTTTCTTTCGTGTCCGTTAAGAGTCGCAGGGTTTTTCGTGGGAAGGGTTTCCAAGCGCACTCTTTTATTTATTTATTTTCAAAAAGGCATTTTATATGTTTGGTTGTTTTTAGGATTTCGATTCAGTTCTCTTTGTTTTCATTTGGGGGGCAGTTTGTAGCTTTTTTTCTTTTCTTTTTTTTTTTTACTTTTTGTGTTGCAGACATGTGTTGGGTGTCTGCTGAAGGCATGGCTGTAGATTCTCGGTTTTATTTGGTCAGCGACCATCACCACAACCACCTCAACCACCTGAGCACTACTTCTCCGTCACCCCAAACGGGTGGTGAGACGCGCCTGCGCAGGCGCAGCATCCATATGAATCCTTCTCTCTTCCAAATCCGCGCTTTGCCTACCGTTAATCCTGCTGTGTTTCACATGCTCGACCCATGGGTCAGACTGTCTGATGAGGCTGACCTATCTTGGCTGCGTTCATCACGTCATCTTTTCAGGCACTTGTCTTGTTATCAATGTGAATTCACCAGCCCAGCGCTCTACCACATACAGTGGCTCACGCTTGACTCGTCCGACCCGCTTCTTGACCCGCCACAGTTGGTCCATACTCTGTTCACTCTTCCCCCTCCTCCTCCTCGTTCTTCCTCTTTTCCCCCCTCTACTTCTGCTGCCTCTGTTGTTGCTCCTTCCGCGCTTTCACGCACTCAACGTCGACCGCTTGCCTTCTTTGCCTTGCCCACTCCAATGCCAGCAACGTCATCTTCGTCATCATCCACTTCTCCTGGACGGGCCCCCTTTACAGGCAGACGAACCGCTTCCTCGCTGGCCGCTATGGACCTACCCTGGGAGAATGCAGCGACGCCTCTGGGCAGTAGTAACGCTTTTAATGCGACTAGCCCAAGCGGCACGAATAGCGTCTCACCTACTCCGCAGGCGCCCACGTTCCAAGTCCTTGGCGTTCAGCCCCGATGGAAGAATCGTACACAACCTACCACCACGGGGGCAGCACCGTCAAACAGTATGTATCAAAACCTCTCTCAAAAAAAGAAAGGGAATATACACCCAAGCTAACTTACACTCACAACTACAACTTTAACTCAAGTAACCAAAATGAGCTTTAAAAACCCCATTTCAAACGTTTTAAATTGGGTCCTTCTGGGAAAAGGATATGTTTACCTCCACCCATGCCCTCTATCGTCATGTTTATAGTACCATTTTAACCATCCCTAAAACTTTACCGATTTCGGCCCCCACCTTTTCACAGCTGTTTATTATGCTTTTATTTTTTAGTTTGTTTTTCGGTTTAAAATATTTATTTTTGGGGTGCAGTCTTTTGTTTGGTTGGGAATAGTGTAAATAGTTTTATGTTGCTGTTAAGTTTGATAGGGTTGCCTGGGAGCGCTAAGTAGGTTTTAACTTTTAAGTCAAGACAAGAACAGAGGAAGCAAACTTTAAAGGGGTTTTCTTGTGTGCAATGTTCCATAGCTGTTGTTTAGGTGACAGCGCTGCTTCGTGTCAAGTGTCGGGTGTCATGCACTGACACGAAGCCTTAAACAGGCTAACGATGACAGGCGCCTGAACTTTACTAATTCACAAACTGCCTGTCAAGAAAGTTAATAACATTTAAAGGTCATGCAGATCAGATAAGTTGTTCGGGCTAACAAGGCGTATATAAGCCCCCAAACTGCTCTTTGGTTCGCGACCAAAGATTATGGTTCGATTGGGCTAAGCTGGACAGCCTAGAAGTTAGAAGTTGATCGAAAATCTCCTTTAATCCTTAATCCAAAGTATAATATTGGTATAGAGCGTTACCATAGAAACTTCTGAATTTTTTTTTTTTTTGCAAAAATGCAATATATTTCATTACAAAAATTTACTAATATCAAAGTTTTTTAAAAAATAAATTTATAAAAGTTTAAAAAAAAAATTATGCAAAACTTTCGTAGAATATTAACAAACATCAGCGCCATCTGTGATTGTTATGCATAAATAAGCCCATATATACGGGAGATAAATATTATCGTTTTCCTTTGTTTCGTTTTTTCAACATTTTTCTGGCGAATTTTCTGTATGCGGTTTATGGTGCATGCCATGCAAGATCACACTTATTTAATCTTTCGTGTAACTTCAAAGAGTGAAACACGTCTACAAACCTCTTAAATTTTTAGAAAATTAGATTTATACTGTTTTGTTTGTGAAAGTCAAGGCTATTCTTTCCCAAATATTTATTTAGATGCATGTGTCCAAGTACATTAATATTTCAAAGTGGCTTCAGACAGTGAAAACAAGCTTGGGCATCACATCTAAACTCTATATTTTTGCAATTTTCAGCGAAATTCTGTTTCCCTGTATCTTGCCAAAGTCCTGCCTCGTGCCGCGGGTTTTCGGTTTAATTGGCTGTTGAGAGTAGAATTTCTGATGTGGGGGAAAAGCCCTCTTTTTTTTAATGGGGAGAGGCTGAGCTGCTGAGTAATGGTGCTCGCGTGCGACGAAGCTACTCATCAATGCATAAATGAAGAAACAAAGCTAAGGTGCTATTGCGTGTGATGCTGACAAACATACGAACTGGTTGGTTAATTTTAAATGGAACTCTTGACAAAGGCTAACAGTGTCAGGCCTTGTGGCAACACACACATAGGCACACGCAGAAAGGCACACGGACGACCATTACTGCGCGAAGAGTTCAGAACAAACAAGTATAGACTCCTATTTCCTCTAACTTCTTTTTCCCTTTTCTGTCTTTTTTCCCTACCATGAGCTAACCTAAGACTCTAGTTTTTCTCCTTCCCAAGACATGTAAAAATGAAAGAAACGTAACTTTCATTATAGGGTTTATTTTTATGGTTTTATCTGTTTGAAGTCTAAAGAAAGGGAGAGACAAAAATAAAAGTAAAAAGTTCGACAACATCCTTTCTTGTACCCTAATTTAAAGGAGACGCGGCGTTGGCTTGGTCGATAAAGAAAAGGTACTGTACGACCTCAATTCTACTAGCGTGACTTGGAGCCAAGGACCAAGGAGTAAGGCAAAGGGGTCAAAGTAAACTTTGAAATTTTGGGTTGGGTCGTTTTCATCTCTATTATCCAAGTTGGGCTAAATATATGGCATCGTATCTTGAAACTTTCCAAGGTTTTTCGGTCAATTACGTGCCAAACTGTCACGACTGAAGGTCAGATCGAGGCTTTGCTTGTAGCGAGTAATATAAGAAGAATAACAGTGGTAGCCACGCAACGCGAATGAATTTTGTAACAATTTAAATCCTGACCTCTGTTGGCATGTTTGATCACTAATAGTACCTTAAAACGCCCCCGAAGACTAATTCTATTTTGACGGAAAAAAGAATGACATTGTAGTGACAACCTCAGGGATTTGTAACTCTATAGATTGTTCTTCTGTCGTCTCTTCTTTTTTCCCATTTCTTATTTGTAGCGTCAGAAAGTGAAGAAGGTACCAGGGTTTTGTCGTTTCAAAGTACCTGTCATACTGCGCTATGGCGTTGTCAAGGCAACACCACGTGTGGAAGGCATCTGGATGCTCTTTTGCAGCATTGCGATGGACGACAATGTCATCGCGACCTTTGCATGCAGGCATTGCAAGGTTTTTACCGAGACACTCCGGTGGAATGGTCCCTAGAAATCGCCTTCTGTTTGTGCAAGTAAAATGACAATTTCATATTTCATACTCGCTCCCCCTCCTAGATGGAGTTGATCTTCTTGTCTCCCCTCCCCCCCCCCCCCCCCCCCCCCCCTTGGAATGATAACTTTATATTCCTATTCATGCCTGGTTCGTTTTTCTTGTCGGTGTTTTTTAAAATAGGAAAACAGATGATAAACAAGACACTTGTCTTGTAGCCCAGGAGAAATTGCATCCCGATTGTGCTCGCAGATCAGACACGGTGCCGCTGCGGATGAATCCGGAAGAAGATAGCACTGACGTCATTACCACGGCCCCGGCTTGCCACTCCTTGGCAGAAGACTGTCGAGCGCATCCAGATTGCAAGTAAATTACTAATCATAAAAAAGAAAGCGCAGCTTTTTTGGATGGTTTCAGTCGTAGTTTTAGCAACTGTTTTTTTTAAAAAACATACTTTGAAAGTGTAAAGGGATATTTTTCCTTTTTTACATATCTTGTGTAGGGATTTTTCCCTTCTTTTCCTTTGCTTTTCAAATAATGTCGTGTAATTTAGTTTAATTTGAGGTAGAAACGCCGAGAAAATTATCGAGATCCATCCTTAATAAAAAAAAAAAGAAAAATGCGGCAAATTGCAAAGGCATTTTCGTCCTTTCCGCCATGATAATGGTCCCCAATTTCCACTACTTCACAGACCTCGTTTGGAATTTTACGAGCAAGCGTGTGCAGTTGATGCGTTAACAAGGGGATGCGCAGGACCACCGGCTCTTTGTCGTTTAGCCATGCTGGGAATCCTAGGGACCGAGCTGAGGACATCCTGTGCCTGCCGAGCAGGTGATTTGACAGCCATGTATGATTGCGTTGGATGGCAACGAATCCTTTGGCTAAATCCCTGTGTGGGTAAGTTAAAATAAATACAAAAGGACAAATACAGGGAAAAAAGCAATCCTTTTGATCTTCCGGCGCTCCGTACAAAAAGCGACAAGATTTTCTAAAGGATTTCTTTGTTTTTGTCTTTATTTCTAGCTTCTGTTTCACATTTATTTAATTTATTTTCTTTCGATTTAGTTGAGTCCCAAAGAGATTATCATAAACAACAAGGAAACTTGGTCATTGGTACCTTGACCAGTACCGACGGTTTAGTGGTAGCAACCAGCACATCGTCTGGCTCAACCGAGCGGATTGATAAAGGATTACGCTTCAAAGAAGACGATTCCGCGACGTTAGAAGGGATAAACGTCCCTGGCCTGCCTGATGTGGTCGGCAATGGGAAAGCTGACGTCGTTGTTTCGACCGAGACATCCACCACGCCTTTCATTACCGAGACAGTGACAGAGGCGTCGACATTGCCTACTCGTAAAAATTCAAACTGTTTTTTCTTTGGTTTAATTCCGTTTTTCTTTTTCTTTTTTAGGTTTTTGCACTGCGGCGAGGCCAGGATCGGCTGTAGTTCTCATCCCGGAGGGGTCAGGCAAACGGGTAAAGTTGCTTAAACTAAAATACATTACAGATAAGATTAAAAAAAAATTTAAAAAACAAAAATTTGTATCTATAGTGAAGAAGTATTGATTTCCTTTACTTTTTGCCATGCAGTTATTTCGCGAGGATGAACCCGACTGTTCTGAGTTATGTGACTGCAAACCGGGCGACGACCTCAAGTGTTCCCTCTTGGAGTGTATCGAGCGAAAACCGTGTGAAACACCTGTAGCTTTGTATAGCCATGCTGGACCAGCTTATCGAGCATATCGGGGAGAGTGTTTATGTTACGCTGGCTTTTTTGTCTGCGCCAAGCCAGATCCAGGTAAAATCCAGGCAACTTTCAACCCAACATTTTGTCTTCTATTTCAAAGGTTACTTTTTTGGCAAAGCTTCGGGAACAGACAGTTTAACTCATTTGTTGGCTTTTTAGTTATTTATTTGTTTAAAATTGCCAATCTTCCTCAAAAGAAACTAAGTTTTATTTTTGCTCTTTTTAAGTTTTCAAAAGGATGACCAAATTTTCGTACTAGTTTAAGCTCTGATTTGTTAATGTAGGCAAAGCCGTTAAACTTTTTTCCTTTTTAGGGGGGACTTTTGCTTGGATTATTTCTCTGCAAAAAATCATTGTGCACATGCAACTGTTCTTTGGTTTTTTATGTGTTTGTTAATTAACTTCAACTATTTTTAGAGGTATTGAGGGAAATCTTCCATAAAGATATGAGAACTTAAGCTCTGATTTGATAACTGTCGTTTTAAAGAAAACCCCTTCGAACTCTGACGAGATTTTTTTCCTTTATTTCTATTCTTGTTTAGGGAGTTTTTCCCTTTTATCCTTTGCTTTTTCGAAAATAGTTTCGTTTATTTTTAGTCAGAAACGCCCGATTTTTGTTGTTTTGTCATGTTTTTTGGTCCATTTCTCTTTAGATTTATACATGGTAGACGTGGGTGTGTTCCTGTTTATGGGCTACAGCAAGGCTGATGAGAAACTTTTACATTATTGGACCCAGTTGACAGTGCAGGATCACTTGATGGCACGGTTGCAGCGTTGGGTGATGCCTGTAGGGAATGCTGTAGGCAGTTTTACATAATAGATTGAAGAGGATGCGAGATAGTTGCCTAATGAAATGTATTATCTAGAGCGCCTGTCGCTTGTCTATTCACGACCATATGGAGGAGAATGTTATACTCCAAGCTCGTTTAGAGGAGTTTGATGAGGACCGGGCGAATCATTCGCTGACTCTGGCCAAATTGCAGCGTGAAATTGTAGGTTTAAAAAAACAAACATAAGAAAAAAATGTATATGTATATAGCGTGCTGAAGCAATATTATGTTTCCCCTCTCTTGTTTCCTTTTTTATTTTATTTTTATTTTTTGGTGGAATTTGACTGATAGGAGGAATGCGGGGTGGCAATGCAACGCCTCACGTGGATGATTAACGAGCGGGATTCGCGTATCCATGAAGACTTATTGTTGTCTGTTATTAAAGTGGCAGAGTTTAACAGCTACATGCCAGAACCAGTACGTTCTTTAGCATGCCAGTGTATTTCTTGGCAGTGGCCGGTGTGGATTTCAACCCTCGTTTACGTTTACACCCTGACGTGACCGTTGTAAGACCGATGAGTCATGGCAAGACTATGAAAAAGCAAGCGCACGATTCATCAGTTAAAGTGGCAATAATTATAACACAGAAAAAGTCAAAAGAAACAAGGGAAAGAAGCTGCCGGTCAGCGGACATGCTGTACGTGGTGCCTTGGGACAAGCGAAAAAAAATAAGAAGGCTGCACAAATGCTCAAAGATTTTCGTTGTGGGGTAAAGTACATGGGAAAAAAATTTGGAAGAATAGTCTTTTATTTCTGTTCTATGCACGACACCGCTAAGTATATTCATGGTTGTGTCATATCTGGATGCGCAGCGTGTTTCTGAAACCGAACGCTAGAGAATGTGGTAGAAAGACTTTGTTTACAACCTGCATTGAAAAGCTTATGGTTTATGAAGAAGAAAATGGCGAATGAGACTATGAAAGTTCAGAGGTTGTTAAGCAATAGTAAAGAAAAAAGTTTATTTATTATCGGTTAATTTGTTATAACTCAATTATCCGGCTCACTTTATGACGGCACAAAAATGAATGTTGAGCACCATTGCACTTATGTCGAGTAACTCAAAAAAGCTTTGTAAGACAAAAAAAGAACCTTGCCAATACCTGGGAATTTTGTTTCCCTGCCGCTACTGTATTTTTTGCGTTACTGTAATTGTTATTCAAACCAGACTTTCAGACAGTTTCATTTTGCCGATCTCTAGTCAGTTAATGAAAAATAAGCGGCTACGTAGAAAACCGTTGGAAGATTTACCCCAATTCCGTAGGTGGGCTTTTCTACCAATTCCCCTTTTTTCTGCCTTGTGCCTTGTACTTCCTTTCGAAACCAATACAGTAACTGTATAAGCAAATGGAACGAGACGGTCCGTTATTGCATGTTTGTTAATGTGAATTATTTCCTAACATATTTGTAACAAATTCATCCGATTACAAAATATTTCCTATAAAAGTAGGTCATGAAAGCTTAACTTTAAGCTAATATAATTTTAAGCACTACATAGTAAATCCCGACTTTCTTGAAAGCAAATAATTTTCCAATAAAATACGTACAACGGACGATCGGTAAGGTTTCCATGAAGGAGCATCTAGCATGGAGCCGACACTACAGGAAAGTTTGAAGCCAGTTCGTTGATATTTATTGTCAGTTGATATTTATTGTCCACAATTGACCAGAAGCAGTCTTTTACGCTTGATAGAGAGAGAGAGGGGGGGAGGGAGGGAGTTCATTGGAATCGTAACCCGGTCGAGGCAATTTATTTCGTCAAAAAACGAAAATAAAATCGCTCCCTTTCACTGTACCTTAATCCTTCCCGGCAAGGTTCCTATAGGCCTACCCATATTGGAAATCGTGAAGCTTCGGCATCACATTTTTTGAATATTGGGGATTGCAAACCGAGCAGGGGAGTTGGGAACAGGGAAAGGCTCTCAATTTTTCACGATTTTTGCCTTTGATACAGCATTATTCCTTATGGAGAAAAGCCCTGAAAACGCTTTTTCGAAAGGAGCCACGCCCCCTTTTTCGCCGGTCCCACCAATAGGGTTCGTCTTTATTGTACAGGACACACCCCTTTCAGCGGATTTTTCGAAAAATATCAAAACAATTCCCCAAATTTTCCCTTTTATTTAAAAATTACAAATTGTACAACAAAAACGACATTCGGGGGAACTACATTTTAAGGGGGTAGTTATGGGTACAACAAATAAGCATATAGGGAATTCCCGGGGAACCAGAACATCTCATTTGCAAAATTCAGAATCCAATCTTGGAGCTAAAAATTCACATGACAAAAATTCAACTGGTTTCAGAAAACTGAGCGCTTTGCAAACGTTTGGAGGGATTATTTCACAAGAAAAACAAAAATTGGGAAATTCTACTCAATTGTCAAATATCGTACAGTAATCAAGAAACTGTCTTCAAACTCTCCTATAGAGCGTCGCCTCCATAGTAGATGTAGAATGCACTACCCCTTTCTTTTTCTGTCACTAGGAAGCGCTATCGGTTCTTAATTTGAAATTCGGCCGTTACGGCCGCTACATAATCGTAAATAAATAAAAAAAAAGGTACTTTGACTGCCTTCCCTCGGTAACAGCAAACAAATCTTTATTGAACCAATATAGATGATTAGATGTTTAAGCGGATATTTTACATTATACACCCAAGCCAAACAAAAAAGAAAAAATACACGCTTTTTTGTTTCTTTAAAAAACGAAGATTAGTCAGACGTTACTACCTTTAAATTTTGCTCTCACTCTTTCCTCGCTCTTTCTAAGCTCGAGGACCAACTCGAGTTTCTGCACTGATCGCAATCTAGCCCCTACAAAAATATCTTTGGACACAATCGTGAAGTTATAAAACTCACTCAATTCAAGAGAAAGTGGATCTGTAAAAGTTTTTTTTTTTTGCAAAAAAAAAATTCTAAAAAAATGGCACACGAAAATCAATTGCACAATCATAAAGTCGCAAGCACGTGAATTTTCCCCCCTTTCCCCCACACAAAATACAACCTCTCAGTGTAAAAAATAAAACGTTGTTAACCGGAAACGGCTAAAGAATAAAAGAAGCAGATTCTGGGTAGTTTCTTCTTCTCGGATTTGCTTAGGTTCTAACAGTTAGCTTTTACATTATTAGTGTCACTATATCTTCCAAAAAAAAAATCCCCTTACTTTCGCTCCACGATCCTTTTCTCTTTCCACAAAATATCAGATACCAAACGTCAATCATCATTGGACGTCCACCCGATTTTTTTGTTAGAATCAACTGCTACATTAGATTGCTATCGTCTCTTGGCAGTGGTTCGCACAATCGTTGTAGAACGCAAACTGAAAATACAAATATTCTTTTTGTTAATTCCGACAGAAAATAGATTCCCGCCGTCTATACGGCGGGACGGCACTAATATGAGAAGAGACATCTAAAGTGAAACATGGACACTAATTCGAACATCTTAAAATCATAACCTTTTAAGAAAGTTGCGAAATTCTCTTCAAAACCTTTAGAAAATTCCGAAAGTATTTAGAATTTTTAAGAGAAACTCGAGACATTTTTAAAAATTCCACATAAACGTAAAAAAAATTATATAAATTTACAGAAAGTTTTAGAATAGCAAATAAACTCGCTGCCCCAGAGAGTACCTCACGCCTTTGCGTCCCACCACCGCTAAAGATGTAGGAAGAGCTATAGGCGACATGGATGCTCGCAGTACCGACCGCGTCAACGGCCGAGACCCCGAAGCACCAACCACAGAAGATGGGGTGGCGCCACATCCGGGCGGCGGGGAAGAGGAAGCAGAGGAGGCAGAATGGACGCGGCTAAGACGCCAGTAGCGAGAAGTACAAGGACTAGGATAGTGAGACCAGACGTGCCTAGCGTACCAAACAAAGTCACATAAGCAGACTGACTTTGCAATTTCTTTTTTGTTAATAGAAAGATATTTTCCCCCAAGGCAAGGAAGCTTCAAAGTTTTCATGCAAAGGATTAACACCGATAGGAAATTAAAAATCCAAGAAAGTTTCCTTTTCTAGCATTAATGTAACAAAAATCCAACCTTTTGGAGGTGGTAGTCACTGAAGATCGCATTACGCGTCGCACTCCAGGTACCGGCCCTGTTCCAGTTCGACTTTCTTCACGGATATTAGTAGACCGTCGTTCGCCGTTGGCTATTAATGTACTGACGCGGTCAGCTTTTAAAGGTGAAGCACTGGCTTGGTATCCCACTGGTGGCGCATTCGCTTTGCTACTTCTTGGCAGTTTCTCTGTACCATTTTCGACCGTCTGAATGGTCCAAGACCTCGTATGACCCCGAAAGTCCCTCCTAACACAAATTCAAACAACCAAAAACCAAATTAAGCACCCAAATACAGTAGAATCATCGAACATTCTACTAAAAAAAAGTTTAAACCTACTGAGGATTGACTCCACTGGTTGATCTTAGACGCCTGAGATTCTTGATCTGATTCAAGCGGTCACCTTGCGTCACCGTCTCGGTCTCGTTCCCTTCCTTCTTCTCAGGCTGATTGCCCTGGCTGATGATGGTACTTTCAATCACCACTGGCGGCGCTAATTCCTCCGTGTCTTTTTGGCTCTCTTCCAATTTGCAGCTGTCTAGTATAGTCAGGATGGTTTTCACCTTCTCTATGGGCTCGGTCACCGTCTCTGAACCGGCTTCCTGCGTCGACGCGACGCTCTTCCAAGTCATGCCCACTCCACTAATCTGAAGCGCAGCAGTGGATTGCTCCAGCAAATCGCGAGGCTGCGAATCCGTGACCAACCGTCGCCGGCTGGAATACATCGGAAAGTCCGAAGCACCGCCCAAGTCTAGTTTCTTATTCTTGCTACGAAATTCGTCCCCTGCCATCCACATTTGGAGCTGCTTACTGTTAACATAATAATAATAAAAAAAAAACTTAATACGCAATACTTTGAAGGGTTGTCGTTAGTTTGTAAGATTCCGGTTCCCGTATAGCTTATCTAGTCCTGTTGACTAACACTAGGTGACGTTGCCTGTTTTCACAAGAGTATAGTACAGGTTTTCCGGTTAAAAACCCAGAAGCCAAAGAGGACACTATTGTGTCATATCATTGCAAAACGTCCTCCGGAAAAATGACAAACAGGCGTCATTCGAGTTGAAAATTGCTAGTTGGATTGGAAATGAATTAGGCTAGGTCTTGCCCGCTACCTCCAAGTAAGAATTAGTAAGAAAGTCTATAAAATGACCATTGCTAGCAATAAGAATAAAAAAAAAAACTACGAAATAACTGATGCTAGATTTATTATTGTGTTTTAGTCTACTAATGCTAAGCTAGAAGGGATCCTTTAGGGATCTTTAGGGAAATTACCTTTGCAGCCAACTTTGCTGGTGGCCAATTACACAGCCAGGGCGACAGATTCGTAACCAAGCAATGCACTCATGAGCTGTCCAACGAAAATGCTTCATCATGTAGCAAGCAATCAAAGTTCCCGTCCTTCCTAACCCAGCTTTGCAATGAACTGCAAAACCGGTAGGATTTTGCTCTGTGATGCGCAGAAATTCTTCCATAATAGCGTCCGAAGGAGTGCTACCGTCCGTAAAAAAGAGATCCTTGTGTTGAAAGCCCGCCCGGGTAAAACGAGCTGCGTCATAAATGCGTTTGTTTAAACGCACAATGGTTGTCACTCCAAATTTACGAAAGTACTGGAAATAAGACTCGGGAGCATGGAAACCCTCTTCAGGATTATCTACCGAATGCGGTCCACAAAATGCCAGAAATTTCCCGGGTACAACCCAATTAAAATCGCCATTCTCCACTCTCTAAAGAAAAAAATTGCAAAAAATTCTTCTTTCTTCTTCAAAAATACACTTTTCGTATATTATCTTTTGATTCCTTTGATTAAAATGTCAATTACAAGGTTACATTCCCCAAAATTACATTTTTAAAGAAGTAAATCGATTTCCTTACCTCATAATATTCGTAATCTTCAGCGTCAAAATCCGTAAAATCAAAGAAATTCATTTGAAGGGCTTTTTCTAACGCTCGGAGGCAATCGAGCATGGAAATAGTGAATTCAGGCCAACCCATTGAAGCATCTCTGCGAAAGTCGCATTAAATGCAAAATAATTCCTTTCAAGTCTTTTGTTTTTTCTTTTTTTCTTGGTTCTTATCCTCACCTGAAGGGCAATAAAACCAAGTTATTGCCTGCTATCAAGGGTCTGTATGCTTCTTCGGGTGTTTTTCGCAAATAGACAACCTGTAGGAGAAGAAGGGAGAGAAAAAAAAAGAATTCAATTAGTCTCAGGCACACGAAGGCAAAAAAGCAACGCAAGTTTGCATTTCTCCAAACCAGTCAAGTTCATCGGCCTGTCTCCCACTCCCTGCTTTATGCAAATGCTCCTCATAATCTCGACTGTACATGGCCCGGAGGGTTTTCCAAAGCTTCCAAGTATGTACTTACTGCATAAGACGCAATGAGAAAAGCAGCATTAGCACGCTTATGAGGGTCCGTCGTCGTGTAGTGTACGATTTTCTTCTTCGACAAAGAAACTGCCTAGAAAAAAGAGAAAGAAAACCACATGATTTCCTGTTTGGGAGGCTGACTAATAAAAGGACGAAGAAAAACACACAATAAAGCTGATTGAACCGCATCTTTTTCTTTTGCCTTTTCTTTGAAGTCTACTTTGGACGTCTTCTCCTCATTTTGCTTAGGTTTTATTCGTCTAATGGACTCTGATTCAGAAAGCGGTAAAACTCCGCAAGGAAGTTTATTTCCATTCCCAAAGCTGTAAAACTTGTTTTTACCTTTAATTTGCGGTTGAGCTTGTAGCAATAACGATACAGCATAGCCAAGTTCAAAGGTCCAAAATCTGAATAAAAGTTTCGGTACACTAGTTGCTCATCAACACAAAAGTAGTGAGTGTTGGGGGTCGACTTAGGTCTAACTTGAGTTTGTAAAGTAGCAAAATACAGCCGGTCTGCGAACAAAAATCACACAAACATTAGAATAGGATGTTTTAAAGTAACTAACATGATGTATTTTACCTTTAATATACTCTGCAGCATGGATTAAAACGTCACTATGACTATCATCCATGATTTATAAAGATTTTTTAAGGCGTTCCGGAATCAAAGCGTAAAGTTAACTTAAACTTAACCCAAAATAAACAAACATAAAAATCACACGGAATCCCACTTTGTTACTGTACACTATAAGGTAGTCGTGTCCTTCATGCTCAATCAAGATAATTGTTTTTTTTTGCTTCACAAGCCCAAACTCATTAACTCCCCAGAGTTAAGCAGAAACAGTTGTACCCTGTTGTGGGGATCCACCCACTTGGCCGTTAGTCCCTAACGACGCAGAACAGCACCAGTTCAAAACTGAAGTATAACGAGAGCAAGAATGGTACTTACATCGCGACAACAGCGCTTGCACTTAAGGCGGACCTTTCAACCGTTTCTTCGTTTTCGTTCACTGGTTCGCAATTCAACCGCGACTGACAGGATGACTGTGCGAGATTTGAAAATTCCCGCCACATCAACCGAACAACTTTATTCACTATTCGTCGTTGTTTTTAGCTATAAATACATTCAATTAATACCCGACCACGAGATTAAGTTGTAGTTACACTTTTCTATTGACAATTCGTGTTGAAGACTCTGATTTGAATGAATGTGAGCCTTTTTTTTAAATACAAATGAAGTAAACTTGGAACTTTCCATAACACTAATACAATAAACGGCCTGTTCTGCAGCTGTGGAGTACTTTGACTAGGGAATTAACCACATCGAACAGAAGGAATTTAAATACCAGGATAATGAACTAATAGAATGTGTAAAGGCTTACCTAAATTCCCCCGTCTATCACCAGACGTGCGTCTCGCGAATCTCGCTAATAATATGGCTCGCTTTCTGCAGAGTCTAGGAAGAAAAAAATGACCAAAATCATTCATAAAACCTTCTTAAAACTTCTTAAGACTTTCTATCTAAATTTTGTTACTTGAAGCATATTAGCTGCTTCCTTACGGCGTTGAGCAATATGCTCAGATTCTTCTAACAAACTATCAATTTGCTCCGTACGGTACAAACGCGACACCAGTTCGGATTGCAACTGATCTTTCACGTGATTCACCATGAAATGCATGATGGCTTTGGGGACCGAGTCTTGTATCGATTTCCTTACGATGTAAAAGTACGTTTTAATTAAGCGTTCTATAATCAAATGAAATGAACCACTAATCAAATCGTGTTTTAATGAAATTATTAAGTTACCAATAATCTGACAGTCGCGTTGCTCTCTATCCGTCAATTTTCGCCCAGCTTGAGTGGTGGGTACTTCTGGTAATAAGTTAACTGGCTTCTGAGGACTAAAAGGGTTCTTATCAACCGCCGAACGTGCCGGCGAGTTATTACTAGATGGAGCAGCACTCAAGTTTTTGCCCGCAGGCAATAGATTACTTAACCACGTTCCTGCGTTGATTGTCTGCTCGGTAACTTGCTGAACCATCTGATTCTAGATTCCCGGGTACCCAATCAAAGATCCAACGTTTGACTACCAAAATAACAAGATAAAACTACAATTTTACTTGCAATTCCTGCACTTGGAGCCCTTCTTCAACTTCCCCATTGGTAATTTGCGCCTGTGTAGAACTGAAAGCGACCGTATGACGTTTATTCTTAACAGGAGCCACTTTGGGCGGATCTTCCAGCCAAAGTGAAGATCCTAACCCAGCTTCCTTGTTGAAATCAGGATGTTTGGTGTTGATGTAAGCTAATTCGATGGCCACCAAGTTCTCTACCATGACATTGGTCGGCGGTAAGCGACGCCGCAATAACGACGTCACCACGTCCACTACCTTTTCATGCAGCTTGGGAAAACGCAGCATTTCTTGCTGCACTTCAACCCCACAGTGTTGGATGATACGTTGCAGCTCTTCATGAACGAGTTCCACGCAACGCAACGAAGGTTCTTCCAAGCGACGAATCTGCCGCTTCACTAACAACTCGAAAGAAACCTTAAAGAAAGTACGAAACACAATTAAATTCAATACGAAAGTGAGATTAAGCTCAAATAAGGCTAAAACTAAGAGGATTAGGTACTTCAGGGACAAATAAGGCCGGTCGAGGACCAGTTGCATTGCGAATTGCAGTCAAAATCTCTAAAGTTGACAAGCCAGTCAGGGGATGAATGGAATCTAGCGTTCTGCCAAACGTCTCGTGAAAAATGTAGCAAATTCGAGCTCCACCACACCTAAATGCGAATAAAAATACGAATAATTACAAACAAAATACGAATAAATTCAAATTAAATCGCGGACGGCAAAAAATAAATGAAATAAATTACAATTCCGTGGTTTCGATATTGCGAGCAGTTCCTTCGATGGTTGCACAATACGACGATGCGAATTTGGTGACAATTTGCAACAACGTATGGCTCTTGTCTGCTACTTCGTCTCCGTAAGATTGAAGCAAAGTTTGGAATTGCGAGATCATAACATTCACTCGAGTCTATACGTAAACTTGAACGTTACAAAGCTTGAATACTCCAAAATTTGGACTAAAAAAAGTTCAGTTACTTTTAATTCTGGCAAACAATCGCGTATGTGGTGCATCAATAGCCGATTTAAAGTCTTGGCTAAGAAAGGGGTCCCATTGCGATTAGCTAGAGTGGGATACCTTCGTTGTAGAAAGACAGCTTCATCTTTGAGCGCTTCTTCTATTGGCTAAACAAAGGGAAAACGCAAGTTTACGAAATTAAATCTACGTAAATCATTGCTGGATGCTAATTTAAGTGGAAACTAACGTAATTAGTGCAGTTATTAGCGTACTTAAAGTACCTTATTGTTTAAGATATCTTGCTGGGAACGATTTACGACTCCAATAATGCCCAGTTTAACAGGAATGACTCTGCCACACAGAATATCAACAGCATCCGTACCTAAGAAAAATTTAAATAATATTCAATCAATTTTGTATTTCTGAGTTAAATTAACCTGCGTCCATCAAATCGAGCTTGGTAACAACCGCCAAAGTACGTCTGCCATCAGGATCGACGTCTCGGGCGATCTTCAAAGCTTCTGACGTGGCCAGATCAGTATTGGCAGACGTTACAGCTAAGATTATGCTATTCGGATTGACGATATATCGAACCAGCATCTCGTAAATCTGTTTTTCAATATCTTCAGGTTGATCTCCCACTGGAACCTTCAAAATTCGTTTAAATTAAGCTACTAACATCAGAATTCGTAATTTGTGTGTATTTTTTTACTTTTGTAACGCCTGGTAAGTCTATGAGGGTCAAGTTGACCACACGAGACGAGTATATTTTAAGATTAATGGGAACAGACGAAATTCCTCGATTAGGTCCAGCAGTTCGTTCCGTTTCGGCTTCGATTTCCTGACGAATTTCATTAAAGTCCGTGAAAACCTTGTCCAAATGTAAGAACTTGGCCCATTCTTCCAAATTCAGTGTACCTTAACAAGAGAACCCATTAATTCGAAGGCCATACATAAAAATGAGTTGTTGCTCTTTACCATTATCTGCGGAACGGTGTTCGGAATCGCCTTTGGGGCAGTACACGAGTTGCAAAACCAAAGGCCGTCTTGTGACTACGCCGACACCTCTGGGTAGAAAGGATTTTCCCACTAAGTTTTCAAGCACCGAACTTTTCCCGGAGCTCTGTAAAACAAACAGTAAACAAGGGTTCTAATTACACGTTTTCATAATTCGTTTATCATCCCAGGTCCAAGAGTAAATTAGAAAGAACACTTTATTAATGCAACTGTAGGGAACATCTAAAGTTAAGTAAAATAATTTTTCGTTTAAAGACCAATTTAAAGTACCGGTAATTATTTTTGCTATTAAGTATAGCTTTGTTAGGAATTAACCAAAAGGCAAAAGCATTTCTTATTCTTACTTGTGTTCCAACTACGACAATTTGAGGAAGCTGGATAGCATCGGCTCCCACGGTGTTAAACACATCTTGTAGTCTATTTACAACTGGAATTAATTGCTCCATTTATTTAACTAGGAGAATATAGCGATACAAACACCAGTTCATAGCATGCACTGCACGTAAAAACAAAGAGAACTCTGAGAAGGCTGGACCGTGGTGGTCGAGGAAAGGGAAAGCCAATGTGGTTTCAGTTCAGCGTTACTCACCCTACTGCTGCGCCATTGGTGTCCAATGATGGCACTTCATGCTTCAGAAAAGCAACAACCAATGGTTATGCATCGAATTGAGTAACTAACGAGCCGCCACTTTCGAATTTGCGTTCAATTTCAAGAGAAATCAGAGGGAAAAGCCTGATTTTTGTATTTTTTTTAGCAAAGAACCTCTGGAATATACACTAAAACGTAGGCCAACTAATTTTTAGTTAAAGGAAGGAATCACAAAGATCTTTCCCTAAGTAAAAAGTACAATTAACTTAAAGCCAATATAACGTGCACACAAGTTCAATGGAAACGACATATTCAAAACAAATCTGCCAAACTGAATGGAATGCAGTCATTTCAACTACCACATCAAGGCTCTTTTCTCTTCCCTTTATGTAAACCGGGATCTCAAACTGAAAATTGCGTTATAGGCGTCAAACTCAAACCAAATTCATTCTTATTTACTCTTTAAAGAACTTTAAAAGAAAAAACTTCACGTTAACGAAACTTCAAACTCCAGACAAACTTTAGATAAGTTAAGAATGAGTAAAGGCTAGCAATGTTGAAACGATGGAACTCAACGATCGAACGGAAAGCAATAAAAATAGAAACAACATAAAAACGTACAATAAAATAGGAAAATGCCAAAGAAATACAAGGCACTCCAAACTTGCGTTAAAAAAAAAAACTTAGTAAATCCGATTCGTAGGTAATCCTGCTAATCCCATCGTAGGATTCTCGTAAAACCCATGCTCCATCACTAAGAACAAACAAGAATTAAAAATTAAATCATTCCCAAATCAGAATTATGAAAAGAGCGCTTAAAAATTCACTTCTTGACTCGATAAACATGGGCTGCGCCAAACCCAGCTGGGTGAATTGGTTCGTCATAGCATAGTAATCGCGGGATGCTGACGAGCTATGCATATTAGCAGTCTGAAGTGGCAAAGGACGTGCCAATGGAAGAGACGCCACGGAATGCACAGTATCATCCGATCCCTCTGCGGAAACAGTCGGACTAGGACGCGGAGACGCAATTGAAGAGTCAGATCCAATGGGTGTTAGTGCTAAAATGGGATCAAAATTTGTTTCACAAAAATGAGGAAAATTTTAAAAGAAAAATCTTTATCTTTTACCTTCCGATGTAAACCCTAATTGCATCAGAGCGTATTCGGCAGCAATAACTTTGGCTTCGTTGGGCGTGTCAGCAAAGGTACGCGGTTGGAGTACAAACGGTGGCCCCTGCGTAGGGATAATAATCTAAACAAAAAAAATTAAATTAAGATAAATAACAAATTACCGAACTTATAACGATTATTAACAAGTGAACCATTTTTATTTATCCAAAACATCAATTCTTATTGCTATTTAGAAGCTAATAAAACAATATGCCAAACAGTAATCACTACACGGAAATATAATAACAATAAAGATAATACTGTTAAAAAACTGAAAAAAGTGTATAAAATAACAAACATAACAGCTTTATTAAAGAATGTAAAATAAATGCGCCCAACGTGGGGCTCGAACCCACGACCCTGAGATTAAGAGTCTCATGCTCTACCGACTGAGCTAGCCGGGCTTACTACTTTTCTTTCTACCTTGTATACATAGAGGCGTCCCTTTTCTTCTTGCTCGTTTGGAGGTTGGGCTAAGTTGGACAGAAGTTGGTATTCGGGATCTCCAAAGCCATATTGCCGGCAAATATCAACCAACATCTGGAAAAAAAGAAGGAAAAACTCTTTCGTTTTTAGTACAGTCGTCCAGAGCTGCGGATATTGCAACAGAGAAGGAAGACGAAAACGCCCAACTGGTGATACGAAAACAAACAGATAAGGTAATCAAATGATAAAGCACCCAGGTAAAAAAACAGAAACCAAACACGGAAAAACGTTTTGATTTCCGAGAATTTTGCAAAGCTTCGCCTAAAGGACATTGAAACTATGCTACAGCAACTGGCTGGACTGCAACAATGAAATACCTGTCGAGTCCGCTCGAACTTTCTCGAAAACTCCAACAATACGATAAAAAGCAATTAAATAACTTAAACGAGAAACTTTTCAAAGACGCAACAATGAAAACACGCTTGGACAGACCCCTAAGCGACCGCGTAACTGAAAAGTTACGACAAATAAAAATATAAGAATAAAAAACGTAAAAAAAGGTTAAAAGAAAACCTGAGGAGCATGCTTGTTAGGCGTCGGAAGTAACGGGTACCGGTAACTGGGTCCGTATGGATTTATGACTGGACTTAAGGCTAAGGGCATTCCCATTAGACTAACTAAGGTTGTTGGATTCATATTGTAGCGTCGAATCTAAAACGACCAAACATGCAAAAAAGGTTGTTTCTCGAAACGCTTTTTCCACCAACTCTTCACTAAATATCACCCTTAATCTTAACAAAAAGTAAAGAGAAAAGAGCTCACGTCATGACCACGACGCACATTGCCTTGGGCTATGAGATCTAATGTACGGCCTCCTCGAATCCCAGCTGCTCCGCGACCACGCCCTCTAATGCTTCGTACCAACACACTGTGAATATGAACGAATTAAATATTAGTTGAAGGTACCTGACATTTCATGGAAATAACTAAATGTTAGTGAAAAGCAATTAAAATTTAGTTAAAAAGTAATGAAACTATTATTTATGTTTTTATTTGTTTTACTTTGGAGATAAGATGCCGTAGCTGTATTCAAAACCACTGGCGCGCGTGAAAGGCGGAGAAGGGGCGGTAAAAGATGCCAAGGAAGTACTGGACATCCCAACCCTCGCATCACAGGACACAGCTTTGGCTAACTGCTTCTGAAGCTTGTATTGCTTCTTATCCACCGGCTTGGCCCATGTCACATCCACGACGGATCCATCAATCTCGGTTCCTATGCGAAAATAATTTTTTTTAAAAAAAAAGCTTCTTCATCTTCTTCGACATATTCCCTTATTTATAACTGTAAAAATAAAACATACATCAATAAAAAATATACAAAACAAATTCGAGCAATCCAATTTTCTTGGCTAACTTGTCACTTCGCTTTTTGCAATGCATTTGAATAAAACTAAATTTTAGAAAAAAAAAACTAATTTCAAAATTAATTAGTAACCCTGATTTCCACTCATTAACAATAGGAACCTCTAGATAGTCTTGTGCAGTTCCCTATTTAACATAAGGTTAAAAAATAAAACAAAAAAATTTAATAAAAATCACCAATAAAATTTAATAAAACTCTTAATGAAATTTAGTTTAAAAAAAAATATAAGAAAATTTTGCAAATTTAAAGAAAGTTCAGGAACTACATTGAGCAAGCCCCGCCTACAAAGAAATTTACACAGAAAGTGCGAAATTAAAAAACCAACTCACCATGCAAAGCTTCTTTGGCCATTTGAGCTTGAACTCGACTAGCAAAATGAACAAATGCAAAATCCCGAAGTTTCTTCACTTTCTCCACTCCATGCTCAGAAGCTTCATTGAAAATCTCACATAAATGCTCCTCGCTGGTTGTTATGAGCAAATTACGCACATATAACACAGTCACCTGCTCCCAAAAGAAAAGAAAAATTAATTAATAAACCGGAAAAAACCCAAAAAACTAGAAAATTAATTAAATTTGCTAACTTAATAATCAAACAGAACTAATTCACAAGTTAATTAATTCATAAAAATCTAATTAATTAACTAACGACTTACGAGCACCGATTCATGCATTAAGAGCAATCAATTAATAAATTAATGAAAAAATAAATCTAAAAAAAATAATTAAATAAAAGTATATTTTATAAAGAAATATATTAAACATTCCATTATTCTAAAACTTATTAAACAAGAAAATTTAATCAAAAGTGAATTTTTTTTTTACCTTCGACATGGTGACGTCATCGACATCAGGCTCTGGTTCGGCCCAATCTACTGCCACTTCTTGTCCCCACAATAGCACCTTCCCTGGTATTAGCTTCCGTCGTGCCATGGCTGCAGCTCTATGACTATCGTATTCCACAAAGGCAAACCCGCGGTTCCGGTTCTTATCCGATACCGATGAGTACAAGATGACGTTAACGACGCCTTCGGTCACTTTTTGCATTTCCTCCATAATCTCTTCCCGGGTTTTGCATTTGGGAATGCCGCCCACAAACAACCTGCAGTTATCCACCGACTTAACCACGCCCAGATAGCGATGGCGCCGGATTTCGTAGTTATTCAACTCTTGAATGGCTCTTTGCGCGTCTTCCGAGCTCGTGTACATGACGAAGCCATAACCTCGATTGGATCCGCTGAAATCCATCATCAGCCGCATTTCGTAGATCGGCCCAATCCGCTCGAACACCGGTACCAATTCATCTTCGAACAAGTCGCGCGGAATCTTCCCAATAAATATTTCACAACCTAAAACAAATTAAATCCTTAAAAAACATCCAAATATCTCCCGTTTGCTTAATTAAGACGATCCTTAAATAAACATAAAAATTCAAATCTTTTAAATTTAATTTTCTTGGAAAAGTGAAAAAAAGCTTTTTCTTTTTTTGGTGAGTGAAATTCTTTACCTTTAGGTGGGGAGGGGCCTATCCAATCAGGTGGGGGCCCCCCGTATTTTCGTTGTCCGTTTTCTTGGATTATACTAAAGCCAGTGCGGTTTATTAGAGCTAACAGAACTTCTTCTTTGATTTGTCTGGGATCTCCTTCTTGTGCCATGGTATCACAATGCAACCTAAGCCTACAATACACGGAAACAAAAAAAAAAAATCAAAGACTCGCTGGGTGTTGTTTTCTGGGGAGGGAGAAAGTCGTGAAGTGTTGGAGGATGTCTAACTGACTGGTGATTTACGATGTTCCAGTAACAAAATGCAAACAAAGTTTGGAAAAGCCGCAAGGAAAGTTAAGGTTTCGAGAATCGAAAGAGGAAGATTTCAACCGTCCGTTGAGCAGCGTAGAGCGAAAGATTCGGAATAATGGGTTTACAGCCGGGCACGGGAGGGGTGAAAAAAACGAGTGAGGGAGCGAAGTTTGCAGCGAAGAAAACGTCGTCGAGTACTGAGGATAAGGAGGATAAGGCGAAAAATGATAAGGAGAGGTTGGTCTAGATAAGGTTTTTCTAACTTTGGGGTTTAGTCTTTTACGTTTTTGCAGCGCAACAGCCTTAAATACGTGTTAAAACATGTTAAAAATCGGTGCTCCTTGTTACATTTTTGGGAGGAATTTGAAATAAGTTCTAGCCTTGTAGGAGTTCAAAAGACGAGTTGAGTTGCATGTTAATTAAAGGGTTGAATTAAAGATAAACTTACCTTGGGTTGGAGTTTGATGAAATTATCCGTTTTTTGAGGTTAAACTCGCTGGTTGTGTTTTGTTTTAAGTTTTTATAGAGAAACAAATGGAGGAAGGTGTTAATTTTTAAAAAGGAACGCTTGGTTTGATCCCGAAGTAAAGGCACAATCTACGAGTAAAGGCTTTATTTTGCAAGAGGGTTTAAAGTCACTGATGTGAAAGTTTAAATAAAAGATGAGAAGGAATTGCACTTTGGTGAACGCAGCGAAGCGGAACTATACTAAGCTAAACGATGATTCGAACTTGTTTTGGCGTCTCCCGTGTCAACGGCGGCCGGTGCGGCACGATAACTTCCACCGAACTCGTCCCACTAGCAAAGCAAAACTAAGGAGAGACAGAGTCCGGCTTCGAAGGAGAGGTTATGTATCCTGCCGCTACGGGACCCAAAGTAAACTTGAAATGAAAGCTTCAGTACCAACAGCTGCGAGCGCTGTTGTCATTTGTAGCGTTTATTTTCACGCACTAAATAAAACGATGTAGCCAGGGGCGTCGCGAGGGGGTTTCCATTGGGGGGGGGGGGGGGGGGGGTGGAGACCTTAGTTTTACCGACTGTAGTTGACGATTTTACCGACTGTATTATAGTATTTTCTATCAATTATTAAAGATTTAAACAGTTCTTATCGTAGTTATATCCTTTAATTTTACGAGATAAATTGAATAATCCTCGTTCTGCACATTCCGATTAAAAACAAACTTTCCTATTTTTCTTCGCTTTCCATCGCTCCAACAGGTCGCTTTGATCAATTTCGTCCGAAATGTCTTTTTTCAGACGCCAACAGAAGGAGGTTTTCCAGTCGTTCGTCACTCATGACTGAGCGGAGTGAGGTCTTGATGATTTTGAGCTTGCTAAATCCACGTTCTCCACTAGCTGTGGTAACGGGAATTGTACGAGCGACTAGGTAGGCTTTCCATACTAAGGGCAGGACTAGTTTCATTTTTTTGGCATTCTCAAACAATTTGGGGTACAAATCTAGTGAAATTTCACCACCAAATTTCAAATTGCAGTCCGCTTTAAATAGCTCAATTTCTACACGCAAATCTTCGGCATTAAATAAACCACTGGGAAACAGCTTAACGAATTCCGAACAGGCCTCGAGATCAAGAACTCGAAGAAGTTTAGTTACCGGGAGAATTATTGATCCCAATTCTTCGAGCGAGTCACGCATTTCATCAATAAGACACTGAAATGGAAGAAAAACCTTTAAATCCGGTATTTCAACCGGGAATTCGGAGAAGTTTACCTCCAAAACTCGTTTGCTCTCAGCGAGGTAAAAGTCTCGAAAACCAGCAGGTTTCGATGACGAACTGACGGAGTCCTGACTTCGTCCCTAAATCTTGCTGGAGGGCGAATAAACCTGTGATGGTGGCGGAACTCGTACTCGGGATCGTACGTTTCGTCATCTCCATCCAAAATCCTATTTATGTTTTGGGCATGGATTACTGCAGCCTCCACCTGTTCCTCAATAACAGAGTCGTCCATTCTCTCCAGTATAGCAATAGTTGCCGCAAACAAATCCTTCGCGCCAATTATATCCAACTTTTCTGCTTGCAGGCAAGTTGTCAATGAGCTTGTGACACTCATGACATGCCGCATAAAACCGACAGTATAAATAAAATCCATCTTGGTAACGGCTTTAAGAAGCGCGTTAGCCCCTGTCCGTCGATTCCCGATCCAAGCTTCCCTCACAAGAAATAAGATGAAGCAGCTTGACAGTTTCAGGAAGGGCGCTCCATGCAGCTACAAGAGAATCTTTCCGTGCAGTCCAGCGAGTCGTGGACAACTTTTTCAGCATGAGCTTCCCTTCTACTTCCTCCAGCGCATCTCTGTACAATTGAAAACGTTTCGTTCCTGATGTGGAAAACACGTACGATTGCTGCAATGTGCCGAACATGTTTCGCACGCTAGCTACCCGCTCGCACGCATGCTGCACAATGTTTTCCTCTCTGTGCGCTAAACAGCGGAAGTACGGAATGCACTTTTGCAGTAGGCGTGAAACGTGCGCCTGGGCACCGTTATTTTTCCCCGACATGCTATACGTAAAGTCATAAGATTGGAAGAGAATCTTCGCAACATCAAGACCCAAGCGTACTAGACAAGCCACTACGCAACGAGCAATCCCTTCCCCCGTCTTAGATTTGGCTTTGACAATGGCAAGGACCCTTTCGATTGGGTCGCTATTTCCTTGCACGTATCGAACGCCAAAAATAAGCTTTTCTTCGTGACTGACGTCTGGTGTTGTGTCCGCAAAAATTCCGTAACATTGTGCTTTATTGATTTCTTGCACGATCTTGATCTTAACTTGCTCCGCGAGTACGCTAATGAACTCTTCAACCGATTCTCCACTCATATATGTTACTTTGTTAGCGCGGTCTCTCCTACTCTCTATCCATCGACGAAGATCAGGACAATGACGCGACACCAGAAAAACTATCTGCATGAAGTTTCCGTTGTGTTCATTGCATGATGCTCCTCGGAAGGCAAGCTGTTGCCGCGCAAGTGTTTTGACGATATCCAACAGCATTCGAATTATCTGTTGGTTTTGTAACTTTTCTGCTTCTATCCTTATCAGCTGCGAGCTGTTTTCGCGTTGAAGTGGCGGGCCATTAGGGCAGTACGGTTTGTTGGGGTCGTTTTTTTTTTTAAAGGTACTGTAATGGACATTAACAATTGACCTCAGCAGGAGTAGCTTCTACGAGATTCACTTTATCTATTGTAGCATTTGCAAATTTTATTTTAATTTTCCGAATTTTACCGACGGCGACCCAAATTTTACCGAATCGACTTTTGGCCAATTATTGGGGGGGAGGGGGGGTGCACCCCCCAACCCTCCCCTCGCGATGCCCCTGGATGTAGCATACTATGAAATCCTTATCTTATTTTTATCAAGCATATAGTCATTCTTTCTAAGAATTAATGAAAAGGGCAATGACGCACAATTTCGCAACACATAAAGTTAAATAGATGTAGAATACAATTAAATTTCGAGTTCCCCTACTTTGTTTTACAGAATGCCGCTAGACGGTGGACGTGGGGTGTTAGATATACGTAAATGCGCATAGATTCTGCGCATAAACGGTGTGCTCGATAACTCTGTAACCAGGTACAGAATATGGTACAAAATATGTAATATGTTTTCGGTACAAAATATGTAAAACAAAATATCTATGTATTAAATCTTCCAGGCTTGTAATACGGCGTTTATATTTGCAACTGAATTGCAAGTGATGTAAAATAATTTACTGTTTTTAGACCAAATTGTTCAAAATGCGTTGTGAGTACGATCCAATTTTTTTTTCCTTGAGAATAAGCTGTCGTAAAAAAAACAAAGCAAACTATCAGATACCAAATAAAAGAAATCTTTTTTATTCGCTTTATCTTTAGCAGTAATGTATTTAAGGAAAAATAGCAATCGGGTGAGGTTGATTAGAAAACATTTCCCAAGCTCCTGGAGGTGCGATAGTTTTCTAAAAACAAATAAGAAGCACACAAAGAAAAGCAAAATATTAAAAAACAATACATAAATAACTAAATAATAAAATAGTTAAGGAATAAAGTAAATTTACACCTACCAAATGGAAATTTCCCCATCGACTTAAAGCGTTTACCATTTGTGATGCTTCGGATATTGCTCCACCTTCAAAGCTAAACGCTAGTATGCAGACAATATCCAAGTTTCGCTCATTACTGTTATTAACAAAATTAACTACAACAATTGGCTTTTTACAGAAAAAGGAAATAAAGTCACCAAAGTTGGAAAAGTCGCGACGTAAACCCGGCTCCGGATATCTCCCAGCCCAGTGTTACTTCCTTATCAGTAAACATAGGTTTCTTTTCCAATTCCAAGAGGCCATACTGCCTATAAAATATTACAGAAGTCTAAATTATTTTGTTTCGAGTGGAAACAGATACAAAAAAGAGTAGTTAACGGTGGTGTAACACTTGCTTTAGACTATCGGTGATGTCACTGGACAAATTTGTTCCGAAATACCGCAAGGCTGATGTATTAATCTGGCAATCTAATCTATTTTCCGAGAAACTGCTTGTTAACAAGACTGAACGCCCAAACTTGTGACCCGCGAACCATTCCAAGAACTGGTTCAGCATACCTTCTTCATTGACCTGTGATATGCGACGATCGAAAGAGAATTTAATGCTTAAAACTTCCATTTGGACAAAATTTTGAAAGACATTTAGCTTTTATGATCGAATTTTACTTTCAAAACCGAGGAACGTATTTGCATTATAACGATTTTTTGCTCTTCGGCGACGTAAACTGTTAGAAAAACGGTACTGGGTTAATTTATATCGAAGATAATTAATAAATACGGTTGTTTGAATCTGAATAAGCACATAACTTACTTTCGCAAGGACCTAGAAGATCGGTGGAGGAATTATGGCCAGGAAAACCGGCTACAGGGCTAAAGGCTTTATGGTCTAAAAAGGCGTAGAGGATCGGTGACGGTTCAATAGAAGCCATTAACAAATCCACTGCTAATTGTCCCACATGTCCCACCGAAACTGCAGGCTGAAACCAAAGAAAACAAGCACGTCAGTTCGAACTCTCTTGTTTCCTAATTTATGCACGTAACTTCTTTAAATAAGAAAGGTTACGTACCAAAATGAATGTGTAGCCGGTAAAATCATACGAACTTGCTTCATTTTCATTTGCAAAGCGGAGTAGCATTTTGAGAACTTTACACTAAACTCGGGATGAAATTTGTACTAGATATGATTTATTAAGCCAAAGACTTGAACTATAGAGTATAGATAAAGTAGGGTAAATTTACAAGTTCTTACTTGCAATAACTACGCCAAACACAAGAAAAACAGAATGTTTGTCGTTAGTCAACACTGAAAATGACAAGCGACTAAATGACGCCTATTGGGAGGAAATTTTCCCGCAGCATGAGCTGCTATCTGCTGGTAAAAAAAGCAAATCTGAGGCTTAGAATTTGCCGGAGTATTAGGATTAGGGTGCCTTTCTTGAAACCTTTTTGGATGACATCTAGATCTGCGTTTTATTTGCTACAGTTGCGTCCTACCGCGTCAGTGAGAAACGTCCGCATCAGGCGCTAAATTCGTTTTATTTACGACGAGCGTTGGACGCGCTGCTCGGACGCGTCATACCAAATAAAACGGTTTGTAGCATTCGCTCCCGTCAGTTTTCTAAACATCCCTATTTTAAACGTAAACATATATCTCACGAAGAATGGACATAGAAACATTACTTTTAGTGATTAACTGCTATCGAAGTATATTGGCAGGGTCAGCTTTCTTAATTCAGATCTTTCTGCTCACTTATAATTGTAACCGCTAACATTTTCACTGCTTTCAAGTTCGAGAAAGATCTGAATTAAGAAAGCTGACCCTGCCAATATACTTCGATAGCAGTTAATCACTAAAAGTAATGTTTTTATGTCAATTCTTCGTGAGATATATGTTTACGTTTAAAATAGGGATGTTTACAAAACAAACACTTACTCCTGTCAGATTGAAACTTGTAACCCAGTCCATAAACCCGTATAGTCTTTATGTATTTTACGTTTTTTAACAACGGAAAGGTTACTTTACAGAGATTACCTAAACAAGCAATAACATTTGCAACAATATCAAGTTTCACGATTTTTAAAATAGAATTTTAGAGTCTTTCCAATTCAACAACACGAACGTTCTTATCGTCCTTTCCAGCATGGACAGCAGCAATTTCTGGAGTTTCCGGCCAATGCAGTTCGATGCACAGTGTGTATATGAGCACTCCCAAGATGGCGCCAATGTGCGGTCCAACGATAGGCACCCAGAACCAGTTATAGCCTCGATAACTATAATACAATCGAAGTGAATCATCACATGTCCTTTATAACTTCTAATAATGAAAGTTAACGAGGTTTAATGAAAATTACTTAAAAGTTACGTTAAAACTATGTCTAGTTAATATACAAGTCCACTGATAACATCCCACAAATCTTACCTAAACACATCAGTACCCCATCCGGCAATGAAGGTAAGGAAGCGAGGTGCTAGATCCCTAGCAGGATTAATAGCATAACCGCAGTTGGAGCCGAAGCACACTCCAATGGCCAATATAACGAAACCAATATATAACGGAACTAACCCGCTCGGAATCGACATATTTTTCTTGTCAACAATGGCGCAAATACAGAGTAGGAGAAGCATGGTTCCCAAGACCTATATAAACACGCACAACTTCGTAATCAACCGAAGTATCTTTTAAGGAGTATTGTTTCTTTTTACTTGATCCCCAAATCCGCCTGAAGCTGAGACGTATTCCGCAGGGTACGTGGCAAATATACCTGCGGTGCCGGTATTACCATCAATAGTAAGATTTCCGCCCGAAAAATCCCATATAGCTTCTAAAATAAATTTAAAAAAAATTCATCACTTCGTAATACTGAACAGCTCTAGTTCTTTTACACGATTTATTCTATACCTGAATAGACTCCAAAAACGGATGCTGCAGCCGCCAAGGCTCCAAGGTATTGCGCTAATACATAGGGCAGTAGCTTTAGCCAAGGGAATTTACCAAATATCGCAAAAGCGACTGACACGGCAGGATTCAAGTGTGCACCTAGAACCCAAACAAAAAAATAAACATTTTCTTTCCACAAAGAAATATGTATACTTGCCTGATACTTTTCCGGCCACTAGAACTCCCATCATGACTCCTAGCCCCCAACCCCAATTAATCGAAAAGAAATCCCCATTGACATACTTGGTGAGTTTAGACTGCGCCACGCTGGCATCACCAAATAACTGTAATTAAACAATAAAAAATTAAATGTAAAATCGAGTAGGTACTATTTCGTCCTGAACCTTATGTTCGTCCTGAACTTTAGGAATGTTGTCTATTGTAAGATACTGATCCTTAGCTTCTGAAGCTGCTCTATTAAACAAAGATATCTCTTGTTGATTCTAACTAAACAGATTAGTAAGGGTTTTCCAACGAAATTGCTATTTCAAGGCTCAACGAAAGCTTGGCTAGTTTTGCAAACTACCACAAGATGGTGTTACCGCCAGGACTATGTGAGCAACAGGTTCTCCAGCTTCAGAATCCGGAGATAAAGGGACACATAGTGTGTATTATTGTTGCAAAACGTTCTCCGCAAAACTAGTGACAAATGGGTGTCACTAGAGTTGAAAATTGGTAGTTGGATTGAAAAGCATTTAGGTTAGGTTAGAATAGGTTTGGTTTCATCAACCAAAGTAGACGACAATCGTTAAAACTCGCACCTTTCTTTCACCCCACTAGCTGAAAAATGAGAGTTCATTGTTAGACAATGCAACTAGTCTAGTGTCATTTTTGAACCCGGGATACATTACGTACGTTTGTAACTAAATCCAGAGAACGTGTTGATCTGGGGTGTATCTGAACCGAACGCGCATCGGTTCTTTCTTTCCTAGATTATTTTTTAACCCCTTATCTATTATGCGTATGTTTCGAGTTAAGGCCCCTTGATTGGAAGCTCTATAATCTTAATGAAAATTTGATTAAGATGCCATTGTTTGTTATGAAGTATTGCGACATGCCAATGTGATACACTTAAAGAGATTGGAAAGCATCCAGAATGCAGAATAAAGCGAAACTATGGGTCTGCTGCTTCAAAGCTAACAATGATTTCAATAACACAAAACGCGCCCGAGTTTTAGTGAAAGTAATATATCAAATCTGCACACTACACTCCAATATGAGCACGAGACAGTTAATGTCTTAAAAAACTATTAGTTAAGTTTACATAGTAAGTTAAATAAAACGAACTTCGATTTAGAACAAACAATATTGTTTTCTAGAAAACTTTCTCTTTTAACTTCTTTTACGAAACAGTTGTCAATAAGGTTAATACTTCCTAAGATACTCGCATTCTACCTGGCCCGTACTTTGATCCTATTGCCGAAAACGGGATTAAAAATCCCCAAAAGTAGGTCCCTACAGTGATTTTCCGTCGCTCTAGGTTTAAAAGCTATTTCAATGACCTAAAAGATATCTTTTAGAGAGAACAACAAGCTAATTCTTGATATTTTATGCCATGTAATAGAGCAAGCAGGTCTTTCTCCAACACCACTCGGAAAGTGTCATCTCTCGGTCAAAATCCTGCTTCGTCTGATGTTCCAACAAACTTAATTTTAACATTTTAGCACTCATAATTGAATACTGAACTGCATATTACGGTTTTTAGATAGCTTTGCTTGTTTACATACAACATACAAGTTTACGTCCAAGCTGGCGGGAAGGAGAGAACTAAGTGCTTATGCATGGGGTATATACGAATGCGCATTACTTCTGCGCATAGAACGGTAAGAAGGATAAGTTTATAACGGCAAACTCATTTTGCATTACCTTTTCTCTTAAAATGCACTAAAATAGTATCTTTCCAACTTCACAAATTGCTTTTGCTCGAGTAGGTAAAAACTAATTTGCGTTTTTCAAATTAGTGAAGCAAAGCATAACATTAAAATGAAAATGAAAATTGTCATAGCATTAAACATTAAAATTGTCACGTATTTGACGTAAATACTGCCTACATAACTCTCGCGAACTTTTCGCCCATATCTTGGGTAGCTATTTACATTAGCCATTCCTAAGAAGGGCCTAAAAAATTTCACTTACCACAAGCAAGAAGGTTCCCAAAAATTCCGCCAACATTTCGCGTATCAACGGCGTTTTAATTTGGTAAGACTGGAACAGCTCCATGGTGTTTCGAACGGTCTCTACACACGGAAAGTCAGAAAGAAACTGGGCTTTTAGTAGTCACGCATCCAACACCTCGTATACTGTATAAAAGAGTCTACAGCTTTACTAACAATTTGTCCCCAAGGAGATAATACACCCTGTTCATCTAAATTGTCTATTTGCTCCCTGATTACTGCTGATAAAGGTTGGATGGCACCCAAAACTATCTTTCTTATCCACTTGTATAGCTCCTACAGACCTTTACACGGCAAATTTTTATCTTTTAAGAAGACCCTTTCGCGGTCCGATAGAAACTTCCAAAGAAAAAACGCCGCTTCGTTCGACGACCGCGATACGTTGCTGCTATGGCAGTGTTCTTCGAACCCTAGTTCACCCCAGATGTTCCCAATTTCCCTTATTGCCAAATACTTTAAGGGACAGTTCCTCGAACAATCTTTAGAAACGTCTATATAGGGACCTAAGTTCCCAGGAAGTCGAGAAGCGTATGAAATTCGATCCTGGGACGGTATACGGTCGGAAGAAGCAAATTGTATATAGTAAGACGCTGCTTACAATTTATCTATTTCGTATCGTGTTGCAAAGAGGTTAAAGAGCAACCTACATCGAAAATACCATGATTTAACTACACGCTTCTGGCTGCCAAATTCTTTACCATGTGGGATACGAGGAACGTTTTACAATACTAAAATAAACAAATGAACAAGCTACCTATATCCTTATTGCTCCAGACGCTATCTTAGAAGTAGAAACGTGTAAGAAACGTTGAACTTGTTTGGTAACTTTCCAATTTACGAGAAACCCTTCTCAATCCTGATTCAAATTAAGAATAACGGAAGGGGTGAGAATAACGATTTGCGGTTGAATTGAACTGGTTTAAATTACTTGTTCCAAATTGAGTTATCTTTCGTGTAAATTATTGGGAGCAAATTCAACGTGTACTTTGCACTTTCAATTTCGAACGACTTTCACTTGGAGAGATAGACAACACTGAACTGACCGAAATGGGATGCTATACGGTACTTTTTTAATCTATTGTAGAATAGCGTGGACGCTATTAAAGAGAGAGAGAGAGACCAATAGACATGGCCCAAAACCCTTTCCTGAAGCTGTTGCTCACATGTTTCCTAGAGGACCCAGAGATTTCTTTTTGGCATCGTCCCTTTGACTACGGCTACAGTCCAAGGAACTACGTGGGCAAAACAGGATTCCAAGGATAAAATTCTGCCTATGTACTATACTGCCAGGCAGATTCATTAGCTCAGCTTCTCATGGAATGACAGTTTGAATATGAAAGGTTTAAATAAAACTTACAAAAAATGTGTAGCAAAATTTCTTAACAGTAGTATTGCCAATGTGAAAAGAATGTCATTTGAATTTTTCTTTTTCGTGTTTTAGTTAATTTGCAAAAATAAAACTAGTTCTCTACCTATGACAAGAAATAGCAAAGTTTGCAAATTCGGAACTGTTGTCTTCTAGACTGTATTTCTAGAGTGTTTTCTGAAAAAAATGCAGGGAAATTGGGTATACAGTTTCTAAGTAATCGCGCATGCCGTTTTGTGCGCAAAAGAAATACGCGGTCATTTACCCCCGGCACGCCCTTAGAAAGTAGTAACGCCATCTCGTGATCGTTATAGGAAAAGTCGTTAAGAACTAGCTAACTTGCGGGGGTCCCAAAAAATCACTTTTTTGAGAAAGTTACAATCGTTATCTACTCACTTGTAATCTTGAACAATACTGCGTGTAACCTGTCAGATGTTTAAGTCTGCTCGGCGGTAGCAAAGGTTCAAATCCAATTGTAACCACACACAGAACACGTGGTTAAGTGGATAACTAGAGATTAACTAGTCCCTTCTTCAGAAAGTTTACACATCTTACACTTTAACGAAGCAAGATGAGCAAGGAAGATAGGTAGTCCATTCTAAATTCTTTCCTGTGGTAACAGCCAAAATTGCGACACTCTTTTATGTCTATATCGCAAGTAAACAGTTTAACTAGCTTGTTCTACGAGGCAACGATTGCAATGATGCGTTTGTGATAGGACTTCACACGGGCTTCCTTCTAATTCTCTTGTTGATCTAATTTATTGGAACAGAGTGTAGAACACTTGTTCAGATATTAGGAACAATCAAGCGCTTGCACCTGTGACCCGGTTTGTCGCATTCGCAGTAGCTTGAAACATGTGTTCATAGTCGGACCAAGATTTGGCTAGTCAAGTCGAAAGTTTACTTTTGTTCGAAAAAAATGCCTTAATTCGAATAGAATAAGTGATAGAATATTATCATGTAATATCTAGGAAAAATTGCATGCACATTGGATACGTGGTTACAAAGCTATCCTGTGTGTCGTTTCATGCGGAGAAACAGCGCTAATATACTCTTACATAACAAACTCCGTGCCACCTCGCGGGAGCTTGGGTGTAACATTCCCGTAGCTTTAACCTTTCCTTAAATCGGCACTTATAGCATGCTATAGCTTAACTTGATACATAAAAGCTACGGCGAGGAGGCGAACTTGTTTTGCATGGGAGTACCGTACATGCACGCGCATGGCTTCTGCGCATTTAACAGGGGTCCTCGAAAACTTTACAACTTTACTTAATTTGCATGCCGTTTCTTTTTTTTAAAAAAAATACACAAACCCTGTCTAAGAAGTAAGGCTTTCCGTGTTGATGCAATTACTATGTTATGAAAACCACTTACAAAAATCTTCTAACTTTTTTACGCCAGAGGTATTTTTGCTATTCCTATGCTATCCTGCCATAGCAAGATAAGTTAACAAAGTCGGAACTTCCCAATTTCCAAACAATGAACGCTTTACCCCTAGTTCCTCTCATATACCTAGACCTACCGAACTTTTCCAGTAGTGCCCCTTAGGCTATAAATAGCTCCTTTGCTTGGAAACGACGGTTAAATGACTCAAGTTGGACGTCACTCGCTTTTGACGCGCCTCTTTTGAAACGACTTCAAATAAAAGCCGTTAGGAATGACGTCATCATAACATATTTCAACTTTTCCTCTCCCTTTCTTCTCAAAGCTTCGTTTACTGTTGTTTTCCTGGAAACAGAAAGGTAACAGGAAAGGAGTTATAACTGAAAACTGAAAACTTTTTAATTAACATCCAACATGTAATTTGGCGTGTCATAGGATCCCTTTGGATAATTGCCTGCATTTATAGAGCGTTTCTGTGCTATTTGCAAGTAATGGCAAGCATTGTCCATGCCCCAAATGGGAGACGAGAGGGTAAGAGGGTGGGAAAGCGGAAGGGGAGGGCTTTAAAAGAGGAAGAACCTGTTGCGTGCGTACGGATGTACATACGTCTCTGATGAACTTTCCTTCCCTTTCTTTTCCTTCCATTGCATCCGCTTTCGCTGACGTTGGCGCTGGTCACCATAGCAACAGTGATCGACCGGTAATCTGTATTGCGCCTCCTGTGGAGGCAAGCGAGTTCACAAACAGGTGAAGAGCTAGTGCTGGGCTAAACCGGGAGCACCACTGCCGCAGAGCTAGCTTTGCTTGTTGGCACTTTTCTATTTTTTTTTCTTTAAATCTTAGTTCGCTCCCAAGATGATATTCGTGCCAGTGAAATCTGTTCATCAATTAAAGTCCAGTTTTCCTTCCCAAAAATTCCTTCATTAGATGGAATTCTGACTGGTACTAGAGGACAGTTCCAGTACGTCCGGTTTGTGTTAATTCATGAAGGCGTTAAAGTTTTAGCTGGCTGACTGTCTACCAAATTCGCCCAGGTAAATTTTCTTACAAAGTTTGGATGCTTACATTAAAACAGGCAAAATTGCTGTGCAGTGTGTTACCAACCGTTTAGAGCTATTCATTGTTGATCCTGAAGATTCTCGATCATGATCAACAAGTTCAGCGCTAATCCAATGCGTTTGTGCTTAAAATAGAATCTATAGTAATACATATTAACTTTGAAATAACTAGGTTAATTTGCTAATTCTACTGATGACTGCCATTAAACGCGCCGACTTTATCACCTGTTGCATGATACCTACGGGGAGCTCGAAAGTCTGGAAAGATTCGTTACAATTACTGACAAATCCATTAAATTGTATTCAGCTTCAATGAAGATTCGTGTATTGTCTCCCGACAAATTTAGGGGAATTTTTTTCTGTTTCTTTGGGAGGATTTAAAAAAAGGAGAATGCCAAGAAACTGAGTTTTTGATTCTCAAAGAGTTTTTTTAGTGATCCGTTTCATCGCTGCAGAAATGATCATGCAAGCTTGAGAGTGTTCCTTTTGTGTCTCTTTGGCCGAGAACAAAAAGAAGAAGGTATGGGAAAAAACATAGGGCCAAAGCGTAGGTATATATTGGTTAGTACGGGGCAGATAATCCACAGGTGTTGACTAGACGTTAGGTTAGAAACGATCGATAACCAAGCCGGTCTTCGGTGCGCGGTTCCGCACTCAATTATGGTCTGGGGGAGCGCTTTCGGATTTAGTCCCTCATCCCCGTCTTCTCTCTTTTTTGATCCCGATATAAGAAACGTTTTTATTTTATTTATTTTTTTGCCTTCCGATATTTTTTTGATTTTATCTGGTTCACCGCTGAAGGGAAAATAATGCTATAGCTGTCTAATACTCCTCAGTTCATGGGAATGGTGGGAAGGGTCTTTGAAGATTTTTTTTTTCTTTTCTTTTTTTTACAATTTTTATACGGTTGAATGATTCAGGTTTTCTACAGTTCAATGATTTAGGCTGTTTTTCATAATCTTTGGCTTTTTTTCTCCTTTTGTATAGGAAGAAGAGGATTGATAGGATACACGGATGCACTGCGCTGCACTATTGAGCCATGACTGCAGCAGTATGCTTTGTGTGCAACTTACCCATCTTAAGCCATCAAGTCCGTAATACATAACAGTTCTTTTGGAGGAAGGAAAGGGGACTTGAAATGTTGTTTTTGTGATAAATTTGTTTGTCTTTTTCTTTGGTGGGGTGGTGGGTATGTTGGGGGTGCTGTGGGTTTATAGGTGGGATTGGTTTGGCAAAGTGGGAATTGTGTGGAAGACCTGGGGAGAGATGCGGACCCGCCTACGAGTTTAGCGGGATTGAGAGGGAGGCTGGGGAGAAGAGATTCCGCAACTCAATTTACGACCGTCAGTCCGCCACGGTAAACTTACCAAAAACAAACCAAGAAATAAATAGAATAAAGAATATAATTTTGGGTGGACTTCCATGAACGTTTTAAAATTGATTGAATGATTCAAGTAACTCAATGATAATTTTTTAAGGGAATGTAAAGGCAGTTAAGGTATTGGAAAAATTTGAAGAATTCTAGATTGAAATTGTGATTCGTGATTTCAGAGATTCGAAAATTTGTACAGATGTAGTTAAAGAGTTGAAGGATTCATTGAGGATCATGTTCCAAGATTCAAAGAATCCACGATTTGGAAAGAGCCATTGATTTCGACCATGGGAATCACTTTAGATCGCTTAAAATCGTGAAGATTGTTAAGATCAGAATCGTTATAGCTTTCGATTCCAACCAATGCTCAAAACCTCAGAATCTTGCGAATCTTTTCGATTTTATGCGCAGATGATTTGAAGCAAAAAGCGGTTCAAGACGCAATAAATTCAAAGATTCCAAGAATACATGACTTTAAGATTCGAAAAGGTCAAAATGTTTCAAAGATTCAAACCTTCAAATAACTAAAAGAATCAGAAGATCCAAAAGATAGAACGTTTCGAAGATTAAAAAAATTCGAAGACTCTTGAAAAAGGGCAAAAAGTCTATAGTAAATTCAAAGTTTTAAAATTTCTTTAATGGAATCAAGGATTCAAGGAATATTAAGAAATCAAACACTCTTCAGAATATTCAAAGATTCGTCACAAAATTCAAAGATCCGTCACAAAATTCAAAGATTCTTAAAAAAAATTCAAAGATTCGTCACAAAATTCAAAGATCCGTCACAAAATTCAAAGATTCTTAAAAAAAATTCAAAGATTCTTCAAACAATTCAACGATCCTTCAAAGATTATTAAAAAATTTGGGAGAATCAATGATTTAACAAGACTTACAAAATTTAAAGAATCAAAGTTTGTGGATATAATTGACAAAACTATAGAGCTACACTTGACATCTCACCGACGGTCAGTGGTCGCCGTAGGTCCTCCTTGGCTCAGTTGACGGACATCTTACGCGAATGGGGCTCGAAAGAGAAGGGAAATGCGATCGGCAGAGGTAAATGTTAACCCCAAACGCGATTCAAAGATCGTAATATACTGACAAATCGTCTCTGTTTCTATTTATTTTTTCCTTTGGAAAAGGAGGAGGGACCGATAGTAGTAGAGGAAGAGGGAGAAGGGAATCGTTGGCCGATCTTGCTCGGAATTTGCCCTGGGGTCGTCGAGAATCCGCGGCAGCTGCTGATGTAGCTAAGTTCAGGAAACGTCGCGAATCCTTGGCTGATTTCAGCAAACATCAAGTAATCTTTCAATTTCCCCCACCTACTCTCATCTTGTGTTAAAATCTCACCCAAAAAGTCATTTAACTCTCAGGGAAGACGAGATTCCGGAGTTGGGTCTTCAGCCAGTAGTCCAGGAGCCGACATCAGCCGCCTTTTAGTCCGCCGCGAGAAGGACGTTTCTGTAATAGGCGGACTGTCTAAACGCTCCGAGAATCGCTCCAGTATCTCTCCTTTGATTCTGGGAGACTTGCGGAATATCGGTAACAAAGCGGTCAACGTGGCATGTGGTACCTCCACGACCTGTACTGCTACCTCTCCTGGTAAGCATCTGTAACCTTCCTCTTACGACCAAATCCTTCTTTAACCTTGGAAGTAACTATGAAGGTTTACCCCAAGAGACGTTTAAGAAGTCACCCGTGCCGGTATTGGTCACGAGTTCAACGATAGTAAGGCCTTCCCCTTCACCGCCTCGGCTGAGTCCTGTGCAAGGATCAGTACCCTCTTCTCCGAGGATTACCTCCTTCCCAGTCGACCAGCAGACTTGCTTGGAAATTGCCCTCAAAGTGGGCTTCCGTGAAGGACTCGTGAAGCTCAACCCCAACGTAGGCGTGGATGTAGTTTCTTTTACGGACAAAGTGTCCCAAGACTCCTGCGCCGATCCCACAGGGTCCAGACGAGGAAGCAACGGACTAGTCGTCAACAAGACCCGCCGGGATTCCAACTCCCAAACCTCACCTGAAATAACTGGCTTCACCTATCAGCCACCTGCCTCGCCTCCGGGTCTATCATCCCTTACCTTGGGAAGTCGGGAGACCTCGCCTAAGCTCCATAGGCTGCGGAGGCAATCCACTACCTTGGATGAAGGCATTCCAACGGGAGGTAAGACGGGCAGACGGGGCTCGCGACCGTTCCTATCACCCGAGGCTACACCCGGCAACGAGGATGGCTGGAAGAAGGTAAAACGGCCTATTTTGATTTGATATTTGTCCAAACAAGTTTATGTGATACGACTGTTGTGGGTTAGAGTCGAAGAGACTCGTTGTCGCCTGATTCCGCGGCGGAGGACGGCTCGAACTCGTTTAAGCGGAGCAGACGTGATTCGAGGGGCTACGGGGATTCCGATGCTGTTATGGAATCCAGCCGAGGCAGGCTTAGACGCCAGTCCACTGCCACGGATGACATGTACAGGTATGAGGGGACTTTCTCATAGAATTGTAATGCCAACTGTAGGACACGGAGTAGAAGGGGATCCAAGCCTAGACCGCCGCGTTCGGATAGTTCCAGTACGTGTAGTTCCCGGGAACCGTCACCGAAAGAACCATCGATGAGGTGAACGTCTTTTTCCTAACCCAAAAAAGCTTGGACTTTCTAATCAAGTCAATACTTTGTGTCAAAGTTGGCCACTCTAGTTTAAATCCTTGAAAATGACAGGAGACGCTAATGTTGCTACTGATTTACTAGGCGACAGTCGACTACGGAAGAAATCCTGATCGCCAGAGGATTCCGACGGCAGTCCACCACGGAAGAAATGATCCGGTGTCGGAATTTCCGGAGACAATCCACTACGTGCGAAGACCTAACGAAGTCGCGCGGACGGAGAGATTCTTGTGCTCAAATCACGGACGGGACAATTGCGACCATGACTGTGGAAACCACGTCCACGTTCTTCGATACCAGTACTCAAACAGGTAAAACTACTTTACTTGTTGTAAGTGCGAACCTTTGGGAGATTTTCAAACCGAGTCATACTCTCGGGTTGTCTGTCTCTAAAACAGAACCTCCCAACTTGTATGATAACAACTACTACCATGAGGAGTGCTTGCGGTGCAATTCCTGTGGGGTGAATCTAACGGGTCCTAGTCAGAAACGAGCTAGACGATTCAAGAACCAAATCTTCTGCGACCTCCACTTCTCGGACGTGGCCCTCTTAGAAAGCTCTGATGTCATGCAGCAGCTTAGGTCGTTCAAGCCTCAAAGTTTGGGTTGTGCTGTAGCGAGAAGAAAGTCCTCCACCACCCTTATCTTCCCGTTGCCACCTCAAGCCTGTTCTGGTAAGTTTGTCCTTCCCCCAACTTCCCGCAAAGTCTTGCAGCGTCTTTAGCAGAACTGAAACCGCCAGTTGCAGCGTCTAGGCGACTACGGTTCGGCTTGGCTGACGGATAACCCATCCTGCTGCCTTTCGTTTCTTTAGCTGTCTAACATTCTGGACTCTTGCTAGACGAATTTTGTGACGGTTACCCTCACAACTTCCTCCCAACGCCGGGTTACTGGATAGAATGTGCCCGACAAAGTGCTCCCAAACGGAACCGTAACGATGGTTACGGGTCGGATCAGGAAATCCAGGAAGAGGAATCGGAAAACGAAGAGAACGATAAAGGGAGTTCACTGACTGGACGAGAAGACCGTGAATACGAAGTCAAGAAGATCCATCACCAGAATACTCAAGTAAATACAACCTTTCAAGTTGTAATACTTGAAAAGCGAAGGGTGGTGGACTGTTGAGGTGACTGCTTTGGTAGGTTACGATGTCATTGCCTGAGCCCTGGGGTTTTTTGAAGGTCAAGACTGCAACTCAAGAGCAGTACGACCGTACGGGTACCTTTGAGCTGACATCTGTGGAACAAGAGACGTACGAGCGGTACTTCTATGGTTCTGAACATTGGAACTACTTTTCCAATGATGAAGACCTGGGGCCCGTCATACTGAGTCTGAAGCAGGAGATCATTAACGGACGGGATCAGTTCAGGTAGAGAGATTCCGAAAAAAAGGTTCGGTAATCGGCTACGGATTAGCTTACGTAAAGAAATTGTGTTAATAGGATACTGGTCCGAGCTATCAGTTACACGGTACATGGTTTGATCCCAGCCTCTTGTGTTTTTGCCGACCGCTACAACAGGGAAGAAGTCGTACGATCATTAGGAAAGGAAATCAACCTCAATCCACCCCTGATCCTGGGTCAGTTACCCGACACGCCTGAAGAATTGCTCAAATTGGACCAAGTCTTTATTAAATCCGAGCTGAAAGTAGGCATCATCTACGTTAGGGAAGGCCAGCACACCGAAGAAGAGATTTTAGACAATAATGAAAACAGTATTCTTTTTGATGAGTTCTTGCAAGTCCTTGGAGATAAAGTCCGCTTACGAGGTAAGTGAACTATACCTTTGCTCCACGTACGAATTCAGCTTTAATCAATAGCTAGCTGTCCTAAAAGAGATATTAATTCAAAGAATAAAAATTTTGACATTTTAAAATTAAGTGTTTTCGGTATCCTATTCCATTAAAGGTTGCTGCAGAGTATTTTTTACAAAAACTTTCACGAAAATTGGGTCAGTAGTTAGCAAGATAACTAGAGAACAGTTTTATGCGTAATAAGCATGCGCGTTCATATACGCCTGTACAAAGCCTTCAGCGCCATCTTATAACAGAGGCTGTAGATGTTAACTAAAGATTAACATCGACTAAACTATATGTCAGAGGGGAAAAATAAAATGCTAATTCCTGTTTTTGCTAGGATTTGACAAATACAAGGGCGGTTTGGACACCGTTCATGATTTGACTGGTTTATACTCCGTGTACACGCACTGGCGTGGTATTGAGATTATGTTCCATGTGTCTACTTTACTTCCGTATGAAAAGCACGACCCTCAGAAATTGCAACGCAAAAGACACGTGGGCAACGACATTGTTTGCGTCGTCTTTCTCGAAGCTGATCGAACAGACTTTTCGCCCGCCTGCATCAAGAGCCACTTCTTACATACCTTTATTTTGGTCCGAGTCAATCCCAAGTCGAGACAGAAACCTACGAAATATGAGGTTACCAAGTCCCGACGTTTTGGTTGGAGAATGACTTTAACTTTGACTGTTTTTCACTTTCTTTCTAGGTATCCGTTGTAACAAGAGATGAAGTTGGAGCATACAAGCCATACTTGTGGGAGCAGTCGGTGTTCGCTAACGGATCCATGTTTCGGGAATGGATACTCACCAAGATAGTCAACGGAGAGCGAGCGTCGTACTCGGCGCCCAAGTTTGCCCGGATGCAGGAGCGGACGAGGAGTCAAATGCTGGAAGATATCGTGGCCAACTTACAGAATCATGCTGAAACGGGACAGATCCCTAAACCGTACAGGTAAAAAGAAAGCCCAAAATGGAGTGAACTTTAATCTAACATCAAAAGAACTTTTATTTTAGACGTGGGTCTTGGCGACCTATTGGACACATGAGACCGTCGAGTCCGTTGCTTGACTCGGTAAGGGATAAGTTCGAAGGCTACGATCAATTGGCGAAAGATTTCACGAAAGCATTTGTCGGCGAAAGAGGAGAGGTTCCTACCACTCTTTCGAGTACGCCGCAAATCAATATTCTCTTCGATATTACCTTCCTGGTCGGACAGGGCAAACAAAAGAGTCGGTTGTGTGCAGTGAGAGCGATTCTGGGGGTTCGGAGCCGGTAAACTCACTGAATTTATTCATGGAAATCTTAATTACCACTCTTTTGGTTTATAAATCATTTGCACTAGGGTATTCCAAGAGATGTTGTATGGAATTTGTACCGGTTTTGGCTCTCCGCAAGTTCCAGTGGCTGAATTGTTAGCGCGCGCGGTGCCTACCCTGCACAGTCCTTCACAAAGACCAAAGTCATCAAATTTTCTCCAAGTACCCGATATAGAATCACCTAGGTACTGACCTTTCTTTATTCTGTGAATACCCACGCAACTTAATAGAGTGTTTTTGCAGGCCTAAGAGTGTTCCAAGTAGTCCTATGGTCGTTCGAGCTTTCTCGCGATTGGGTAACTTGACCGCCGGGTGGGGACGATCAAGCAAGAAGCAAGACCGGCTGACTGTGGAAGACAAAAAGTGGAACAGCTCACAGGATTGCAGTAAATTTAGCTTTAAACTAACAAGGGAACGAAAAGGATAATTTGGACCTATTTTTTTTTACACTACTTGAGGTAAAGAAGGAAGAGATTCGAAAAACGACAGGGGACCATCGTTAGCTGTGCCTAGGCTTAGTGTTTGTGCCGATACGCAGAAGGTCGACAGAACCAGATTAGCGCAATCAGAGGTACAAAAATCCTACATATTAACTTTAGTCTCAATCTACGATTTACTTTTACATGAAATTGAATCGTGCAGCCTTAAACCTAAATTTAGTCTAATTTTTGAACGTTTTCCGTTCTTTTAGTTTTCAGTAATTGAGTTTGATGCCGATAGTTTTCGTATTCTTTTGGATTATTTACATACCGGCTCGTGTCCTTTGACTTGCAACAATATTCCCGGCTTAATTTGCGCCGCTGAACACTATGATCTACCTGAGTTGCTCCAAGCGTGTTTCCATCATGCTAAGCAGTTTCTAAGGATCGAAGTGGTAAATACTCCTTACATGTTAAAGAAATCATCCTTGTCTTTTTTTTAAATCAGAGTAACCATTAATGAATCTCTCGTAGGTGTGTTCGATGTTGTCGGCTCTTGAAAACTACTATTGGAGATACACATCCGCCTCAGAGTTAGTCAATATGATCTTATCGTTCATTGAATCCAGAGCCTCTCAAGTAAACAGACGGTTTAGTAGACCATGTATATTTTAGCGGCCAATCGTTAAGATTTAGAGTTATTTTTCTCCCAAAAGGTTTTCCAGTGCTCCAACTTTCTAAGTCTCTCGGAATCCATAGTCCAAATGATCATGGCTCGTAACTTGGAGGTCCCGGAGGTTCGAAAGTTTGAAGCTATGGTCACATGGGCAAAACACCGAGTTCGAACCAAAGGCTCGTCTAAAGTTGACGCCAAAGTCGACTTTAGATGTACCATGGAGAGACTATCTCGAGATTTACGTCTTTACCGAATCTCTCCTCAAGACCTAATCAAGGTAAGTTAGAAACCATAACTCAACTTTAAATACTTCAAAGATCTGGTCAAGAAACTTTTTCTTTGGGGTATTGCTTGTTTTAGGTGGTTTTACCCAGCAAAGCTATCAAAAACGAACGGATTTTGGAAACACTCATGTTCCAGGCAAACTCGGGGATGTATCGCATTCAGGATTCCTATTTAGAAGCATGTCAGCAGCGATTACAAAAACAAGATTCGCGCTTTTCTGAATGGGATTCGTTTGATTACGGTGCTTGAAAATGTCGCGTGATTTTTTGATTGTTTGTTCTCTTTTCCGTTTACTTTTTTTCCACCACTTATTCAGCGTCACGTCCCATTTTCCAAGTGTCTGTCAGTGGGGAAAACGTTCAACTTAGCATGGCCTATGAGACATTAATATTAAATTAAGGGGAAAAGGGCATAACAGTGTACTTAGCCAAGTATTTACAAATTACTGTTACTATGTTGGCTTAGAAAGAGTCCTAGGAGATATGTTTCTTTGTTTTCATTGAACACCACTAATTTCATTTGAGCACACCAGTAAATATTCTTGTTAGCAAACCTTCGGAGGACGTGTATGTGAAAAAAAAAGCAAATTTCAAAGTTATAACTGATACGAAAGCAAATAGCATTACTATGGAACTGACCATCTTGCCGCCATTTCGCATGCGACGCACAAAAACGGAATAAACACTATATCAAATTGGCCGGAACATTTGTTGGCCACTTATAGCTAGGAGCCTAAGCGTACCTTTTCAAGGTTTGCGAAACCCGTTAGGGGAGTGACTGTTAGCTGGCTGTTGGGAATTCCTTAAATGTAAACAATTCCATCAATACCGAAGATAACTCTACAGAAATTAAACGCATTTATAAGAAAGAACAAAGTATGAATGCTCTTGAAAATAATACAAGCAAAACATAAAGGAATTTGCAAACCGAATAGGATGATCATCGCTGCAAACTAAGAAACAGGTGTACAGCTCAAAGCTTTAGGCTACAAAATTTAGGAAGTGCAAGATAGCTTCTATTGTTGCCTTATTACTACCGCATTGCCTGCACTACTACTTCCTGCCGCCATCTTGCACGCGAGAAACAGTTTAACGGTAACTTTCAGGGCTTCGTTAGCAAATGGATCGCAGATTTGGTGCCTCTTACAACATGAACAGTAGTTGTGTCTGAAAACTTTACTCCCCCCTTTTAAGAATGCCTCAAGAAAAACTTTCAACCCTGAAAGCAACAATACAGAAATTCGACACATTTTTATAGAGGAACAAATTATACATGACTTTCGAAAATAAAACAAGCAAAACACAGAGGAATTCTCAAAGGTCAATAAGATGACACGAGACGCATCACCGCTGCAAACTGAGAAACACATTTACAGCTCAAAAATTTTAGGCTAAAAATGTAGAAAGTGCAAGTTAGCTTGTCTTGTTGCTTTTTCTTATAGCATTCGTGGTCAAGAGCGTCAACAAAACGCATGGTACAAGACTTTTACGCTGGCCTGGCTCTGCCCCTTTTTGTAAACACCAATCTTTTCCTTTCATCTCTCCTGTACCCAATCTTAAACCATTCGCTCGCACACAATATTCGCGTACTTTCTTTTTTGCTGAGCAATATTGGTCGAATACTTCACCATTTTTTGTTTGCACTTACTCATCAAAAACGACCACTCTTACAATCTGCTTACCCGTAGGCCTTTTTTGTCTTAAATATGTACACACGATTCAGCAAACCAACGCTACTTTTTTTTTGCATTTTCCCCAAGGAGGAAAAACTTTTACAGGCAGTACAAAAAAAAAAAATTAAGTTCAAGGTTCCTATGGACTGGTGCCATCTCCCGCCATGAGATTATGAACTTGTTCCAGGCGGTAGGGTAAACGTTGCTTTTGAGAAAACTCATCTTCCTCCAAAGCCAAGCTCAGCTGGTCGTTGTACTTGACGGCGTAGCTGTACAACTCGTGCAATGCACAATTGTTGTTGAATTCGATAGTGTGGAGCTAAAACAAAAATAATGAAACAACAAAAAATACAATTCAATGACAACCTGGCCAACAAAATTGATAAAATTTTGAAAAAAAACGGTGTCATACCCTCGACTCCTCGGCTAACATTGCATTCATATCCTGATCTGAAATGGCAGGCATGGCTTTGATATCCGCGTAGTATCTCTCGACCCATTCCTTGTAGACAGGAATGTCTTTAGCAAAAAGCAACTTGGAACTGGGAGAATCCTTGCCTGAAATGATCCAAAACGATTGAAAATATTTCAAAAGGAACAAAACTTCGGTTCAAATAAATTTGAAATTACGATGAAACGACTTGAAATGATTCAAGATGATCGAACACAAGTAAAAACCTTCTCAAGAAGACGAAAAATGCTGAAAGCATTACAAAAATGCGGAAAAACGAGTGAAAGAAATTCAAAATGAGCATGAAATTGTTTCGAATCCATCCAAAATCACGAAAGAACGACTTCAAATGATTCGCAAACAATTGTAATAGCATTGAGAATTCTTGAAAATTATCAAATGCGATTAGAAATATAATGAAAACTACTGAAAATATAATAAAAATGTGGAAAAACGAGTGAAAATAATTCAAAATGAGCAAAAAACTGGTTTGAATCCATTCAAAATCACGAAAAAAAAGACTTCGAATGACTAAAAACGATGCTAATAGTATTGAAAATGATTCAAAATTATCAAACATGATTAGATGTGATTAAGCAAAACACAAAATAATTAAAATATTTCAAACTATTAAAAAAATCTAAAATCACCCGAAAAAATCGATAATATGAAAAACTTATTTAAAATAAAAACATAGGAAATTAAAAGTGAAGGTACCTAATCGATGATCAGACGTTGAGCATGAATCCATAAAGGTTTGGGCCACGACGGACAAACACGAATCCACAATGTTTGATTTATGGACATCGAAAACAAAATTAGGGTTCTTGATCAAATTCACCCAAAATCTCAGCGGTAAACTATTGGACTTCCAAGTGTGGACCACCTCTGGGTCCGTAATACTATGTAGCAGCGCTTGGTCGTCCAGGAAATCAAACATGTACTTGATAGCCAAAGGTAAGGCGCTGCCTCGGTTCGCTATACTAAATATGGTCTCGAACAGATCGTCCACGTATTTTTGAAGCGTAATTTTCGTTGAGAGCAGGCGCGTTAAATAAATCTCAGACACCATCTTGTTCCCACGTTCGCCTTCCTTACGTGCGTCATGATCATGGTGTTTCACCAAGTGCCATACCTTCCTGTCCTCCTTGTTATATTTGACCTACAAACAATGCAAATAAATCGTCAAAAATCCTCAATCAGACAACTTGGAAAAAAAATAATCAGGTTAACCCTTCCAAAGATCAAATATGAAAGTCATCAAAACCATCAAACAGATCCAGAATCAAAGACTCGACAAAAAGACCCCTATACAAAGACTCGCGAATATAAAAATAAAAGAATCCGTGATTGCAACTTCAAAGAATAAAAAAAAAACATAATGTAAGTGACCCAAAGATGCAGTACCAATAATCAAAAGAATTGCTAATGAGTTCAAAGATCCCGTGTGAAGTGAACCCAAGACTGAAATCAAAAGAATAATTGAATGAAAGTTTTGGTATTGAAAGAATCAAAGCGGAGAATCAAGCACACAAAATGTATGTCTTCTGAACAATAAAAGGATAAAAAGACACACAAAAAATCCTGTTCTTTTTTTAAGTAAATACCTTCATGGAAGAATCGTGATCTTGGTGATTCATAGGGGAAGTGGCTCGACTTGTGGGTGGACTAGCCGAGCTCAACTTGGACAAGTTGAGGTTGAGCGTCTCGTATTTATGATGTCCTTTATCCCCTTGGTTTCGATCCGAAAGTAACGACAAATTATACATGGAAGCCTGCTTGGGCACCAACGTCAATAACGCCCCGTCAGGTACACGATAATGGGACAGAGTATTAAGTTTTTTCCATTCACCATCCGTTTTGGAAGTCGAGTCTTCATCGTACAAGATGAGTCTAAGGAAAAGCGAATTAAAAGAAAGACGAATGAACACAGATCAATCAGAATTTCAAATGGGAATTTCAAGATTTTTGTTCTTTTTACCTGCCAGAAGTTCCAGTTCTCCATTCTAAATCCAAATCCTCTTTACGCGGACGCTGGCTAAAGGGCGTGGATCTGTAAATTGTGTCCAGCGCTTTTTCTTTCACTTGTGAAATGGTGTCGCAGTCCAGGACTTTGACGGGCGTGTCTGTGTTGTCTGTCATGGCATCCAATCCACTCACGTACATGGTTTGCGAGGAGATGGAGACGTACACCGTCATTTGCTTGTATTCGATGGACTGGCGGATGAGTTTTTCCTCAGACAAGGAGTAACGCGCTTCAGAGGTAACAATATCAACGGGTCCTTTGTCCACTTGATGCTTGATGGCTCTGAAGAGCAAGTACAAGGGCTCCCCAGCGCACTCGCGCAGGAATTTATACAACAAGAAAGTAAACCAGGCTGACAACATCTTCTCCGCCACACTCTCGGTTCTAAAAAACAATAAGAACATATGAAAACATGACAATTGGCCGCAAATTCTCTCATTTCCTCTATCTAACCCGTCCATAACAAACAAAAGTAACGCTTGAATAAAAGTAAGGCGTGAGCATTTGCAACAAGACTAACAAAAGACAAATTTAACATTAAATTCAACTTTTTCTTGCGAAATCGGTCCAATTTCTTTGAATTTCCTGTAGCTATCATCAATCACAAACAAACGAGCTTTAACACTTCAAATAAGGCTAGCGAGAGACCAATGCGAGATTAAACTGAATTATATCAGACTAAAATTCGATTCAATCCCAGAAAACAAGCTGAAATTCGCCAAATCTTTCACTTTTTCAGCAACTCTTGCAATGCACTACAATAAAAGAAATATACATATATGCAAAATCCAGGTTTTACCTGCGTAAGAGGAGTTTGGGATGACTTTTGCCCTCCATACACTTTTCAATCAACTCGGCCAAGAGCGTTTTCAAGATATCTGTGCCGTATTCCATCTTTCCTTGCAGCGTCACCATAATCAAAGAAGCCACATTGACCCTACGAATTTTCCAAAGAAATTGTTAATGAAATTACACATTCTTCTCTTCTTTGTTACAAAGAATGCGAAAAATCCGTACAAATTGCTACTGAAAATAAACTTAAATCATTCTTAATTAACTTCACAGTCAATAATAAACACAGTCGCATGTTAGTTTTTGACAGAATCTAGTAGTCAAACATTATTCTAAAAACTCTGTAAACTCTCCGTTTCTAATTTTGTTTCAACAGTCGTTCAGGTGTCTCGGCGGGTCTTACGGCGTTCGTTACTATGGTTATTCTTCACTTCTCACTTATGACGTCAGAAAGATCATAATTCTTGGAATTTCGTTCTTTCATAGCGTAACTGCTATTCCTCACACAACGAACACAAATGTATCACTATAAACCAGATTTTTACCTCAGAATTTGTTATTTTTAAGACAAAGTGGTTGTTTTTGCTAAAGTCTTATACGTTTTCAACAATGAAATGTAGAAAAAAGGACTGCCTACTATAACGAATTGTGAATAACTCAATAGTTAGTACAAAAATATCGAGCTTACCTGTCTCGCATGTAGAAATAGCGATTGCTTTCCAAAGTGCGGATAAAAATGAGCAAGAACGTCTTGTTCATGAGCAGCTGCCCAAACAATCTCAAGGCTTTCTCTTTACGCACCAATTCAGGTCGCTCCCATTGCAGCAAACCATGATCTTCCATGCTGGGAAACAAGATCTTCATGGCATAGGTCCGGTAGTCCAAGAAGGGAATGCCCCCGGAGGTCATATCGGACGTCAAGTCCGTCATTTCAGTCTGCAGCTCAGCGAAGGCTTCTTTGCATTCGGCGGCGACTTGTAACTCCAGCATATCCATGTGTTCTTGCATGCTTTTGAGTACGCGGGAGTTTTCGGTGGACTTGCGGCGGTACGCGATGAGAATCCCAATCACTACCAAGAGCAACCCCACGCCGCCCACGCTCACGCCAATGATGACCGACTTGGGCAGATGGCCGTCGCTCCCAGCCGGCGACGCATAGCTCAATTTGCCGATGGTGTAGTTTAAACGCTGGCCGACCACCACGACCACTTCGGGTAAGTCCCCATTGCGAGGATTGACCGGCGGAGGCTGTTCGGGTGGCGGTCGACACGTGAGTTGGTAGCGCGAAAGGGACGTCACGTTGCAAGACGTTGTTCCGATCCAGACTTGAACGTCCCGGTCTTGGCAGGCGCGGTCCAAGTGCTGGCCGTTGATGGTCAGGTAATCGCTCTTGTAGTACTTGACTTCCTCGTCAAATTTCTCATAAACAGGGTCTGGGTATAGTAGAAACGACGAAAATCCAGGCATTTGCGACAAATTCCGTACTGATTGAACGCTGTCCATGAGGAAGCCGTAGTCTAACTGCATCGGCTCGTCGCTGTTCGTAAACAAGTTGGACAAAGCGACCGTTGGTGACCAACAATTCATATGCTGTGAATCCACCACATCGCAAGACTGAATCCAACAAAAAAAAAAAAAATCCGAAATTATAAAAACTGCCTAAGAAACTCAAAGAATCAAATTATTGTAATGAAATTAATCCCAACTTTAAATATTAAATCCAAAATTTAAATATTAAAATTCAAAATTTTAAATAAAAAAATCTTTAAAAATCTAAAAAATTGCATGAAAAAACTCACCCAAAGAATCTAATGATTGCAATGAAATTAGTTTTTTTTTTAAATGGAATTCTAATAAGTAATGTCGACTGTAGAGGTTAATGTTCATAAACAATTAAACTAATAGAATTAGTAAAAATAGCCAATGAGTAGAAATCGACTAAGAAATCTCAATCTAACTTAATTAGACTGATCATTAGAGAATGAATTCCTGAAAATAATATAAAAGTAATTAAAAAGGGCTTTACATAATTCATTAGACATATCAGAGCAAAATTTTTTAGTAAATTAGTTGATAAGTGAGTCAAAATAGTACAAGTGATTCAAAAGAGCCTTAATTACTACAATTTCATTAAATAATTAGTAAAAATGCACATACGCTGGTGAACATTTCGCCGTCCTGCATCTTGACATACATCTGCGGGTCTTGGACGTGATCCAAGTGTTGGCCCATGACCGAGACCACAATCCCGCCGGACGGAATTCCTTTAGGTACTTTCCCTTGACTAACGATCCCGGAATCAGCGTACTCGATGCTCGGGTCCTCTAAATACTGATAACTTTCCTTCGCGTAACTCCGCTCGCCCTTGTCAAAGGTCATCCGAAACGTGCCATTACAGAGGCGATTGGAAGCACTCGTTCTGCACTGCGCATGTGTCGAATTCGTCCTATTTGAAAAGAAACCAAAAAAAAACACATTAATAAACGCCAAATGAAAAAAATAAAAAACGAAGCAAACTTGATCTTCAAAAGGAAAAATGATAATAAAATTGGCTTACATAACGATTTGACAGGAAAGACCATCAATGTACGCCGCAATATTGCTGCCCGCATTCATATGCGTGCCTCGGATGGTAAGTAAAGTCCCTCCAGAGCGCGGTCCACGTGTGGGAGAGACGTGCTCAATAACCGGGTCCACAAACGAATACGCTTCGTTGGATTCCCCCCGGAAATTGGCCACGCGGACGATGACAGGTCCTCTTTTTAACTCATTCATGCCGGGACCGTCCACCGAGCACACAATCCTTCTTGTCCGCACATATAAAGCCTCGTAGGGTTGACACGGAATGCCTGCGATGGTCACTCCGCTATAAATGTCACGGAAATCCTTCCCCAAGTTGACTCCTACATACATACAAACGAAAAAATCCCAAGCAAAATGTTATTTACATCTACTTTCATCAACCCGTCTGTCAAGTCACATAAAAACTGCACCATTTTCTTCCTTTTCATTGCCGTTTTTTTTTTTGCTCTTAGGAAGACAAATGTGCTTTTAGGATAGTTCAAGGGTGAATTGATTTTTTATGAAAAAAAAAAATCTAGACGCAAATGATCCTCGCCGAGAGGTAAATACAGGCAGAACTGATTCCATGGACCAAAGCAATTGTGGAAATGCAAAGTGATTCTATACACTAAGTGATTCGAGGAAGAGATTCTTTAAAAAAAGGTGATTCTAGCTTGAAATGATTCTAAAATGTGATTCTAGTAGATACTTTTGTAAATATATCGGAAGAAAATACTAAAATTACAAAGGCAGTAGACCGAACAGAAATTTGATGTACAAGTGATTCTACTACTACTAAAAAAAAATGTAAAAAATTGGTTTAAAAAATTGCGTTTTCTATACCAGTAATGGTTATGTTAGTGCCGCCTTCCCAGGGTCCCAACTTGGGTTCAAAATGCGTGATTTGGGGATTAGGACACGTCTGATTTCTATCCAACCACACAGCTGCTGCCGTATTGGCGCCTTTATCGCACTGCTCGCGTACTTCGCAGCGATCTGCTCCTTGGCACCAGCCACAGCTGTACTTAACAGGCAACGCGAGACACAATCCGCAGTTATCAGCTTTGTCTCTGCATCTATAAATCAGCACTAAAGAAACAAAGTTCCCACGAAAAAAGAAACCATTCGTATTAAAAACGGCACATTAACAATTCCATTGCGCTTACACTAATAAAAAAAACGAGAAATCACAAATCTCTTGTGTAAAACAAATTAAGAAAAGGAAATTTATTTAACAGAAAATAAGAATTTTTACCATGAATATTGTCGGGGTTATCAAGCGGTTTGGAGCCGCCCCAAATGACGGCGAAAGCGGCTGTTGTGTTGGGAGATTTGGAAGCGTAAGAGAATTCCATATCGTCACAGTAAATCGTATCGCCTAGTAATTGGGCGGGGACTCCATAGATCCGGCCTTCAATACTAAACTGACAGACGAATCGCGTTTGCACAATGAATTGCTACAGGGGAAAAAAAAAAAAAAAAAAAAAAAAAAAAGTAAGTCTTCTCAAATTTTAGGGATTTATAAAATTTACCGCTATATTATCCACTTTGACACGAATACTTCGCTTGATACCAGCCGGTACCAAAATTTCGGTGGTTCCCCCAGCAGTCGCATTGATCCGGGGACAAAACCCGGGTCCGCTTCTAATGCTTGGTCCAATTCGCTAAAAAAAAAAAAAAAAAAAAAAAAAAATTAATGAATCACATTAAATTCAATCACTCCCCATTTCACATTCCATTCAGCTAATCTCAAACGTTCTAGTCGAAGTTAAGTGTAACCAAAGAACTAAATTACCATGGTTACCATATATATATTAAATAAAAAAATAATACGAAAAGTGGTATAACATTTTCAAATGTAAAATTTAAGGGAGATCAATGAAACCGTTGTATTTTGGTTTCTTTAGGGTTCCTGGAAGGATAAAATTGTAAACTTAATGATCTAGAAAAAGACGTACAAGGCGAAAAACGAAAGACGATGGACTGAACGAGTAGTAACTAAAAGGAATTAAAACTTGTGTAATTTTTCCTTACATTGACGCCAGTGACGAGAATATCATTCCGGCAATTCTCAGCAGTGTCATGGGTGCACCGATGGCCATCCACGCACCAATCACAAGGGAAGGAAGAGGACACGCATTGCGTGCACGAAGTATAGGTCGTGCAATCAAAGAACGTGAAGTTGGTGGCTACAAAATCCGGTCCGGTCGTCATCCTCACCGACAATTTGGCTGTAAAATGATCTAAAACCCCCCCAAAAATACAAGATTAAACCTTTAAGCTCGATGAATGGAAACTTTTTTTCTTTAGTTTTTTTTTCTTGCAAAACTTACGTTGACCAGGAGGATTGGGAGGGATCAAATCCGTACGGGGCGTGGTACAAGACACGCCATTGGCTGTCCGGGTCGCATTGGTAAGCAATGTTTTGCCAAATGCCGAAAAAGCGCACAAAAACTGTCCTGGTAGTGTCGGCAGATTGTCAATAACGAGCGACAACTAAAAAGGGACGGAATAAAACAACCATACATAGTAAAAGTGAATCTCCCAAAGCTTTTCATCAAACAAAAAGAAAAGGTAATCTATACCGTTCGCGCTGTAGTTCGCTGCAACTGATGCGGTGACACGGTGGTAATGGTAGTACATCGCCCACTTTTATACGAAATCCAGTACAAGGGATCTTTGGCCGCATCTTGACAATCACTTCGTAAGCTGCACCTGGAAAAATCAGACAAAAAAGTTAGAATTGTATACAAAAAGTCTCTCTCCCTCTTTTCCTCTGAATTTTCTATGTTTTCTGGACTTTCTGTCTCTCTTTCTCTATGGCTTTCGGTTTGACTTCTGGATTGTTGGAAAAGCGAGCCAAAGTATAAAAAGGGAGAAAAATAAGGTAGAGAATCTGGGCTCGGGCTACTAACTTATGGATAGCCCTCGTTTTGTAACCCATTCTGCTATTTTCCGTCATGGCAAGCGATCGTTAGAGACTAGAGACGTTTGGTCTTTAACAATTCGGGGGATTTTACAGCGCAAGTCTGATATACAAAGTTTGAGGGATTTAAAATCGCGCAGTCCCAAAATCCTGAAAGGATTCTTCTACTCGGAAAACTTAACTCGCGCTGAAAACAAAATACATACGCCAAAGACGGCGAGGGAGAGGGCAGCTTTTGAGCTCGTATCGCCAGGAAAACTTGGGAAGTAATACATAAACTTACTTATTCTCAAGAGAGCACCAACCACAGTAAGGATCACGGGCGCCCAGACATTCGCCGCAGGTTTTGTAAACGGCACAATCTTGCACACGAACTTTGGAGACCTAAATGAGAGGGCAAATGATGACAAGTTCAAAGAATATGGTACATTTATGGAAAGGTAGAACACGACCAAGACCAAGATTTTTCTCGTCAGAAGCTCAGAGTTTCACCGGTAATACAAAAAAGAAATGAAGATTATTTTTACTTTGGAATTTTTGGAAGATTTCAGTACGAAATCATGTTTTTTATGATTAATATGTTGTTCTTTACGTTTAATATGTTTAATTATAATGATTATACATTTGAAACTGGTATGATTTTGAAAAACTAAATGAAAAATGAAAGCTTTGAAAACTTATGAAATTATGAAAATTTGGAGTAAGTTTGAGATATTTTTAAAAATCAAATTTTTTTAAAATGGAATTTTAATTATTTGAACTGATTTAATGATCTGCAAATGTCGGGAATTTTGAGAATGGTCTGGATTTGAAATGGCGAATTGAGAACAACTGAAACGGTGACGAATGAAAGAAAATTGAGTGTTTACCTTGCGTTCAGTCATGACGTATAAATGCATGCGTTGGGGGTCAAAGTGCAAATCACTGAGGACTGGGCTGCCTTCTTCCACGGGAAGATCGCCATATTCGGCAGCTGCTTTCCCACTTTCGGATCTCGCGCTTTCTACAGCCACCTGTGAAGAATTTCTCTTTTAAAATTGAATCTTCCTTCCTCCTTTTGTCCCCTAAAAGGTCATACGTGACGCTACACTAATAGTGAATCACCGAATGTAAAGGGTACAAGTTGGTACAAGTGAAGCTAATTTGAATTTATTTTAGTAGTTGAAAGCATGTGAACACATCTTAAAATGCGAACATTAAAGAATATGGAAGGACTAAATACAGCTTATAGGAATGGCAAATAAACCTTTTAATTCTCATGGTTTGTAAAGGTAGGGTTACTGGAACTATTAGTTATTAATAAACACAATACTAAGTTAATAGCAAACAAACTCGAATTAGTTAAGAGTAAACTAATGAGTTGCACTTTTAGTGATTAGAATCTTAGAGAACGATTTCGGTAAACGTATTGCTATTGACTTGTCAAGATGACAGGTATCGATTTTTGCCGATAGGCGTTCCTTTCCGAAGGGAAAAACCGGTACTTTCCCGACAAACTGCACTGGCAACAATGCCAGGAATGCGAAAAAACTCGTATGTTAAAAGCAAACCCAAAGAAAACATGGTATTACTTTGTTTACAAGTAGTAGCGAAATAATTACACTAAAAGAGAAAGATGATTAAATTTGTTGTAAATCATAGTGAATCACTTTAATATACAATTAATTATACTATTCAACAAATTAACAAACTGTAAACTAAAATAATTGGTACTAAAAAGGTGTTGTGATGATAATATAATGTACTCGGGAACTTTGGTTTTCCCAAAAACGAACCGAAACCGTTATAATCCGGGATTTGAAAATTGAAATCGATTTCTACCGCCTCAATTCCTTCTTGGTTTCCCATTTATGTTATTGATAACTCGCATGCTGAAAGCACCGAGACCGTACAAGTTCATAGCAAAGAAGCTCTAATTTGCAAATTGCAATCCTAGCAGTTAAGACTTACAATTGAAAGTATTACTAATAGCCTATCAAGGAAACCCTAATCAATTTCGAAGGCTTTTAGTCCCTTTCATATAGGGAAAATTCCCTCTCTATATTAGTTCTGTTATGTCCGCGTTTATACGAGCACATTTTTCTTGACTACTTGAGGTACATGAGAGTTCAGTTGTAGTTTCGCCGTTTCGGTGAAGGTTTAGAAGTTGCGAATAGATAGTCAGAAAGTTGAACTGCAAGAGAGGTTTAACGGTCTACAGAGAAAGCGTGGTCATTGTAAGAGTGCGAGCAAGGTCAGCGAAGTTAGTGGGTCCAATCAGCAGTGCTTACAGGGGGCAGACCTAGCCATATAGAAACGTTAAGATACTCTTCCACCCCTTCCTGATTTTATAATATAGACTATTTAAATTGTGATAAAATATTTTCGTGATTTATAACACTTCTATTAAATTTGACTGTTGTCAGTGTGAACGCTCGACATAACGAAAAAGCAATACCACAATCAAACCTAATTGTCAATCTTAATCCTTATGTACTTTTAGTTCAGCAATAGTTCAATAGTACGAAATAGTAAATAGTCAAATAATATCACGATTCCTACATAATTTCTTCTAGTACATCAAAGAAAGAAAAGATTTTCGGTTGTTTTTGTTTACTTTACAGGGAATTTTTCATCTATTGATTATAACACTACGAAGTCTCGATGTTGTCAAAACGCAAACACTCGAAATCTTAAACGAGCTACGTAAACACCAATCCAAACCTAATTTGTTCCCTTAATAGTACAAAATAAATACATCTTGTCTTTCCAACTCTTTAAAATGGCAAATAGCCATCTCATATATTTCATAACTTCATATATAGATTTTTAATGCGCTCTTGTAGTATGCATTACTCTAAGAACGCTAGACTTGGTTGGAAATTTCTTGGATTAGCCGTTCACGAGTTACTCGCATTAAAATTTGGGTCCTGACGTCACAGAGGTGTTGCAGAGCGGCTTCTTGCAGTTACGGCGCTTGTTTCCCATCGTTACCGTGTATATCTACATTTGAAACAATAAACAAAGCTACCGGGCGCTACGTCTACATACACGCACGTGACGTTAAGAAGCCAGGAGCTCCTATTCTCCGAAATTTCTTTCTTTACTACTTTTCTTTCTCTCAATTGCCCTTTAAACCCCTTTTATGTGTAGCTAAATTTCATTTCAAGCATAAATCTACTAGTTTTTTACGTCCTATTAAAACCTCCTCTTAAAAACAACAACTCTTCTTTATTTACCTTCTTAAGATGGCCTTTGGAAGTCCCTAGGAAGACCACCGTAAAATCCCCCGTGGAAGTAGCTGCTACTGCTGTTAAATGTTCCGGAAACGTAATCACTGGCTGTTCAGCTACCGCGTCTTCTCCTCCTAAAGGCGTGTTCACATCCAGCCCGCAAAAATCCTCGCTAATCGTTTGCAATTTCTACCGGACAACAAAAAGATCCAAAGGTTCAAGAACAAAAAACTCAGTTTAAAAAAAAAAAATAATAAAATCACACTTTTTTGTTTAAATAAAAAAATAATAAATTCATACCGTGAGGATGCAGGGTAAGCTCGGCGAGATAAAATCCAAGCCCCGGCTGCCTTCTCCGCTGAAACACTTTTGTATGTTGCTCATGAATTTCCGCCGAATGGATTTGAGCGAGTACACGCACAGCGCCGAGCTGGCGGTGGGTTTGTTGGATCCCGCGCCTGCATCGGACTCGCTCTGGCTGAACACGGCAAAGAGTACATCATCTTGGGCCCTAATGCCCAAATCAGCCGCTAAATCCGAGCCTGGCTTATCCACGTACGCCGCTTGTACCAAATTAAAGCGCGTCCCGTTGGCCGCGTTGCATTCTAACGGTACTTCCGTGTACGAGTAATAGTCCTTGTCGTCCTGGCAGACGCGGACAAGCTTGGAAATGAAGGGCGAGGACGATGTGGTCTTCATCTGGCGCGTCAAGAAGTAGCTAAAGCCCTCACTGCTGAACCCATACACGTAATGAATGGGGTAGACCTCGCGCGCCATGGTATGTACCGCCACTTTGGTCCCTGTGGTGACGTCCATCTTGGCCACTTGGAACATTTCGTTCCGGGCCAAGGACCGACTCGCCACCGCCGGTACTTCCGAGCGGTACGGCGAATTCCCCGTGTAGGTGACGCCCACGTAGAGCACATGGGACGACGGGTAATTTGGCGGGCCCGGTGCGATGAAGACGACGGTCGAAGCGGTGGAATTGTTGGCCACGACCGGCTCCCGCACTTCCTGCAGCTCCTCCGAGATGTTCTTCAGGCTGCGCACGCTGCAAACGCCTTGGAAGAGCGAACCACAGGCGATCAATCGCGTATCCGTGTAATCGATGACCAACGCTTTGTTAATGTTGTCGGTCGGCCGGCGGGCGATAGAAGCCGGGCAATCCGCGGCTGAACATTCAGGGTTGTCGTCTTTCGGGCCCGTGGGGACAGTCACCAGACGTTCCAAGTCCGGCGACAGTTGGAACAGCCGGTTGGTGCCGCCGACGTAGACCAACGCACTGTGCTTGTCCACTACCAAATGTTGTAAAGGCTGGTTGCTGGGGTCGTTAAAACTTTGTACCACCACCGCTCGGCTCATCGGTAGCCAAGATACACACGTCAGCCAGTAGAGCACCAGCCATTGAAAATGAAATTGTAACGTCAAAAACTTGCTGGATTGTATTAACTTTCCGTGCCATGTAGACAGGGTCAACTCTGTAGACTTCGTTAACTTTGAAGACAACTTCGGAGACAACTTTGGAGACTTTGTTAAGTTTGTCCCCATGCTCAGCGTGGGAGCCATGATTTTCTGGACTTTTATTGCCAGCAGTTTAATTAAAAAAGGGATGGGGAAGGGGGCCCACGTGGTCAGGAATGCAAGTCGCCTTGTGCTGAATCACAAACAGGTTTGCTGACCGGTTTTCGCGACTCGTCCTTGCCAGCAATCCTGCTCAGGCGGGATTTCCTGTCTGCATGACGAGGACATTCCGGAAAAGTAGCATTGAGGCAATCATCTCCTGCTGGTCTTCAATTCTTCAACGAAATAAATATAAAAAACATAAGAAACGAAAAATGAAAATAGTTTTATTGCTACAGCTTTTTGGTGGTAGGTTGCAATTAGTCATCAGGGCCGGAAGCTATAAGCTATTTACACCCGAAGATTGCAGGATTCATGATATTATCTATCTATGACTTGCTCTGGTATTTTGAAATGACTTCCTTTTGCAGTAATCTTAAGGCAAGTGTTCGAGGCTTTTAGAATCAAAGGGAATTTACCCTTTAGATAGTGTTTTAAGTGTAAGATTATCATAGGAATCATAGGAAACGTCCTATGATTAGAAACTGACCAATAATAACGAAAGTAGCAGTTGCGAAAACGTTCGAAGACATTCAAAATGTTCATTTAGCTTGACATCGAAACAAATTTATCAATACTGTGTTTAGCTTTTCCCTATAGTAGCTGGCTAATGACTAATAAAACTTTCGCCATTGAAAACGTTCGAAAACGCTGAAATTGTTCGTCAAAGGAAATTTCTTTAAATTTCTATCGTCTATTCTACCGTATATGTTTATATGTTTCTGCATGCTATTTGAATGTTTCTATCGAGGTAGCTTTGATTGGAAGCGAGGGATCTTTTTCCTATGGTAGAAACTGCCTAACAATGGATGTTTGGGTTACGAAAGACAGAAAACGTTCGAAAATGTTCGGATTTCTGCTTATCAGATGGTTAAGTCGCCTACACAATTACGTCGTAATTTTGTTTAGAAGTAGAACACGCGTGATTTATAGTCCCTGCCCTAACTTTCGTTGCTAAAAGCCTTTAATCTTATTTGTTGACTGTCGGGAAAAGAAGCCGAAAGGAGGCGTTGATAGTTGTTAGGGCGCCCCGCACCTTGACCATTGGCTAGGTATGGCTAACGTCCCGCAGGTTTACGGGTCATCAAACACCATGCCGCTATTGACCCTCAAGATGTGTTGATTCCTTGCTTTTCCCGTCACAAACCTTAACTTTCTGGCTCACGCTCTTCCAATTAAGACTGTCTCATGTATGTTTAAAGTACTAATGAAGCTTAAGAGCGTTTCTGTGTTAGTTATCTGGAAACGAAATGGGATGTTTATCAAGAAGAAAAGAGAAAAACCCAGAAATTCCTAAAACGGTTCGATGTCCAATGCGAAAGTGAAGGTCACTTGAATGGTCTTTGTGAAACTGGATACCTTTTTTGCCAACTATGCGGTAAAACGCCAACTGTTCGAACCAAGAGCGTCGAGAGGATTTTGCCTCGAAGTTTTCGGTATGAGAAAACGCTTAGTTTTTTAGGGTGAGCACACCCCAAATCTGAAACAGAAACGCTGAAAGTAAAAAATAGGGCGTCTTCCGCCAGAAGTCTTGTTCGAAGTTAAGAAGTACGTAAAAAAAAGACTTGACAAATCTAGCTGAACAATTCTTCTTTATATTGGTTTATCTTCCTTCTTTGCTGGAAGTTTAAGCATTGACTGCTATGCATATGTTTGGAAACGTTCTTCATGTTTTTTCAAAGAAATTTTCGGAAGAGGATTTTCTGGGCCTTACTTTGGAATCAAGCCTTTTTGCTCCTGATTTACATCAGATCCTAAGTTGGTTATGCAGAAGCACAAAATCCTAAAGCGAAGTCAAGACTTTCTGCCTACTTAAGGATATAGACTATATGCAAGCCATGTAGCATTCATCTGAATGTTTAAGGGCATGAGGCAATACAGAAAGAAATCTGGGAAAACATACCTCAGCTCACACAGACACAGCAAGCCAATTTTACGGTTTGATGATGAAAAGTAAACACGCTTCTTGTTCTTCTTCAACCAAGCACCTAAGAGAAGCTTCAATGATCAATAATGGGCTACAGAAACGTCAATCAATTAATGTTTCAAGTTTTTCACTGAATTTCCAAAGTTTCTTACTTGAAAAAGCACGCTGTAATGGGCTTCCACACCCGTTATTTTATCTTTCTTTCCTTTTCAAACACGCGAAGGTATATCCACAACAGAGGGGCAGGTTTAGACTTGTTAGACGTTTTCCCTTGAGAGGAGCACAAATGCTAATATAAATGAATGAATGTCTAATGGCCGCAAATCGCCATACGGCACACGTTTTCACTGCAAAAACTGCCAGAGAGGATTAAACTCGAATCACAGACTTGCTAGACACTCTCATCAACCCCAAACACAGCAACTAAACATCCAACAAAATCCTCAAATGCTCTACATATGTCACACAATCGCCAATATCTGTATGCACGCTATTCCACACAATGCTACGCTATTGCACGCAAGTGTGGAACCACTCCCTACTCCCTTACTTTAGCTGCTGCGGCACCAGATTCTTGTCCAAGCCTGGGGGAAAAGAACGCTTCCAATGAAGCTTCCTCCGCCATCTAGTTACGAACGTATAGACTAATAATCACATGGTTTCTCCAATGGCTCTCCAAGCGCGCTATTCAAGCCCAACGGTTTCTTCCTACTTTCCTGTATAACCGAAGCAATGTTTCGCTCTTAAATTTGTCCTAATCCTAAGTTGCTTACGTTCTAACAACCCAGAATATGAGACATGAATCATACTCAAAATAATTGTTAAAAGAGCGTTAAAGCGAGCAATAAATCAACTCTAATTTAAATTTACTTGACGTGAAATTGTAATGAGCCGATTTTGTTACTTTCTACACGGACTAAAATTTTGTTTCATCTCCATTTCCCTTTACTTGCTAATTACTGACCTTTTCTTGCGACTAAGTACGTCGGACTTCAAATAATGGGCGTGTAGAACTGTTATTGTTGTGCAAAACTATTTGCAGGTTGGAATGCGTCATAAGATTTTTATGATCACCTTCATAATGCATCCGATTAATGTAATTACATTATAAATTACAAGTTGTATCGGGTCCTTTTCTCCTCGTCGTTTTAACAAAGAAAGTGCTGCTGTTATGTTTTCATAAGAATTAGGAACAGACCGTACGAAAACTTGAGCCGTTTTCTAAACCCCAAAACATAACGGACAACGACAAGTGCAAAACAAACAGCACTCTAGCCTTTCAACCCCTCCACCGCGACATACTGAACGCTATACGACACACAAACAGCTATAACAAAGGGCAGTTACGATCACTACAGATTGGTGCCTTTTTTCAACAAAAGAATTTGGAAAGCTTGTAACTAAAGATAACTCCTCCGAAATCTCTTTTTTATCACCAAAGTCAAACTTGATACGTGAATATCCAGGAAGACCTAGTCGCCCGGCAATTGAGGTGAACAAAAGAGGTTCGAGGCATGCAACAAAGCTACAAGTAGGCATCAGTACTGGTAATGCACTCAATTTGGGTGAAAAAGGGGGAGGGGCTAAGCTGCCAATCTCCTTTTTCTCGTTCTGTCTTACAATGTCAACTAATGAAGTTGGACGGAATTCGAAGCATCTAACCCAAGAAAAATTGTTACGAAAATTCTCTTTTAAATACTAATAATACCTTCTAGGATGACCTCCCCATTGGGCACTTCAAGATTAGGTTCTATCAATGCCACTGTAGCTTCTTCTATGGTTTCTATCACTCCAGATAACGTGTGGGTCAATTGGTGCTGCTGCGTCCATGCTTGGTGCTGCTCCTTGTAAGCTAGCAATGGAATAACAAATACGGAAATGTCGTCAATAGTGGCAGGTCGGTCGTCAGTCCGCCAGCTGCGTTCTACCACCTTCCCTCTTGAGCTCATAACCAAATCTTGTGCTGCTGAAGTGAATCTTGGACCCCGCAACATAAAATGCATTAGAGTCAAGAAAACGCTACACGCTTTTCAATACCTATACTTATATCTGGAGGCATCATCTTCAGAGAAGTGCTGTAAACTACGCGTTACAATCTCGGCAGCTAGGGCATTACTAGTAACGTCCCACAGCCCATCTGTTCCCATTACGAGAACGTCGGTAGGAAGAATGGCTTCTTTTTCCAGGTTCACAATCCGTACCTTTTAAATGTAAATAAACATTGAATTAAATAAATACTAAATTGAATTAAATATATATTAAATTGAATTAAATACATACTAAATTGTACTAAATACATACTAAATTGTATTAAATACATACTAAATTGAATTACATACGTACTAAATTAAATTAGATACGTATTAAATTAAATTAATTACATATTAAATTGAGTTAAATGCATACTAAATTGAATTACATATTTGTTGAATTGAATTAAACACATTAAATTTAATTAAATGAATCCAAACTGCAAAATTCGTATCTTTTAAATAAAAAGTGAACACTCAAAAGAAGGAAAAAGAGAGTGAAATATATAGTGTGTTTTACTTCAGGCTGGGATGATAAGAACGGTTTGATCCGCACTCCAGTGCTCAAAGCCTTCAAATCGTGGTCCCCGAACCCTCTGGTCACTCCAATGGTCCCCAGAACGCGGCTCTAATGGGCGCAAAACATTCGTAAATAAGAATTTTAATCCGAAAAAGCTAATTAGAGATTACTCGTTTGCCTTCTCCGTACACGACGGGGCACTTTAGGTCGTTTTCGGTCACGGTGCGGTAGATCCAGCCCGTCATGTAAGGTTCTCTGCAAGGTAACTTCATGCCCAAGTCTTTTCTCAGGGGTCTTCGCCAAAAATCAGTGGCTGTGAACTCCGCTCCGAGCAAATCCGGTTGCAAAGCAGCCTAAACATTCCACCCCGCCCCCAAAAAAAAAAAAATATGTGGGCTATTCTCTTCCCCCAATGGTTTTTACCAGTTGTCGGACTCGTTGTCGCTCCGTTTCAGGCGTAAAGTCGTTGGACAAGGGATAGGACTTGAGGTTTCGGCACAAAACTGCTCTAGAATCACCAGCATTGGCGATAAACAGTCGGCCGAGGATGAAAAGGGCGACTAGAACGGTGCAACCCCCTGTTATACAGAATTTCTTGCGGTCTGTTTCGATAATTTGATCCTATTTGAAAAGGTAGAAGTGAATCTGGAATCTGAGTCGGAAGTTCTCAGAATGAGTTACCATGTCATGGAAAGCTGATTCTAGAGCGCCCACAATTAAACTATCAAGATCAATGATCTTATCAGGGATCCAGAGATAAGTCCCTGAAGGGCTTGGGGCCGACGAGCCTTGTCTCTCTGGCATGGGTACAAGATGGTTTGAAACCTCTTGAAGTTTTTCCTGAGAAAAAACGAACAAGTTTGAACGTTAGCTTCGATATTTAACTCAAATTTTAACTCAAAAGATGGATTTCTTTACATGAATGAGTAGAAGCAGTTGATTAGACGCTACAACAGCTGCACCAGACCCGGCATGTCCGTCGAATAAAGCGAAATAATGGTAGGGTAGATACTGGGCAGTATTGGTAGCATCTTCGGAAGCTGAATTGGAGGAATTTGAAGTTATTAATCCGTAACGGTAACTGGCTTGATCCTCGTTCCGTAGCGACTTCCCCGCATTCACAGCTCTACCAAAGACAATTGAAAATTAGATTGCATTTAGGCAGTTTGGGGTTTTATAAATTATATGGGTAGTTTTGGGGATAACTGAAGATAAATTGAGAAAATTTTTTATTTTTAGCATTTATTAGAATTTACTCAGCGTAACCAGCACACCAAGGGAGTTGACTGGCATCTCTAGGGACGATGATAGGCCGAACACTATGATCTCCTGTAGCTTGGATTTCGTCGTCGCCTTGTAAGAGTAGAAAGCTGGGGCGTGAGTAAGGAAACTTGAGAGGTAATCTGTTCTGGGGGCTTAACTCTTCGACTTTGTCATTGGAGACGAACGTATCTTCGATGCTACTAACTACGCTCACTACTGCACTTCGTAACCGATTAAACATGATGATTGATGTTAGAACAAGAGTCCGAAGAACAGGCTAAGCATAGCGGTTACACGCGCAAATTTCCTTTAAAATGGTGTTCAACTTCCGAGAATAAATTTGCCACAACAAATATTACGTCTCCAAACACAGAATAAAGACATTCCCAGAGAAGGGACAACAACAAGGAAGTTTCCTGTAATAATATTCATTGCGCTCTTCACGCCTCTAAACGAGTAAAGTTTTCCCTAACTGCACCAATTTTCCTATTATCTCAGTGCAATAAGACGCCATCTGGCGTGCAATAAAACGCCATCTTATTGCGTTACATGTAAGCCTCATTGCTTGCCGGACGCCATCTATCATGAAATTAAATGAGTGTTTTTGTAATATAAATATAAGAACCGTAAATTTAGTTTGTATTACTTTTCTGTTGTAGTCTTACTCTATTGTTGCTAATTAGTAATTTGTATATCGAGCCTCGTCTTTTTTAGGAGATTTGAAGGGAAGTTGCCGGTATGGTGTAGCCGGTAAACGCTTATTAACAAAATGGAAATGATTACCTGGACGGCCGAAATCAAAGCGATTTTATTTTGCGAATTTCATCACACGGCTGGACCGCGAATTTCATTCCAGGTTAAATTTCACCTTACATATTAATTCTACTATACTACATTTACATAATCAAAATTTTAATTTGTAATTTTAATTGTTTTCCTAGTTAATTAAATAAATATGTTACTAGTATCTAATTGTCGTTTCTTTTTCTCATTTGTAGGTTCCTCAAGATCATGTACAAAAGGACATATTCGACGCCATTAGCGTGTACATCATTCCCAAATCTCAGTTGGAAAACTGTCCTGTTACGGTGTAAGGAATTCACGTTTATGTTTTTCTTTCTTTATTTAAAAGTATTAATTATTTATTAATTATTTTGTAATACTTTTTTTAATATAGAAACGTACTGGGGCACAAGATCATTGGCTATCCGATTCGCCTCGTCAGTTCGCAATACGAACGCAACGCTTTACACTTTAACTTGTGTTTCGTATTCGAGTCACAGGCGAGAACAGTGCATTACGAGTTAGTTGTCAAGAAATTAGCTGAACATTTGGTAAAAGTTTCTTAAAGATACCGTGTGAAATAATTCAATGTTTACTTAAACTTTTATTCACCTTTATTCATAGCTAACACTAGAATTGGAAAGCCACTTTCTATCGAATGACAAAACCAAAGCTCTTCTTCCTTCCATATTAGAGAAAGTGCTTGTTGGACTCAACCAAAACGGAGTTTGCAGTATCACAAGTAAATCTTTCTCCCAAATTCTATTCCTTTTGGCAACAAAGGGTTTACAAAATAGACAAAGATACATTCCTTATTATTAATCAAACGTCCTTTACTCCTTTACGAAGTTGACCAATCTACGTTGTACTTGAAAGTCGTGGGTGTGACTTCGGATCCGCCTACTGTCTTGGATCACCATGTACCGGTACTTTCGGATTGGTGGCAAGAGTATCCTCGTGTTGAACAATGGGATTTAACGACACAACAGGTTAAAACGGAATTCTATTTGAGTCGCTTAGTTCAAGAATGTGTGAAATCATTACAGATTCTCCCACATATTGATGGGGTGAACCATATAGCTAAAATTGCTACCGAAGCTGACGTAGACGGCGGTTTAGTAAAAGCGTGCGTCCAAAACCTCTTGTAAACACCGTTATTTTACTTAGAATTCGTTTGCTAATTACGTTTTTAAGGTACTATGACGTTTTAAAGCTTCTACCGATCTTTCAGTACTGCAATATCTACTCATGCACTCCCAAATTGCGGAATCTAACCACTAGTCCTGAATTGCAAGAGCTTTGTCTCACCGCTGTGGCCAAAAATGGTGGGGAAATCTGTTTTAAGTATGTTTTGTTCGCGTAATTAAGTGGTTTTTCGTGCTTAGAAAGAAAGCGTCCAACGCTAAGAGACGTTTTCTTTATGTACTCTTCCATGACGTACGGTACAACAGTACGGGATTTGTGCATTCGATGCAATCCCCAAGCGTTGCGTATTGATGAGCTGAAACTTATCCAGTTTGGACTTTTACACAATTTTATCCGCAGGATTCATAAAGTATGATTTATTTAATGAAAATTGTGAGCTATTATGAGTGGAATTTCTTCCCCCACCCGCTTGTGTGGTCGTGTTTTAGTACCCAGTGTTTTGCGCGACCGGAGGAGCAGCACCTGATAATGGTAGTGCTGGGATTCATGCTTTGTGTAATGGCTTAGCATCCTATGATGAGATTTGCTGTACCCTGGGACTGTCGTATACGGAATTGGATAACAAAATCGATATGGACGCGAACATAGCTGCGTTATGGAAATGATTTATACCCTAGAAATTACACATTATTTTGAATGTTAAATCCTTTCTTTACTATTTTTGAAAATATTTAAAAAACAATATTAATTATTAATTATTGTGTTATTAGTGTATGTTTAGTTCTTTACTTCTATTATTCTCAATTTTTCAGAAATTTAAAGAGTAAATTCGTGGATTAATCGATAACCAACTAAACTGAAATCGAGCTAGAACGTAGATAAGGCACAATATCGATTGTAGTATTCAAACATCGGGAAACTTTACGGATTCGAACAGTTATGCTACGGAAATATTCGATATTTTAGATATAACCGTTAATTTACACATTTAAACTTTTATTTGGAAGTATTTCGCTCCATTTTCGATTCTGCATTGAACAATATGAAAACACAGTTTAAAATGTACTTTCTCATATTTTCTCCAGCACCACGCACCAGTTTCCTTGCTCATAATAACTATGTTCGATTCGACAGGCGCTAATATTGCTTATTAAATAATCCAGTTCTTTCTCGACAAAAACATGATAGTAACGATGGAAGGTTTGACTCTCGACAGGTTTATCTGGCGTAGAGTTACGTGTCCAAGGCACGAAAACATCCGTATGAGAAAATCCTGTCCTATTTTGGTGAATTGGTAGCACACTAGTCTCATCTTTCATTTGACTACTAGCTAAAGCTGTTAGCATTTCCTAAACAAAACCACGATAGGAAAAGAAAACCAAAGAATATTAGGCATAAATCTGAAAAAGCGAGAAAACTTACCGAATCGTTTTTGTTCTTCTTCAAATAAGTTGACTGCTCTTTCCCATGCGTTTGCTCTTTGGCCCAGACGTAGATTAAAGCCCGCCCCTTTTCCCGTAGTACTCGCACAATCTCCTGTACAGCTGCCAAGCGTCTTTTCTGTGTAAGATCATGAAAATGAGCATTTCTAATAGTATTATCGTCTAAAATAGCATACCGGAGTGGCCAAGTGATGGATAACTGCAATGCAAATTATAGCATCAGCAGATGCATCGCGAAAAGGAAGCTGAAGACAGTCAGCTAACGCAACTTGCATCGATTTTTCATGACACAAGTAACAAAGCTTGAAACTTCTATCGCATCCCATCTGATAGAACACAAAAAAGCCATATCAAATTGAGAAATAAAGCTCTTAAGATCTTAACGGAGTCCCAATGCAGCTTTTACTTTCTTGACTGCTCTCAGATTGAACATACTTCAATTTTAGACGAAAACGAGCTAAAAAAAAACAAACATAAAAACGCTAGAAATATACCCCAAACGAATTTTCAAGCAATCCCAGGTACTTTCCATTGCCACAACCCACGTCCACCACAACCGAGCCCATAGGCAACTCGTTTACGAACTTTAACACTCCAGGCCACGGTCTGTACCTCGTGCTGCTGAAATGTTCAGCAATATTATCGTAAACCTGCAAAAAAAAAAGAAAAAAAAAATTCCATTACTCAAAGATGCCAATGGAGCTTTAAACTCATAAACATCGGTTTTTGTACTTGATGGACGTGTTCCGCTTCCAATAAAGGCGCCGCATCTTCTTTGATGATAAAGTTGAGGTCTTTTGGGGCTTCTTTGGCCTCTCCGGGCACTTTTACATGTCTAAACGTGAAAGAAATGCGAACTCCACGTGGTACGTAGCTTAAACCAGTCTCTGTAGCCAGAACATCGTATTTTCTAGAGCGAATTCCATGTTTCCATTCAAATCTAAGTCAAAGAACGAAGAATTAAGAATATTTCTCGAGAACAAAATCAAGTTTTAAGCTACCTAGATTCACCTTCTAGTACCAAAAGCGATCTAGAAGGTACCAGCAACGAATATTCTTGCTCACTTCTGCGGAATTCCATGACTATGGATGAACCCAAGGATAATATCACAATAGAATCTCCGAATGCTGTTAAACTGTCTACGTGACTTGAAATTCCTACAAAAACACAAATCATTTTTACGGTTTTTTGTTTAAAACGTTTTCTCTAGGTTATATTTCACTCTAGATTACTACCTTGGCCAGGCAAGTATTTGTTAACTGTCAACTGGTCTGGCAGTGAAGAAGCTATGTCCTTTTCTAAACATCTGTTCATGACAGCAGCACACGAAACTGGAAAAGCAGGGGCTGGGTCGTTGGTATCCACATTATTTCCCTCGTAAAGGAACTTGTAGCCGAAATGTAACGCATCGCGGTGCTTTAGATGATCGCCTAGGAACATAAATGGCAACTGGAGTGATTCATAGACTAGAAAAACACCAAAATGGTGAAAAAACGAGTACCATTCGCCGTTTTTTCCTCAATTTTCTTCCAGACAAGTGAAGAAAGCAGGTCCGATTCTTCTTCTTCGCTTACAAAGTCGGTCAAAAGACGCAAGCCAGCTGGTGGTAATGTAGTGCGAGGTTCAGCTTCTTTTGGAACTTTAAAAAAAATCCATTACTATTAGTTCAGAAAATAAGATTTACTTGCATTGACTTAAACTGAATTTCAACTTACTATTCTCTGCGTAGGATAGGTATAACGGATGAGAGCCATCTTCTAAATGAAACAAAGTACCTTGTAGATGTTCAAGGCAATTTTGTGCAGACGTAAGGTTAATAAATTCGGCGAAACAATAAGCCTTGTTGGGCAACAATGCGACTCGCATGAGGGTCCCATGAGGACTTAGTAAATCGTACGCCTCCTCTTGGCCAAATCCCGTCTGCAACCCTAAGTTCAATATAGCAATAACCTAGGGAAAGAATAAATAAATACAACAAAATAAGAAACTGAAACATGAAAGATAAACTTTTTTTTTTATTTTAAAATAAATAAAATGCAGAGTTAGGACGGTAAATATTACTGGAGTAGGTTCAGATGAAAATAACACGTTACGCAAGTCCTTTTTTATAATTATTGTACGCCGTTTACATTTGCTAGCAATTTTTTTCTCATTCGCGGAGTTCAAAATCGACGTCATGTTGTTTTATTTACTTCACGTGCGGAATCCACCGAGAGCTAAATTGGACCACAAGATGACGTTGAGGACATTTATAGAAAACAAGCGAGGGGTAATCGTATCGTCGTCTTCTGAAATATCGCTAGGTGTCGATGCATCCTTTCTTGTGTCGAGTAGTATCGCCACTTTACTTGCCAGTACCGTACTAGAGTTTATATGCACCTCCCGAACAGATTAACAGAAGTACGTGCTATTGCATGCCGCATAACGATAATAATAGGAGGAGTAAATTAAGAATAGTCGCTTGAAGTCCCTGTCGTTTTTCTTGATTCTCTGCCGTGAAGTGTGAATGACTGTTAAGATGCTTGCGGGACTATCATTGGGCATACTTGGTACATGTGCGGGGCTGTATTTATTGCGAAAATTTCGTATACGCCAATGGGGGATATGCAAGAGTCACGAAAACTTGGCAGGTAAATCTATAATTATTACGGGCTCCACTTCAGGCATAGGAAAAGCCGCAGCAGAAGAATTGGCTAAACGAGGAGCTACCGTTGTTATGGCTTGTAGGGACGTGAATTTGGCCAAACAAATTATCCAGAAGGTCAAACAATCCTATCCTTTAGCTCAGATGGTAACGAACTTCCCCCCAAACTACAATACATTATCTTTTCGTAAACATAAACGAGTTAATTTTAGGAAGCAGTACATCTAGACTTGTCTTCTCTCGATTCGATTCGCACGTGTGCTAGAGAGATTCTGGAGAAGTACCCTGCGATTCACGTACTGATCAACAATGCTGGGGTATCCCTACCTAATGAGCTAAAGAAAAAGACCCAGGATGGACTGGAATTACATTTCGGAGTGAATCATATTGGTCATTTTCTCCTGACCAACCTGCTTCTCGATCGCCTCCAAGCATCCGCTCCGAGCAGGTTTAACTTTAAGTTTCCAATAAATTTACTCAAGTCAAAAAGTCTATAAAATTTCTACAGGATCGTTATCGTCTCTTCAATGTTACACGAATCTGGGGTCATAAACTTTGACGATCTTCAAGGAGATCATTCAGAGTTCAACAGCGTTCGACAACATACCTCACCAGCTTACTGCAACTCCAAACTAGCGAACGCCCTTTTTGGAGTGTCGCTAGCCAAGCGATTGAAAGATTCCCACGTCAACGTGTACACTGTATGTCCAGGATGGGTTGCCACGAGCCTGTTTCGCTATTATCCTCATCCGTGGTATGCGTATATATTCGTTTTGCCTGTCGCATTCCTGTTTATGCGACCTCCGTCTTTGGTAACTAATTTTGATTGAAAGATAACTATTCTTGTTACTGGTACTTTATTTCATCTGTTCGTCATTTCCAGGGTATGCAAACTGTTCTACACTGTGCTGTGTGTCCCGAAACAGCACAAGAAACCGGCCATTTCTACCGAAACGTTCGTCAGCACCAAAGCGAAGCAAATTTGGACGAAAAACTAGCTGATGAGTTGTGGAAAGCTTCGGAAAAAATCGTCGCCATGTAGATTGTATTACCCCCTGACGGCAACTTCAGACACATTATATTCTAATATTCCTTTCGTATTGGTTTAGCATTACAATTATGCAATATCATAAACAGAGCTAAAGATCCGTTGACAGTGAGGACCTCCGTTCAGAAGGTCTTTTTATCTATCACAAAGCGTTTTTTTTTTTCTTTGAGAAAAACCGAAGTACACTAGGAAAGATTCCGGGAGAATTCTTTTTGGGGGCAGTATTTTCACGATTAGTTTTATGCAATGATAAGTGGAAGAAACATCACTAAATATAATAACATGCGTTTTCTTAAGTTAAAATTGATAAACATACGGACACAATTTTTAAGAACCCTAGCAAGGAACATTAAGTGAAAGGAAATCAACCTTCCTGGAGTATTTTCGTAGACAAAACGAGAACGCCGATTTTGGCCATCCATACTTTCAAGATTTGACTCCTCAAGTTTGGCACGCATCAAAGTTTTCACAAGCATTTATGGGTCGCAGCCAGCAGCGGGATTCACTTGATCCCTTTCCGTCCCAGAATTGTGCAACAAAGTGACCAAACTTTCTTTTCCTAGTTATGTATTACATAAAAAGTAGACTTGGGAGACTTTTAAAACTTTCGACTACGACTTGCCTGCTTTGGCTAAAGAGACCAGTCCCATTTTATGGGCAGTCGAAAGCAAAGGTTCCAAGTTTTCACCCCAGCTGCATCGGATCTTTGGCGGTTGATAGCGAGCACGATTTACCTGGACTGTTCGGGTATGCCAGACCAAAATCTAATAGTAAATAAAAAGAAAATGAATAAAAATTACTAAAAATACTTCGAAATACTTAAACAAACAGATAAATTGGAAGTAGCCACTAGATGGCGTTTGGTCACACGTTATTTCATTTAACACAATTACAACATAAACATAATTATAACGTAAACATAAATATATGTTAATATTTTGTTTTAGGCTCACTTCGGTGCAGTTATTAGCTTTCGGCTCAATATCACTGGTTTGGAGGTTTAACGCTTGCAGAAATAAGTCTTCTTCATAGCCAGCTTTGTAAGGGATCGTAGCGTTCGGGTGCTGTAGCAGAAACTTGACCGAAACAGCAAATCCGGCCATATCGATAGCGAACTTCCTTTCAGCAGGCCATGAATCAAAAAAGCCTATGACGTGCCCCTGCGAAAAGACATGGAAAAGTTTATTAGCTTTTATTTAATTTTTTTTCGAGGGGTAGAGTCCTTTTTTTAGTGGGTGAGGAAAAAATTGGAAGGCATTGGAAAGTACTTGATCTACGACTGGGGAAGATATTGCGTACTCGCCAACTAAACCAACGGGAAACATGGATACTTTCTGAGTATAACGAATTTCATCAAACAGCCGCAAATCGAAGGTATTATCATCATCTCCAAAGTAAACGACGCCCTCGTTGCAATGGTCGCGGATCCAGTTCAACGCGGCACGGCGATTAGACACGCCTCTCGGTACAATGTGTTCTTTGCGAAACTTGCTCGGCATGGCGCTCGCCAAATGAGTAAAAGGAAGACCTAATACCAAAAGTACATCTCTTGGAGCAACAAAGCGAGTATGTCAAGTTACCTAGTCGTAGAAGAAACTTTGTCAAGTCTTTGTTACATACTCTCGCATCTTCAACAACTACCCAGTGAAGAGCGGGAACATGCAGCAAGGTTTGTCCTAAGCGTATCAGCTCCGGCATTTGCACGGGACGGCTGTACGTCGGGGTAATAAAATAAACATAGGGAAGCCCATCTGAACGCAAAAGTGATTCTTCCTGCGATAAGAAACAAGATCGAGTTCAATAATACAAAAGTATAAAAATGTACTAAGCAAAATAATCGGATTTTTATGGAATTTTTCGTATTTTGGGAAATATTTTGCTAAAATTTTTCGTCTTTTTGGAAAATTTTTCCTTAACATTTTTATATTTTTAGAAAATTTTTCGTTGTAATTTTTTGCTTTTTTAAAAATGTTCGTAATTTTTTTTAAATAATAAATAAACGAATAATTAATCACCTTAAACGGAGTATGACAGGCTAGGAAGGTTTCATCTGGTGGCGCCGTGGAAGTAGGAGGGAGCACAGACAAACTGACAGATTGTGACAAAACCAAGGAGTTATCATTACTGTTGATTTTGAGTCCCAGGGTTTCACTCTGGAGAGTCAAGATCCCGACATACAAAATCACACAAAAGAGGCTGGCGAAGACCAGATACACAGGTTTTCGACACCCAAACATAGCCTGCACGTAAAGTTTTATTAAGTCGTTGAAACTGCGCAAAAATGAAGTTCGTTTCGCGAACCAATTGGAAATTTGAGTAATTTTACCACATGTGAATGATTAACATGGCACAACGTAATGTGATGCTCCTGCCATTCCACGGGATTCTCTTTCCTATTGTATCCTCGCGTTCATGATCTGGAATACACACATGCTTAATTAAGAGAACAATCCTATAAGAAGTTTTTAATATTTTAACTCACCAAGCCGCAACGCAAGGCTAATACTGAAAAGGTTAGAGAGCAGCACAAAATAGGTGAAGGAACCAGTTTCTAAGAGGCAGATGTGTATCCTACCTAGCTATCCTACTATAAATAAATGCATTTAAAGGACTAAATTTTAATAACCTGACTTGGTTACACGTTTTCATTCCTGATTGTTGTTAAAATAGCAACATGTTTAGGAAAGCTCGTGTCCGATATTCAGGAATCGAACAGCAGGACTGTCAAACAAGATTTGACAAGCAAACGTACCAAGTCCGAGCAAGTGGCTTGGAGGCGTATTCGTGTTAAATTTTAAGCCAATGAAAGTCGAGAGCCTGAAATGGATTCGGTGCGTTCCAAGTACCCTATACCCATTTAAAGTAATACAAAATAAATAGTATGAATTATAATTCGATTCAAGCTGTGGAGAAGTCAAAAAGGATGTTGTGCACAGAAAGGTTGATAATCTGTCGCTCGTTTCTCATTTCTTATCGACTTCCGTTTACACCCCCCGCCGTCAGCTTCCAAATTCCTAGAGTCCTTCTTCAACTCGGTTATAGCGAGTAGTAGTTTTTTTACTTGCTTGAAAGGTGATCAGAAATTGGAGAAAAATGAGGAAACTGTATTATTTAATCATCCTAACAGGTAAATTGATCTTTACTCATCTATGTCACCGAATCGCTTAATTAAGTGAACTTTTTTTTAAGTATTCCTCCCACTTTTGGTCTCCGCGCAAGAAAATGATGATGAAGAAGCAATGGAGTGTGATCCTATGCTAGCAGACGGCTGCTTTAAAGACGTGATGGAAAATCTGCAGTGCCAGATGAGCAAAAGAAGGGGGCCTGAATGCGCCAAACGAAATACAACGGACTTGTGCAAGTAATTTTCGGGTAGATAGAGTTGCTGTACTATCTCGCCCAAACTAAAACCGTACACTTTCCTTTATTTTGAACGCTCAACCAAGTCTTAGGGGCTTCGGTTAATTTTAAAATTCAATCATAAAATCGTAGCTTTTTCTTCACGCCGTATCTTGCCGTCCTGCTTAGCCGAGACCCGCGTCTGAGTGCCTTTGGGCGAGTTTCGGTTCAGCTTAGCAACCAAGAGCACATCCTAGGCCATGGGACCGCACCAGGCGGTTCCGACTATGCGGGACGTACAGCGGAGCCCGCAAGTCAGGGCGAGCGAAAACTCAATTTCTATAATTGAGCTAGTAAATTAACCAAAGCACCTACAGACTTGTTTCAACATTTGAACGAAAGCGTTTGATGTCATCGCTATGAATCGGGGACTACTAGCTCACCAGCCAGCTGTCTCCCAATGTTATAAGGATAGGGAAATTTGGAGGAAAAGTGGCGAAGCTGGTTAGCTAAATAACTAATTACTTGGTTAATATGCATAATTGACAAGGCGTTTTTCAGCCAGAACACTTAACTTGATTTGTCTAAAGACATATTATATCAGGCATTGACTTAACTTGATACGTATTTAACTTTTTTTTATAAAGGGCCATGGATGATGCCCTGCTGTGCACCTCAGATATCATCGACACGGCGTGCGGACAGAAACAAGGCAGGGATCGTTTTGATGCCTGGCTGCGGGGCTTGCGAGCCGTTTACTACAGCCTTTGCGATAAGTCAATGACGAGTTTGATCGCCCTAACGCAAAATCCGCATTGCTGGAGTCCCATCGCTTTCCTGGCATGTACTGAGCGAGCTGCGGGCATTGATCACATGAATGATCTTCTCAGAATCAAGCTGGATCTTAACGCTTGCAAGTAAAACTGCCCAACAAGTACAAAATTCAAGTGCTAAAGCATCATGTTTGGATTTTGTAGTCGACTCCTGGTGAGCACAGCCGTCTGCAATGTGGAAGCCACTTCCACGACCGACCGGCGATGCACACCATCCCAAGACGTCATCAGTGAAATGCTGCACACGTTCTTCTCGGCCACAGATTGTGGAAAATCTTGCCAATACTCGTCTAGTGCCGAAATGGTTTTCACTGCTTTATTCCGTCTAAACCTCGTGACATTTCTATCAATTCTAACCTTTTGTCTTATCAAGTAAGAACTGAATTGCACCAGCAGGCATAGAAAATCAATACACATAATTTCTTAACTAATAATTATGAATTGGCGAATTCATTGCGGAGTAGTTAACTTTAAAGTCTCACAAGGTGGTCCGTCTCGTTGCTCGTAAACTCGAATGGGCGGCAAAGGTTTGATTTTTCGTCCATATCGCCCATCTTTTCGATGCCAGAGGCCAGACCGTGGCCTGAATCCCATATGACGTAAGTTTTGTGGACTGCCAATGTGAATGGTGTTGTGCAAGGGATTCGACACTTGGCCTAAAAGAAGTAGTAATATTCAAGCAATTTTTTCCCCTTTTTTTAACCCTCTTAAACTCATTAAAAGTCTTACCAACAACAGCCATGCACTCTTGACTAAGGGAAAGCTCTCGCTTATTAGTGATCTGAACAATGACTCGATCTCCGACTTTTCGCATGACAGTGGCCGATGTCCCTGCAGCTTTGGCAAAAAATGCCCCTTCTTTAACATATCGCTCCACGCAGCAGATTTTGGTGCCCGCAGGCAACGCTCCTAATGGGTGCGCATCACCTTCTTTGGGTCGGACTAAATAATAACAGAGAAATAACAATTTTAACAACGAAGTTCAAATAAATTAGTATAATTGCTCCAAAATACGTTAATACGTTACGTTAGAAATAACAATTTTAACAACGAAGTTCAAATAAATTAGTATAATTGCTCCAAAATACGTTTTGGATGAATTGCAAACTTGAATTCTACCTGCGATTCTTGGGATATGTCCAGAAGTGGTGACGAGATCCCCAGATTTCATACTCGTGGTAGCAATAATGTACCGCAGATTGTCCCCGACAGCGACAAGCGCAATATGGGCGGAGCGAACAAAAGAATTGCTGACAATTTTGATGATTTTCTCCACCAACGGAGGACCTTCTTTCGGCGCATGTCTAAACATGTCAACCCACAAATAGTCGTACTTCATACCTCCACCAATGGTGCCCACCACGACGCGGCCTGTTTCGATAATAGATAAAACAGCTTATGTTACGAAGCGTGTCCGAGAAATCTGCAATCAATTTGAATTTGAATTTACCGGTTACGCTATCCCTTCCTCCCACTCTGGTGACTTTAAGGGGCTCAATGGTGTATTTGCCATCTTCTGGATAGTGGACCACCCTTCTGAAATTCTTCAGTGTCGGGATAGGAACATAGCCTGAATTGTCTACGCTATAAAAACGCTTGAAGACTTCCTGCAATTGAACGAGGGGAGCAGGTGTAGTGACAGTCGATCGTAAGTTGCTGACAAGAAGAGGTGAAGCATTGCGACAAGCAACGCTGATTTGTCTGGTCACTAAAGATGTCAACATCTGCAAAAAAATAATTTAACATTGTTATAAATCCCTCTAGTTCTATTAGACCAACATTTTAATACCTTATTTGTTGTGAACTCGTGTATTACTGCTTTCGTTTCCGATTGTTACAACAGAGAGCAGCATTTGCTGTGTTGCTGAAAGCCCTAATTGCACTGGTTCCTCCCAAATCGCTATTTTACTAGCAAACAAGAGGAAAGCTCCGCCTCTCTACAGTGTAATAGCGCGTGCCACTGGCTGCACTGGTTTAGTATTTTTGGCACTCAAGTGTGAGTTCTAGTGGGATAAAATCCGTGAAATAAATATAAAAGTATACTTTAAAAGCATTTTTTTTCCCTATTAAACATGGTGGTACGTCTAATTTCTTTCGCATACTTTACAATAAGACTAAGCATAGATTTTTTATTTTAGAAGGTTAGCCTGCAATTGAAAGCGACGTTAGAGAACTTGGCCCACCTAAAACCAGCAGGTGAAGATTTCCGTTGGTACGTCATGGTAATTATTTGTATATACTCCTTACTCGTATTAAACTATTTTATTTTCATTCATTCTGCTCAGATACGATGCCAAAACTGCCAGGAAATAACTGGATGGCATTATATCACTCAGTCCGAGTCAGTTCCTTTGAAAGGCAGCCGAGGTTCAGCAAATATTGTTTTAAAATGCAAACTCTGTAGTCGAGAGAACAGCATAAGTAAGATACTATTCATTATTGTCAATCTTATTACAACCCAAAAAAAAAAAACATTATCTCTTTAGCTATACTACCAGACAAAATCAAAAGTTACTCGGCTGCCGACCGAGAGTCCTTTAAGACAGTGGTCAGCTTTGAATGTCGGGGAGCTGAACCGACTGACTTTTCGCCTCGGGTAGGATTCTGTTTTTTCTCTTCTATTCTTTGCTTAAAGATATACGGTCAAATTTAGAATGGCTGGGACGCTGAAGCGGAAAGTGGGGCGAAGTTCACCGATATCGACCTTTCTGACAAAGAATGGGCCGATTACGATGAGCGAGGTCAGCAAACGGTTGGAGTTTACGAAGTAACGCATCAGTTTATCCGCGAGAAATGAAGAAAAATTGTCACTCTGTTCAAATATACTAAATATATATCTTGTCCTGAATCGCAATCGAGATTTACCACGAACCGACGAATGAAATTTATTGTTAGATTTTCGTTCACGTATTTTACTTCCCCTTCTTAACTACTAGACACTGTAGAATACAATGGCCAGCCGATGCACTGATAGGATTTGACCGACAACAGGGCTGTGCACTACATGAAAAAAAGGAAAGATGGCAAATTCTATGGACAACAACCACTAAAACAACGGTCTTATTGTTGTTGAGCCGCCAACTTAATCCTCAGGGACTCGGGCATCTCCGGGGGAGGCGGGCGGGGCATGGCAAGGGATACCTTGACGGCATCATAAATGAACCACTGAAGAGCGGTCAGGGTACCAATCATGATAATCCTGGGAACCAAGCCCTTCCACAAGCCTACAAATGTAAGAAAATGTAAAAAAAAAATTTAACTTATTTTTTAAATAAAGAATCGTATTAACTTACCCATGAAACCGACTTGCTTGATGCAGCCCACGGCAGTGGCTCCCTTAGCCTGGTTCAATTTCGAGACAATAGTATCGGCCGGGTGGGATACTACAGCACAGAAGACACCAGCAATGTACCCAGCGGCGAATGTGACGATGAGTTGTTCGCCCTTGGTGCAGTCAGCACGGGGCTTGGGCACTACGTGACTAAAATGATAATGGTTTATAACGGTTCGCATCTGGACTTAAAGAGACTCAGTGTCTGGCCTTACGTGTAGAGAAGCTCCACGGTCCTTTCGAAGCAGGCAAACTTCATCATGGTGTAGGGAATTTGCCTCATCCAGAGGGGCACCAACGATTTGTAGAAACCGTTTAAGCCTTCTTGACGGTAAATGATGGGAACAGCTTCGCGCATTGTGCTGGCGAAGCCGGGCTGCGTTTGGATACGAACCTTTACGGCTTCCATGGGAGACAGCGCGATATCAGCGAAGAATTCAGCTGACGCAGAAGCAGCCAAGTACAAAGAAGTACGGTACAAGTAAGAGCTTTCCTCGCCCAGAATATTGCCATAAACGGATTTGAAGACTTCGTATAATCCGAACTTGCAGAGACCCTACGCGTCAATACCAGATTGAATATATGCACATTAAATGAAGATCTAAATTAAATTACTTGAGCGGAATAACCGAAGAGAGTTGGGGCCCAACCCTTGGCCAAACCACGCATACCCTCCTCAGCAACGGTAACCTGGAGAAAAGAATCTTTAGAAATCTTTTGGGTGAATATGTCTTAAGGTATTCGAAGTATTTACCCGGAAGCCAGTACCGATGTTCTTGTACTTGTCAGAGTTGACTTGGATACGGCATTTTACCAAATCCAAAGGTACAATGGCTGTGTGAGTAATACCGCAAGACAGAACACCGCCCAAGCCGCACAAAGCGTAGTATTTCGGGGAGCCATATTCACAGCTGTAGTTTTCTGAAGAGTTACGTATAGAATTATAAAACGGTTAATTAAAGGAGATTATTGCAAAAAAATGGGGCTTATTTTTACCTGCAGCAGCAGCCATGATTTGGCGGGAGGGAACCAAATGCGTGGTATCGGCCATCGTTACTCAAAGGCTGGCAAGTCCCTGAATGACAAAATTCGTTTATTTACAGAAGCTCTAATGTATGAAATACAAAATCCCGGAGAGCAGAAGATTTATTCACTTACCGAAGTCAGCTGGGTAGAGGTAAGAGACAGGATGCGGCATTGCGAAATGGTTTATAGGTGCGAAAGTAATTCTCATAAATGTAAAACAAATAACTTCTTTAATATTCTGGAAAATAATTATAATTTTTAGATAATTAATATCGTTTGGTCTGTAAATTCTGGGAAGCTAATAGGTTAGGCAACGTTTACAATCGAACGACAAAACTTGTTTTTGTCGCTCCGCCTTTTCTCCCCTTCTCCCGTGTTGCGCTCATGGTGTTGTAGATTTGTACAAATAATAGCAAGAAAATCAAATTACAATCATGGCGCCCGTCAATACCGGTATTTCTACAATATTAAAGGTATGTATTCAATATTATGTGTCAACACACAAAGTTAAAATAGTATCTTAGGTATTTGTGCCGTCAACGGCCCGTACTTCCTCTAAAAGAGCAATTTCAACTTCAAACGCTGCATCCGCACAGGTAATTTTCCTATTTCAAGCTTCGGCTGGATCCTTTCAATATATTAAAACTTCATTATACTTAGATGACTGTTCGTGATGCTCTTAATACAGCGATTGATGAAGAAATGGAAAAAGACGAACGAGTTTTCATCCTCGGAGAAGAAGTGGCACAGTACGACGGTGCTTACAAAATCACAAGGGGTTTATGGAAGAAGTGGGGAGACAAGCGTGTGATTGATACCCCGATTACTGAAATGGGTTTCGCTGGTATTGCTGTCGGCGCTGCAATGGTATGTCTGCATTTTTTTTCAAGGAAACCTTATATATTCTGTTTAAAACATAACTTGTATCTACAACATCCCAAAAGACCGCTATTCGGCTTCTCAAGCTGTCTAACGGGACTACTGCACATGGTTCCATGGTGTAGCGGTTATCACGTCTGCTTTACACGCAGTAGGTCCCCGGTTCGATCCCGGGTGGAACCATATATTTTTGCTTTCTGAATGCTTAGATTTTATTGATGACATCGAAACATAATAAGCTGTTTTTAAATTGTTTCTGTTTTTTGTAGGCTGGTTTGAGGCCAATCTGCGAGTTCATGACGTTCAACTTCTCAATGCAAGCCATTGATCAAGTTATCAACTCAGCCGCCAAGACTTTCTACATGTCTGCTGGAATTGTATATTTTACAAACGTAGAAAGGAGTAAAGTATACGATAATGATTATGCAATTTGTGTATTCGCAGGTAAATGTGCCCATTGTTTTCCGTGGACCAAATGGTGCAGCTGCTGGAGTAGCGGCCCAGCATTCCCAGTGTTTTGGAGCATGGTACAGCCACTGTCCCGGCTTAAAAGTAATTATTTAAAGAGCAATAGTTACCAAAGAAAGCTATTGTCTTAAAAACAGAGCAAATGTTTGCTTGGGAAATGAAATGGGAATAGATCGATCTGTTTCCATTTTATTTTCCCCTTCACTAACTTTAAAAATTAACATTTATTTCTCGCCTACGTGGAAATCAGCAAAATTATTAATATGGAATTTGTCAGGCCCTGGGCTTAACTCCAAAATGCATTTATAGATTTTTTTTTACAAATTTTAGCATGCGCTTATACAATTACCCTGCTTGCCCGCAGAAGCAATGCGTATTCCTATACTCCCCATGCAGAGCACTTGCGCGCCACCTTGCTTGAGACGAGCTAAGCTTAAAGGGCACATTAGAAGAAAGAATTTTCTAAAAATGTGAGCATTTAGCTTTCAGACATCATAGTCATATCCATGAATCGAGAGGGCTTTGTTTACCATGTTAAGCGTGGAAATCGACGCTAAGCACGGAGCAAACAGAGTAAGCCACGCCATAACATGTTCACGACGTCATGATCACAAGTTAGCATGCCGGTACTCGCGAATCGCTATTCAGAAAAAAGAACAAAATTCGTCACCTATAAAATAGTGTAGCCTGCAAGCATCCATGAAAATCGCGATATGTGTCTTGGCTGCCTATTATCTGCTATAGATTGATATGTCAACATACTAAAGATGGAATATGAATGATAGGTTATCTCACCATATTCGGCAGAAGACGCCAGGGGTTTGATGAAGGCAGCAATTCGTGATCCCGACCCCGTTGTCTTCCTAGAAAATGAAATCCTGTACGGTCAAACGTTCGATATAAACGAGGAAGTTCTTTCCAAGGATTTTGTGTTGCCTATTGGCAAAGCTAAGATTGAAAGACAAGGTATTGTTAGTGTTTTTTATGGCTTTTTTTTAACGTGATTGGTAATTGTGTCGTATAACGCTAGGCAAGAATGTCACATTGGTTGCTCATTCGAGAGCTGTCCAAACGTGCTTAGAAGCCTCCAAAGAACTAGCTGCGGCGGGGATTGACTGCGAAGTTATCAATCTACGCACGCTCCGTCCGTTGGATATCGATACGATTACTACGTCTGTTATGAAGACCAACCACTTGGTTACCGTTGAACATGGATGGCCTCAGTCAGGCATTGGTTCGGACATCATAGCTCGCATCGCAGAAAGTATGAGAATGTTTGCAATCGTATTTCGGAAATTATAATCTTTTCTTTGTTTTGAAGGCTCTGCATTCTTCTACTTGGACGCACCAGTCGCCCGAGTTCACGGTGTAGATGTTCCTATGCCATATGCCAAATCTTTGGAGGAAGCTGCTTTACCTCAACCCAGAGACGTTGTTCGAACTGTCAAGAAACTGTTGAATGTAAATTGAATAGCATACAAGATGAAGCCATTAGTCTAAAAGGAACTGTCAGCAAAGCAATCTCCCAACTAATTAAATGAACAGCAGACAGCCTTTGCTAGTACTTTTCATTCGCGGTGTGGTTGTAAAGGTTTTAAGTGTAGCTCCTGTTCATTGGAAGCCTAGGAAAGAGTACTGTCAACCAGTCGTTAAACGTAAATAAATATTCAAACCCAGTTGTCAAGAAATGGAAACTTAATTTATCCCTTATATCATTGACTGATATTTTGTATAGACAGAAAGTGGGTAAAATCTGACGATTTTCCGTCAGAGATCGTTTCATAGTGCTGCTTGATTCTGGTAGGTTACCGTATTCATTAACAAGTTATTCGTTTTACCGACTCATTTTATGTTTGAGTGTTTATTCTATTATAGGTTCAGGAATAATAAAAAACATGATCTGTTAATTTATTTTAAACTTTCATCCAATGCAAATCTTTCTTCCCAGTTTTTTCAAAAAGTTCCATAAACATGTACTTAGTACGAGGCATGAAACAAGATGGCAATAGTGTTGCTTAGAGAATAAAACGTTGAATGTAACATTCTGTGGTATCGTTGGCTTGAGATTTTCAATTCCCTACGTGCTCCCTGGCGTGGGTTAAGAACCAATCTCATTGGCTAGAACCTGCCGTGGGGAAGGTAGAGGCCGGGCAAGTTCAGACCGCCAAACTTCTTGTTCGGGACTTGTCTGACTGCAGGTGCAGAAGCCAGTGTTCGTTTTTTATTTTGTGTTTAGATTGATACGTGTACATGTAAGTAACTAGTACTTGACATCAAAAGCTTGTTGTAACTTGTCTTGTTTTTATTTTAGTATTAGTATCTAATCTATAGACATACAACAATGGATACCATTCTAGACCAAGTTACGGAGAGCATCCGACAACTTAGTTTCCATAGACTCGACCAAGAATGGGTCAACACCATATGGGACGACGAATTCCGCTTAATTGGGGAGATCCCCCTTGACTACGAATCTTTCCTCTCAGAAGTCCATCCACTTCACACCTTGTCTGACCTTCAGACAGCACTTTCAGCGTGGATTACATCGTCTAGCACCAAATCTCCAGCCAACGAAACTAACCAAGAAGAATCTTCACGATCAACAGTCGAAAATGAGCCAGATAGACGCGTTTGGACTGTCCCTATGATGCAAAATAACGTCAGCTGGAAGTCTCTCCTATCAGTTCTCGCGTTTTTCATTCAGAAAGGCAAGAAAATGACTCCAACCCAGTCTGAAATCAACATTTCCATCCAAGCTGCTACCCTCTACTGCACACTGATTAGCGTACACGGCAGTGAAGCTTTCCTCGTGTTTCACCCAGTTCTCTACCAAAAAGCCATTAGCTTGCTTCAGTTGTCCAACAAAGTCACGGCTTCAAGATCCAAATCCAAATCCAAGTCCTTGTCTAGCCAACAAACCCAGAAAGCTTCCCGAGGGCGTCCTCCTCGCCACGAAGTCAACAGCGACGAAGAAGACGACGATGACAACATTGACATCGTCCCGTTGTCTGCTAACAAGATTCGCCACCTCATAAACAAGCTGAATGAACTGTTGAACGCAGTTGCGTTGGTAGCGAGGCACTTTTCCTTCTCATCCCAGAATGAATCCTTGGAACAGAGTGTCAAGCAACTCTGCAGTGTTGTGAGTGGGGAAACTAATCGCGATGTCACCTTCTCGCTGGACGTTTCAGCATTCAAAAGCCTCGCTTCGAACGCTTATACGTGCCTTCTTCTCCTCTGTCGAGGACCTCGCGTTTCCTTAGACGACTGTATCGGACACGTATTCAAAAACGTGGTACCCATGATCCTCGGGAATCATAAAGACGCCGGCAAGTTGGCCCCGAGGGAATGCTTAGCCCTTCGAGACCATGTTGTCGCGTTCGTCAATTTCTTCGTGAAGATTATGGGAAAACCGGCGCATCTTCAAGTTTGCCGGCTTATTCAGCATTTGTGCGCAGAAGTTCCTGATCGGGCCGAGTACCGGCAACGCGGCAGCCAATCCGTGGTCAAGATCATGCGCGAGTTACCGCCTTACGTGTACCACCGTATAATCAAGTGGCTGCTTTTACTCGCGCATCACGATCAAGCGCGGTTTCGACTTGTCGCCTTGGAAGTCGTTTCGCGTCTCCTACACGAAGATGAGAAAGAAATGGAAATTGACCATGAAAATCCTGTTCCTGTTGATGAAACTCCTCGAATGGAACCGATCAATGAACCTAGGGATATTCCTCTTCCAAATGAGGAGGTTCGAGATGACAGTACAGTAAAGATCATACCTGACATAAGCCTGATTTGCATGAAAAACCTTGCTTGAAGTCATCTCGCAGTTGCTTTTGCCTCCTAACTTGACCCAAGCATGGGAATTTTTAAATGGAATTTTGTATTAATACTTTTTAGTGTTTTTCTTAGGATCGAGCACCCCCTGTAGCTCCATCGTCACCGTCTCAGATGCTGAACGAGAGTACTGACAGAGACCAGCAGCCACGCAAGCCTCTCGGAGCAAGTGACGACAGAGTAGACGCAGTCAGTGGCCGATGCTTGGTGGCGCTGCTGTACTCCAGTAGCCATGACGCAAGCGCCCAAGTCAGAGCCAAAGCTATGGCGAGTTTGGCTGATTGCGGGAAAACGGAAGTGGAAGCTATTCGCGCGGTTTTTCTGGAAATTCTCAGCACGGCGTCAGATTCCTCGAGTGAGGTATAAACAAGATTAAAATTACGAAAAAGTATGTGTTATTTTGCAAAATTTCGCATCCAATTTTGTCAGAGTTCTGTTTAAATTGAACATATTTTATTTTTCAAGCAAATTTTTGAATTCTTATTAACATACTTCATTTCGGATTGGAGCCTTTGGATATTGTGGAAGCTTTAAAAGCGGGGAATTTAAATGTACAGAAGGTTTTGCCTTCTGCTGCGGCATTGATCAATTTGGTCCGTAAACGGGCGTTAGATGAACGCGTTGTGGTCCGCAAATCTGCCTTGACGCTATTGGCCAGTATGATGACCCTAGACGACAAGTTTTTGACCAAAGATGCGCTCCAGGTAGGATCTATTGAATCAAAGATTTTTTATTTTAAGTTTTTTTTTTTACTATTTTTTTATTTAATTTTTATTTTGGAAAACTAGGTTTTGGTTGATCGTGGAAGGGACTCGGCCTTGCTGCTTCGAAGATTTGCGATGGAGTTAATGACGGATTTGGTGCTGGAACATCCCCAGCATATGTTGCTGTGTGAGAAGTGGGTGGAGACTGTGATTCCTCAAGTTTTTGATCCCGAAGCTAAAGTTGTGGAAGCCGTTTCTGCCTTAGCCAAGCTCGTTATTGTGGATAATATCGCTCACAATCAGATGTCCGTTATGCAAAGCAATCTGTTAGCTTGGCGGGTGCTCGCGGTCATCGTTGGTAAGGGTTACGAGCGATTCCTTTCCAGTGTCTGCGAACTTTGGATCAAAGACAAGATTGTCAAGTAATTGACCACAGATTTTACCTAAATTCACTTTTCTTTTATTCTTATTTGATTTAATTTGGGTTTTATTTCGCCGTTTACAGTAAACAACTGATGTGGGCACTTCGTTCATACGTTCACTCCAGTAACGATGAAAGCGTTTGGAGTTTCATGGCCTTGATATCCCATCACGTCCCATTAGAAGATTGTCAGTTCGCCATTGAATACTTTAAGCAAAGCTTAGATTCTGATAATCAAGTAAAACACAACTTTTTTTGCATTTAATCTGCTTCCCTGTTTGTTTGTTTTCTCCAAAGTTTTCGCCTTTTTGATGAATTTTTCTTCAGATTTTTCGTATTTTTGGTCCAAAATAAAAAAAACTTATTTAATAATTTAGTATTTTAAGCAAATAACTGTCGACGGCCGATCGCTTTTTTAATCATTTAAACGATTAATAGTAAATTAATTCAGTTAATTAACAGTTACATTTAATATTGTCTACGAATATTATTGATTTATTTGTGTATTTTTTTTACCAGGCGAGTACATACGCACTTCAAAAGTTACTCCGCGTCCTGACGTCCTCTATCAAGGCCATGCAACGGGGGATTAGCCAAGCCTTTACGGAGTACTTGCAAGCCCGTTTTTCGGCGTTTAGAATACCCGTCACCCTCGTCGGTCCCACTTGTGAGTACATAGTCGCGTACTATCATATCACGGCCACGTTAGATGCAAAGAAAGCCGCCCTGGACATAGCCACATGGGCCGACCCGTTAATCAAAGCATGCGAGATGTATTTGAGCGATGTGGTGTTTAAGGGTACGCCCGGTGAGGGCGAAGCCTTTCAAGACAAGTTGCTGCGCCATTTGATTACGTTGGGCTGCTGCGCCCTGCAGAGACCGAAACAAATCACCAAACGCATTTTCGTAATCCTTCAACAGATTGTCTTCGCCCCAACAATCAATACTCATGAGGAAGAATTGCCCCTGACCCAACCAGAAAGCCAAACACCCCATCATAACACAGTTTTACCGGCTGTAGTACAAGCTGCAGCCGTTGCCACGCTTGGCAAGACGTGTTTGCAGCACGAAGAGGTGGCCGAGCGCGTAATTGCGGCCTTTGGGAGACTGCTGGACACGACAACGCATGTGGCCGTACGCAATAATGTAGTGGTTGTCCTCTGTGATATGGTTCAAAGGTAAAAAATCGAGAAATGTTTAAAAAATTGGCCTTTTTTCAATGTGTTATATTTTTTATTTATTTTTTTTACACACTTTCCTACTGCTTCAGGTATGCTACAAAGGTGGATCCGGTTTTGCCGCAGATGACGGCTTGTTTGAAAGATTCCGATGTGATGGTTCGACGAAACTTGCTAACCTATTTGGTTGATTTGCTCCAGGAAGATTACCTGAAACTTAAAGGAACGTTTTTCTTCCGGATTTTGCAAATGGTAATTCCTTTTTGTACTTTCCCAATAAGTTTTAACACCGTATTTAAGTTTACACATTTACACAGTATGTAACAGTTTACATAGTAGGAAAACAAAAGTATCTTCCATTGGAAAGATTTTGGGCCGACTTTGTCCGTCCAAAGAGTAGATTTAGGTAAAAGGCCCGAATATTAAAAGGTACATCGCAAACCTTCCAATGCAGTTCAAAAAAGGTAACGACGATTACAAAGCGCAATGCAGGTCGGACTTTACGTCAGTTCAAAAATTAGGGCGGGAGAACGGTCGCCAGTTCCCCGTTTTGCAAATGTTTTGTTCTCGTTATGAACCCTTTTTCTGCATTTCTAGTGGATTAGGAATGCCTACTTTGTGTGTACAATGGGCAAGTCTGTGAATCAGCTGTGTAAACCTATATAATGTATACTATATTTAGTAATGAATCATGTGAACCCTGGATAGGTTGTGGATGAGGATGAAGTGGTATCCAATTTGGCTCAGTTCTACCTCACCGAACGTTTGTTGAAGAAACAAGCCAACGCTCTGCAGTTCCATTTCGTGGAATGCTTCTTTCACTTCAATAGTTACGAGGTAAAATACTCACCATTATAAATACTCAAGCAGGCCCGTACCCAGGGGGGGGGGGGCGGTTCGGGGGGGGTTTAACCCCCCCCCTCCCCCGAAATGTTTCCGCAAATGAAAAATATACGTTTTTCTAGCATATGGTACTTGAGAAGTTTATTTCGAAAGGAGCTTTGGTTTTGTTTGACTGTTTTGAAGCTCGAACAACGCGATAACTTTTCTCCTTTTTCGTATCCCCCTTTGCCCTTTCCTTACCGGAAAGCTGTGCAAAGGAAGGCGAGCTGGAGAAACCTTCATATGTTCTTTTTGCGTTGCGTTCCTTCGGGCCTTCGCTGTTTCTCCCCCACAAGTAATTAGGATGGTAAGATAGATTAAGATGGTGTACGAAAAAAATAGGATTTCAAGTTCTCGGGTTAACCCCCCCCCCCCCCCCCCCCCCCCCCCCCCGAAAAAAAATCCTGGGTACGGGCCTGTACTCAAGTGTTATTGTTCAACTGTGATTCAACTATGATTGATTACGCATACTTCTATTTAGTTGTTCAAATTAGTAAGTATCTAATTACTACGTAATTGTTTCATTTCAATGCAGAACCATGGTACGTACAATAAATTCGTGCTCTCCGAGCGTGAAAAGCGTTTATTTACCATCCATGGGACCAGAAACGCTCACCTGCGGTTGCGTTTGTATTATTTCATGCTGAAGAATATGGACGACATCCAGCGCTTTACTGTCGCCTTCAAACTATGCAAGGACGTTTTGGGTAACTTACAGACATACATAGTTTTAATTTTTACGATATTTAAATTTTTATTTTCAGGTGGAGTTGCCTTTGGAGTCATTCCGTTGTCAACCCCGCAAGCTACAAGCCTTCTTCAAGACGCTTTAACGGTTTTGGCATCCGAGCATATCGAAATGTCCTCGCTCAAAACTCGGAATGAAGACGACCCAGCAGATGTTGAAGACATGGCTTGTGCTATCCTTACTACAACGAAGAAAGCTCTCTTGCCCTACGTAAATCCTTAAAAAATACAAAAAATACATTAAATTAAACATCGTAATGGAGTGTGTATCGTTTTCTGAAATCTTTGTTGTAGGTCATGCGAAAAAACACTATTGAGAACATTGTTCCTATTATCGTCCTCTTGAAGCACAAATTGGAAGAATTAAGGTCGCCCTTATTGGGTAGTTTCATGGATTACTTGAAACAAGTCATGAAAGACTACAAAAACGAAGTAAGACCTGTACCTTCAGCCCTTCTCCCAAGTTTGGATTGAACTATTCGATCCGATTTGATTTCAAAGTTTGGATTTAACTAATTTCAGGCGTCTTTTTCAGGTGAAAGAAGTATTGGCTGCGGACAAACAGCTTGCTACTGAAATCGAGTACGACCTGAAACGTTACGAGCAAGAGAAACTGGACAAGCAAGATCAATTACGTCAGAGAACCAACTCCACTCCTGTCATAGACACACCTCGTGCAGCTGACAACCCAGTCTCCGTACCAGAGACCGCACCTTTTCCTCCTCTTGTCCAGCAAATACTACAACGAGCCCAACGGTCCTTATTAGCACGCCAAAGTCTCCTGCCGCCTCAACACCACCAAAGTCTGCAGTCAAGACTGGGCGATTTGCCCGACCTAGAAGCCAGTGCCATAAGGCCTGAGCAGCCTCCAGGAACCGAACCAGTAGGAGAAAATGCCCCAAAAACGGTCCAGGAAGAGTTGCGAACTACTGCGTGTCAGTTGATGAGCACACCGTTGATGCCTAGGGAAAACCTAATCGACTTTGATGCTACAGCGGACCTTAGCGCGATTCCGTTACTGAGCGTAACGAATCGCATTCAGCTGCCTGCGGACGATGCTTCGCCTAGTCCACGCGTCCTGATGCACCTCCAACGACCCGAAGAATGGTCGCAGCCTTCCACTCCTAAGCGTCGACGCTCTTCTCGTCGCCTCAGGAGATCTGACCAAGAGTGTCCTCCCAAGTAGTTATAAATTCATTGGGAAGAACGATTAGGACAATTTGTTTGTTGTTTGATACTTATGATACTGTTTTGTCAGGAAATGAAAGGATGACATGTTTCAGAAGTTACTTTCGCATAATGCGCAGTTTATTTCATCTTCTTTCAAAAGGAAAAATCAATACAGAGTTTTTCGCCTTAGCGTCCCGCCACCACCTCCCTAGTCGATGTTCTTGGCCTACTGCGGCGAGCAAGTATTGGCCGTTGCTGGTGAACGCCAGACTGTTGACGAAACCTTGCACAGGGATCGTGAAAAGTAACGAAAGCGAACGGAAATTCTCGTTGCATTTCCAGACTTTGATCTGTCCATCAAACGAACCTACTGACGCACCACAGCACGTTAGAGTAAACTTTTTGTTGTTAAAACGGTTACCTGATGCAATCAAATCGGTATTGGGTAATGCAGCTAAACTGCTAATCCAATTGGGTTGGCCGTTGTCTGGATTGATGCCGTGGGCTTGCTGAACGCTGAAATGGGGCTTCTTTTTCATTGTACCCCACAAGGACAACGTTCTATGTACAAACAATTATTTTTACACTGGTAATAGTTAAAAAAAAAAATTTATAAATTTTTTTCTACCCGTCATCCCCAGCAGTGATAAAATGCTCCTCGTTAATCAGTTTCACGCAGTCGGTTGAGCCTTGGTGGCCATTATAAACGAGCTGTGATTCTTCAACCACCTTCCACACTCGTATGGAGTTATCGCGACCTCCAGCTGTTATGGCTCGATCCCGCATCAAGCTGTCAATTGCAGTAATGCGATCCTGATGGCCTAACCTGAAAATGAGAACGCATTTGAACAGTTTTAACGTCTAATTTGATCAATGTGACGTAAATGCGTACAATGTTTCTACGTAGGACATTTCGTCAAGATTCCATATCTTAACGGACTTGTCGAATGACGCACTGAAAAGCTGGTGTGAATTCTTGCGAAAAGACAAGCCTGACACTGCACTTCGATGACCTTGAAATGTGTGGATTAATGCCATGGTGTCGGGGTCCCAAACATGGATGAGCTTGTTCATACAACCAGACGCCTGTGCAAGCAAGTCTATTACATTTTGTTTTCTCTATTTTGCCTTTTAGGTAAACATTGGCAATGGTTAAATTGATTCTCTTACTAGAAATTTGAAGTCGGAAGAAATAGCCAGTGCAAATACAACACCAGTGTGACCTATGTGAGAAGCTTCAGTGCCCTTTCTTCCGCCTGGAATGGTCTTGACTTTTTTACCGTCCTTCAGCAACCCTACAAAGAAAAAGACGTTCCAAGTTATATTGAATACATTAATTATTGCTGAATTTAAAGTACATTTCACGATGCTACAGTCCTTGGAAGCGGTAAAGGCATACTTGTCGTCGGCTGAGATGCACAAGCAAGTTAAAGGGAGCTTTTGGTCTTTGCATTTCAGCACTTGGACTGCAGATACATCGACTCCTTTGTACTGATCAGCGACTCGTCTCTGTAGTTTTCCCGACTGTTCCAGCGCATCTTCTTTTACCCGTTCAGCGACTGTCGATCTGTCAAACTGATTTTCTTCAGCTCTTTCTCTTTCTAAGAATAGAAGATGAAGTTAGAGAGAAAATTTCTTTAATTATCTGAAAAACAAATTAGGACAACTACCTTGTCGTTCGATTTCTTCCAAATATTTCTTGGTTAACCGCAATTTTTTCTCTTGAGCTGTTTCTTCCTCTTCTTCTTCATGTATTGCTCGGCGATTTCCGCGTGGGTCATCTACATATTCGTCTTCAGAATCGCTTAAAATTTCCTCGTCATCTTCAAGCTGCTGCTTTTGTTTCTTTCCCACAGGTTTCTTTGATTTCCCGTCAAACACTTTACCTCCCTTCGTAAGTAATTTGGTTAGAACAATAAAAATAAAGAAATTAGTAAGTACTTTTCGTTTGTTGCCGTTAGTATGTGAATTCTTCCCTCTTATAAAGAAAGACATCCCGTATGTAGAAACTTTGAATGTTCGCCGTTCGGTGCAGAAAAACCACGTGCGACGTGGGCTAGGATACGTATGTATGGTTTGTGGTCTATAATTTTGGTAATATTACATGCAAAACTAGAATTTTTAGTGTTTTATTCAACGTTTAATTGAAGACTGTTAAAATATAGATATGGCTGGTAAAACTTGCCTAATTAAGCGAGAATTTAAGACTGTTTTGTATAAATCTTAATTTCTTAGGATATACAAGGAGCATCCAGATGGAACGGAAACTTTACAGAAAATATGAAGCAAGATTCGACACTAGCGCCATCCTTTCAGGCTCTGAACTTCCCAGAAAAAAGGCTGAATAGAATGTTTCATTATAGAGCGTTTGCCAAATTCACCAATGGCATCTAGTGCACCGCATGTAAACTATGAATCTGCCATCTTGCGCAATAGCACTCCCTAGTCCTTTAAAGCCTGGTGCACACTAAAATGTCGTTTATGTCAACATACACAACATATGACATACGACTAGTAAACAAACCAGAAAATTTCGGCACAAGCCGGCATAAGCACTCTGACATACGAGTTGAGCACTGTTCAACTTTTGACACACAGGCACAACTGACATACGCCTTTCCGCCAATCACAGATAAGGTGGGCTGGGCCGTCTCTTCTGTTGTTGTTTTGAAATTCATGCTCCCTTCTCCAAACTTGCTTGTTCTCCAAACTTGTTTTAAACTTTATTTTCAAGTGCAAACGAAAATGTCATTGGAAGAGAAGCTTATTGATCTAGTGCGAGAGAATCGTCACTTGTATCGTACATTTACATTTTTTAATCCTACCGCAATAAGGTATACATTATATACATACTCTTCAGAGAGATAAGCACGGACCCAGGTCCTTCTATTGTTTTCCTCGCGTAAATATTGAAGCACAGCCAAATCATTTAAAAGAAGCATTAATTTAATAGAACGCAGAGTTTATTGTCTGGAAACCATGTTTATTTTCAACAAGAAACAATAATGACAATAATAGAAATAACAACAATAATTTTCAACAACACAACAAGAAAGACACCTCCTGGCTTGTGCCAACATTCCAGTGTAAATCGACGTGTGTCGAGACGTGTCAGCTGTGCCAACATACACGGCACGCCTGACACTCCAGTGTGCACCAGGCTTAAGGTTCAGTGTAGTAGTTCCTATTTTTTTCTTTTTTTTTTAGTTTTAGCACAACTGTGAGCCATGTGAATAGTCAAGTGTGGTCTAAATGTATAGAAAAGCTTCCAGGGATCTCAGAGCAGTTGATCAAAGAGTATTTTCAGTCACAAACTACATCGGATAGGCATTTTAACCGTAGCGAGCTTTTCTTAAAAGACCACTATGTTACGGAAGTTAAGACCCTACTTCTTCCTTGTGGAAAAAAACTATGCGTTCGGGCAAAATGCTTTAGAAGTTTCAGAAAAAACGATGCACCACATCGTTTTGATCGTTTTGTGATTTCTTCGTCGCTGATTGACCTAGAGTACAGCGCGGAAACAAAAGTTACAAGTCCATTTGGTGCAATTCCGAGGACCCCTTAAAAGTATCCGTTCCCTTGTAGAACGAGTACAGCCCAGTCTTGAGCATGAAAGAAGTAGGGTTTTCGCACTTGAGTTCCGTTGCGTCGATAACCACCCTTGTAGATGGATAATTTTCCCGGAACTCCTCTGGCATCGTTTCTTTAATGTACTTCTTCGGTGGCCACAGCTGTAAGCATCCAAGGCGATAATACATAAAGTTTACCCAGCTGGTGAATGTCCTACTGACTGTAGATAAACTAATACCAAATCGATGCGCCAGGTCCTTCTCTAAAAAGTTTAAGCGAAGCCGACAAAGCACCAACAAAAGCTGGTCAGCAGAACTCATCTTTCGCGGTCTCCCTCGTGACGTAGGTAAGGCATTCAGGTTCGTGGCTTCAGGCCCACGCCACTAGATGCTATTTTCGCCGTTTTTCCCGGGATCTAAGTAATTCCACAAGCCCTCAAACTCCTTATCGGATTCCATGCCGGTGTATAACTTAAGCAAGTTTCGGTTATCTTTCAATCTTGTGTACGACATTTGGCACGATTTCAAAAGTTCTATTTCAGCACGAGCCGTTGAAAGTTCTTTTCGCACTTCCTGCAAAGAATCTTGAAGTGCAGCGATTTGATTTTCAGCGTTGTTCCTAGCTTGTTTTTCTTTTGCCAAAACGTGGAGTAATGAGAATTTTTCTTTCCTCCTTTGTTCTAACTGGGACTTTTAATTCATCACCTGTGGGTCTTCTGGTTTCATACTGCATGTCTCAGTTCTACTCTTCTCCTCCATTTTTCTCTTTCATATCCGTATTGCGACATTAACATAGTGGAGGACTTAAACACGGACATGATTTTAGGTTTCCCGCGTGAATCACTTCACTTGCTTGATTTAGGTATTACGAAAAGTTTACTTTGTTTTCTAACACGAAGCGTTAGTAGTCCAGCTAACCTTCCCAAGAGATCCATCAATGAACTTACGGCTCGTTTAAAGTCTATACAACCTCATGCTCCAGTAGAATTTTCGAGAAAACACAGAGGACTGGATGAGTTGAAGCGCTGGAAAGCGACAGAGTTTAGAATGTTTAGAGATTACATAGCTGTAGCTGTCTTTAATGGTGTTATACCCGAAAATCTCTACCGCCATTTTTTGTCATTCTCGGTGGGTGTTAGATTACTTTCGCGTCACGAGACAAGCCGTATGCCAGGAACTTTCGCTTTTTGTCGAGATTTATTTAAAAAATTCATAGAAGAATCTTCAGTGCTTTACGGATAGGCATGTTTTGTCTTATGACAGTCACGGCCTGATTCATCTTGTAGATGACGTGGAAAATTTTGGACCCATTCCTCTTTGGAATGGCTACTGGGCCGAGCATTATCTACAAGTGATAAAAAATTTAGTAAAGACCAAAAAATGTATGCTTGAGCAAGTTGTTAAGCGACTGCACGAGCTTGAAAGTCACGATTTTAAGAAAATAGTGTCAGCTAAAAATCCAGTCTTTCTACAAATGCATTCCAGTGGGCCTCTATGGCCGCCAGGTAACCAGGGACAACAGTTCGAGAAGGCTGTATGCGATCGTTTTGAGTTGCACCGAAAGGAACCGAATAGTGTCGTATGTTTGGAAGACACGTCAGTCTTCTGTGTACAAAATATTATAAAAAGACCCGACAAAAGAATTTGTATTATTTGAAGGAATTTTACTTCGTGCAATGATTGCTTTGATTTTCCCGTTCCCTCTCAAAGCATCGATACCTTGTTGGTCAGTCATTTATCTGATCAATTGAAATGCTACCCACTCGAAGCTGTTAAATGGAAAGGGTTCAAACTTCCTTTTCTTGGACGAGATGGTTCGTGGATTCTTTCTCCACTTTCATTTGAGTTTAGGTCTATTTTTTCATAATGTATGTAGTGCATGTTAGGTAGTTTTTAAAGACGAACTACGTCGCCGCCGTAGCGACACATTATCGTTTTCAGCATTATTTCTAAAAATAACTAATTATATACATTTAAAAGTCAGCAAACGTTGGACAGATAAAATCTGCTATCTGTGTTTATGTGAGGAATTTGTAGAGTGAATTCTGATTAAAGTGCTCATGGGGTGATGTGTCCACAAAATCCAATACTTCAATTGCTTGGGATATTTTTGCTGTGTAATCTTCCCGATAATCTTTTACTCCCTGTATAACATTTCCGGCATTCTAGAATTATGTGCCAAACTTTTTGCTTTCTGATCTTTCTGGGTTTGCTGGCATGAATTTCGGCTTCCCTCTCATGGATGTTGGGTTCCCGAGTTTTGTCCTCGGCGGTGCTTAAGTTGCCAGATGGTGGTTTTCCAAACCAAAAAAGGGAAAAATGGTTTGTTTTGAACGACTTTGGTTTACGGAAATTTCACTTGGTTTATTGTTTTTTTTATGGTTTGTTTCAATGACTAGACACCAGTTCATTTGAAACTACACAATAATCTCTCGAATTTAGTACAAGTTTCAGTAAATTAGTTTTGGCAACTAAGTATTTTTATAGAATTTTCCCTCTTGTATTTGTATTTCGCGTTTCCTTTGGTTTTCTATGGATGATTGGCTTCCCCGGTAGGCTATATCGCGACCTACTCTATGATCGCGACTGATCCCGATATGCGATATGCGTCCTTTAGCTCCGTCCTTTAGTGTTTACACTTGTTTTGACGCACGTGTTTTCCCCGCTTCCTTTTAGTTACCGTCAAATCATTGTTTTTGTTGGGTGCCTATAATTATTCTGTGACTTCTGAACTCCGTTCTGCTGGTAAGTACTCTTATTCTTTATAATATTAATACATTTGTCTTTGGTTTCTTTTTCCATGGTTTATCCCGTGGTGCGTCCTACCTGTCATGTTTATACTAACTTGAATGTGTTCTGGTACTATTGGGTTATACCCCCTCGATTCCTAGTTTTCCTGACCTAACATAACCAAACCTACCCTAACCTAACTGAAACTAATCTAACCTACTAAACCTACCCTTACCTAACTAGACCTAACCTAATTTAACATATTTTAATAAAATTTAACGCATTTAACCCAGGCGCGCTTATGCAAACCATAGGGAAATCAATGTAAAAGCTAGGCCAGTTTGGTTAGGTCTAGTTAGGGTAGGTTAGTCAGGTCAGGTTAGGTTAGGCCTAGAATATGTTCAGGAATGTTTACTTGTCATTTTGGTGAAGTTTTTACAATTTTAAAACGATTAGGAAACGAGCAAATCGAGGGGGGTGGTATAACCCAATAGTACCTGTGTTCTTTTGCATGTTCTGGCATCATGGTCTTGTAGCCTATTTCTTCTCTGACATTTCCTTTCCATTGCTAGTGTGGTCTGCCTGGGATATGTCCAGAAAGTACAGAAAGGAATGGGAAGCCGACTTCCAATGGCTGAAGAGAAGCTCTGATGGCACCGAAAGTGCGTACTGCATTTTGTGCCGTTCTATCTTAAAAGTACACAAGGGCTCTTTAGAGCAACATCAGAAAACTGCCTCGCACATTGCAAGAGACACGACCAAGACGAGCAGTCAGAGGCAGTTAACATTCAAGCCAGTACCTTTAGTTAAAAAAGACGAAACTAAGAAAGCCGAAATAGGTACTTTTTCTTACCCCGACCATTTTTTAAGGATTTGTATGTCAAGCGGAAATAACCAATATTAACCTTACCTTATACAAGCATGCATAGCCTACAGTCCCAGCCTCTCGTTTAAGCTACTACGTTCGTGTATTACCGCGGATTTTATGGCTAAACACGCCCAAATCTTACTTTACCTTTTCTAGTCAAATTCACCCTGCCTACGCGCTTTTTGGACCCCTTTTTTGGTTTTAGATCCTTCTATTCGGGATGATGATCAATTATTGCTTTACTGGTTTCATTAGGAAGTTTGAGATAGGTTCAAAAGAAAATGGGAGATTTCGTCTGCTAGAGAATATTCAAAGATTGCCATTAGGGCAGGACTCAGGATTTTGTTTTCGGGGGTGTTTTGTTCCCATTATAAAGTCTACATTATAAAATAAGAATTTCAGGGGGGGATTGAGCCCCTATATCCCCTCCCTGTACGGTGGTGATTGGCTTTGCTGTAAATTTAATTGTATTAGGTTACACTATAAAAGTATAAATTAGATTAAAACCAGTGGGTTCCACTTAGATGGGTAACAGAATTTCACAAATCTGAAAACGTTTGGAAACCCTAAAAAAATTGGTCGGGGTATAATCGAAGGAACTCTTAAACAGAACTGGCGTTGAACATGTGTTGCCACTCCCCAATTGTAACTATGGATCATCTTGGTGAAATTGTGTCTCGCAATGGGAAAGGAAGCTTGTGGGAAGGCTTGAGGATGCACAGGACCAAATGCTCCCAGATAATCAAGAACGTGATCGCAAGAGCTCTTGAAGAAGAAGTCGCCCAAGAGCTGAAAAACAAGAAGTTTGCGGTCTTTATCGATGAATCGACAGACATAAGTACTGCTAAACATCTATGTATATGTGTGCGATATTTCTCAGAGTTAGAGAATAACATCATATATGATTATTTGGGGCTAATTCCTGTGGTATCAACCACGGGCGAAGATCTCTTTCTCGCCTTGAAAGAGAAGCTAGAATCTGATTTCTTTCTCGAATTGCATTGGGTATAGCTCCGATGGCGCAGCGAACGTTATTGGAGCTCACAATTCAGTTTGGTCTCGTGTTAAGGCCGAAACCCAACATTGCGTCCAACTTAAATGTATTTGCCATTCTCTCAACCTCGTTGTGAAGCATGCGTTTGAGGCTATGCCATCCAGCATTGGATTTTTATTGACAGAAATTCCTTCCTTCTTCTCGAAGAGTCAGATAAGACGTGAGGATTTCCTTAGTTTGTTTGAAAGAATGGACCTAAATAGTGACAGGCAAGGTACCCCAACTCCTTTTCAGAAGTACTCTGTTACTCGCTGGTTAGTGCGAGGCAAAGTCTTGTACAACCTGCTGGTAAACTGGCAGGAATTGAAGGCCTACTTTAGCCAAATGGAACTCAAAGCTCCGGCTAGTGTGAGATACAAGGTTTCGTCGATCAGCAATATGCTGAAAGACGACTCCGTGTACCTCCTGATTGTGTTTCTGACGCCTATCGTGAGGGAATTTGAGCAAATTAACGCACTATTCCAAAGTGCCAGTGTGGATCCCGAAAAGCTTGTTCGTGAGCTCTCTCTCCACCACAAAAGTGTGAAGGATAGAGTTTTTGACGTCAGAGGGTATCAAAAACCTCTTGCCCGTGTAGATTTCAGAGCGAAATTTTCTTTTGAATGTGGAGCGTTTATCCAAAATCAATCTTGCGGCACTAAAGAGGGTGCTGAAAAAATTGTTGAGACTGTCCAAGGGAGATGTTTGAAGTTTCTCTTGGAACTTATTTCTCAAATGGAGTCTTGTCTTCCGGAAAATACGGAAATATTTCGTGGATTGTCGTATCTGTCGCCAAGTCGAGTCCTTTCTCAAGTGGACAAGGTAAATTTTGGTGAGCTACCTCTGAGACACCTAATGGGAACAAATGCCCAGTTAATAGAAGACCAGTACAGAAAAGTTAGCCTTATCATCTGGACTGACACGGATCTTTTTAAAAATTCAACCATTTCCAAAGACGCAGTCAAGTTCTGGGCCTCAGTCAGAAGCTATCAGAATGTACTAGGAAGTTTTGCATTTAGGGAGTTAGCTGACTATTGCTTGGCCTGCTTATCTCTGCCCATATCTAATGCTTTCGTAGAGAGAGTATTTTCTCAAGTCACCTACGTGAAGAGTAAACGTCGTAATAGAATGCAGATAAAAATGCTCGACTCAGTTGTTAGAGTGAAGTCGTACCTTTCAAGTAGAGGTTTATGTTGCAAGGAATGCACTGTGTCGGCTGGAATGGTTCAGCAATTTACCAGCAAAATGTACGGTGAGAATATTGATGGTGAAACTGAAGATCAAGATCTCTCAATTTTGTTACATTTTGATTAGTGATCTGTTTAATCCATGCAGTACGCAGTTTCCGTATGTGTTGCATCATTTGTATCGTTTTTTTCTGCGTGTAAATGCATGATTGTATTTTTTTGCTCTGCACGTGTTTCCAACTTTCGTTAAACATGAAAAGCACTCGCATGTAATCTTATTAATTGAATCTCTTTCACGTGCAATTTCATTTGCGATGTATTAATGCCAAAGGAAGTTCCTATGGGTTTCAATTCCCCAAAAAATAGTGATCTCGTTTTCATAATAAAATGATTTAATCGGATGTTTAACATTCTTTTGGAGAGCTTGTGTTTCATGACTCGTACAATTTTAATTCTGGATTTTTCTAACATTGTATTAATTAATACACTAATGCATAATATTAATGTATATTAATGTAATATTAATGTATATAATATATATATATATATATGAAGTATATATATATATGAAGTGGAGTATTCCACTTCATTCAGGTAGATATTCAATTTCGAAATATAAATAACATTTCGTATCTTTGCAGAAAAATCTTCAGCCAATGCTGCTGGCCCATCGACCGACAACAGTGAAGCAGCTAGTAATGCTTCTGATTCAGATGATTATGAGTTTGACCTTACCGTGTCAACACAGGGTAAGAAAGCCAGTACAAATCTGAAATTTCAATAACGTTTCGTATCTTCAGCCCGATGGACCAACGCAACAATGACGTAGCTAATAATATTCTCAATCCAAATCATCACCGAGGATCTTTGGGGAGTGAAAGTCACCGAGGACGAAGTAGACCTCAGCATAGGTCGCATCACTAGCCCAAAAACAAGAGATGCTGGGCATGGTAACATTTTTATATTGTAGTACTCGACTTATTGATCTAATTTGATTTTTTTCCCTTTAGAAAGCAGTCATGGATTTAAAAAAATTATGACTTTTGTTAATGCCATAATGTACAAACTCGACCAGCATGGCAGAATCCTAACACAATTAATAAACCAACAAAGATCAGAACCAACAATTTCGATCTTTCCCCACCCAATACAATTGAGGAGCTGCAAGAGCTAGAGAGACGTTTGGATGACTCTACGTTACAAAATTCCTTTGTTTAGTTTATTTTTATTCTAATACCTATACAAAAATTATAAGCTGATTTTCTTTCAGATCACTTTTATAGCCCCCATTGGCGGAAACAACAAAAAGGATGCGGTGCGAAAGGCCTGGCTCGCAGTTGCTACCGACAGTGTTTGGAGTCAGTTTAACTGGGAAGGCAGAAAGCACGCTGGGCGTGCCCACAACAAGCCAGGGATTAGGACATCCATTATTGTCAAGTTAATTAGAAGTATGTTTTGCTTATTTAATAAATTAACAGTTTTACTGATGTAAATTCTATACAGGAGGGTTGAACCAAGGAAGATTCCCTGACCTGGACAAGGAAGCCTTAAAAAATTATCGGGTTTGTTTCTCAAGCACGCTCCAAAGCGAGTGAAGACAGTACGTGGAGCTCTTCAAGACCACCGTGATTCCTCAGAAGACCAGTGCCAAGAAAAAGGGAAGAAAAAGTGTAGTGCTAGGAAAGAGCCTTGACATTTGAGGGAAATTCAGTTGCAGACAAAGAGTTAAAACAACAAAATTAAGACTTGAGCACAATCTCTACACGGGTCACCTACATTTACTATTTTCCAAGGCTTTTACTTCGCTAAATATCTTTTTTTGCAGCGTATAGAAAGGTTTCCATATGAGCGAAGGCTCATATTGGATGGGTAGATTAATACACAATGGATGGATTTTGGATGGATAGATTAATACACAATTTACTAAGCTTTATACTGCATTTTAAACGATACAAAACACGTCGATATAACGTCGCAATAAGACGTGGCTTTCACGTCGCCTAGGTACGTTATAAAACCGTCGAATGAAGACGTTGCGGTGACATCACACATTGACGTCGTCACACCGTTAATTGTTGACGTTCCCAGGTCGTCACATTTGAACGTCGAAGCGATTGACAATTGGTTGTCGCCCAAACGTCGCTGACAACTGAAAACGTCATTACGTCAGAGCGCGACGTCTTTTCCACGTACTTGTGCCACTTGGGTTGTATAGCTATGGTTTTCCCTCGAGTTTTTAAAGCCATAATTGACCTTTGAATTTCCTGAATGATTCAACTATATTTCTTGTTATCATAATTTTTTATTGCCAAACCTGCCGCCTTTGAATCTGTAAATATTACATATTTGTTTTTCTGTGCTTTATGTACAAATTGTAAAGCTTCCAAAACTGCATACAGTTCGGCTGCCATTACTGATAAAAATTTCGGTAGAGCGAGAGCCACCATCTTGTCTTCGTACTCCAACATATATCCCTGCTCCTACGTTTCCTTCGTCGTCTTTTGAGCCATCTGTAAAGATTCTTTTCCTATCTTTGTAACGCTTCTCAAAAAAATCTAAAACTGTTGTGTGTCTTCCGGCCTGATAAACTGATTTCGTGGCTAGTCCTGGTATTGAATCAGTTATACCTTCTACATGAAAATCCCATGGGGCGATTTTTTTCTCATAGATATTTCCTGCTTCTATTTCCGGTAGTTGGTAGGCTTCTATCCATGTACTAATTTGTGCATATGTTCTTTTTTCCCTGTGATCTAGGACTCTGAATACTACCTTGTCTTCATAATGACGTTCCATCATTCTGTTGCGATACCTTAAAGCTAGTTCTTCCCACCTATCTCTGAGTGGTGTTAGTCCTGTTGAGCACAGTAACACAGATATGGGCGTGGTTTTCATTGCCCCGAGAATTATTCGTAGTGCTCTGTTTTGTATGGTTTCTATGCGTTTTAACATGATCTTATTGGCGTCTTTAAAAATTATTGCCACATATTCTAATTTTGCTCTTACTAGTCCCTTATAAAGCGTTAGCCGAGGTGTTCGAAACTCAGTTTCCAGGTGTACGAATGCTACAAAAAATTGTGTAACCCTGACAAATTGCAGAGTTACAAGGGCTATAAATAGGCTACAATGTTACAAACCACGGTTACAAAATATAAAGTTTCAAAGCTACACATATTATAAATAGCTATATTATAAAATTAGAATCTCGCTTACATAACAACAATATATGTTGTAGATTTCGATACCTGTTAAAAATAAAATCTGTGAAGCATAATTGCTAGTACACAATGGAAAAATGGGTCCCTAAAGTAGGTTTATTTTTTCTATCTAAAATCGGTAGTTGCCATTAAAAAAGCTGTACCTCTATCAAAAGATGTTTTGTTCCTTCAAAATGATGGGCATTCTTCACTTAAAACCGGTGGGTGTTTCCCGAAGTCGGAAAGCATCCCCCAGTTATTGGCAAGGCATTCTAAATTTTGGCAACCTTTCACAAAACACAGTAACCAATTCCTTAAATCAGTAGCAAATTCCCCATAATTTGACAAACATATTTTCCAAATTTCAGTATGCACGAGGTTTGCCTTTGTACGACTTCAATACGTTTCCCGCTTCCTACTCTAATGTTTCGGACTTCGAACGTTTGCTTCTGACTAACTGACTCCCAGCGTGATACCGACAGGAACAATGACTCGACGTCACTACGTGGTAGTCTAGATACAACCGAACAGACAGACGCACAAGTGTGCTGACTTTTTATCTTGGTTTTGTTTGTGAATTGTTTTAATCTTTGCTGAAACTTTGTAATGATGGGAAAACAACGTTATTGTTAAGTTATTCAGTCGTTATTGTTAAGTTATTCAATTGTTAAGTTATTCAGTCACAAGTGAAGTTACACGTGCTACAAAGAGATACATTTGTAACCGACTTTGCAGGGTATACGAGGCTACAGTCAAGTTTCGAACCCCTTGAGTCGAACAGGGCTTCGACGAGCTAACTAAGGAAATTGAGTCCAGAACCGTAAATTGGGCTTTCAGGCAGCCAAATGCACTTTATACAATATCGCTATTGGCACGTAATCAGTTAACTATCGTTTTAGGAAAAACTGTTTATTGAAGCAGCAGTCTTTCTCAACCATAAGAGTCAAAGAGATCCTGCCGGAGACCCGCAGAATACGAAGAAATTTTACATTGATCCACATATCGCTTCAGCATGGTATCTTAACAGAGGACTTTTTTCAGTACCACTCCTAAATCTAATGCTCTATAATGTTTTTTTTTTATAGGAAAAAGAAGTGTCACATGGTTGCAAACGAAGTTGCCGTTACCGTTACAAACGAAGGCCGTCCGTTTGTAACACTGGCTTAGCAGATTTGATTGTGGGTAATGACTTGCTCAGTCAACTAGGGGAGGTCATTCTGAGATACGCAGAAGAAGGATTTAGCTTGGTTGGACATCGTGAAGTTCAAGGGTCCGGACCTGACCGGGTTGAAGGAGTATCCCCTTTACCGTCAGACATGAGGAAGTCCGATACCGTAGCCGTGCAGTTAGTCGTAGATGAACAAACTATTGAAGAAAAAGCTGCGAGTAAATCTGACAGCAGCAGTGAGAAGTTATTCGATGCTGAAAAATGTTTTGTTTAGCCAAATGCCACTTCAAGTTGAGCCAGAGGGGGATGAAACCTTTACTTGTACTGTTAAAGTAAGGACGTCGGAATCAAAGACAGTTCCCGCACGGTCCGCTATACCAATGTCAGTTGTTTCCCCAATAAGCAGGGGAAGTGCAATCAGGCTGGCAGAGGAGGGAGATTCCTTGGCACTGAGCAGCAATCAAGCGACAGTATTAGTAGAAGCTGAGAAAGGCTTGCTTCTTGAAAAAGGGCTAAGTGTGGGCCGAAGTTTAGCCACTTTCGAGGGTGGAAAAGGGGTTTTAATGATTACAAATTTCAGTCGAGAGGCTCAGTGGATCAGCGCAGATACTGCCTTAGGGAATGTCGAAGAACACGTATCAAAAGAGAACTTCAATAACCAAGGTACAGTCGCGGACTGTGATTTGGAAAGATGTATGTCAGATTCATTAGATGGGGTCCAGCGGGAGGCACTTTTAAAGGTGCTAAAGAAACATAGGGAATGTTTTGCAGCTAGCTCCTCTGATCTGGGAATATGTAATGCGGTGGAACACGAAATTGATACGGGCAACGCAAAGCCCATTTCGCAAGTACCGAAGCGCTTATCGGAAGAAAGACATTATTAGAAAACAGGTCGAAGAAATGACGGAGGCGGGAGTAGTAGAGCCAGCTCGTTTTTGCAGCTCGCTTCCCCGTCATCCTGACCTACAGGTACGCATGCGACATTGGCATCATTGCGATGGCCAGGTCTCGCACGCTGGGGAATAGCCCTGCCGCCCTGCAGAATGATCTTCAGGAACTACATTCCGAGATGTGGCTGCGCAAGACGACGGCCTATTTGAGTGACTGCCGGCGTCACTCAAATAGCGTAATCGGCTTATTGCAGCCAAAGGAGTGCTTCCAGCAACCCCCTCCTTTCAGCGCCCTGCCCGCTGCGAAGTGGTTCTTGGCGACGTACGTCCGCGACGTCTGGTCCCGATTGTCCACCCTTAAGGCCGCCATCACCTCGGTCTACGGTTCGATTCTGAAGATCGATTCTACCAAGAAAGTGACCCGGAAGCTCACCGGAACTGCAGCCAATACTGCCGCTTGGTGCACCAACGTCGGCAATGAGCGGGGAGAGGTTCTCCTCTCTGTTTTGACCACGTCGGAGATCACCATGTCATTGCAGCCCATGGCTACTGGCTTGATGGAGAGGTAATGTATTGCGAGGTCTTAGGTTTAAAAGTAATTCTATTTTAACATGACTTTAAAAAAAAAATCTCCTCCAGATACCGTCGAGCAGGAGACGCAGCCCCGATCCTTCTCTACACTGACCGCGACTGCTGCACAGCAGAGGGCTCACGGTCGAAATACCAGCTTCTTTTCGACCAGTGGACGGGTCTCCAAGTTCGCCTTGACATCTGGCATTTTATGCGGCGTCTGGCCGTGGGATGTACCGGCGAGTCCCACCCTCTGTATGGTACCTTCATGACCAGATTGTCATCCTGCATATTCGAATGGGATGCCACGGATCTCGATGCCTTGCGAGCTGCCAAGACGAGGGAAATGGAGATGGAGGGGCTTTCCAATCCTTCTGTCGCGGCGGTCAACAAGGCCATCAGCAAATCCGAGATGGCACGCCATTGTCGTCGGCGTACTCGTGGTACCCAAGAGACTTGGGATCAGATCGAAGCCCTGATTCTTTCGTTGACTTTGGCAAACGGATTTGGCAACCCGATTTCCTCACCGTGCTACAGGAGCCGGAAGAGCTGGACAACACCATCCCGGGGAACCCGGTGGAAACCGAAGAACCGGAAGACGACAGGGACAGCGAGCTGACCGTCGAGGCAATGCCAGAACCAACTGAAGAAGCCTTGGATTACCGATTTATCGGTGGCTGGGACAAGGTGGATCAGTTGGCAACGGCGTTGATCAAGACAGAAGGCCTTACTGTCACCAAAAGCCAGGCTGACAAAGTCATTCGCCTCTACGAGGCGTTGGAGGAGTACGACAAGCGGCCTCTGAAGTATGGGCGCATCCTGCGCCACGACCCTCGGAGCCGTTTTGCTCGGTCCCAGTATAGGACTGGATACGTCGGAGTGGAAGCCATGCAGAGGTAAGCGCTGTTATGTCGTCTGGTTCTTTAAGCATGCTTTGGAATCTAAAACCCTTGCTTCGGATTTTTAGGTGCTTTATAAGCGCTGGTTTGCCTGCCCTCTCTCCTTCGAAGAGTCGTGTAGTGGAGGCCTTTGCATTCGCCTTTGCAACACATACACGGCACCAGTCCGAGGTCCTCCTTACGTGTCTCGCTGGAAGCTCATTCTGGGCAAGTACAACGAGATACGAAGTCGTGTCCTTCTAAGTGGCACCCTCTTAGAAGGTACCGGCCTGGTTTTGTATCCCGTTAACGAGACTACCTTGAGCCTGTGGTAAGTTTTCAGCTTTATTAACGCCCGGCACATGTTGAGGTTAATAATAACACATGTCTTTTAAACTCTTAGGTACCAGGATAAGTCCCGCTTTAGCGACATCAGTATGCTACTGCAGGGTATTAACCTGCCTCAACCCGCACTAACGAGTGCGACGCCGCTTTTGCCCTCGCGCCAGCTTCCTCAAACAGCACCTCGACCAGCTCACGAGCCGCTTGTTTTTGAGGAAGTAGTAGACACGGTCGGTCAGGCAAAAGTTAAACGTCGCCGTGTGACGTTGCCTCCATTGGGGACAGAAGCTGCACCCGCAGTGGAAGACCCTGGTGAAGGCCCCTCCAGGCCAGTATCTGCGCTGCCTCCACCACCTTCGGTGTCCGCCACCCCGCCACCGATGTCAAGGACGACGGATTGGAGGCACCGAAAAAAGGCGGCTGCCGATGCTGGCAACCTTCCTCGGACGTACAAATGTCGCAAATGTGGGCAGCCCGTTAGTACCGGAGGACATTCGCAGTTTTACGGTGCACGCTATTGCCCGGTGGGGGCAGAGTTATCCCCAGCAGAATGGCTGGAAAGACAACGCGAAGAGTACGCCTGGAAACGTGCATCGGCAGCAGAAAATCAGTAGGTATGATACACACATGTTGTAATTAAAATATTTTTAGGGCTGGCAGAGTTCCTTGTCAAATCTGGCGGGTTTGCACTCAAGATTTTGTTTTGGCATAAAACACAACAGCTACATTTTTTCCCATGTGGCCGGCTTCATTAAACGGACACGTCAGTTAAAAATAAGCTCAATATCGAGTAAAAAAAATACTAATTTTAAATTCAGGAAATGCAATACTAGTCTCTTTCCCATTTCGGAATTCTGGATGCTGGTACCGATTGATCAAGTGACCAAGGATTTGATTTTATCAACGTGAGTTTTTTCATTTCTATTTTTGCATGGTAAGAGCACAACTCATAATTTTTCTAAATAGGGTGCCATTTTTCTGGACTTGAAAGACTTTGTTTCCTGCATGGTTTAATGAAGCCAAGTCTCCTTTGTCAACAACAATCGTAAGCTTAAAAATAAGAGTAAAAATATAGTTTATCCATTTTAGTGCAGGTGTTTTTGATACCATTTTCATCAGAGTAGATGTCCCTTTTGTGATCACGTTTGTCAACTGAATATTACTTTGATTAAGCGGAGATTCTAATAACCGAAAAATCGGAAATGTGTACAGTACATGTGCGTAGGTTGTTTTATGATGTAAAGAAGAAACACGAAAATAGTGATATTAAGAACGAAATTACATTTTCTTGTCTATACCAAATGACCATATTCTTTATTTTGCAACGGCTGATTCTAGCAACCAGGGATCGCAATAAGTCGCATCTACTACGGGACCTTGACTATAGTATTGGATATTTTTTAAGAGTCGCAATATTTTTGGTTCTCTTGCAGTTGATTGGGAGCTTTGAACGGTAGCTTCTCCTTTCCTTTCACTTTCCTTTTTTATTTTCTCCGTGTTTTCTCGTCATTGGATTGTGTAAACTTCCACGCCGGGTTTTTTACAGGTAGGAAACTTTCTATGTTCGCTTCATTAACAGAACTCGTCAGCTATTCTGCACGAGCTGACCGTAGTTGTGGGGTGGGGGAAGGGGAAGCCAGCTCTAAACGGCGTCAGTTCAATGCACAGGTTTCGAGTCGGGTAGACTTTTTAAATGGCCCACTATTACGGTGAGGCCGGGCAACGTCGGGTGGCACTCATGCAGGCAGCGTACGAGACAGGGATGACTCCCCGACGGGTGCTGTCTTCTTCTTAAAAGATGGCTGGAGTCGCGCGGCGGCTAATTCGTATGGCCGCGACATATTTCTTTATTTGTTTGCATAGTCTTCCCCCTCTTCCCCCTTTTTTCCTTCTCTTACCCCCGGTGACCGCGAACATCATGCCCCAGCTTTACCGCTGAAAGATGGGTGGTCTACTCGGAATGTGCTTGGGAACATTCTTCGTGGATTTCCGCGAGTTTTGCACGGTGTGCGCGCAGTTCGGTTCTGCTACCTCGACTAATAATGAGGTTCTCAATTCGATGAATCACCCGCGTTAGTTTACATCTTGCGTTCTTTCGAACCTTCAGCAAAACGTCGGCTGTCGATTGAATCTCCTTCGCTGGGCCTTGATTAACATCGGCTTCGGGGGAAGGGCTACTAGAATTCATCGTAGTACGTTTCACTTTACCAAGGTTCAGATACACAAAGCTCCCGGGTTTCGGCACCAAAAAATGTTACAACCAAAATCATTGCAACATTAGAGTTCTTTGTTTGCGGCCTGAAGCGGCCTGAAGGGCCGCTTCCTTCGCTGCTTCTTCGTTTTCTTCGTCCTGTGAGTCGAGAATTCGTTCATTTATATCTTCGATTTCTTTGAAGGCTTCTTGACACTCCTTCAGCATACTCTTCATGACGCGTCTCGATTTCTTATCGCGGATTAGCGTCTCAATTTGATTACAGTGTCCACTGATTTTGCGTCTAAGGTTCGTACGTCTCCTCTTCAAGGCGATTTCGTCAACCGGAAGTTCGGGAATGGCGTCAGTCATCTTGAGTACCGATGAACGCCCTTAGCAGAGAACTTCGAAAGGTGGTGAGTTGACACGGCAACTCTTGCGAAACGATGCAATCTTGGGAAACGCGTTGTCAAGGTCAAACCGAAAAGGCTTTGACACTGAAACCCCCGGCTCGGTACGCCGAAACGAACGTTGATGCAGGAATGTCAGGATCAGAATTTCACTTAAGTTTTTCACAAAGTTCACCATCGCACACCAAAACTAATGTCTGCAACAATGTCAAAACACCCGGATCCGGCTCTCGGAGGACCATTGATGATACGGAACAAGTTAAATCTCTGGCTCGGGTATTTTAATTGGTAAGACGAAATTCTGGAGTGTATTGTGCTAAAGAGAAGGGAAAAAACTCATCGTAACTTTGTTTGTTTCTTGACATAGAAATGAGGATCACGTCACTTTTACTCGAATTCTCACTAATCAATTCTTTTTCTCTCTCTCTCTGTGGCTTGCTATTTTTACACTACCCATACATAAAGAGGTAAACCATCACCATTGCAAAAGAAAGGAACAAAAAAACGTTTCTTTTCTTGGAATGCCTACGGTCAAGCCCCCCCCCCCCCCTATCCCTTGCCTGCTCAATCTGTTCGCAATTAGTAAAGGAAGAAAGAAGGGGACTGGCCAATCTCCTAGATTGCACATCCAAGCGGTAAACTCAAGTTTCGCTCGCACCAACATACATGGGTATTTTATAGTATATGGGGTTAAACCTGTATACTATAAAACACCTATGTATGGGTTGCAAAATAGACTGCCTCGTCGTGGTGCAACCTGGGTAACGCGAAATAGTCTATAATGTGTATACGTGTTGTGCTTTTGACCTAGTTAATTCATCTTTTATTTTAAGTCCACATAGCTTAAAGCAATAGATTTAAATTACGCGCTTTGTAAACCGTCGTGACCTTTTTTGAACTGCACTGGGAGGTTTGCGAATGTACCCTTTCATTTTCTGGCCTTTTACCTGAATATTACTCTGGGGACCGAGAAGGTCGTCAGAAAACCTTAACATTGGAAGATAGCCCTGCTAGCATACTGTGAAACCTCTATACTGTGGTCTAAACCGTTGAAGACGATGCTTCTTTCGAAGTGCCTACGCCATGTCGCCCACTCTTCACTTTTAATGCCGTTGAACTCATCAGGCAAAAACTTAACACCTTGTAACTTTTTACCAGTAGAACTGATAGGGGTAGCCATCCTACCGACTGCCCCAATGTAAAGTAATCATGGTTTAACGTAAGACTGCTGTATTTACGATGCATAGTCCTTTATATAGATAGTCGAGGTACAACGTCATGTCAGTTAGTCAGTCCCAGTGTGAGTCAGTCCAAGTAAAGACGGGTCAGGTCGATTAGTCAGATCCTGGTCAAGTCTCAAGAATGACAACCTTACACTTATGCCACACCACACAAGCTTATTCATGCAATACTTTTAAGGTTACCACTCTTGCATTCCTCTCCTATCCGATATTCGGCTACCCCACATGCTGTGGTGAGAATTGAAATCTCCCAATTCCTCCCCCTCTATCTCCTATCCTGTCTACTCTATATTCCTCGTAACCTCTTAAATTAATTTTCACCCCTTCTTTTAGCCATGTTTCACAAATAACAATAACAACTATTCTCTTTTTTACATTACTTACATAGGCTGTTAAGGAATCAACATTGGCCCTTATGCTCCTGTCATTCCGAAATAAAATGTTTATGCCCTCGCAATCCATGTTAATATTTGTTGTATAAAGTTTCCATTCCTAATAAAAAATTTTCCTTCCTTGCAGATTTCTTCCCATTTCCCTCCTGTCAAAACTACTGAAATTACTTTTCTGACCAATCCTCTTACCCTGTTCCCCAAATCAGTTGTCTCTTTTTCATCTTCTGTCTTCTCTTCGTCTTGTTGCCGTTCCTCTCGATTTGTTTGTCTCTCTTTTTCCTTTTTCTTACCTTATAATACCTCACTGTAGCTTTGTTTCGCTACTACTAAAGCTTTCGTCGCTTTTTCCATTAGTTTTTAACTGTTCTGTCTTCTTCTTTTTCTGCCATTTCTCCTGTCCTGATGTTATTAACCGATATTTGACTCTTTCCAATGTGTTCTACCTCGTAACGTTTTATGGTCTGATCCCCTAATGTGCCCGCTTTTCGATTTGCCTGAGTTTGGTTCCCTTTGGCTCGTTTAGAAAACTCACAGTTCCTATCCGCTGCAGTATGTTGCTTATTACAGTTTGCACATGTTGGCTCCTTTCCCTCTTTCTTGTTTCCGCTGATTGTCGTGGCGTGTTCTTCACCACAGTGCCCACATCTATGCCTTGCCTTGCAGACAGAGCTGATATGCCCAAATCTTTGACACTTATAACATCTGATGGGTCTTGGTTCAAAGTGATGAACTTTTATTTTTAGGTATCCTAAGTTCAAATAGAATGGCACTTTACTGTTTTCAAAAATAAGGTGGAAACGACTAATTGCGTCTTTAACTTTTCCCGCGTTATCCTGGTTATCCTGGCCTGAACTTATATTTCCCCTATCTATTTTGTCTTTAGGAATCCATCCGTTTCGTCCTGATTGGTCGGGAAAACCAACAGTTCTTCTGCACGCGTTACTTAGATTTTTATTTCTCTCATATTCAAATCTCTCACCATTATGTTAATTTTGAAGGGGCTTAGCTTATCGGAACTCTCCTCATTTTTTACTGCTCGGTATGCTACTGTGCATTTCTCCTCGCTTTCTCTAATTCTTCCTCTGTATCCGTTTCCGTAGTCCAAACCTGTAGTCTTCTACGTTTGCTTCCTACATCAACCTGAGCTTTCTCCTTGAAAAAAGGGCGGAACTGAGAGAGCTCTCTAGTGTTTTATGAGCGAAAAGCCGCAAGCAAAACAATCTATACGACGTGTGAATTATAGTGAGGATAATGAAGGGAATAGTTAACTGAATTAAGGCTTTTGTCATGTTGTTACTCAGCGGAGGTTAAAAAGTAATTTAGGACTTCATTTCAAGAGTTTTAGCCTTCTGCCAGAGTTGCTAGGGCGAAAGCGAGTTCTGACGTCATCAATTCCATAAATTATAAAGCAATGATATTACGAATCTTTGAAATAAGCTTAGGATAATTCTTTTAAATTTAAGCATCATACGATATTATAATATTGCCGAATAAAAGTGCCTTAATTGTGCTAATAAAAAACAATTGTAGTCATGTTAGCCTATAAAGTTGGGAGAAGAGGCTTGGAAAGCTTACATTCCTATGAATTTGGCTTTCCCCAACTAAATTTCACATGTACGAGAATTATAACGTTTAAAGAAAGGTAACACATAGTAAAATTTCTTAATAGGGTTGTCTCTTTTGTAGCCTTATCCGTACTACTTATTCATACGGCATTTGTTCCTTTTAGCCCCACCGCTGCCTCTGAATTTTGGTCACGCAGCATGTTCCCATAAAACTTTGTATTACAAAAAACTCGCAAACGATGAAGGAATGGCTTAGACCTAGCAATATCTGAGATTTATCATCTAATTGTCCTAATCTTTCACATAAGTATAAAATAATCTTAAAAAATAAAAACATTGGTATAAAATAATCTTAAAAAACTTTTACAAATGGCACCCAAGTACCCTCTTTTCTAAAAGATACAAGGTTTTCGTATGGAGGTTTCTATACGATTTGTGTAAATCCTCTCTTTTTCCTTGAAGCCGAAGGCAATACCTAGTTCTACCGTGTAAAAGTCCAAAAGCAACACGATCGATAACACGAAGGCAAGGGAATTCAAACATTCCCTCGTCTCGTTCTGTTCAGTTTCAAACTTGGTAGCCAAGTCTACAGTTAGACGTGAACAAACAACAAAATTCTAACGTGTAAAAGTCGAAAAGCAACAATGATCGATAACCCGAAGGCAATTCAAGACAATATAAGGCATTCTCTCATCTCGTTCTGTTCAGTTTCAAACTGTGTAGTCAAGTAGTCAGTTGAAATCGTGGTGTGGACCTCGTTGTGGACGAGTTGTGGACCTCATCCAGGACTAGAAACCCCCTGCTGAAGCCAATGAACGACGGTTTGGAATGCACTCAACAAGACCAACATGAAAAGTAAGCTCTCGATTTATTTCTAACCGTTTCATTAGTACAATTATTATTTTTTAGAGTTTTAACGCAATAAAGTATTAACTTGTATCTCCCAACAGGTATTGGTCGCCTGCAAGAGACTCCAAACTACCCAGGGAAAGTATCCGACGCCTCGCCCTAAGGCGCTGAAGAAGCCTGTGTCAACTGCCTCGTCAACCCCTGCGATAAGCCTAGATGATCTACACGATTTACGTCCCAGCAAGAACTCCATTGACTCTGATATTGGTATTGACCGGTTAGTACCCGCATATTACTCTTCTAAACCAAAAAAGAAGCTTAATACCTTTCTAATTTATGTTTGTTTTCTTTAATTTCCATAGTTGTCAAAGCGCATTGGGGTTCAACAACACCAAATCTTCTTTCAAGACGAGGTCCACACCGGATCTCGACAACCTGCTTCAAGATCGACAACCTGCTTCACAGATCTGCTTCAAGACCGAGTACCCACGACCAACCTACCCAAGATACTACCCATATTACTGCGCATTCCACCTTCCCAAGCTTAGAGAGCTTATCGAGAGCTTACTTTTCTTGTTGTTCCTGTTGAGTTCATTCCAAACCGTCCTTCAGATTGGCTTCGGTAGGGGTTCCTAGTCATGGACGAAGCTCACGTCTCGTCCACAACGAGGTCCACACCACGATTTCAACATACTAGAGAATTACAGGAAAGGCTTGCAAGAAGCGTATCATGAAAAGAAATGTCCGGTTTGTGAGTCGATAAAGCAAGTAAACGACGTTTTCGCAGCAGCGTTGCATGGGTCGGGACGGCGAACTTCGATCTCTTCGACCGGGACCAACTGGATCGACAGCTCCACATCAGAAGACACCGAACTTTACAAACCTCCAACAATTCCAACAACAACGAATTTAAGGTGGATGAGCCGAGTACATCTTATCATGGAATGCCTCCTCTTGTGATTCTGGGAATCATCTGCTCAGAGTTCTTGGGTTGCCTGGCCATTGTTGTTTTCAGACAAATCTTCCGTTCTAGTTCACGTAATAAGATGTTAAGCTTCATATAATTTCAATTTTCCGGGTTCAATTTTCCCTAATACATTTTACATGTTAAAGGTTACTCCGATCTGTTCTACTCTTCTCCTCCATTTTTCCCTTTCGTATCCGTATGATGAGCAATTTTTTTTTCAGTGGTTTATTTACAAATTGTAAAGCTTCCAAAACTGAATACAGTTCTGCTGCCATTACCGACGTTTTTATTCGGTAGAGCGAGAGCCACCATCTTGTCTCCGTACTCCACATATATCCCTGCTCCCAAAGTCCAAAGCGTGACTTCCGTCCCAGATCAAGAACGAGACCTGGATCAAGCTGTAGAGATAGCATGTGGTCCCCTGTCAGTGCCAGTTAGGCAAAGTATCGCTATTGAACCGAAAAAGAGCATTCAACAGCTAATACTGGGCAAAAATGAGTTTTTCTAGAATTTTTTGCAATTTAAAAAAAAAAATTAAAGCGTTATTCGGTTTGTAAACCAAAGTTACATGGTTCCTGTCTTTTTAATTCGCACCCGCTTTTACTTGTGGTACGTGGATCTCAATTTCAATTTCATTCCAAGTTTCGTGTATTGGACGGACCGTTCTGTTTTAAATATATTCACGATTAAACATAGTTAGCTTGGTATTATTATGGTATTTTATTTACCTTTCCCTTGATCACCGTCACCCTAATATGAAACAACGAGCAAAGGAGTCAGGATTGGTGAGATCACGGGAGTAAGAGGCAGAGCGCAAGTTGTTTTTAAAACCCAAAAAATTAATAACTAAAATTAATACTAAATTTTAAAAACGATACATGGGGATAATGCTAATGCAATAGCAGCAGGGTGCTACAGAAATTGGGTCTGGATCAATTTTTGGTACAGAATTGATGGAATTGCAGCTTAATTAAGCTTTTCTCTTCATCTTTTTAATATTCTAATCCTCCAGTTCTTCGGTTCTGTTGCGAAACCACTTCCAAACTCGCTAAATCCAACTCTTGGATCAAGCACAACGTAGCCATCAGCAAGTCACTGCCCAAAAAAACATCCATTGCGCTTCATTTTCATAATTTCCAGTACATTTTTAGTTTGTTTACTCGATTTCGTGGTCTAGACTGCACACTCCTGGAAGGACTCACTCGTTCGTGGCCAAGGGGCGTGGTCGCAGCCATTTGAGGTGTTCCTGGATGCGTCCAACTCCAGGAATGTCCATTCGCATTTGCTGCGAGTGTAGATAACCCTGTTGGACCTGCTGGCCATACTCGAACAAAGCGGCTGGATTGACATTCAGAGACTCAGGGGGCGTGGCTTTGCCTGGTCCACTTCGAACGTAATGATAAGGCGGTTCGCCTGCCACGCTGTGTCGACCTGGATTACGTGGTCGGCTAGGACCCGTAATTGCCGAACTAGACGACGATGAAGGTGATGTAATCATTCCAGGAACAGGACTAAAAAATTATTTCATTTTTATTTTTATTTTTTTTTACTGAATTGGACATCGCTGGTCAGAGGAGTGCATAGTGGAAGAATCTTCGCATATTACAGCAGGGGTTAATACTTCTGTCCGGCGCCAAACGTCCGCCTACATGAGTTTGTAATAAACTGTTAATTTACTTTTAAAAGATAATTTTTAGATAATTTTGGAGAAGTTGCCAGACCTCTTGAGTGCTTGAATTGCTGGACCTTCGTGACTGGGAAGGGGCGTAGGTCTCTTCAGGAGAGATTAGATTGTTGTACGCGTTGTGGGTAGTGTGGGCCACCACTGGGGAAACGACAGCTTGAGCTAAACTGTTCCTCCGGCTCGAACTTTCCTGTTATGAGACAAAATAAATAAGAACAAACTAGGAAAAAATAGGACATTATTAATAAAATCTTAGGAAAAATTAGAAAAATTAACTAAAATTAGAAAAATTAGTGAAAAAAGAGAAGAAGTTCAGAAAATAAACACGAAACTTACAGGAATTGACGTTTTGTGTTCTGGCTCGCTTTCGACCGGAGGAAGATTTGTTGTAATTGGTTGTTGTAGTACTGGTGATGTAATCTGAGGTGAAGTAACGGGCGTTGGTTGTTTAGCTACTGATACTGGTTGTGGCATTGGAATATATTCGTCCTCTTCTTCAGGATCAGGAAGTGTTAGTTCTAGGCCTGTTTTGAGAGCGTCTTTAATCCCTTCTGGTTCCACTGGCACGTCATCTAAGCGTTGGTGTTGAGGTAAAGCTTTTAAAACGCTGTAACTTTAGATAACTATAGAAAACAATAACAAAAGTGATTACATTAAAGTTACACGAAAGAACGGCGTTAAGCTTGCAGATAGAGACAGTACACCTTCGACTATCTGCACAGGGGTTGTCTGCCAGCCAGAGGTTTTGCAAATGAGGTAAGTTTTTGAGGTAGCAAACATCTCTGAGGTCTTGAATACAGTTTTTACGAATGTAGAGCTTCCTTAACTGAGGACAGCTCTGGACAGGCTCCAGGGTGGATATGTTGTTGACACTATATAAGAAGAGTATAATTAATTCAAAATGTATACATAATTCCGTTGAATAATGCGTCAACTTCCTGTCCTTAAGGTTAACTGATTTGGATTAAAACGCATAGATTAAGGGAAGTACAAACCGGACCTGAGAGAAAGTACTTCCACATTTCTCATGTAACGAATTGTGCCGACATCGGGTAGCTCACTTCCCCTACACACCAAAAAGATAATATAGCTACAGTGGATGCTAATTGGAATAAATGGAAATAGAAAGTTTTACCAGCAGTTGAGCTCCTTAATGGTTTTCAAATCAGACTGTCGAGTTCGCGCCACAATCATTTCTTCAGTTCATTTGGTCATTTTTCGTAGTTGGGGACTTGTTTACTATGCAGTTCTATAGTAGGCGTAATCCACTTTGCGACTACTTCACGTAATAAAATAGAGCAAAGCAACAAACGAATAAAATGAAAGGAAAAAACACTCACAGTTCCTATCCGCTGTAGTATGTTGCTTATTACAGTTTGCACAGGTTGGCTCCGTTCCCTCTTTCATGTTTTCGCAGATTGTCGTGGCGTGTTCTCCACCACAGTGCCACATCTATCCCTTGCTCTGCAGACAGAGCTGATATGCCCAAATCTTTGACACTTATAGTGTTCAGATGGAGGACCAGATTTAAGCACGAGTTCCCTAGATTACCCTCCTGAAAAATAGAGAGAATTCTAACTCGGCTTAAATCGCTGAACTTGGAGCTTTGCTCCGTTGCAAGCCCTTTTACTGAGCAGTATAGATGCACACGGCTCCAACGTCAAGCAAGAACTCTTTGTATTCTTCATACAAAATTACATTTATACTAAGCTGAAGTCTTTGTCGCTCGTCGTCATCATTGGTCAGTTAAAGATTTTAAACGTCTAGAAACATGTGCGAAGTCTGTTTTTTGTCAGTCATAAATCGTCCTACGGGGGGGCCATGCAAAAGGTACCCCTTTTTTGGCCTGTCAATCGTAGGAGTCAGTTTTCAGCCTAGTTACATGTTAGTTACGCCTTTCTCGAGCTCCGTACATCTGGAGTTTAGGGAGAAAGGGTAAAGTTGTCAAAGTTGCATGCAAAGGTTGTAAAATTTAACATTTCGTCCGAATATATAGCATCTGATGGGTCTTGGTTCAAAGTGATGACCTTTTATTTTTAGGTATCCTAAGTTCAAATAGAATGGCAATTTGACGTTTTCAGAAATAAAGTGGAAACGACTAATTTCCTCTTTAACTTCTCCCCCGTTATCTAATGTTCGCTCTTTGTACAGGGCTCTTACCCCGACTAACCCGGCAAAATTCTCTTCCTCGATCTCCTTTTTAGTCACCCCATGTATGCTTACAATCCCGTGTTGCAGAAACTTTGGTTTGGTTATCCTGGCCTGAACTTTCATTTCCCCTATCTGTTTTATCTTTAGGAATCTATCCGTTTCGTCCTGATTGGTCGGGAAAACCAACAGTTCTCCTTCACGCGTTACTTTGATTTTCATTTCTCTCATATTCGAATCTCCCACCATTTTATTAATTTTGAAGGGGCTTAGCTGATCAAAACTCTCCTCATTTTTTACTGCTCGGTATGCTACCGGGCATTTCTCTTCCGCTTTCTCCAATTCTTCCTCTGTATCCGTTTCCGTGGTCTTCTACGTTTGCTTCCTACATCTACCTGAGCTTTCTCCCTGCTTTACTTTCTTTACCTTGTTTTTCCTATAGGAAACCATTTTAAACCCTCCATCTGTTTCTGCATTCTCCGTCTTTAAATCCTGATTTTCGTCCTCCATATCGGAGCTTTCCGAAATCTCAACTTCTTCGTCTTCTAAATCTGGTAAATTGTATCTCTGCTCGTCCCTCAGCTCTTCACTAGGCCCTCCACCTCTCATCCTCATACAGTTTATAAAAATAAAAAAAAGGAAAAAGAAAAGAATGGGTTAGGGTAAAAGTATTTTTTTTGAAGATGCCAAATACGAACAAATTGGAAAAAAATATAAAAGTAGATAAGAGAGCAAAAACAAAACAAAACAAAACTAGTAACCCTAAAATTGTTACCTGGTTCCAAAAGGTTTTGCTGCACTTTTTCTTTGCAATTCTGTACAACCTGTCGGTTTGGAATCACAAATGGGGATGTTTTCGATGACTGTATAGGGTACAGTAAGGAAAAAAATGAGTCACAGCGAATGCGTTCTACGTAGATCTTTTCAGAATTTAAATTAACCTTTGCCATTAGGCATGCTAAAATCCGTTTAGAACGGAATTCTAGGAAAATGCAATCTCCGAAGATTTCTTTCTCACTTTTTCAACACTGGTTAGACCTCACTTACCGCGTGCAGGTTTGCAAAACTCTCAGCTTACTTTTTGTACAGCCGTTCGCCGTTCCTAATTTCAATTAGATTGCAAGTTTCATTGAGTTTGAATACGAGAATAAAACTGTGTTTTCACCGTCGAAAATATCCCCAAATACAGCCAAATGGAAACAAAGCAGGAACCTAAAGGAGGACGAGATACTTTGTCTGACAACCCATGTCACCTTGAAAGATAGCGACACTTTCCCTTAAATTGAGTCGAACAGGTAATTATTTATCCAGATCAGGTCTGGTTCGTCAATCACATCTGAGTCACGTAATGTCATTGAAACGTTTGTGGAAATCATAGTTATTGGGCATGATGTTTGCTTTCGCTCTATTAAAAATACCTTGGAATTCCATACTAGCATTACTTTATTTTAAAGTATTCCGTAAAGATTACATATTACTATTAACTTAAGTTCAGTCCGTTTCGACAGTGATGGGCATCGTAGCGATGCTGCAAAAATTGACACCTCGCCGCACTTTTCCGCAGCCGTGAACTCCCCAGAAAGGTCCGTATGAATTGCGGATCAGCCAGTAGTCAATGCCTTCTGGACTTGTTCCGTACTCAACGATACTGACGACATGATTCTGATCCAGAGGAGGGCAATCCACATAGTCCAGAACGCCGTCGCTGCAAAAAAACACCAAAACGTGTAAATTAATTAGCAAAATTGACTTTTTCGACTATTACTTACGCTAACCAAAAGAAATCTCCCTTAGCATAAATTTAGCAGTGATTGGTCCGTGGGTAGCTATGAGGTGTTTCAAGTATAGTTCTTCATCGCAAGGCCAAATACTACAAGTTTTCACCGCAGCGGCGACGTGCAAAAGGGTCGAAACGGCATGTTTGGTCCTAAATACAAATGTGTACTCAACTCGAGTGTTGATTTTTCGAGTAGATTTACCAGGGCGACATAAGGGTAAGATTCTTCCGATTGTAGACCATAATCGATAATGTAGTTCAGGGTAGTATTGCTGAACATACCATCGCAGCCTTTATTGCCATAAGGCCGAGAGCAGTCCACCAACTGTATTGCTCACTATTAGATAACATTAGTAGTAGATTACCAATCATACAAATTAGTTAATTTAACTGCATGCCTTAAGCGAGTGTATGTTTTGTGTTGATAGCAATTCATGAATTCAACGGTGGAAGTGACACCAAAAGCCCAACAGGAACCATATTGTACTGGACGTTGGTCTTTAACGTTGGGCAAACAGTTACTCGTCCGGTAATCAACTTCGTCAGGATCTTCTCGCGGATTAAAAGGAGGAATACTCTGACGATTACTTTTTCTCAAATGGAATCATAGGAACGATGCCTGTTAGGGTTCTTCTGTGTGATCCGACAGTTGTGTTTGCTTGAGCGTGTACGGAAACGTGCCAGTAGCTGCTGCTTCGTTGTGGGTTGCGGCGTAACGACCGTTGTCTCTCCAAATGGTATGACGATACGCTTCTACCGCGGCGTTTGAATAACGTTTGCGGTAAAGAATCTATGGTTAGGACAGCGTATTAAAACCAGCGTTACACATACAAATTACTGGATATTATGTCAATAAAAAACGACACAAATTTACTCTTGGGTATTAAATTTCGAGAATATTACTAACCTTGAATGCTTCTCATTCTGAATCGTACTCCGCTCTGACTATTTGTATGACTACCACGGGGAAAAATAAGTGAACACAAAGTTCAAACTGCACTTTGGAGAGATTGGAAAAATCACTGTTTGAACCAAGTGCACTTGGACATGAAGAATGAAACTATGGGATTCTTCCCAGAACGTTTATACCTACTATCCAAACGCTGAACCCTTTCATACAATCCAAATATAACAGTATTTTGAGAAAATAGAACGGTTAGACATTTTCTACTTTGTACTCCGTTCCCTCATATCCGTTCCGTACACCCTCATGAGAGAAGTTTTGCCGGTTAGAAACAAACGAAATGTGAATGCTTATCCGGCTACGGATTTACGGATTACGGATTACAGTTACGGATTGACTTTTGCATGCCATGTTTTGAAAGACACCGTTGTCACCGCTAATAAAGGTACATATTTGTACTATGTGTATGTGCACTATGTGTATTTCGTTAGCCATTTCATATTGTGCCATACAATATAGTAAAGCGTATGCTTTTTGAGAACAAGTTTAAGCAAATATTAATATAAATATTAAAAAAAATTTAAAGGTCATCATTGTTTAATATTCATTAGTTGTGATCTCAAGTAGATTAAATAAATCACATTTTTTATATAAATTTCTTTCATCCCATTTTCATCGTTTTTTCCATCGCTTTCAACTAATTTCATCGCTTCCTTATTCATCATCGTAGTGGAACCTAAAAGTTTGACCCCCTACCAAACGCTCTACTTCTACGGTTCCCCATTGGCAGTTCGACGGAAGTTTACAGGCTTTCTCGACAACCATGTGACACTTCTTTTTCCTATAAAAAAAAAACATTATAGAGCGTTAGATTTAGGAGTGGTACTGAAAAAAGTCCTCTGTTAAGATACCATGCTGAAGCGATACGTGGATCAATGTAAAATTTCTTCGTATTCTGCGGGTCTCCGGCAGGATCTCTTGACTCTTATGGTTGAGAAAGACTGCTGCTTCAATAAACAGTTTTTCCTAAAACGATAGTTAACTGATTACGTGCCAATAGCGATATTGTATAAAGTCCTGAAAGAGGACGCCTACGAATCTATCCAGGCGGGAGACTGTACAGCTATAGTCCCACTAGATCTTAAACAGGCATATGACTCGGTTTGGTCTAGCAAGCAATTAGCAAAATTAGGGGAAATAGGCTTTAAAGGAAAAATATTACAGATTGTACAGGACTTGCTTACGAACAGGACAATGGAAGTCAGAATAGGTGCGACTACATAAAGAAAAGTAAGCTTAAGTAAAGGTATACCACAGGGATCAGTTGTAGAGCTCTGTCACTAACAGTGACAGAGTTCAGGCGCCGGTAGTCGACACAGAAACGCCACGTCCCGTCTTTCTTTTCTACGAGAAAGACAGGCGAGGCCCCGGGCTACGAGCTGGTTCTACTACTCCCGCCTCCGTCATTTCTTCGACCTGTTTTCAATAATGTCTTTCTTCCGATAAGCGCTTCGGTACTTGCGAAATGGGCTTTGCGTTGCCCGTATGAATTTCGTGTTCTACCGCATTACATATTCCCAGATCAGAGGAGCTAGCTGCAAAACATTCCCTATGTTTCTTTAGCACCTTTAAAAGTGCCTCCCGCTGGACCCCATCTAATGAACCTGACATACATCTTTCCAAATCACAGTCCGTGACTGTACCTTGGTTATTGAAGTTCTCTTTTGATACGTGTTCTTCGACATTCCCTAAGGCAGTATCTGCGCTGATCCACTGAGCCTCTCGACTGAAATTTGTAATCATTAAAACCCCTTTTCCACCCTCCAAAGTGGCTAAACTTCGGCCCACACTTAGCCCTTTTTCAAGAAGCAAGCCTTTCTCAGCTTCTACTAATACTGTCGCTTGATTGCTGCTCACTGCCAAGGAATCTCCCTCCTCTGCCAGCCTGATTGCACTTCCCCTGCTTATTGGGGAAACAACTGACATTGGTATAGCGGACCGTGCGGGAACTGTCTTTGATTCCGACGTCCTTACTTTAACAGTACAAGTAAAGGTTCCATCCCCCTTTGGCTCAACTTGAAGTGGCATTTGGCTAAACAAACATTTTTCAGCATCGAATAACTTCTCACTGCTGCTGTCAGATTTATTCGCAGCTTTTTCTTCAATAGTTTGTTCATCTACGACTAACTGCACGGCTACGGTATCGGACTTCCTCATGTCTGACGGTAAAGGGGATACTCCTTCAACCCGGTCAGGTCCGGACCCTTGAACTTCACGATGTCCAACCAAGCTAAATCCTTCTTCTGCGTATCTCAGAATGACCTCCCCTAGTTGACTGAGCAAGTCATTACCCACAATCAAATCTGCTAAGCCAGTGTTACAAACGGACGGCCTTCGTTCGAAGTTCCTTCCCCATGAAATTTACGGTTAGCCAAGCCCCTCCCCGGACATTGGCTAAGTTCCCGTTAGCTACTACAATTTCAGGACCTTCCACTTTTCCAGTTGCGCGTTACGCTTGATCACCCAGTCTTCTGAAACCACACTAACTGCAGCTCCAGTGTCTATGATAGCTACTGTTGCTTTCTCATTACAAAGTACGGTTTCCCTAATAAGACTCGGACCAAACACATAAATGACGGGGATTATGATTGCACTGGCGGCCCTTCCCCTGGGAGCCGTCAGCCCTAGTTTTCCGACTCGAATTGGGCCCCAGCCGCCGGCTGACATACGTTCCCCGCGCTAGACGAGCACCCCTTCGTTTGTACTATGGCGCATGCTAGGTGCTACTCTACCGCTCTCCCTGGGTTCGCTCCGGCAATTGCGTGCAATATGCCCCGACCTTTTACATTTAAAGCAAATGGGAGAACCTTCGTGCGTCCAAGAACTAAAGGGAGGATAATGGCCAACCTATACCACTCAACACGTACCAATCAAAGGGAACATTCTTTTTGGTTAGTTTATATAAAGGCTTGGCAATGTCAGCAAAACCTTTCACAAATCGACGATAGTATGAAGGCCGAAGAAACTATTCAGTTCATCACTGGTCACTGCTTGGGGCCATTCCACGATTTCTTTAGTTTTTTCGGGGTCCGTTCGGATCCCCTCTTCGCTTACCACGTGCCCCAAGAAAGGGTACTGAGGTACGCAGAAGCTTACATTTCGAAGGCTTGATCTTCAAATTAGCCTCACCCAATCGACAAAATATGTCGTCCAAACGTTGCAAATGTTCTTCCAACGTTCTGCTAAAAACTATAAGGTCGTCCAAATAAATTAGACAGGTTTTCCACTGGAGGCCTCTTACCACTAATTCCATTAGTCTCTGAAATGAACTTGGTCAATTTCACAATCCGAAAGGCATTACATTGAACTCATAAAGCCCTTGGGGAGTTTGGAAAGCTGTCTTTTGTTTGTCCTCTGACTCAAGCTCTAATTGGTAATACCCACTTATTAAATCCAAAGTGGAGAAAAATGCTGCTCCCTGTAACGCATCCAGCGTAGCGTCTATCCTCGGTAAAGGATAGGCGTCCTTGGTAGTTGCCGAATTCAAGGCTCTGTAGTCCGCACATAGCCCTAAAGAACCATCTTTCTTCCCTAGCATTACGATTGGTGCACTCCAGGGACTGTTGGAAGGCTCTATCACCCCTTGATCACGCATGTCGATGATCATTGTCTCCAGTTGAGGTTTCCAGTGTACATGAACCCGTCTGGGCCGTGCAGAAACAGGTTATGGTTACCAGTATGGATGTGGTGTCTGATTAACGTTGTCCGGCCCTGGTCCTTAGAATGTAGAGATATGACAGAGCGATGTTTCCGTAATAATTTCTAACTGTTTGCGTTGTTCGCTGCATAAATTTGGAGTGTTGAAGAGGTTAATTAATTCATCAGGAAAATCCGGTTTGTAAGGTTCAGACATTGTTATTTCGTCTATTTCTGGCAAAGTTACGTTATCCGTTAGAGCTTGCAGATGTCCTAGTCGGGTACCCATCTTTACAGACACTTTCTGCTCATTCAGATTCATAACTCGGACAAGAATTTTCCCATTATTCACCCTCACAAGAGCACGGGCACAATGTATGCCAGATTTGTTATCGAGTCCTTCGAACAACGCGGTTGTGTAGTTAAATACAGGATTAATACAGGATTAAATACAGAAATTGGGTGGCGACGTGCAAGTTTTGTGCAACTCAGAAAGATTTTCGAGATACTTCTGGCACGAAGCGGATTATTGATGAGACCAAACAGAGCTCAAATGTCTGACGAAACTTTATCAATGTTAATGATTGCATCGGTAAATAAGTAAAATAGTAATATTTGTGCTAATAAAACTCGTAGTAGTTAGTTAGGTAAAACTCATAGTGAAAGTAGTTATCGTGGACGACACGAAATGTTGATAATGTTTTAATAATTACTAATATAATAACTTTACGGCTAAAAATCTGTTGTTTTTTCTTGTCCGAAACAAGTGCAAGACAGATTAGAATTTCGAGACCGGTCTTGGTCTCGAGACCGGTCTTTGGTCTCGATGGTTTTTGATCGGTATTGTCTTGGTCTTGGTCTCGAAACTTGCGGTCTTGGTATTGTCTCGGTCTCGGGAACTTTTTTCTGGTCTCGGTCTTGTCTCGGTCTCGAGAAAGTCGGTCTTGATAACATCCCTGCCTGTCAGTGTCCGGAGTCCTTGTGACATATTTCTTTAATACAGCTTAAGCCCTTTGTAATCTCGTTGGCGCTTAAACAATGAGTAGAGACTTTTTAAACTCAAAATTCTATTGGTCCCAAAATTCTATTGGAAATATTATGGACCTGGCGTCCTTTTGTCGGGGCCCGGCATCCGTGTGTCGGGTACATGGAGTCCTTCTGTCGAGTCGTCCTTGTGTCTTCTTCCTCGAAATTCACCTCTACACCTGAGTAATTACCTTCTACGGCCTTTACAAAGGGAGACCCTTTCATTCTCTGGGTTTTCACCAAATGGTCATCAAGGAAGTTATGAATATCGTCCACCGAAGCCAAAATAACAGTTTGAGAACCTCTAAAACGAAATATATTACACCTTTTTACACGCTATTTCATAAAGAATTTCGAAACTGACCTGTAACGAGTTGTAGCGAAAGCTACCCCGCTTCACTCGTCCAGCATAATCTTCATGCCTCTTTCCAAGCTGAATTCCTTACTAGCCGCTCCACTAATAACTTCAAACCTTGTTCAAATTACCAAAAAAGTATATAAAAAAGCTTGAGCTTATTTCCAAGTTAATAATAAATGCTTTTCTAAATTCATCATCAAAGGAAGCTTTAGCATCTTCCGTAAGGTAGTTCCCGTATCGGGAGTGATATCCGTGCCCACAATTTCGGATATTTCTTGCTGTTCCGGCTGGAAGGCCAAGGTCAGGCTAATCGTCAAGAGTCAAACCTATTGGGACCGGACCTGGCCTTTTCAGCGGAATAGAAACGTTGGCTTATCAACTAGGCAATTCCAACGACTAGCCAACGACAACGACTAGGCAATTTCCAACGTTTTTTTTGGAGGAAAACGTGCTCGAGCTAACGAAAGGACGGGGAGTTTGGGGAGTCTTGGTATATATAGACTTAGGCAGTGACGACTCCGGCGAAACTAGTACAGTCGCAACTCCGAACTCGAACAAACGATCACAACTCGAAATTTAGTATTGGTTAGTCCGTGTGTTTTGTATATTTGTTTCTAGTGGTGATTTGGGTGGGGAATAAAGAACTAGTTTTAAATCAGCGACTTCTCATCGTATATTTATTCCGACCTCGTTCTCTTCTAAAAACCGATTCGTCCAATGCGTCGTTCTGCGTATTTCACTTGCAATAACGTTGTCATAGCCCAAGATTGCACAACACAGCTACTACTGGCAAGTGTACCTAAAAAGTCGTCGTATTTAAGCACATATAAACATATACTTCTTTATTATATTTACTTTAAATTTTTTAATATCCTCGATAGTAAAATAACTGATTTTCAAGGGAGCAGGGAGCAATTCCGGGTCGGTCGCATCGACGTGCCACTGGACTTTACCCGCTTCTTCTATTTCTTGTTGTTTGCAACGCGCACGGAAGATCTTTTGAAGTTTATGCATCCCGGGCGATAACTCATCTATCATCGGGCGATATCTCATTCTCCACCACTTCTGAGTTCAGGTTCACAAACGATCCATCCATCCATCGTTTCAACGCTTTCTTCCATTCCAAAGCTGTGCTAAACAGTTTCGCATAAGGATCCAAATTAGCATAAACGTCTCCAAATTAGAAAGGAATAAATAGGAAGCTACAATCGACTAGTTTCTATTACATTGATTTCTGTAACTTCTGGAAAGGCAGACGGTGGGAATTTGAGCAAATTCTCTTCTTGATGGACCCATAATACCGTTATCATAACGGTAACCCATAATACCTTAATTGACCCATATACCCATAATCTTCCTTTGCAAAGCCACCACATCCTATGTCAATCACACACCGTTGACAAATTCATACTTAATTTTCCCATTGCATTTTTTACTTGATAGTAGAACTGAACAGATTTTATGTCACTACAGTGATCGAAATTCTTCAACTTCAAGCGAAGTTTGTTTAACTGCAGTAGTGAGTAGTCTCTGAAGTATTTTGATAATGATCTTCAAAAGTTCGCCTTTGTGTGTTTATGAGGGACCTAACTTTATGAGGGACATCAGCGGGAAAAATACAGCTAAATCCACATCTACAATGTATTTTTACAATTGAATCGGATTCATTCACCAATACCGTTTAGCACTGCGCTGAATCAACATAATTTCCGCGATCAGTGTAAGTAAGGTATCATGTTCAACAGTTCGCTAATAAAACATGAAACCATGGAAACAGAACAGGATAGCGTACCGCGTCGCTTGCGTCAGCGTTCTGCTATAAAGATGCATGGGGAAAATATGCAGACACCCATTCCTATTTTGCACACCAACGTGAAACTTCCTTCTAAAAACAGAACTGAACGTCGACTGTGGGGAAACATGTACTTGCAGTATACAAGCGACGGAATCTCCGAAAGATAAAGTGCAAAATCAGGATTAACTACCAGAACAGGAAAACCGATTAGGTAAACGTATTTCATACCTACAACTGGTTTTAATTTGCGTTTCATTTTAAGCACACCTTAGTGCATGAACATGGCAGCCACTGAAACTAGTGATCGCAGCAAGTTCGAACGAGCCATAGTCTTTGGTAGACACTTACCAACGCTTCGCAAGCATTATAATGAGTTATGCAGTGAGCCGTATAACACGAAAGATACTAACAAAATGAAGCTCACAGAAACTGGAGTTGCCCTTGCCCTTTTCGATATGGTAAACTAATGCGTACAAAATTCCTTACATTTAACTCGGAGCTATTTCCAACTTACAAACTGAACAGTATAAAACTCGAAGTTCTTGATAGCAATAGCACGCGACAAGCTATTATACTAGGTAGAAGATGAAAGTAATTAAAGTCTCACTACAGCCTTACAGCAACGTTTCGCAAGGCAGATGCAAAACACTTGCTATGCATTGCGAGTCGTGAAAAAAAAATAAATAAAAATACCCAAAGCACTCCGTGAAGGTCAACGGGAAAGGGCTTGTTTTTGTTTCTAGTGTTATAGTGCGCATGTTCTGCTTGTAATGCCACATCCGTTACAGTTTGCCTTACACCCCGACTGGAAGCGCAAAGCAAGAAGAAACAAAAAGAGTCAACTTTACCAACTGCGAAAGCGATGATTGCTTTACTTAACGGGAGGCGCCGGACAGTAAAACGCATGCGAGAAAAGAGAAGATAATGAAGCAAGATAACAAAAGCAACGAAAAAAGTGAGAACGACGGCGAAGAAAAGTTTCATACTCCGATGAAGAACAAGATTGACCCTGATCTACAACAGCACAAAGTCAACTTTGCCAGCTGCGAAAGCGACAGCTATTCTGAGCGGGCGGCGCCTGACACAAAAATGCATGCGAGAGACAAAGGAAACGAGATAGTGAAACAGTATAAAAGCGACGAAGAAAGCGGGAGCGATACCGAAGAAAATTTTCAAATCCCGACGAAATGCAAGATGGACCCTGATCTGCAAAAGCAAATGAAAGAGGAACCAGACGAAAGCGATGGCTGGGAAACTTTCAAGGACTCCGGAATGGGTTGCTTTGGATTAAGGAAAAAGAATATAGGATTGCAGGGAGGACAACAAATTCGACTACGTTTCTACGACAAGGGTGGGCAAAAGCCGTATGATCGCACTAGGAACTGCGTTTTTCTTTACGTTTATACCACGCTTAAAGCCATGCTGGAAACTAAAAAGGAAAATGACTTACTGTTTGTATTAATTAAGGTAACTAAGACGAAGGGGTGAAACTGACCATCTCTCCCTTTTGTCTGTTCTTGTTTACAAAGATTGTCACTAATTTGCATCTACTATAAATTGCATGTACAGCCAAAATCGCTTACAGAATATCTAAGAGAACAACTAAGTACGTATATCGAGGAAATGAGGGAAGATATTCTCCTGCTAAGACAAAACATACCGCGCAATCTGGCACTTCAGCAACTGAATAAGGACAAAAATTACGCGGCCCGCATCACTCTAACGGCGTTTCGCCATTATCACGCCAGTCGGATAGTCGAACAGGGCTTCGACGAGCTAACTAAGGAAATTGAGTCCAGAACCGTAAATTGGGCTTTCAGGCAGCCAAATGCACTTTATACAATATCGCTATTGGCACGTAATCAGTTAACTATCGTTTTAGGAAAAACTGTTTATTGAAGCAGCAGTCTTTCTCAACCATAAGAGTCAAGAGATCCTGCCGGAGACCCGCAGAATACGAAGAAATTTTACATTGATCCACGTATCGCTTCAGCATGGTATCTTAACAGAGGACTTTTTTCAGTACCACTCCTAAATCTAACGCTCTATAATGTTTTTTTTTTATAGGAAAAAGAAGTGTCACATGGTTGTCGAGAAAGCCTGTAAACTTCCGTCGAACTGCCAATGGGGAACCGTAGAAGTAGAGCGTTTGGTAGGGGGTCAAACTTTTAGGTTCCACTACGATGATGAATAAGGAAGCGATGAAATTAGTTGAAAGCGATGGAAAAAACGATGAAAATGGGATGAAAGAAATTTATATAAAAAATGTGATTTATTTAATCTACTTGAGATCACAACTAATGAATATTAAACAATGATGACCTTTAAATTTTTTTTAATATTTATATTAATATTTGCTTAAACTTGTTCTCAAAAAGCATACGCTTTACTATATTGTATGGCACAATATGAAATGGCTAACGAAATACACATAGTGCACATACACATAGTACAAATATGTACCTTTATTAGCGGTGACAACGGTGTCTTTCAAAACATGGCATGCAAAAGTCAATCCGTAACTGTAATCCGTAATCCGTAAATCCGTAGCCGGATAAGCATTCACATTTCGTTTGTTTCTAACCGGCAAAACTTCTCTCATGAGGGTGTACGGAACGGATATGAGGGAACGGAGTACAAAGTAGAAAATGTCTAACCGTTCTATTTTCTCAAAATACTGTTATATTTGGATTGTATGAAAGGGTTCAGCGTTTGGATAGTAGGTATAAACGTTCTGGGAAGAATCCCATAGTTTCATTCTTCATGTCCAAGTGCACTTGGTTCAAACAGTGATTTTTCCAATCTCTCCAAAGTGCAGTTTGAACTTTGTGTTCACTTATTTTTCCCCGTGGTAGTCATACAAATAGTCAGAGCGGAGTACGATTCAGAATGAGAAGCATTCAAGGTTAGTAATATTCTCGAAATTTAATACCCAAGAGTAAATTTGTGTCGTTTTTTATTGACATAATATCCAGTAATTTGTATGTGTAACGCTGGTTTTAATACGCTGTCCTAACCATAGATTCTTTACCGCAAACGTTATTCAAACGCCGCGGTAGAAGCGTATCGTCATACCATTTGGAGAGACAACGGTCGTTACGCCGCAACCCACAACGAAGCAGCAGCTACTGGCACGTTTCCGTACACGCTCAAGCAAACACAACTGTCGGATCACACAGAAGAACCCTAACAGGCATCGTTCCTATGATTCCATTTGAGAAAAAGTAATCGTCAGAGTATTCCTCCTTTTAATCCGCGAGAAGATCCTGACGAAGTTGATTACCGGACGAGTAACTGTTTGCCCAACGTTAAAGACCAACGTCCAGTACAATATGGTTCCTGTTGGGCTTTTGGTGTCACTTCCACCGTTGAATTCATGAATTGCTATCAACACAAAACATACACTCGCTTAAGGCATGCAGTTAAATTAACTAATTTGTATGATTGGTAATCTACTACTAATGTTATCTAATAGTGAGCAATACAGTTGGTGGACTGCTCTCGGCCTTATGGCAATAAAGGCTGCGATGGTATGTTCAGCAATACTACCCTGAACTACATTATCGATTATGGTCTACAATCGGAAGAATCTTACCCTTATGTCGCCCTGGTAAATCTACTCGAAAAATCAACACTCGAGTTGAGTACACATTTGTATTTAGGACCAAACATGCCGTTTCGACCCTTTTGCACGTCGCCGCTGCGGTGAAAACTTGTAGTATTTGGCCTTGCGATGAAGAACTATACTTGAAACACCTCATAGCTACCCACGGACCAATCACTGCTAAATTTATGCTAAGGGAGATTTCTTTTGGTTAGCGTAAGTAATAGTCGAAAAAGTCAATTTTGCTAATTAATTTACACGTTTTGGTGTTTTTTTGCAGCGACGGCGTTCTGGACTATGTGGATTGCCCTCCTCTGGATCAGAATCATGTCGTCAGTATCGTTGAGTACGGAACAAGTCCAGAAGGCATTGACTACTGGCTGATCCGCAATTCATACGGACCTTTCTGGGGAGTTCACGGCTGCGGAAAAGTGCGGCGAGGTGTCAATTTTTGCAGCATCGCTACGATGCCCATCACTGTCGAAACGGACTGAACTTAAGTTAATAGTAATATGTAATCTTTACGGAATACTTTAAAATAAAGTAATGCTAGTATGGAATTCCAAGGTATTTTTAATAGAGCGAAAGCAAACATCATGCCCAATAACTATGATTTCCACAAACGTTTCAATGACATTACGTGACTCAGATGTGATTGACGAACCAGACCTGATCTGGATAAATAATTACCTGTTCGACTCAATTTAAGGGAAAGTGTCGCTATCTTTCAAGGTGACATGGGTTGTCAGACAAAGTATCTCGTCCTCCTTTAGGTTCCTGCTTTGTTTCCATTTGGCTGTATTTGGGGATATTTTCGACGGTGAAAACACAGTTTTATTCTCGTATTCAAACTCAATGAAACTTGCAATCTAATTGAAATTAGGAACGGCGAACGGCTGTACAAAAAGTAAGCTGAGAGTTTTGCAAACCTGCACGCGGTAAGTGAGGTCTAACCAGTGTTGAAAAAGTGAGAAAGAAATCTTCGGAGATTGCATTTTCCTAGAATTCCGTTCTAAACGGATTTTAGCATGCCTAATGGCAAAGGTTAATTTAAATTCTGAAAAGATCTACGTAGAACGCATTCGCTGTGACTCATTTTTTTCCTTACTGTACCCTATACAGTCATCGAAAACATCCCCATTTGTGATTCCAAACCGACAGGTTGTACAGAATTGCAAAGAAAAAGTGCAGCAAAACCTTTTGGAACCAGGTAACAATTTTAGGGTTACTAGTTTTGTTTTGTTTTGTTTTTGCTCTCTTATCTACTTTTATATTTTTTTCCAATTTGTTCGTATTTGGCATCTTCAAAAAAAATACTTTTACCCTAACCCATTCTTTTCTTTTTCCTTTTTTTTATTTTTATAAACTGTATGAGGATGAGAGGTGGAGGGCCTAGTGAAGAGCTGAGGGACGAGCAGAGATACAATTTACCAGATTTAGAAGACGAAGAAGTTGAGATTTCGGAAAGCTCCGATATGGAGGACGAAAATCAGGATTTAAAGACGGAGAATGCAGAAACAGATGGAGGGTTTAAAATGGTTTCCTATAGGAAAAACAAGGTAAAGAAAGTAAAGCAGGGAGAAAGCTCAGGTAGATGTAGGAAGCAAACGTAGAAGACCACGGAAACGGATACAGAGGAAGAATTGGAGAAAGCGGAAGAGAAATGCCCGGTAGCATACCGAGCAGTAAAAAATGAGGAGAGTTTTGATCAGCTAAGCCCCTTCAAAATTAATAAAATGGTGGGAGATTCGAATATGAGAGAAATGAAAATCAAAGTAACGCGTGAAGGAGAACTGTTGGTTTTCCCGACCAATCAGGACGAAACGGATAGATTCCTAAAGATAAAACAGATAGGGGAAATGAAAGTTCAGGCCAGGATAACCAAACCAAAGTTTCTGCAACACGGGATTGTAAGCATACATGGGGTGACTAAAAAGGAGATCGAGGAAGAGAATTTTGCCGGGTTAGTCGGGGTAAGAGCCCTGTACAAAGAGCGAACATTAGATAACGGGGGAGAAGTTAAAGAGGAAATTAGTCGTTTCCACTTTATTTCTGAAAACGTCAAATTGCCATTCTATTTGAACTTAGGATACCTAAAAATAAAAGGTCATCACTTTGAACCAAGACCCATCAGATGCTATATATTCGGACGAAATGTTAAATTTTACAACCTTTGCATGCAACTTTGACAACTTTACCCTTTCTCCCTAAACTCCAGATGTACGGAGCTCGAGAAAGGCGTAACTAACATGTAACTAGGCTGAAAACTGACTCCTACGATTGACAGGCCAAAAAAGGGGTACCTTTTGCATGGCCCCCCCGTAGGACGATTTATGACTGACAAAAAACAGACTTCGCACATGTTTCTAGACGTTTAAAATCTTTAACTGACCAATGATGACGACGAGCGACAAAGACTTCAGCTTAGTATAAATGTAATTTTGTATGAAGAATACAAAGAGTTCTTGCTTGACGTTGGAGCCGTGTGCATCTATACTGCTCAGTAAAAGGGCTTGCAACGGAGCAAAGCTCCAAGTTCAGCGATTTAAGCCGAGTTAGAATTCTCTCTATTTTTCAGGAGGGTAATCTAGGGAACTCGTGCTTAAATCTGGTCCTCCATCTGAACACTATAAGTGTCAAAGATTTGGGCATATCAGCTCTGTCTGCAGAGCAAGGGATAGATGTGGCACTGTGGTGGAGAACACGCCACGACAATCTGCGAAAACATGAAAGAGGGAACGGAGCCAACCTGTGCAAACTGTAATAAGCAACATACTACAGCGGATAGGAACTGTGAGTGTTTTTTCCTTTCATTTTATTCGTTTGTTGCTTTGCTCTATTTTATTACGTGAAGTAGTCGCAAAGTGGATTACGCCTACTATAGAACTGCATAGTAAACAAGTCCCCAACTACGAAAAATGACCAAATGAACTGAAGAAATGATTGTGGCGCGAACTCGACAGTCTGATTTGAAAACCATTAAGGAGCTCAACTGCTGGTAAAACTTTCTATTTCCATTTATTCCAATTAGCATCCACTGTAGCTATATTATCTTTTTGGTGTGTAGGGGAAGTGAGCTACCCGATGTCGGCACAATTCGTTACATGAGAAATGTGGAAGTACTTTCTCTCAGGTCCGGTTTGTACTTCCCTTAATCTATGCGTTTTAATCCAAATCAGTTAACCTTAAGGACAGGAAGTTGACGCATTTGTAACGTTACTATTTAAACGCTGTACTTACGTTTTAGGCTTCTGACGAGCAGTGGTAAATAAGGCAACGCAAGAGACTTTGGAGCTTTGTTGTATAACTTTTATTCGCACGGACTCAGCTCGTTACACTTGGAAATCACACTGGCTACTTGGCGAACTTCCCTGCTGCCCTTTATACCCTTCGATAACTGAACAACAAGGTTGTAAAGGTTATGGCCCTGTTGTCGCCAGAAGAAAGGTCTTAATCTTTGGTCACAGCAGAGCCATAAACACTAAAGTGTTTCTAGGTCACCTAGAGTGTCCTTACAGAGCCATAAACACTAAAGTGTTTCTAGGTCACCTAGAGTGTCATTACACTACTCCCCCTCCTCCGAAAAATGACGCGTCCTCGCGTAAACCGGCGTCTAGCCCACGCGATTAAGGAGGTTCGCCAATTGCGATCTTTCAACCCCGTTGCTCGTGATGGGTTGTTGGAGTTCTTCAGGTGTTGGCCTGCTGTTGACCTCTTGCAGCGGGATGTTGTTGCTTCTTACTTGACCGTACATCCATGTTCTTCGCCAATTGAGTCGTGTTGGGTCGGTGCTAGCACATTTACGGATCAGGCAGAGAATGGCCACGAATGGGAGGATGGCAAGGCTGATTCCTACAAGGGAAGCGCGGATTCCGTACGACCAGTCGACTGCGAAGTTCCACTTGTCCCGGGACTTAACGTCGACTATTGCGTTTTGTATATGGTGCGTCCCTGGTTCCTGCAGGACTGATAGGAGATCGGTTAGGACGTTAAGGTTTTCTCGAGCTGGGTCGCTTGGGTGCAATAGGGTGTTCAGGGACGTGGACAGTGACGTTTCTGCGACGAAACGGAAGGAGTCGTTCCATTTTGCAGTGGGCAAGGTGGTATCTGCGGATATGGTTGACCACGAGTTATTGATATACCGGTAGGCTTTCCCGTTGAAATTTGCCATGTTATTAGCCCAGTAGCAGTCCCGGAAGGGGTAGAGGGACCAACCGTCTTTGGCTATGGTATAGTTCCCGAATTTCGGTTGATAGCCGCAAGGGGTCTGTACCGCGTCGAAGTGGATCTGCATAGAGGCGCATTGGGAGACGATTGCCATTCCGCCCACCATTGCGACCTTCTGGCATGTACCTAAATTTAAAGCTCTAGCGGTAAGGATGCCCGAGAATTCTGCCGCGAGCGTCAAATGGCTTCGGAGAAGGCGTTTGTGTAAGCAATCCACGAAATGAAGTTCCGAAGCGAGTGTTTTGTCCCTTGCTACCGAATCGTCTTCTATGAACTGGAAATGTGCGGCTAGAGCTCCTCCGATGTCAGAGAAACGCCGGTAATTAGCGACACTTGGGGCTTGGCGGGGCTTGGCAGCCGTACTGTTTAATACGATGTAATGGTCGGCGGAGTTGATTACGGGAAGTGCTCGTACCCCGCACACGTCTGCGCTGGTTGTGTTCACTACATACTCGAGTTGCTCGTTTGGGTCGCGGATGCGAGCCTGGGTTTTCGTGGTATCGTGCAGGAGGAGACCCGGTGCTGGTTCATGCACATAATCATAGCGACAGGGTTCCGGCAGTGGCTCGTAACGCCATACGACAGTAATTTTATTGGATACCGCGAATTCATCAGTTGCTACGCTGTTTAATGTACCGAAGGGAGAAGACAAGTGACAGTCTGGGCACTCGGAAGTAAGAAGAATTTCTTCGAGTAGGCAGCTTCTTGACGCAAAGTTTTGTTCCGTCATCCATTTCGCGGTTCCTATTGGCTCTTGATCGAAAACCCACGATTTCTTACTAAGGCTGGACATCTTATTACCATGGCAGGATAGGGTTTTGACGGAGTACCAACATTCGTCAGGGGTCATCTCATGTTTGTTATTTGTGATAATGTAACGTTTTAGTGCGTAGGCTAAGACTGACTGTATTAAAGTACATGGCTGCATATTTATACCCGGTCAAGAAGGTAAAAGGTTAATTAGTCAGGTCATGGTCGCTTAGTCAACATGGTCAACGTAGGTCAACCTCTGCATTAGTCACGTAGTCACAGTGTCAAGTCTCAAAGGGAATCAAGGACATAAGGAGGTTACATCACATTAATTATACTACACTCGCCCCCTTAACAAGAAACAAGTTTCATTTTCACTTTCACTTTCTAGCATAAATTCAATGAACATCCAGGTTCCACATACGCTAGTCTTTGCGGTGGTCTCCTAATACGACTGCTCGCTCGTTCAGGGATGTGCTCAATCTCGGGAATACTTGTCTCCGTCTCATTTTCACTAGGTATTACTTCATTTTCACCGTTGCTGTCCAAAATACACCAATCCTCATACATGTCCAAAAACCGTGGCGACGTGGGAGGTTTCGAATTCATAGGAACAGGGGGTTCGGTTACTGTCGGCGTTTCTTCGGATTCTTCTTCAGCCTCACAACGTTTTATGTTATTAAAGTGTACCACTCTGCGAGCTCCAGTAGTCTTGTTTTTAACCCGGAACACTTCTTCAGAGATTTTCTTAATTACCATAAAAGGACCAAACCACGGCCTGTGGAATTTTGGAGATTTTCCTCTTTTAGGGACCGGAGCATGCACCCACACGAGATCACCCACTTGCAAAGTCTTTCCAGCAACATCGCGATCATAATACTGCTTCTGCCGAGCTTGAGCTGCAAGCAACCGTTCACCTGCTTTTTTATACACCGTTTTCAAATCTTGCTCCAGGTTGCTGGCATACTCAGAAACCGAAGTTCTTGTTTTAGCCACGTTTCCCGCTTGGAACACTACATCAGCCGGCAACAGCAATTCACGTCCTAAATGTAACTTAGCCGGAGTAAAATCAGTTGACGCTTGAATACCTGACCGGTAAGCTAATAGGACCTTTGGCAGCAAACTGTCCCATGTGTCCTCAGCTTGGTCAAGAAGCTTACTCAACCCTGCCAATATCGTCCGGTTCGCTCGCTCCACAAAACCATCACTCTGAGGGTGGTATGGCGTTGTTCTCGTCTTGTTGATTTTTAGTATGTCGCACACTTCCTTTACAATGTTTCCATCGAAATTTCTACCTTGATCTGTGTGCAGTTGCTCTGGTGCCCCAAACCGACACACAAACTCGTTGAGGAACTTATCGGCAATCGTTTCGGCTTCTTGATTAGGAATGGGATACGCCTCTAGCCATTTGGTGAATAAATCGCCAGCAACGAGAATGTATCTATGACCCCACTTCGTTTCAGGCAAAGGACCCAATATATCCATGGCTACAATTTCACCTGGCCGTTTGGCAGACAAGGATCTTAAAGGGGCACGGCTCTTCTGCTGTGGCGAGTTGTTCTGCCCACAAATGATACACTTCTTGCACCACGCCATCACATCTTCCTGCATTTTGGGCCAGTAGAACCTCTGTCTTAACTTGGATATAGTACGCCCTACACCCATGTGGGCAGCTGTTGCATCATCATGATAAGTCCTTAACAGAATGCTCACCACCTTTCGAGGAACCAGGGGTAGGAGACGTTCTCCCTCTTCGAAAATCCACTTCCGGTACAGAACCCCTTCCTGTAAGCAAATCTTACTTCTTTGAGTCCAGTAACTCCGCAATGTCGGGTTTAGGCCTCGCGGCGAATCTGGGAAGGTGTTCGGTGACCGGAGCCATTCAAAAACCACTTTAAGATCCTCGTCATTTTTCTGCTGAAAAGTCACTGACGTCTCTTCTTGCTGGGATTCCAAGGAACTTACAACCGGGTCAGCTGATGGATTAGTACAGGGCATGTCTGGGATATCGCCATCTTCCTCATCTTCTGAACTCTGAACTCCGTCATATTGCATTCCGCACTGCCCACAGGGACGTCTAGATAACGCATCAGCGTTTGTGTGCTTTTTTCCTGGGCGATGTTCTATTGAGAATTGGTAAGACTCGAAAAGGCTTAACCAGCGAAGGACTTGTCCCGAAGGGTTCTTGCATCTTTTAACCCAGCTAACCGCACTATTATCAGTACGAATTCTAAAAGGTCGCCCCAGCAAATAGTGGCTAAACTGTGTTAAAGCAAACTTCATTGCTAGCAACTCCTTCCTTGTTACGCAATAACGCGTTTCCGCTCTGGACAAACTTCGACTGGCAAATGCAACTGGCCGCTCCACCCCATCGATTATTTGTGACAAAACGCCACCTAGACCCACGTTGCTTGCATCGCAGTCCACAATAAATGGCTTGGACAGCTCAGGGAAAACCAAAATGGGTGTAGAAGATAGTAGCCGTTTCAGCTCTGCAAAAGCTTCGTCACAAACGGTGGACCACTCAAACTTTACACTTGCCTCTGTTAATTTGTAGAGTGGCTTCGCAATGTCAGCAAAATTCCGAACAAACCTTCTGTAATACGAAGCCAAACCTAGAAATTGAGCCACCTGATCCGCGTTGTCGGGTCTCGGCCATTCCACAATAGCCCTAGTCTTCTCCGGATCAGTTTGTATGCCGTCTTGACTCACTACATGCCCAAGGAATATGACCGTTTCCCGGAACAACTTGCACTTACTCGGTTTGATCTTCAAATTGGCATCTCGTAACCGCTGGCAAACTTCTTCAAGTCTGGCTAAATGCTCCTCAAATGTTCGGCTAAAGATAACGATATCGTCCAAATAAATCAGGCAAATTTTCCACTGTAATCCTCTAAGGACCAGCTCCATCAATCTTTGGAAACTGCTCGGCCCATTGCAAAGTCCAAAAGGCATCACATTAAATTCAAATAAGCCTTGGGGTGTTTGAAAGGCAGTTTTCTCCCGATCTTCGGCCTCAACCTCTAATTGATAGTACCCACTTACGAGATCCAGTGTAGAGAAGTACTTCGCTCCCGCCAAAGCGTCCAAGGTTTCGTCAATTCTCGGAAGAGGGTAAGCGTCCTTGACCGTCACGTTATTCAAAGCCCGGTAATCCACACATAAGCGCAGAGTCCCATCCTTCTTTCTTACCATCACAATAGGTGAACTCCATGGACTTGAAGAAGGTGAAATAACTCCTTGTCCCTGAAGATCCTGGACCATTGTTTCTAGTTGGGGCTTCCAATGTGCAGGTATCCTCCTGGGGTGTACCCGAACAGGTGGTTGCGTTCCGGTGTTAATTCGATGTTTGAGATACGTTGTTCTCCCCAAATCACTTTGATGCACTGACAATATACTCTCGTGTTTCTGAAGAAATTTCTCTAACTCATCCCTCTGACTTGCCGTTAAAGTTCTGGATGGTTCTCCAAACAGGGAAAGCAGAGAGCCTTTGTGTTTCTTAGTCACACCGTTGTCGTTGGGATCTTGCACGTCGTACCCAACATTCGAAGTGATCACCTGGTTCACTGAATTCGCTAAAACTGTAAAAACTCCAACAGTGGTCCCCGACTTCAAACGAACGGGTTGGTCTGTAACGTTCATCAGTCTCACTGGAATACGCCCGTTGTTAACTGAAACTAGTGCCCTCGCAACAAAAAACCCACTCATTTCTGCATGGATAGAGGTTCCTTCTACCAATCCTTGTCCAGAGTAAGTATCAGGCACTCGGGCTGTTGTCAGAATTTCATGACGCGCTGGTATAAAAAGTGTTTCCATCAGCACGGCAGCAACCGTATCCGGAATGTTCTCCTCCAGAAGCACGTGATTGTCTCCAAAACGCAACATACTGTTTTTGAAGTCTATCACCATTCCAAACTCCTGTAAAAAGTCCCGACCCAAGATGACTTCTTGATTCATGTCGTCAGTAACGTAGGCATTAAAGGAAAATTCCTTCTCCTTAATCCTAAACGAAGCAACGGTGCAACCCAAAATATTCATAGTTTGATTGTTCGCTGTTCTAACCCGAACTGTCACTGCCTCTAAACTTAAGTTTTGCACAAGATAGGGTTTCACTAATGTAATTGCCGAACCCGAGTCTACAAGCATGGGAACAACCCTCTCACCACAATAACCCTTTACAAACGCAGCTACATTCACATTCGCCGTGACAAATTCCAGATCAGCTCCTTTGGGGGACGCAACTGGAGACGGAGCCGATCTTCCAGTTACTTGGAGTTTCCCTGCTTCTTGGAATCATCATTCGCCTTGGGTTTGGTGCAGGTTGCCTTCAGATGACCGGGTTCCCCACAATTATAGCAAGTCCTTTGCTTATTCCACTTGTTGCCCGATCTCGGTCTGCTAAAGGAATTCGCCTTCATTTCCTCCATGAATTTCTCAACATTGGAGAATCGCTGCTCCATAAATTTTTCCATGTTGGACAGTCGCTGTTCCATCGTAGTTGACGTCGTGGCCGCTACTTCAGCTGTTGCAGAAGAGTCCATTTCCGCAACAATCTTCACTTTACGGCGAGCTTCTTGTTCGGTGGCCTTCTCGTAACCACGAATAATTTCCACAGCTTTGTCAACTGACAGACCTTGCAAAGCATTCAGATGCATTCGTAGCTCACGTGTTTCCGCCGAGTCGATTAAACGGTTGACAATCATCCGCTCGTAGCTCACAACGTCCATTGTTGGATAAGCCCTTTGTAAAGTGAATCGAAGCTGACTCACGAACTCTAACACAGATTCACCCTTGCTCCTCATCATCGTGTCAAACTTGCGCTGATACACACTAAGATCAGTTTCTTGAAAAATTTCACTCAGTGCGACTACTGTACGAGTATAGTTCGCTTGTATATCCGTGTCTAAAGCCGAAAAGACTTTCTCTGCACGTCCTCGCAATGACATGGCGAGAAGATCCACTTTTTTTGAATCACTTAAGTTATTAAACTTCGCATAGCGATCAAAATGCCTACACCACGCTTCCCAATCGTCACTCGTACCACTAGAAAAAAATTCTGGTGCGAATTTGGGAGTGCGAATTTCGCCAGCATTTTGTCCTACCGACTGCGCCATTGTAACGTTTTAGTGCGTAGGCTAAGACTGACTGTATTAAAGTACATGGCTGCATATTTATACCCGGTCAAGAAGGTAAAAGGTTAATTAGTCAGGTCATGGTCGCTTAGTCAACATGGTCAACGTAGGTCAACCTCTGCATTAGTCACGTAGTCACAGTGTCAAGTCTCAAAGGGAATCAAGGACATAAGGAGGTTACATCACATTAATTATACTACAATAACTGTGTCGGTTCCTCCGAAAAAGAATGAATTGATGTGTTTTTCACGGCTCCAAGCGCTACAGGCATATCCTTTAAGGGTGGTCGTTGGTTGGCGAGCCACGAGAAGTTGATACGTAACATGGACGGGAACTGTAGTCCTAGGAGCTGTTGTGCATTCTGTAACCAATCCCAAGTCTACGACATTGGTTTTCGACAAGGACGTACAATTGCACACAGTCACCGTGGTCGGCGCAGCGAGTAACAGCCGTAGTGAGGCGAAAATTAGTGGTACGAGCATCCTAAGTGGAACATTAAGATTATGCGCGTGTGCTTACATAAAAATGAGAGAGAAGAAAAGAACAGATTTTTTTTTTTTTTTTTCTTAATATGGTTGAAATCGGGAGGGTTTATTTATTAATCGTCTATCTCGTAGAGAATAGGTTGGAGGGGGTCTTGCTTCTTTGCTCGGCGACACTGTTGGGGTGAAAAAATGCGGTTCAGGGTCGTTATCAATTGGTATTGGGGTGGGGTGATTTGAAGGACTGCGGAGTATGTCCGCATATGTGGCGCTGTCGGAGGAATTTGATGGCGTGTACTGTTGTATAGTTGTGCTAGAGGGCCTTTTGGGGGAGGTTGGTGGTGGCGGTATGGGGCTCATTGGCCGGGGTTCTTCCCGTGTTCCTACTTTCGGATCCCTACACTCGTCATATTCCCAACACTGTTTCACTCTGTTTACGTGTACTGTATGCTTTTTACAGGAGATGGGGTCGATTAGTGTCGCTGTAACCGGAGAGGGTCTATCAATGATTCGGTAAGGACCAGACCATCTATAGTCCAATTTCCTGGAAAGACCTGGTTTCGTTGCGGGCTTCGTCATGTACACTTTGTCTCCCACGCGAAACTGACGTTCGGTTGCGGTCTTGTCATAATATTGTTTTTGTTTTTCTTGCGCTGTTTTCAAGTGCGACTGTGCGATTGTCCATGCCGTATGGAGGTGCGATGTCAGTTTTTCTTTGTAGTCAGGGTATGAGAGTACCTGTGCTGATTTAGGTGCCAATATGGAATCTATTGGAAGGGCTGGGTCCCTACCATAAAGCAGGTAAAATGGTGATTCTAGTGTGGAGGACTGAATTGAGGTTCGGTACGCGAGGAGGAGGTATGGCAGGTGTTCGTCCCAGTCCGTATGGGTATCATTTACATAATGGGAGATCATATCAGCTAAAGTCTTATTGAACCGTTCTGTGAGGCCGTCGCACTGAGGATGGTATGGTGTGGTCCTTTGCTTGGTGGTATTTAGGAAGGCGCAGATATTTTTTATTAATTCGGCCATAAAATTAGGGCCTTGATGAGATAGGAGGTGTCGAGGTGCTCCGTGTCTTGTAATCAATTCTTCGCAATATAACTTCGCAACGGTTTCGGCTTTTTGGTCGGGTATGGCGTAAGCTTCTGGCCATTTAGTTAAATAGTCTGTGAAAACTATTATGTATTTGTTTCCTCGAGGTGTACCCGGAAGCGGGCCGAGGACGTCGACGGCAATTCTATCGAAGGGGCGCTCTGCTATAGGCATTGGCATTAATGGAGCCCTAAGGGTTTTTGTGGGTGATTTGCGTTTATTGCAAGATGGGCAGGACCGTATGTACTTCTTTACGTCCCTATAGAGGCCTACCCAATAGTACCGGGCTAGGATTTTATTATACGTTTTTTGTATGGCCAGATGTCCTGCGGTTTTGTGGTCGTGTAGACTGGATAGGATAACCGTTCGTAAGGTCTCGGGGACAATTGGGAGTGGGACTAGGGTTTTACTATCGTGAATGCTGGGCCGTAGGCGACAGAGGATGCCGTCGGAGTTTAGCAGATATTCGTGCGATTTTTGTTTCCAGTGTGAGTTCATTTTCTGCAATATTGGGGATGAATTTCCTGATAAGAGTTGCAGCAATTTGGAACAAGCTGGGTCCTTCTGCTGTTCTAGGACGAATGTTGCTATCGTGAAGTTATCTTCGCCTGTAATTATGGCGACCGGGGTACGGGACAAGCCGTCAGCATTTCCGTGTTTCTTACCAGGTCGGTGATTGATCGTAAAATCGTATTCCTGTAGCCGCAAAGCCCAGCGTGACAGTTTAGACGTATGATCTTTATTTGTCATTAACCATTTCAACGGGTTGTGGTCTGTCACGACTTCGAACTTTCGTCCGTATAGATATGCATGAAAGTGTTTTACGGCGAACACGACCGCTAGTGCTTCCCTTTCAACTGTAGCGTAGCGTGATTCCGCCGGGTTGAGCTTACGGCTGGCGTATGCGATTACTACTTCGCGGTTATTCTGGAATTGTGCCAGAACCACTCCGAGTGCTGTGTTAGAAGCATCGGTGAAAAGTGTAAAAGGCTTCGTGAAGTCCGGGTAAGCTAGTACGGGATGTTTTGTTAGGGCCAGTTTGAGTGTGGAAAATGCATTGTGAGTTTGTTCATCCCATCGAAATGTACTATATTTGCTCGTTAGTTTAGTAAGGGGGTTTGCTATAATAGCGTAATTTTTTATAAACCGCCTGTAATAGTTTGAGAGCCCTAGAAAAGATCGGACGTCTTTGGTGCACCTGGGTTTAGGGAAATTTTGGACGGCTATGATTTTTTCGGGATCTGGGGCTACTCCGTGTGCCGATACTATGTGACCCAAGTACTTAACCGATTGTTGCCCGAAATGGCATTTCTTTTGCTTGAGTTTTAACCCCGCTTTTGAAAATAATCCCAATACAGTACGGAGGTGGCTGATATGGTTTTGGAAGGATTTGGAGAATATTATGACATCATCCAAATAGACCATGGCGAAATTGTTGCAGATTGGAAGCAATAGTCGTTGCATTAAACGTTGGAACGTTGCAGGGGCGTTAGTTAGTCCGAATGGTAGGCATTGGAATTCGTAGTGCCCATTGAATGTGGAGAAAGCCGTTTTTTCCCTATCTTCCGGAGCCACTTCTACTTGCCAATAGCCGCTGGCTAAATCTAATGTTGAGAAGAATTTCGAATTTCCGAGTAGGTCTAGCGTGTCGTCGATGCGAGGTAAAGGGTAAACGTCTTTTTTAGTTATGTTATTTAACTTCCTGAAGTCCACGCAGAACCGTTCCGAACCATCTTTCTTTTTTACTAGGATAACGGGTGCACTCCAGGGAGAGTTCGATGGTTGAATGACATTTTTTTTTAACATTTCTTGGACGTGCTGTTCTATTACGCCACGCTGAGCTATTGGGACGCGATATGGCCTCTGGTGGATGGGTGGGGCGTTGCCTATGTCGATTGTATGCTGGACCAATGTTGTCCTGCCCAGTTCGCTGTCGTCTCTTGCAAAAACATCGCGAAATTCTAGCACGAGTTTTAAAAGGTCGCGGCGTTGGTAGGGTCGGAGATCTCCGAGGTTAATATCCTTTGGCAAGGCGAACTCGAGTGCAGGTGCATCGTGTACGGCCGTTATAGACACCGTTTCGGCATCTGATAATGATCCCAGTTCCGTCCCGCGTTTTATTGCGACCACATTGTTCCCTTCATTATAGACACAAATGGGGATCCTATGTGCATTGATGTTGACAATGGCATCTTCTGCGTATAGGCTAGTGGGGGAAGGGGGCATTTCCAGTAGGCTGGGGTATAAGGCTTGTCGGAAGTATCCGGTAGACAAGGGGCACGTTTTGGACACCCCATATATCATGCATTTGGATCTGGCAGGTATGTATACTAGTTGTGGGTTGATAACGGGAAAATACTGTTCTCGAGCTAAATTGATTTGATTCAGTGTCTCTACTTGGCCTACCCTGGGTATGTGAATGGCCATTTTAGACCCGTCGATGATCATTTTTAGGGAGCGGATAGCGTCCATTCCAAGGATACATTCGTGGGAAAGCTTGTAGACGACATGACATTTAAGGCTTATAGTTTTGTCCGCGACTGTTAATGGTAGTATGAAGCATCCCATCGTTGGGATTGCTTCTCCGGTTGCCGACGTTAACCTTGTATGTGTGGGGATCATGTGTGTTCGCAAAGCTCGGTCGAGCAATTTGAACGCTCGATAGTGGAGAACTGTTAATCCAGCCCCTGTGTCTACTAAGGCTCTAATAGGGGTTTTTCCGATAAAAATTTTACAGAGTATCCGATTTTTAAAGATTTTGGGTGAGTCAAAGGGTTTTATATTGTTTAGGGGAAGTGCCGGTTGACCTTTGTTATTTACAACCGGCACCGTTAGTTTGTTGACGCCTGGCGAGGGACAGGGGCGGGAGCCCTACATACGGGTGCTGTATGTCCCAGTTTTCCGCATCTATAGCAGGTAAAGTTTGGCCTATTTCCTGGGGGTCTAGGTGAATTTGACCTTTGAAAACGGACGTGCCGCGGTCCGGAAGATGGACTTCTGTGCGGAGAATATGAATTTGGTCCCCTATTTAATCTTTCGATTGGTTGTTGAGGAGAAAATGAATGTTGTCCCCTATCTAATCTTTCGTAGGGTTGTTGAGGAGAAAATGAGTTTTGTCCCCTATCTAATCTTTCGTAGGGTTGTTGGGGATCGTAATTTGAGGGGCTTCGCCCACGGTAACGTGCTGTATTGAACGGGTGGCGTTCTGTAGATGGGCTGCGGGAACGATTTGCGGGCCGTCGTTCGCTAGAAGCTTTAAGATTAAGCGCTGCGACTGTCTCTTGTAGTTGTGCTATTAGATCTTGAGCGGCGATGGCGGTTGGGACGATTTTTTCGTTCCGCTCTTGTTTTACTGACAGATTAACGGCTTCCGTGAACGTTTCAGGTTCCCTATCGAGCACGTACCGTTTTAAGTGCGGTAGGAGACCGCGAACGAAATTCGACTTCATACCGCGATCGAAATTTGCTTCGCGTTCTTTTTGTATTGCTACTGTAGGGGAGAGGCCCGGGCCATGCTCCTGCAGCTGCCTTGCAAGTCGTCTGATAACGTCAGCAAATTCTCTCACCGGCTGATCCTTGCTTTGGGAACAGGTCTGTAGGGCTTCGAGTAATTCAGTTTCCGAGTGTTTGTCGTCGAAACGATCTTTCAGATATGTTTCGAAATCGACAAACGTTTTAATAAGGTTGCTGTGCCTTAACTCGTCGTAATACTCTCCTGCTTTCCCTGCGAGTTTTTGTGCCGCCATACGGAGTTTTGTATCTTCGTCCCATTTTGCAAAATGTGCTTTTCGATCGACTTCGGTAAGAAAATCCCGTACTGTAGGTCCGGGTTTTGTTCCCGTGAAGCGTGGCAACTCCGTCAGTAACGAGTGATTTAAGAGGGGAAAGAAGAGTTTTTCGAACTGCTGTTCGGAGAACGTATAGTTTTGCGTGGACGAGGCTTCAGCCATTGTGTTATAGAGATAACTATTGCTTGCCGCGTATCGGGGCTTCTGGTTCTGTTCCGCTGCCACCAATGTAACGTTACTATTTAAACGCTGTACTTACGTTTTAGGCTTCTGACGAGCAGTGGTAAATAAGGCAACGCAAGAGACTTTGGAGCTTTGTTGTATAACTTTTATTCGCACGGACTCAGCTCGTTACACTTGGAAATCACACTGGCTACTTGGCGAACTTCCCTGCTGCCCTTTATACCCTTCGATAACTGAACAACAAGGTTGTAAAGGTTATGGCCCTGTTGTCGCCAGAAGAAAGGTCTTAATCTTTGGTCACAGCAGAGCCATAAACACTAAAGTGTTTCTAGGTCACCTAGAGTGTCCTTACAGAGCCATAAACACTAAAGTGTTTCTAGGTCACCTAGAGTGTCATTACACATTATTCAACGGAATTATGTATACATTTTGAATTAATTATACTCTTCTTATATAGTGTCAACAACATATCCACCCTGGAGCCTGTCCAGAGCTGTCCTCAGTTAAGGAAGCTCTACATTCGTAAAAACTGTATTCAAGACCTCAGAGATGTTTGCTACCTCAAAAACTTACCTCATTTGCAAAACCTCTGGCTGGCAGACAACCCCTGTGCAGATAGTCGAAGGTGTACTGTCTCTATCTGCAAGCTTAACGCCGTTCTTTCGTGTAACTTTAATGTAATCACTTTTGTTATTGTTTTCTATAGTTATCTAAAGTTACAGCGTTTTAAAAGCTTTACCTCAACACCAACGCTTAGATGACGTGCCAGTGGAACCAGAAGGGATTAAAGACGCTCTCAAAACAGGCCTAGAACTAACACTTCCTGATCCTGAAGAAGAGGACGAATATATTCCAATGCCACAACCAGTATCAGTAGCTAAACAACCAACGCCCGTTACTTCACCTCAGATTACATCACCAGTACTACAACAACCAATTACAACAAATCTTCCTCCGGTCGAAAGCGAGCCAGAACACAAAACGTCAATTCCTGTAAGTTTCGTGTTTATTTTCTGAACTTCTTCTCTTTTTTCACTAATTTTTCTAATTTTAGTTAATTTTTCTAATTTTTCCTAAGATTTTATTAATAATGTCCTATTTTTTCCTAGTTTGTTCTTATTTATTTTGTCTCATAACAGGAAAGTTCGAGCCGGAGGAACAGTTTAGCTCAAGCTGTCGTTTCCCCAGTGGTGGCCCACACTACCCACAACGCGTACAACAATCTAATCTCTCCTGAAGAGACCTACGCCCCTTCCCAGTCACGAAGGTCCAGCAATTCAAGCACTCAAGAGGTCTGGCAACTTCTCCAAAATTATCTAAAAATTATCTTTTAAAAGTAAATTAACAGTTTATTACAAACTCATGTAGGCGGACGTTTGGCGCCGGACAGAAGTATTAACCCCTGCTGTAATATGCGAAGATTCTTCCACTATGCACTCCTCTGACCAGCGATGTCCAATTCAGTAAAAAAAAAAAAAAAAAAAAATGAAATAATTTTTTAGTCCTGTTCCTGGAATGATTACATCACCTTCATCGTCGTCTAGTTCGGCAATTACGGGTCCTAGCCGACCACGTAATCCAGGTCGACACAGCGTGGCAGGCGAACCGCCTTATCATTACGTTCGAAGTGGACCAGGCAAAGCCACGCCCCCTGAGTCTCTGAATGTCAATCCAGCCGCTTTGTTCGAGTATGGCCAGCAGGTCCAACAGGGTTATCTACACTCGCAGCAAATGCGAATGGACATTCCTGGAGTTGGACGCATCCAGGAACACCTCAAATGGCTGCGACCACGCCCCTTGGCCACGAACGAGTGAGTCCTTCCAGGAGTGTGCAGTCTAGACCACGAAATCGAGTAAACAAACTAAAAATGTACTGGAAATTATGAAAATGAAGCGCAATGGATGTTTTTTTGGGCAGTGACTTGCTGATGGCTACGTTGTGCTTGATCCAAGAGTTGGATTTAGCGAGTTTGGAAGTGGTTTCGCAACAGAACCGAAGAACTGGAGGATTAGAATATTAAAAAGATGAAGAGAAAAGCTTAATTAAGCTGCAATTCCATCAATTCTGTACCAAAAATTGATCCAGACCCAATTTCTGTAGCACCCTGCTGCTATTGCATTAGCATTATCCCCATGTATCGTTTTTAAAATTTAGTATTAATTTTAGTTATTAATTTTTTGGGTTTTAAAAACAACTTGCGCTCTGCCTCTTACTCCCGTGATCTCACCAATCCTGACTCCTTTGCTCGTTGTTTCATATTAGGGTGACGGTGATCAAGGGAAAGGTAAATAAAATACCATAATAATACCAAGCTAACTATGTTTAATCGTGAATATATTTAAAACAGAACGGTCCGTCCAATACACGAAACTTGGAATGAAATTGAAATTGAGATCCACGTACCACAAGTAAAAGCGGGTGCGAATTAAAAAGACAGGAACCATGTAACTTTGGTTTACAAACCGAATAACGCTTTAATTTTTTTTTTTAAATTGCAAAAAATTCTAGAAAAACTCATTTTTGCCCAGTATTAGCTGTTGAATGCTCTTTTTCGGTTCAATAGCGATACTTTGCCTAACTGGCACTGACAGGGGACCACATGCTATCTCTACAGCTTGATCCAGGTCTCGTTCTTGATCTGGGACGGAAGTCACGCTTTGGACTTTGGGAGCAGGGATATATGTGGAGTACGGAGACAAGATGGTGGCTCTCGCTCTACCGAATAAAAACGTCGGTAATGGCAGCAGAACTGTATTCAGTTTTGGAAGCTTTACAATTTGTAAATAAACCACTGAAAAAAAAATTGCTCATCATACGGATACGAAAGGGAAAAATGGAGGAGAAGAGTAGAACAGATCGGAGTAACCTTTAACATGTAAAATGTATTAGGGAAAATTGAACCCGGAAAATTGAAATTATATGAAGCTTAACATCTTATTACGTGAACTAGAACGGAAGATTTGTCTGAAAACAACAATGGCCAGGCAACCCAAGAACTCTGAGCAGATGATTCCCAGAATCACAAGAGGAGGCATTCCATGATAAGATGTACTCGGCTCATCCACCTTAAATTCGTTGTTGTTGGAATTGTTGGAGGTTTGTAAAGTTCGGTGTCTTCTGATGTGGAGCTGTCGATCCAGTTGGTCCCGGTCGAAGAGATCGAAGTTCGCCGTCCCGACCCATGCAACGCTGCTGCGAAAACGTCGTTTACTTGCTTTATCGACTCACAAACCGGACATTTCTTTTCATGATACGCTTCTTGCAAGCCTTTCCTGTAATTCTCTAGTATGTTGAAATCGTGGTGTGGACCTCGTTGTGGACGAGACGTGAGCTTCGTCCATGACTAGGAACCCCTACCGAAGCCAATCTGAAGGACGGTTTGGAATGAACTCAACAGGAACAACAAGAAAAGTAAGCTCTCGATAAGCTCTCTAAGCTTGGGAAGGTGGAATGCGCAGTAATATGGGTAGTATCTTGGGTAGGTTGGTCGTGGGTACTCGGTCTTGAAGCAGATCTGTGAAGCAGGTTGTCGATCTTGAAGCAGGTTGTCGAGATCCGGTGTGGACCTCGTCTTGAAAGAAGATTTGGTGTTGTTGAACCCCAATGCGCTTTGACAACTATGGAAATTAAAGAAAACAAACATAAATTAGAAAGGTATTAAGCTTCTTTTTTGGTTTAGAAGAGTAATATGCGGGTACTAACCGGTCAATACCAATATCAGAGTCAATGGAGTTCTTGCTGGGACGTAAATCGTGTAGATCATCTAGGCTTATCGCAGGGGTTGACGAGGCAGTTGACACAGGCTTCTTCAGCGCCTTAGGGCGAGGCGTCGGATACTTTCCCTGGGTAGTTTGGAGTCTCTTGCAGGCGACCAATACCTGTTGGGAGATACAAGTTAATACTTTATTGCGTTAAAACTCTAAAAAATAATAATTGTACTAATGAAACGGTTAGAAATAAATCGAGAGCTTACTTTTCATGTTGGTCTTGTTGAGTGCATTCCAAACCGTCGTTCATTGGCTTCAGCAGGGGGTTTCTAGTCCTGGATGAGGTCCACAACTCGTCCACAACGAGGTCCACACCACGATTTCAACTGACTACTTGACTACACAGTTTGAAACTGAACAGAACGAGATGAGAGAATGCCTTATATTGTCTTGAATTGCCTTCGGGTTATCGATCATTGTTGCTTTTCGACTTTTACACGTTAGAATTTTGTTGTTTGTTCACGTCTAACTGTAGACTTGGCTACCAAGTTTGAAACTGAACAGAACGAGACGAGGGAATGTTTGAATTCCCTTGCCTTCGTGTTATCGATCGTGTTGCTTTTGGACTTTTACACGGTAGAACTAGGTATTGCCTTCGGCTTCAAGGAAAAAGAGAGGATTTACACAAATCGTATAGAAACCTCCATACGAAAACCTTGTATCTTTTAGAAAAGAGGGTACTTGGGTGCCATTTGTAAAAGTTTTTTAAGATTATTTTATACCAATGTTTTTATTTTTTAAGATTATTTTATACTTATGTGAAAGATTAGGACAATTAGATGATAAATCTCAGATATTGCTAGGTCTAAGCCATTCCTTCATCGTTTGCGAGTTTTTTGTAATACAAAGTTTTATGGGAACATGCTGCGTGACCAAAATTCAGAGGCAGCGGTGGGGCTAAAAGGAACAAATGCCGTATGAATAAGTAGTACGGATAAGGCTACAAAAGAGACAACCCTATTAAGAAATTTTACTATGTGTTACCTTTCTTTAAACGTTATAATTCTCGTACATGTGAAATTTAGTTGGGGAAAGCCAAATTCATAGGAATGTAAGCTTTCCAAGCCTCTTCTCCCAACTTTATAGGCTAACATGACTACAATTGTTTTTTATTAGCACAATTAAGGCACTTTTATTCGGCAATATTATAATATCGTATGATGCTTAAATTTAAAAGAATTATCCTAAGCTTATTTCAAAGATTCGTAATATCATTGCTTTATAATTTATGGAATTGATGACGTCAGAACTCGCTTTCGCCCTAGCAACTCTGGCAGAAGGCTAAAACTCTTGAAATGAAGTCCTAAATTACTTTTTAACCTCCGCTGAGTAACAACATGACAAAAGCCTTAATTCAGTTAACTATTCCCTTCATTATCCTCACTATAATTCACACGTCGTATAGATTGTTTTGCTTGCGGCTTTTCGCTCATAAAACACTAGAGAGCTCTCTCAGTTCCGCCCTTTTTTCAAGGAGAAAGCTCAGGTTGATGTAGGAAGCAAACGTAGAAGACTACAGGTTTGGACTACGGAAACGGATACAGAGGAAGAATTAGAGAAAGCGAGGAGAAATGCACAGTAGCATACCGAGCAGTAAAAAATGAGGAGAGTTCCGATAAGCTAAGCCCCTTCAAAATTAACATAATGGTGAGAGATTTGAATATGAGAGAAATAAAAATCTAAGTAACGCGTGCAGAAGAACTGTTGGTTTTCCCGACCAATCAGGACGAAACGGATGGATTCCTAAAGACAAAATAGATAGGGGAAATATAAGTTCAGGCCAGGATAACCAGGATAACGCGGGAAAAGTTAAAGACGCAATTAGTCGTTTCCACCTTATTTTTGAAAACAGTAAAGTGCCATTCTATTTGAACTTAGGATACCTAAAAATAAAAGTTCATCACTTTGAACCAAGACCCATCAGATGTTATAAGTGTCAAAGATTTGGGCATATCAGCTCTGTCTGCAAGGCAAGGCATAGATGTGGGCACTGTGGTGAAGAACACGCCACGACAATCAGCGGAAACAAGAAAGAGGGAAAGGAGCCAACATGTGCAAACTGTAATAAGCAACATACTGCAGCGGATAGGAACTGTGAGTTTTCTAAACGAGCCAAAGGGAACCAAACTCAGGCAAATCGAAAAGCGGGCACATTAGGGGATCAGACCATAAAACGTTACGAGGTAGAACACATTGGAAAGAGTCAAATATCGGTTAATAACATCAGGACAGGAGAAATGGCAGAAAAAGAAGAAGACAGAACAGTTAAAAACTAATGGAAAAAGCGACGAAAGCTTTAGTAGTAGCGAAACAAAGCTACAGTGAGGTATTATAAGGTAAGAAAAAGGAAAAAGAGAGACAAACAAATCGAGAGGAACGGCAACAAGACGAAGAGAAGACAGAAGATGAAAAAGAGACAACTGATTTGGGGAACAGGGTAAGAGGATTGGTCAGAAAAGTAATTTCAGTAGTTTTGACAGGAGGGAAATGGGAAGAAATCTGCAAGGAAGGAAAATTTTTTATTAGGAATGGAAACTTTATACAACAAATATTAACATGGATTGCGAGGGCATAAACATTTTATTTCGGAATGACAGGAGCATAAGGGCCAATGTTGATTCCTTAACAGCCTATGTAAGTAATGTAAAAAAGAGAATAGTTGTTATTGTTATTTGTGAAACATGGCTAAAAGAAGGGGTGAAAATTAATTTAAGAGGTTACGAGGAATATAGAGTAGACAGGATAGGAGATAGAGGGGGAGGAATTGGGAGATTTCAATTCTCACCACAGCATGTGGGGTAGCCGAATATCGGATAGGAGAGGAATGCAAGAGTGGTAACCTTAAAAGTATTGCATGAATAAGCTTGTGTGGTGTGGCATAAGTGTAAGGTTGTCATTCTTGAGACTTGACCAGGATCTGACTAATCGACCTGACCCGTCTTTACTTGGACTGACTCACACTGGGACTGACTAACTGACATGACGTTGTACCTCGACTATCTATATAAAGGACTATGCATCGTAAATACAGCAGTCTTACGTTAAACCATGATTACTTTACATTGGGGCAGTCGGTAGGATGGCTACCCCTATCAGTTCTACTGGTAAAAAGTTACAAGGTGTTAAGTTTTTGCCTGATGAGTTCAACGGCATTAAAAGTGAAGAGTGGGCGACATGGCGTAGGCACTTCGAAAGAAGCATCGTCTTCAACGGTTTAGACCACAGTATAGAGGTTTCACAGTATGCTAGCAGGGCTATCTTCCAATGTTAAGGTTTTCTGACGACCTTCTCGGTCCCCAGAGTAATATTCAGGTAAAAGGCCAGAAAATGAAAGGGTACATTCGCAAACCTCCCAGTGCAGTTCAAAAAAGGTCACGACGGTTTACAAAGCGCGTAATTTAAATCTATTGCTTTAAGCTATGTGGACTTAAAATAAAAGATGAATTAACTAGGTCAAAAGCACAACACGTATACACATTATAGACTATTTCGCGTTACCCAGGTTGCACCACGACGAGGCAGTCTATTTTGCAACCCATACATAGGTGTTTTATAGTATACAGGTTTAACCCCATATACTATAAAATACCCATGTATGTTGGTGCGAGCGAAACTTGAGTTTACCGCTTGGATGTGCAATCTAGGAGATTGGCCAGTCCCCTTCTTTCTTCCTTTACTAATTGCGAACAGATTGAGCAGGCAAGGGATAGGGGGGGGGGGGCTTGACCGTAGGCATTCCAAGAAAAGAAACGTTTTTTTGTTCCTTTCTTTTGCAATGGTGATGGTTTACCTCTTTATGTATGGGTAGTGTAAAAATAGCAAGCCACAGAGAGAGAGAGAAAAAGAATTGATTAGTGAGAATTCGAGTAAAAGTGACGTGATCCTCATTTCTATGTCAAGAAACAAACAAAGTTACGATGAGTTTTTTCCCTTCTCTTTAGCACAATACACTCCAGAATTTCGTCTTACCAATTAAAATACCCGAGCCAGAGATTTAACTTGTTCCGTATCATCAATGGTCCTCCGAGAGCCGGATCCGGGTGTTTTGACATTGTTGCAGACATTAGTTTTGGTGTGCGATGGTGAACTTTGTGAAAAACTTAAGTGAAATTCTGATCCTGACATTCCTGCATCAACGTTCGTTTCGGCGTACCGAGCCGGGGGTTTCAGTGTCAAAGCCTTTTCGGTTTGACCTTGACAACGCGTTTCCCAAGATTGCATCGTTTCGCAAGAGTTGCCGTGTCAACTCACCACCTTTCGAAGTTCTCTGCTAAGGGCGTTCATCGGTACTCAAGATGACTGACGCCATTCCCGAACTTCCGGTTGACGAAATCGCCTTGAAGAGGAGACGTACGAACCTTAGACGCAAAATCAGTGGACACTGTAATCAAATTGAGACGCTAATCCGCGATAAGAAATCGAGACGCGTCATGAAGAGTATGCTGAAGGAGTGTCAAGAAGCCTTCAAAGAAATCGAAGATATAAATGAACGAATTCTCGACTCACAGGACGAAGAAAACGAAGAAGCAGCGAAGGAAGCGGCCCTTCAGGCCGCTTCAGGCCGCAAACAAAGAACTCTAATGTTGCAATGATTTTGGTTGTAACATTTTTTGGTGCCGAAACCCGGGAGCTTTGTGTATCTGAACCTTGGTAAAGTGAAACGTACTACGATGAATTCTAGTAGCCCTTCCCCCGAAGCCGATGTTAATCAAGGCCCAGCGAAGGAGATTCAATCGACAGCCGACGTTTTGCTGAAGGTTCGAAAGAACGCAAGATGTAAACTAACGCGGGTGATTCATCGAATTGAGAACCTCATTATTAGTCGAGGTAGCAGAACCGAACTGCGCGCACACCGTGCAAAACTCGCGGAAATCCACGAAGAATGTTCCCAAGCACATTCCGAGTAGACCACCCATAAGTATACCTCCGTACGTTTTTTACTTTGTTTTTCCGAGAAAGAGATCGCGACCTTTACGTTGATGGAACCTTTTCTTTTTTTTGGACAGTCGTGGTCAGGAGTCGTCGTCATGAAGTTGTTGTAGTAAGTTGTTGTCTGCCTTTCTCTTCTTTGTCTTTAGTTGTTTTAGTGGGTAGAAATAAATTAGTATCTTAAACTTGACGAAACAAAGAACTCTAGTGTTGCAGTGATTTGGTTGTAACATGGACATTAATTTGATCCGTAACACTAATCATAATATTCAAGAGCCATCTACTCAAAACTGATCCCTGTGATATACCTTTACTTAAGCTTACTTTTCTTTATGTCGTCGCACCTATTCTGACTTCCATTGTCCTGTTCGTAAGCAAGTCCTGTACAGTCTGTAATATTTTTCCTTTAAAGCCTATTTCCCCTAATTTTGCTAATAGCTTGCTAGACCAAACCGAGTCATATGCCTGTTTAAGATCTAGTGGGACTATAGCTGTACAGTCTCCCGCCTGGATAGATTCGTAGGCGTCCTCTTTCAGTCTGACTAGTTGGTCTATTGTACTTCTTCCTGGTCTAAACTACGTTTCATTTATTGACATTATGTTATATTTTTCAGTTATCCAATTTAATCTTTTTACTAGTAAACGTTCAAACATCTTCGCTAAACACGAGATCAAAGTATTTTGCATAAGTGTACGGTAAGTGACTCACCTTCTGACGGTCTACGGCATTCAGAATTACATCTTCTAGAATCCCAATAATCCTTGACCACCTGGGGTCATTTCGATGTTCCTTTCTTATATCTGTAACTAGGTAATCAGCAAGGTCGACCGCGAAAACTACAGGCCCGTGTTCATCTTCACCCTCCGCCACTTGTGGTTCAACGAGATTACGTGATAATGCGTCAGCGTCATTGTGCACTCTTCCATTCCTGTGGAATACCTGGAACTCGTATTCCATTAAAGACAGTGCCCATCTAGCTAGTCGCCCTGACGGCTCGATTCTACGTAAGTTCCCGTTAGCTACTACAATTTCAGGACCTTCCAGTTTTCCAGTTGCGCGTTACGCTTGATCACCCAGTCTTCTGAAACCACACTAACTGCAGCTCCAGTGTCTATGATAGCTACTGTTTCTTTCTCATTACAAAGTACTGTTTCCCTAATAAGACTCGGACCAAACACATAAATGACGGGGATTATGATTGCACTGGCGGCCCTTCCCCTGGGAGCCGTCAGCCCTAGTTTTCCGACTCGAATTGGGCCCCAACCGCCGGCTGACATACGTTCCCCGCGCTAGACGAGCACCCCTTCGTTTGTACTATGGCGCATGCTAGGTGCTACTCTACCGCTCTCCCTGGGTTCGCTCCGGCAATTGCGTGCAATATGCCCCGACCTTTTACATTTAAAGCAAATGGGAGAACCTTCGTGCGTCCAAGAACTAAAGGGAGGATAATGGCCAACCTATACCACTCAACACGTACCAATCAAAGGGAACATTCTTTTTGGTTAGTTTATATAAAGGCTTGGCAATGTCAGCAAAACCTTTCACAAATCGACGATAGTATGAAGGCCGAAGAAACTATTCAGTTCATCACTGGTCACTGCTTGGGGCCATTCCACGATTTCTTTAGTTTTTTCGGGGTCCGTTCGGATCCCCTCTTCGCTTACCACGTGCCCCAAGAAAGGGTACTGAGGTACGCAGAAGCTTACATTTCGAAGGCTTGATCTTCAAATTAGCCTCACCCAATCGACAAAATATGTCGTCCAAACGTTGCAAATGTTCTTCGAACGTTCTGCTAAAAACTATAAGGTCGTCCAAATAAATTAGACAGGTTTTCCACTGGAGGCCTCTTACCACTAATTCCATTAGTCTCTGAAATGAACTTGGTCAATTTCACAATCCGAAAGGCATTACATTGAACTCATAAAGCCCTTGGGGAGTTTGGAAAGCTGTCTTTTGTTTGTCCTCTGACTCAAGCTCTAATTGGTAATACCCACTTATTAAATCCAAAGTGGAGAAAAATGCTGCTCCCTGTAACGCATCCAGCGTAGCGTCTATCCTCGGTAAAGGATAGGCGTCCTTGGTAGTTGCCGAATTCAAGGCTCTGTAGTCCGCACATAGCCCTAAAGAACCATCTTTCTTCCCTAGCATTACGATTGGTGCACTCCAGGGACTGTTGGAAGGCTCTATCACCCCTTGATCACGCATGTCGATGATCATTGTCTCCAGTTGAGGTTTCCAGTGTACATGAACCCGTCTGGGCCGTGCAGAAACAGGTTATGGTTACCAGTATGGATGTGGTGTCTGATTAACGTTGTCCGGCCCTGGTCCTTAGAATGTAGAGATATTACAGAGCGATGTTTCCGTAATAGTTTCTAACTGTTTGCGTTGTTCGCTGCATAAATTTGGAGTGTTGAAGAGGTTAATTAATTCATCAGGAAAATCCGGTTTGTAAGGTTCAGACATTGTTATTTCGTCTATTTCTGGCAAAGTTACGTTATCCGTTAGAGCTTGCAGATGTTCTAGTCGGGTACCCATCTTTACAGACACTTTCTGCTCATTCAGATTCATAACTCGGACAAGAATTTTCCCATTATTCACCCTCACAAGAGCACGGGCACAATGTATGCCAGATTTGTTATCGAGTCCTTCGAACAACGCGGTTGTGTAGTTAAATACAGGAACGTCGACTAACGCTACTACTTCATACCGCGCGGGGATCCATAATGTCTCTGTCGCCACTATTTCTTGCCGCATGCCATCCGTCAAACTGAGCTCCCGTTGACCCCATTTCAAAACCATCTTTTTGTAGTGTAGCACCATACCTTGTTCTTGCAAACAGTCTCTACCAATAATACGTCCTGGGATATTTCAGGCGAAGCAAAAACATCGCACAAAATGGTTTCCCCACTTAGTTTCAACTGAACCAGATTGTTCCACTAATCCGCAATACTTGATTGTTTGCTGTCCGAGCACTAATATGTACCTCACGTATTTGCGGTATTGGACAGAGTTTTCCGATCAAACTTTACTTAATCAGGGTAATAGCTGATCCCGAATCTACAAGCATATTGTCACGGATGGCTTGGTTTTCTGGTTTGTATTCAAATCTGTGCAACCGCTGCTGTGTTTACATACAAATTGACCCTATCAGGTTGAACAACTGAAGTGGGGTCAATTCTTCAGTCAGTTGGAGTTTTCCTGATTTTTGGAGCGAATTGGATTCGTGCAACCATATCTCAAATGCCCAGGTTACCCGCAGTTATAACAAGTTCGTCCAGCTGCCATGGAACTTCGACCCGTGGAACGCCCGCCCCGGCGTCCCCTCGACGTTAGATTTTCGAGGGATTTTTCAATGCTGGGAAGTCGTTTTTACAGAAGGTTATTTGGTTGCTGATGGATAGCAGAAACGTTGTTTTCCTTGCAATTACCTCCAACTGTTTTCGCACATATTCTTCTTCCTTTGTTTGAACAACGGACACCATTGCTTTCTGCGCCGCTTCTTCTAGCATGCCTTCATAATGAGTTATCGCTTCGACAGCATGTTCCAAATCCGCGGGTCGCTCCGTATTCAGCTTGTGTGTTAAATTATCTCTTACCACCGTTTGAATTAGTTTCCATAGTACTATCTCATCACGGGCGTCTTCCTTCAGCCTTGGAAAAGCTTTTCTGTGTACTTCATCGAGCTTATGCACAAATTCCCCAACAATTGTCTTTACCACGCACCATAGAGTTAATCGACTTTTATATAGATCAGGATTAACCTGGTCGAACACTTTTTCTAGCCCATCTGGGACTTTCTTATAATCACTCTGAACGTCTTTCTGGAGTCCTGAATATACAACTTCAGCTCTCCCACGCAGTGTCTGCTAGCAATTCGGCGGCCACAGTATCGTCTAAACTAGGGGTCGTAATCGATTGGTCAGACATCGATTATTAATCGATTAGTACCGATGATCGATTACTAAGTTGACTAATCGATTAGTAGTGCTTACACTGACCGAATCTATCTTCTTGCAGAGCTTTATCCAACTTTTCCCTCATTTTTTACACGGTTTTTGGTGATTATTGCAATCCATTGTCCCTTATGGCGTCTTGGAAAGATAAAATACCTACGCAGTTAGTTGCACAAAGTGATTCTGAGTCAGAGAGCGAATCCTCTATGGAAAGTGAGCTTTCAAAAACACCGGAGCCAGCTACAAAGCGTAGTCGAACGGCTAAGCGCTCGTGGGTCCACCACTACTTTCTCTCCCATCCTACAATGGCAAAGAAACTAATCTGTACCTACCAAAATTGCAACACTGTACTTGAGAAGAAAGGTAGCATGTAACATTTAACAGTTATGTTTAAAATACAGTGGCTAACGTGCGCATGTTTAGGAAATACAACCAACCAAATGAACCATCTCCAGTACCGGCATCATCTCAGTAAAGAAAAACATGAAGAAAAAATATCGGGAGTTGAACGCCCTCTTAGCAGAAATCAAGACATTCGTCAGGTCCTCGCAATTTCTGTTAAAGACGCGCAGTCGTTTACCGATAAGTCTCAAATGAAACATACTCGCCGTTTGTTTCGTTTTGTTGTGGACGACCAGCAGCCACTTCATATTCTACAGGATCCTCACTTTGATGCATTTTTAAAGAAGCTGAATCCAAAATGGCGAACGCCGTCCGTCCATTCCACAAGGCAAGAAATTTTAAATTGCACCGCTCTTGCAAGAAGGGAACTCAAGAAGATCTTAGAAACGGAAGCGAATAAAGTTGCTATGACGTCCGATATTTGGACATCAGTTGCAAATGATTCGTGTGTCAGTATCACGCTGCACTGGATTTCGGAAATTTTTGAATTTCGCTCTGTTAATTACGCTACAGTGCAAATTCAAAGCCCCCATACAGGGGAAAGTATCGCTGAAGAACTTTCTCACGAGCCTGAAAGACTGGAGATTAAGCACAAGATAATTGCCGGAGTAACGGATGGTGCTGCTAACATGAAAAAGGCGTTCAATGACTTTTATTTCGAAGACATCGAACCTTTTGTTTGTGCAGCTCATACGCTGCAGTTAGTTGTCAACAAAGGGCTGTAGCCATTAATACTGTTGGTAGACAAGACGAAGGGATTGGTATCCATCTTTAAACGTTCTCCAAAACAGAAAGAGATCCTGGAGAAGGCACAACAGCTCGCAAAAATTTCTAACCACCCGCTTAGCGTTATTCAATCTGTAGAAACAAGGTGGGATTCCGAATACGAGAAGCTACAGCGCATTAAGGTTTTGCAGAATGCATTCCCAATATATGAAGGGCTTATCGGCAATGACTTTAAAAGTAGAAGAGTATATGAAAGGTATAAGCTCGAGTCTCGAGAATGGATGCTTGTAGAGCAAGTTATACTGATCTTGGAGCCCTTCAGCTACGTGACGGCGGAGCTAGGTGGTGATACGTACAGCACTCTTTCGTACGTCTATCCTACGATTTTAGAGCTTCATAAGCGGTTAAGGGAGCTCAATGAATCAACGCTGCTGCTCCCAGAAACTGGGAATTGCAGCGAGGTTATGCTCAGAGTAATTCAAGACAAATGGCTTACCAACGAGCCGAGTAAATTCATTTTACTCGCTTCTGCTCTTGACCCAAGATTCAAGAATCTTGTATTTATCAAACAAGACCAAGAAAAGGAAAGCATTTGGCAATACGTGAGGGAGCAACTGGATATTCTGGTTCAGAAGGAGGAGCCGCAAGTTTTGCACACAACTGAAAACAAACTGGCGCAGTTTTACGCCTCCTTCGATGACGACGAGGAAACAGTTGACGAAATCTCCCAGTACAGAGTACTGAAAAAAGTCAGGATTACTGAAAATCCTCTAGAGTGGTGGAGGAATCACTCACCGACCTTTCCTCGCCTTTCTTTGCTGGCACAAATGTTCCTCTGCGTTCCCGCAACATCCGTTTCTTCTGAAAGAAATTTCAGTGATGCTGGCAATACAATCACGAAGAAGCGGGCGAATTTTTCTCCAGAATTAGTTGATGATCTCCTTTTCCTAAGGAGCTCACTGCGCCACTTTGACGTTTTCGCTCTTAGAAATAAGGAGTGACGCGTTCCTGTTGTGTTTTGCAGTCAAAATGATTCAGATTGATGTAATGAGTGTTCCTGGTTTTCCTTGAAGTGTTTCTTGTAGTAACTACAAACACTTCATAAGCGTTCTTTACGTATTTTTGACAATCATACGTCCACTTGGTGCAAATAAACGGAAATTTTCAGTAAAAAATAGTTCGCTTTTAAGAAAATGTGACAGTAGTCGCTAACAAATCGATTGCCCTAACAAAGTGCTAATCGTTGAGCTAGTCGTTAGGGAAATATGGACTGCAGTGATTGATAATCGACAATTAATCGTAGTTCAATAATCAATTATTAGTAATCAATATTTAAAACATGGCACTAATCGACTAACTAATCGATTAGTAGTAATCGATTAAGAAAATTATGTGCTAATCGTTAACTAATCGGTAATCGATTTTTTTTCCTTTCGATTAATCGATTAGTGAAATCCTAATCGATTACGACCCCTAGTCTAAACCACCGTATAAAGGTTTTCACAGTATGGTAACTGGGGGTATCTTCCAATGTAAAGGGATTAAGACGACTTTCTCGGTCTCAAGAGGATGTGGGGGTAACAAGGAACATAGGAGGGATGGATTCACAGACTTGCCCATCCCACCCCGGAAGTAGGCATTCCAAATCTACTACAAAAAGGGTTCGAAAAGAGAACAAAACATTCACAAAACGGGGGACTGCTGTGGTCTAAACCGTTGAAGACGATGCTTTTTTCGAAGTGCCTACGTCATGTCGCCCACTCTTCACTTTTAGTGCCGTTGAACTCATCAGGCAAAAACTTAACACCTTGTAACTTTTTACCACTAGAACTGATAGGGGTAGCCATCCTACCGACTGCGCCAATGTAAAGTCAATAAGATCAATAGAAAGTTTGTTTCAGAATAATAATAACCATTTTCCAAAAAAAAAAAATCAGAAATATTAAATGGTCAAAAATAGTCGATAATGTGCCCGTTAGATGGCACAGTTTTTCTTTTTTTACTAAAACCTGTTGCGAAAAACAGATCAACAACAGTTTCATAATTGTTCGCGAGGATAATTTAAAAAAGTGTATTGTATGTTTGAGCTTTTAATAAAAATAATTTAAAGCAAACACATGTCCTTGTAATTATTTTGAATGTTTTTGACCCATAAACAATTGTTTTCTTTGATTTTATATGACCCGCAAGTTTTAATACGTTTTGAAAAGCGTACAAAGAAATACAATATAATAAAACAAACTTCTAGAGAACACAAGGTATGGCTAGGCGACCGTCATATTTTAAAATAAATCGAAACAAAGATGGATGCTACATACATTGTACACCAGCTTAGTTCGTATGTTATATAGATAGGACCTTCAACACCTTTCCTTAATTAACGTCAGACCGAATGGATAAGGCGCAAGACTGGGGAACGACTCGTCCTCAGTTCGAACCCGGTCGAAGCAGTTTATTTCGACAAAAATTAAAAGATTTAAAGCTCCGTTTCTCTGTACCTTAAGCCTTCCCGGGAACGTTCCTATACCCATATTCGAAATTGTGAAGCTTCGGCATCACGAGCTCGAATATTGGGGATTGCAAACCGAGCAGGGGAGTTGGGAACAGGGAAAGGGGCGACGATCTCAATTTTTCACGATTTTTGTACCCCTGATACAGAGTTATTCCTTATGGAGAGAAGCCCCGAAGACGCTTTTCCAGCTCGAAAAGGAGCCACGCCCCCCCCTTTTGGCCAAATCCACCAATAGGATTCAGCCTTATTGCAAAGGACACACCCCCTTTTTACGGATATTTTGAAAAATCACAAAGATTTTCCGAACAAAAAGGAAAAATCCTTCCAATATGGCAACCTTCCCGGAAAGTACAAAAGCCGCAATTAGAAGAGCAAAAAAGTTTAATACTCACATTTTAAATTTCTTAAATAATTGATGAAAGATTAGTTTAAAACCTGGTTCGCATAAAACCTGTGCCAAACGTATTAGAAAAAATCTTCCAACTTTACTCACACCTTAAGTAAGAATCTTAAAAGCGTTTGCAATCGAAAAACAAATCAACTCCAGAGTTATTCTCGATTTTTTCGTGTTTCAAACTACGAGGTTATGGTAGGGTTCTTTAAAACAATGGCTGGTATCAAACATCCAACTTAGTGAATTTTCTCATCTGGAACAAAGTCACCTGTGCGAAGAAACAAACAAGACGAAGGCAGTACTCAGTAGAATTCAGGATAATAGAAGTTTAGCGATGTCAGAATTGATCGCTCAGTAAGAAGCTAAAATAAATAATTGAAGTAACAAAGTCGCGAACCATACTTCTAGATTAAAAAGAACTCACAAAACAGAAGTTTTAAGTAGACTCTTGTTGAGAAAAACGAACGATAAGTGAGTAAGTATATTTTTAACACTATATGTCCTCCTATGTCCCAAAATGGACGAAAATTGGCCTAAAAGTTAGCACTCCTACACTGCGCAACGAAATGTAATGTTTTCTCCCCTAGACTCTTCGTTTAACTTCGTTTAACAACGGCGACTAAACTTGAGGCAAACAGAGAACGTTACGAAAAGAGTATGTATCGAATATTTGGCGAGAAAAATTGCTTTTATTTTCAGTCAGTGTGGAATAGATAAAACCCCCGATGGTAGCGGGTATGCCTATAAAGAAAAACAACAGAATTAGTATACAATCATGAGAATTCACGATTTACAATATCCAGCTATTATAACATAAATGTCACTTACCGACATGCGCAACTGAATAAAATGAAGCAGCTTATCGTAATCTCCTCGCTTCACGTTCAGACTCGAGGAGTGTAAGGATATCTCCCTCGCGGACTGGGCCCTTTACATTGCGAATAATCTGTCGGTTCTGTTCTCCAATGAACTCAACCTTAACTTGGGTACACTGACCCTGGGAACCAGTACGGCCCAAAACCTTGATAACCTAACAATAAAGAATAAATTATTACAAATGAATACCATCCACTTAACATCATATTTCGCAAAAATGCCCATTAAGTGCTAGGAAGTAACAATGCAGCTTAGCCGGATTCACGGACCGCGTGGTTAGCCCCCTTCCAAACTGGGCCAATTAGTCGTTTTTTCAGAACGCGAAAGGCATTACACGCACCAAAATAAGTAAATACTTACAGTACAACATTCTCATGGTATACCTAATATAAAACTATGCCTATTAACATGAAAATGATGACTTACGCGAGCAAGAACGACGGGCTTGTCCATGTTTTCTGCCTGGCAAAATGGCGTGAAAGAAAACCAACGTTGCCGCGTATGTCAAACTTTGTCAAACAAAAATTAATAACTTTACTTTAAAAAATGGGTTGTAATATCCATTTATTCATTTAGTAGCAAGGGAGAGATTACAATAAGGTTATATTCTCTTATTTAATAACAACTGCAACGGTGTTCTGTTTTGGATCTTTTCCGTATTCCGTCTGCTCTGACTTAAAAAAGGAAGCTGGAGCCAGCAATAATGTCGAAAATTCCGATAAGAGATGTCAGCCCTATAATCCAAGTGTTTAGAAACTTCTTGCTTGGGGTAACGCTCCTTTATTAGCTGTGACAACAGCTTAATATATCGTCCAGACTTTAGCCTTGCCAGTGGGAGGGTGGGTTGCTGAGCTTGGCTCGGGTTTTTCCCATAAGGGCTGTGTTATTTTGGGGTGGGTTTGGTGGGTGGGAGATAAGGACATATTGCCATCGGCCAGGTCGTTCGTGCTCCTTTCATGAGATTCTCAGAAGTGGGCAAATTGGATCACAAAACGGGTTAGAACGTACCAGCACGTGATAGTTTTTGGGCTTGTGACGTCACGTCTGTAGGATCAATAGGACAGGGTAGCAGATCAACGTTGGTAAACGTTTGTTATTAGCTGTGACAAAAGCTTACTATATCGTGCAGAGTTTGAATTTTGAGGACTCATAGGTAAAAATAAGATCAATTGCTAAAATTGTATTCTGTTTTTATTGGTAGCTTTCTATGCTGATATTTCTTATGTCAGCACTTACGTTAGTTTTGTGAACTGATTTCTTCTTATGTCAGCACTTACGTTAGTTTTGTGGACTGATTTCTTCTTATCTTATATCTAACGGGTAGACATTTTTCCTGTTTGGACGATTGATTTCTTGCTTGGATATTTGGAAAAATTCTTGTTTTTTGTTTTCTCCGATCCGGCAGTCACCTGCTCTAATTTTTGTGACTGCAATGTTAATTAGACTTGTTTCTTGTTTTGTACTGTTTGCAGTACTGAACTGAACGAACTGAACTCATTGTTTGCATTGTCATTAGACGATTCTTCCCCGTATGGTAACTGGATAATTTCTGAATCATTATTCCGGCTTGAATCTTTTGGAGTATCAGGTAATATTCAATGAATAACAATTTTATATGTTTCAGCACTTCCTGTTACCTTCGTGAGCTGATTACTTTTATATTATGTACTGTACTGTTTGCAGTGCCTTTGCGAACTGAACTCATTGTTTGCATTGTCATTAGACGATTCTTTCCCGTATGATAAGTGGATAATGTCTGAATAATTATTCCGGCTGGTTATCTTTTGGAATTTTTAGGAGTATCAGGTAATGTTCAATGAATAACAGTTTCATATGTTTCAGCACTTCCTGTTACCTTCGTGAGCTGATTACTTCTATTTTATGTACTAGAAGTTTTGGAATTCGGACGATTTATTTGTTGGAGATTTGGATAATTGCTGGATTCCGTTGTTTATTGAGATTGTTGGATTTTTCACGATTGATAGGTAATTCGTGGTTGAAAATATTTATTTACATTTCACTATACGGTTGCTTTCTTTTACACAGTTAATTAATAATACATCTGCTCGTTTTTTCTGGTATTAAAGCATGAGGTTGATCTGTAGAGCGCCGTATTCGCAATTTGCGCATGTTTTTTCTGCTTCTAGTCGTGGTGCTCAGTGCACACCGATGGCTTTTGTATCTATTGCATGGAGTTATTTGGTTCCTCCTAACGAGTGGATTGAAAAAAACATGTGTGATATAATGACGATGGGAGATGAAATATACCGAACTTACGAGCACCGTGAGAGGTATTTTTTTCTGCCGAACTACCGGGATACTTGGATTTTAAAGAATTTGGTATATTAGAGACGTTTCTGCATGGGCAAGATGCGTTTGGTTTTATATGTCCACGGGAAACTCATCCATATGCTACCACTTTGGAAGATTCCGTAAGAGCTGCACATAGCTGTGCTGGTGTGCTTTTTATTAGTTGCTCACATTGTACAAGCATTATGGAGCGCAATGGAAAATACTTTCTTTTTGATTCGCATGCACGAGATGCCTCTGGTAAACCTGATAGTATGGGTACTGCTGTCCTGCTAGAACTAGAATTCCATGAATTAATTGGGTACCTACGGAACATGTATGGTTCGGTGTTATCGCATGGTAATCCGCAGTATGACATTGTGCCAGTTTGTTGCAAAGAATTAGGAAATGCACGTCTGAATACACTTGTACAAACTGTAGGTAGGTGTAGTCGTGGTATATGCAATGAAAGGCTAACACGGGCTGTAACTATCGGTAATATAACTGCTAGCTATGCTACTAATATGTGCCTTCCTGCTGATGTTGATAAAAAGACATCAGAGAAACCGAAAAAATCGAAAATGAATAATACGAAAAATTTGAAATCAGAAAAGAACGATTGTCAAAATTCATTTTGTGGAGAAGACCTTACCATCGCGACTGAAATGAAGCAAAAGTTGAAATCTTTTCCGCTTATACATGGAAACGAAGTACCAGTAGTAATTGATTTGACTGGTTCAAATGCTAGCAAAGAAACCTATAAAAGGAATGCTGACCTTGCTTTCCCGAAAGATATTATTAACGTTAACAATAAAAAGGTACAACATCTAGATGACAGCTGTCAGCCTACATTGCTGTTAAATGTGATGACATACCACAAAGTGAATGCAGATTTGCCAAAAGAGAATAAGACAACGGTAACTACTCACGATTCAGCATTTAGTTATTACAGTAAGCACGCTCCTAAGAATATAAAGTGTGAAGGAAATGAAGACTTACAGATCAGTAAGGCCAAGACTATTGAGGAGAGACTTAGTGGCAGTGAAACGTCACAAAAGAATGAAAATACTTGTGGGAATTGCCTGCGAACATTTTCTACGCGCCGTGGATTAAATCGACATTCCTCGTTTTGCAAACTAACACATTTTTCGCCTAAGTCAGGATTTGACAGACAAATCGGAGTTGTTCATGTGGATAAGGAAAGTACAGCACCATGCGCTAATGTAAGAAATAAGAATACTGCAACTTTAGTGTATGATCTTCCGAGTAACATTTTAGAAATTAGTGAACAGGAGCGAAAAGAATTTGTATGTGAGAACTGCTATAGGATTTTTACTCGTTCTTCGAATTTACAAAGACATTTCAAAATATGTCTCCCTTTTTCTCAACAGACTACGAATATATGCTTAAAACCTGCAAATGACAGTGGGAAACATTGTCAAACAGATACTCTAAGTAAAGAGAACTTCATTCAAAACTACTTTCAGTAATCCCTCGATCGACAGCACTTTCAAATACGTACCTTGTCTTATTACTGCAGGCTACACGGAATACGCCACTTACACACAATACAAATAAAAAAAGGAAAACTCCCAACCACACCAATTTATACATGCTGTGCCGAAGCCCAAAAATTTGTTCAACTCCCGGTATATTCAGATCATAAAGTTGTTTACATTCAAATGTCAGACTTGTAAATACGAAGCTACAAAACATGCCATAATCACATCATATAGCTAAGCAGTACAAAATTCCGCATCGCAAAAAGACAGACACAATAATATACTCCGCAAACACCCAGTGACAGTAAAATGTACATTCAGATCACACATTTTAAATACATTTTTCTGCTATTAATCATAAATAACAAATCGAATATTCCACGTTCTTAACACGGACAGTTACGCAGCTCAGCAATAATCAGGTGAAACTATAATGTTGTTCTATAAGTATTTCCTTATAGTAGGTATGGAATATGACAACATTTCCCATGAGCACCAATACCGGCATAGATACCACCGATTCTATTTCGTTTGTAAAAATAACAATCCAAAAAATTTCCAACCATTCTAAAATCATCAAGTCGTAAAACGAATTGCCCTACGAATAAATGGCTTCGATCATTATCGAAAGCTATTTTAAGGAAAAGCATTCCCTATTAATAAGGGAACGTCCATAAATGCGGCGTCATACAAATTTCACGACGTTTGGACCCTCCCACCCAATTAAACGGTCAACACTTTTTTTACCAATTTTAGTACATTTCAAAATATTGGTATGTTTTAAAACAAATATGATGTTTTCATTTTCAAAGATTTACCTCAGGTACATAATATATATTTCTTGCATTTTAGATAAATAGTTTGGGATTTCCGTATAATACAAAACCATCATGTATTTTTCTCTATTTTAACTCGATATACGCATAACCCAACTGCAATTTAACTGCCTTCCACAACGTGACACCTTTTAAAAACACACCAAAAGCGGCAAACAATAAGACAACTGCATCCAGCTACTAAGCAAGAAAACTTCAAAATGTGCTTTGACACTCGAACTAAGGATACAAATTTCAATTGACCATCCCTAACTGCTGGTACACCTTTGAAATTTTTTCTTTCTAAATTGTACCCTTTTCATTAACAAAAGGAAGAAAATGACCTGACTAATTGACTTGAACCTTTGCCTCCATGATTGGACTTTGACCGAACTTGACTTTACGAAGAACCTACTCTTCCAGGCATCAACTCTACGATAGAACCCGACTATAAAAGACCTCACACGGAATGACAGAAAACAGTCCACTCACAGCTCCCAAACACTAAGTGCAAATCAATATTCATCATACAGTTCCAAAAAAGAAATTGAAAGCAATTTCACCTCACCATTCCGAAACACCCTATTGCAAAAGTAAGTAAATAGTTTCATTTCACAACTTTTTAATCCAATAGTTCTTCACTGCAACTCTTCTCATCATGTCTTATTCTCTTTCCACCAGAAACGGCAACCATGGGAGCAGACGCTTACACCGGGTACGTCCATGACATAACCCCTTTGCGCCAAAACCAGAGTCCATCGAAGTACACCAAAATTCCAGGCCAAAATTTTCGCTTTTTTCTGCAGACGTCGGACAATACATACGAAGAATGTTTGTCGTTTATTGCTGGCTCCTATAGCAGAATTAAACGTTATTCGACCGCCAAGATACCCATCACCATCCAAATCCTACCGAATAGCTCACCTTCAGGTCAGACTCCACAAAAAAGAACTAAATACGATCTTATTAAGATTACCCAATCTTCGCAAATCAGCGAGACAAATCAAACGCTCAAATTTAATTATTCGCCAAGAAAACAGCAACAAGCCACACTTCAAACTTGTATAGAGTTTCCCGACACCCGTTACAAAATCATCGTTCAAATCCAAAACATTAGCGAAGAGAAGACAACGAACAAAGGGCAAACGTTCCGCGAAATAACAATTGGAGACGATACCTGTACTTCCACACTAATTACCTGGAAAAACCAAACAGTTACTATCGAAAAAAACAAAGTTTACGAAATTACCGATGTCATCTATAATCAAGATTATCAAAACTTCGCCTTGACGCAGCAATCGTTCTTTACAAGAACAGAAGCCCAACTGGACATCCAGCAACCCATTTTAGACGACACAACGGAGCCCATCATACTGGAAGCCATAGCCCACTGCAACATTGGTATTTTCCAAACCTGCCTAGCCTGCAAAAAAAAAACAGAACGACAACCGACCATTCCAGATAACGATGACCCTACCATTACGTGCACAAACTGCAAAAAAATTCAACTTAGACAAACGACTCCACTAACTTTCCAAGGCACAGTCGGTTTCTTCAACGATAATAACATTATCGAAGCATCGATGACAGAAACCATACTAAAAGACTTCTGCAAACAAGAAGAAACTCTACAACTGACTCCAGACACTGCGAATGCTGTCATCGTGAAATTACTAATGTAAGGAGTAGAATTAGTAATAGTATAAATTTAAATCTCGATAACAATATACTAGGCAGAGTTAAGAAATTAACACTGAATATACGATAAACACGGTTGACCATAAATGTAAAGGACAACGTAAAGACATCTCTCGTGCCGAGGCCAGAACCCTCGTGAATGTCTATACGCAGTCCAAAGGTAATCTTAAGTTCCGAAGTCCAACGACCCAAGAAGAAGCAAAACAGCGATACCAACCCAAGGGAGGGGGGCGGAAGGTAGAAACAACAGAAGCGCACCCCGATAACGATGTCCAACGGGCCTATAAATACGGACCCACCAGACGACAACAGCAACCAGTTCGCCCTCCGTCTCAGTCCCCGTAAGACCAGTTCACCCGCTGTTGCCAGTTTACGCTCCCTGCTCCGTACCGCAGATACCCAGCCGCCGAGCAATCCCCCAGCAGTCCTCAGCCGACATCACCGTCTATCGAGACCGAACCCACCCGAAGCCAGCGAAGCCCTAGCCCGAAGCCAGTATCGACCCGACCCCTCCCCTGTCCCTCCTCTCTAACCCTGTACCGACCCCGCTGATAGTTAGGGTGAATACACTGAATAAACTGACTATCACACTGGTGGCAGCGTTTCTTCGACCCCACGTCCTCCGAACCCGAAAACAAGCTTCCACGCCTACCCGCATCAAAACCCCCAAACTCCCCGAATACATCTGCCCCTACGCTTGCGGAGATAGCTTCATGCTAGCGGAGGCGACAGAACACCTCGCCGAGTGCCGCAAAACCAACGAGGATTCGTTGGTAGGTACGGGCCTGCACGTCTGTGGGTTCGATGCGGCTCATCACATCCCGACGGAGGCGTACATGCGCCACATACTGGACGACTGCCCGTACGCCAACGCTCTCATGCATTATGAGAGCGTACAAAGCCTGGGACACGACCACCCGGACGTGCACCCGCCACCAAAACCAACCGTTTTTAATACGCTCCCGTACAAAAACAGCGTAATCCTTCTGGAAGGGTTCGAGCGGCAAGTACTCCCGGACCACGGACTACCAAGACCCGACCACTTCGGTCTGCCAAACGACCTGGGCGTCCTCATGTTCACCCCCTAAACTATCGGCACGGAGGTAAGTCACCAGACCAAAGTTGCACACCTCGAACCCCGTAACACCAGGTAGGAGGAGAAAAAAAAAAAAAACCTTTTTAAGAGACCTCCCGGTAGAATTCTTTTTTTACAAAAGTTATTATAAGATCAATCCCATTCAGATGTTTAGTTGACACAGGTGCAGGCGTTACAGTTATGAATAAGCAAGCGTTTAATTTGCTGACACCGGACATTGCAGGAAAGCCAGTTCAAACTGATACAATCTTGAAATCAGTAACAGGAGAGAACCTGAATGTCTTCGGTTGTTATGAATTACCTTTTGAAATTCAAGGCCGTAAATTCAAAGTTGAATGTTACGTAGCAGAAGAGTTAGCTCACGACATCATCCTCGGTATGGATGCGATTCAGAGCCAGAGCATAGTTATTGACGGCGCGTCAATGGAAATGAGATTAATGTGGTAGGCCATGCAAGGAACAGTTCCAGAGTGCAACTGCATAAGCAATTGAAAATACCCGCGTACAGTAGAGTCATTGCTACTGCCAAATCCGAGCACGATAACTCGCATGGAGCGGAAATTATTTTTGAGCCTGTTCAGCTAGACGACGAATTCGTTTGTAGCGAACCGGCAATCGTAATAGGGAAGGGATGCGGTAAAATCCCAGTCTCATTTTGGAATAATGGTCCTAACGATGTTGTGTTGAAACGAAACACAGTTATAGGAAGAGTTTGTAACGCCAGAGTGTCCGTGATTGCAGCAGTGCACTCACTTCCAAGTGCAGAGTATCCGTTACTCGAGAACTTCGACCTGTCGAATGTTACCCCTTCGCACAGGGATGAGCTATTAAAATTATTGATTGAATTTCGGGATATTTTTGCAAAAGATGATAACGATTTAGGCCGTACAAAACTTGTTAAACATACCATTCACACCAGGGGTTCCAATCCGGTCTACCAACGTCCGTACAGGGCGCCAGAAGCGCGGGAAGCAGTTGTTAGACAGCATGTGGACGGGGTGTTGCATAGAGGTGTCATTAGACCTTCTTCCTCTCCGTGGGGGGCGCCAGTAGTTTTTGTTGGGGAGAGGGATGGTGCACGGAGGTTTTGCGTGGATTTTCGTGGGGTTGGTGCAGTTACAAGGGGAGGTGTGTGCCCTTTGCCACGGAAGGACGAATCCTGTTGCCGGGACGGCAACTTTTTCAATGGGTGGAGGGATGTAAGGAGTAGAATTAGTAATAGTATAAATTTAAATCTCGATAACAATATACTAGGCAGAGTTAAGAAATTAACACTGAATATACGATAAACACGGTTGACCATAAATGTAAAGGACAACGTAAAGACATCTCTCGTGCCGAGGCCAGAACCCTCGTGAATGTCTATACGCAGTCCAAAGGTAATCTTAAGTTCCGAAGTCCAACGACCCAAGAAGAAGCAAAACAGCGATACCAACCCAAGGGAGGGGGGCGGAAGGTAGAAACAACAGAAGCGCACCCCGATAACGATGTCCAACGGGCCTATAAATACGGACCCACCAGACGACAACAGCAACCAGTTCGCCCTCCGTCTCAGTCCCCGTAAGACCAGTTCACCCGCTGTTGCCAGTTTACGCTCCCTGCTCCGTACCGCAGATACCCAGCCGCCGAGCAATCCCCCAGCAGTCCTCAGCCGACATCACCGTCTATCGAGACCGAACCCACCCGAAGCCAGCGAAGCCCTAGCCCGAAGCCAGTATCGACCCGACCCCTCCCCTGTCCCTCCTCTCTAAACCTGTACCGACCCCGCTGATAGTTAGGGTGAATACACTGAATAAACTGACTATCACACTAACGACAAAAGACTTCGACTTCACGGTAGACCTAGAAAAAAAAGAAATCGTCAACGTCACCAAGAAAAAATAATATTGTTTTGTCAACATTTTTATTCTAAATAACCTAGATTTGTATTTGCATTGCATGTAATAGTGAATTCACTGTATTAGCGAAAAACTTACAAAATATATATCTACCAATAACGCAAATGTCTTCTGATATTATAATCACAGCTAATAACATTAATAAAAATCACAGCTAAAAAGCAAACCATTAAAACATGCCAATAAAAAAAACAAAAAAAACATGCAATTTCAGTTCGTTATCGTTTCGCATTTGGTTCGCATTTTAATTCGCATTTCTGATAAATTTTGATACAACTTAATATCTATTGATAAATGCTTTGATACATATAACTTGATAACATTTCATATTTTTACTGACCATCTTTTCTCCTATCAGTCAAGTCCGTTTTCTGCTCTATATCAAATAGTTTTAGGACTTACAGAATACCATAATTAATGCCATAATAATGACATGACATCAAACAAAGCCGTTTCTTTAAAAATCAACAGTAAATAAAAATCATAGACTGGCACAGCTAAAAACCTCTACACATTTCAAAATCGACCACAACAGACCACCAACAGACGAACCCAGAACAGCCACCTACCCACGTTCACCACTACTAACATTCCGTTGTCACAGCTTATTCGGCAGTCCAACCTGTCGTCTTGTTAACATAATATAGTGTGATTTTAACTAAAAATTCATATTAACTTAGCGCGAACACAACTTGTGCCTGAGGTCTGCCACGGAGATCGCTCAAAGAACTCAGCCTCCTCCGAAGTTACCTCCTGGTCCTTACAGCAAACTAAGCAAGAACTATTACTACACCCGTGATGCTCGCCGTGAAGTAGGACCAGCTTTATTAATTGCTGATAATGCTCAAGTCAGGCAACATTTAGCTGCAGGACAGGGAAAAGATCAAGAGTAAGTATAGTTTTAACTCTACCACAAATTAATTTTGTTTTAATTGAACTGTTTACTGTAATAAGGACGGTGGCGTTGGCTTCGACGTTGAAGAAACCAGTGACCCCAGGCCCTACGTTTCAGTGGGATGCCCCCAATCAGTGATCTGGATTCTGGAAAAGTCATCAGGTTTGCTGGGTAGTTACAATATTATGCTGTACATTAAAGTGGCGGACCCATTTAATAGACAAAATCCCATGTAGTCACACGTTCTTTCATTCATTACACTTTTGATTTACTGTCAGGCTTGTTTAATAAAAAAAAGTTAACAAGATTCTTTGAGAGTTTTAGGGACAACAGTCTAACCTTAACATAGCTTTTTCTGGAATTGTGTGAAGATGCAAGGCAAACTTGAGCTGTGTCGACTAGCAGACCCAGAAAATGCAACAATTGGCACGCCAGCACTTTTGCAACTATAGCACCATAAAAACAATACGCAAAATCACTTCACAAACTCTGCAAAAAAGCAACTAACAATCATAAAAAAGTTTCCAATCCTATGCTAACCTAACAATCCCGTCCACATGTGAAAACAACATAAACTCACAAACTCCTCGGCCAGATTTTGTACTACCAGAACTCTGGAATTCGGCGTCCCATCCAATGAAGTAGCTTCGCATTCTGCTGGCAACGGATTTCGATACAATCCACAAACGTTCTAAAAAAAACAACACACAAATGTTCAAATGTAAAGTTCAAACAAGCTCAAATCAACTTAATGTAATAATAAATTACAAATAATAATAAGTATAATAAACAAAAATAAATATAACTCTCATCGCGTTCCACTGGATGCACTGGTGCAATATTTTTGGCACTCAATGTAAAGAGTGTGTAAAAAATACACGTTTGACCCACTGAGTGCCAAAAATATTGCACCAGTGCAGCCAGTGGAATGCGCTATTAATAAAAGTCAGCCAAGAGCTTTGCTCACGCTGAAAAAAAAAATAAGAATAAATATAGTAAATAATAAATATAAATTATTCTTATAATAAACTTACGGCTCTTCCCGCGTTCAAATCTACTGATACCATCATGGCTGAATCTTTGGTTTGGTCGTCCAATAGCACGACGTATTTCACAGTTCCATCGGCCGAAATGAAATGCCGTTGGGTATTCGGGTATTTGGTCAACAACTTTTGGGCCAACCCTTGGTACCAGTTAAGCGGTTGACACAAAAACGGCGTTAGCACCGGATCGACGGCATCTAAAGGTTCCAATTGGGATAACTCAAGCAGTTCCTTAAACTCTCCGAACGTCAGCGCCGCATCTTTCCCTTCTCGCAAGAGTTTGCTCGATCGTGGATCTTCCATTTCACGAACTGGAGTAGGATTCGACTGTAAACGCTGCCATAGAAAATCCCTTCGACAGTGCACTTGGGCCTTCTGCACTATGGCCCGGATTTGCTGTTCACTCTGGGACGCTTGCTCCAGTGTAAGCTGCTGCATCAGCTGCTCGTGCGATGAATAGTAGCCCAAATAATTGACAGCTTCTTGCCTAAAATAAATGCAAAAAAATAAAGTAAATTACAATATCCCCAGTTAATTTCCAAACAATTTTCAAATAAAAGTTAATTAACCTGATGCCTGGATGGGACTTCAAAGATGAGGAAAGACGAGAAGATCTGGCTACGCTTGTGCCCAAGTCTTTTTCGCCAGTACCAGACTCACTTTCCTTCCTATTCGGAACGTCCAGCCCGTTATTAGACAAGGTTAAAGCTTGCAGAGATCCCTCCAACTCCGTGTTTCCCAAAGTTCCCAAAGACGCCTCTGCTTGGTTCCAGGATTTGCGGAAATCGGCCTTTTTGTCTTTGTCCACATCACTTTCCGATTCGGTTTCGCTCTTCGTGATTGGATTCTCGTCAGCCAGCTTGTCCGTCGTAGGAACTTGGGATACCTGCTGGCTAGGGGCAACAAGCACCGTACGAAACTTGCCAGGCTTTCTCTCATAGTAAAACTTTGGAAAAACCTCCCTGGAAATACGAATTTCGTTAATTTCTTTGATTTTAGATAATTTTAGTAATATTTTCGGTGTAAGCAACGTCAAATCGTACCTCCGAGATACTAAGACGACGTAGAACCGCAAATACAGTATATTTTGCTCTGGAGGGGCGCACTGTGTGTCGTGTGCGACAATCAAGCTGACGTCAAACTCATCGTACTGTTGCGTGTCGTTGTAATCCCGAAATTTTACACGATGGGGCCATTGCTTGACTAGCACATATTCGTTGTCCTTGTCGTCATCTTCGAGAGTCGGCACCATCCTCAGCACACGGAGATTGTACAACTTTTCGTGGCTCAGAAGGTAGTTGTAAAGCTGGTATGCAGACGTATTGTTGTCTTCAATGGCGATAGAACCTAGAAAAAATCGCATAAAATACATTTTAATTACTTTCCTATACGTTTTAAGTCTTTTATTTTAGAAGGGGGGGGGGGGGGGGGGGGGCTCTTACCGCAATAAACCTGGTTACGGGCAAAGTTGGGTCCTTTTGAGTAGTATTTCGTGAAATCATCCAAGAAGCTCACCAAATGGAAGCCGTTCTTAAAAAGCGACTGCCTTCCCGATACGTGGCCATGCAGAGAACGCAAATGAAAGTCGTAGGTGAACGAATGGAGATGTAAAAGCGTTTTGGTGCGATCGCATTCATCTAAGAAACTTAAGGTAAACTAAGAAAAAGTGTTATTACTATATCGAAACACAATTTTACGGACGAAGGTAAACAAACTTGTGTTTCAGGTTGTTGTTTCGGTTGCAAACGCGCCAATTCAAGGATGTGCAACTTGGTGAAGAAGAAGGGTTCTCGAATCCCCACTTCGCATACCAAAATGCCACCAAGTGGCGATCGCTGGAAGAAATAGGTGCATTCTTCGCCTTTGGTCAGTGGCCAGCCTCCTAAGCTGTTATTGACAGCCGTCGTGCGGGCAGGTAACTTCACTCGTCGCGATTTCTCTTCCGTTTCAGCTCTCTGTTGCTTGAGAACGCTTTTGGGTCTAAAGTTAAATAGGAAAGAATGAATATAATTGTTTGTTTAGGGATATTTTTCCCATTTTTCTTCGTATTTACCCTCGCTTTGCAGCAGGTTTGAGCTCAAGGCGAGCAAAGCCCAGCCAGTTCAAGTACTGGAAAAACTCTTGCAAGTACGCAGTGCATAGTGTTTGATGCCATTTGTCATCTGTCGCTCGACGTAAGCGTGGAGGAGAAGGCTGTGGAGATGTACTCGATTTGCTGCCTTTGACTTCCGTGAAACTGTTTGTCGAATTCTCGGAATTGTGTCTTGATCTCTAAAAAAAAGACAAGAATGAAATATAGCTTTTCCGTTAAGGTTTACTTTAAATTATTACTGTATGTTCGCCACGAATATCGCTACCATATACTGCCAAACTTGGATCACGAGTACGTGCAACTTGGAATCGCCACCTGGAATACACATATAATTTAATAGATTCAAAATTGACTCGTCTAATTCCCTCATTAAAAAAATCACTAATTTTCAAAGAGCAATAGCCAACGGAAATTCAATGTTGTCTTACAAAACGAAGCACAAAATCTAGTTTCCAGTAATACGCTTCTTGCCATCGTATAATTAAGTAGTAATTGAGCTTTTAAAGAAAATTTAAAAACTAGGGTCAAGTGGCTTTCAAATCACGAATGTAACGGTTTCCACTGTACTGTGTCCAATAACTTCGCTTACTGTGCTATGGAAACAACCATAACCATGGTAACACTTCGTTTACTTGATGTGTTTACGTTGTGAGGGCACAACTAAAAGCGGCATCGTAATTATACATGAACTGATGTTTCAGAAACAACTTGGAACTAATTGAAAGTAACCTGAAGGTTCGTCACTTCATGAATAATCTCAACAAGTGATTATGGTGGCTGTTGCTCTTTACGTAATATTGCGTTACTAATAATAAAAAAAAAGTTTGACCTCGGAAGAAATAGTAGAGGAGTGAAACAGTAATGGATCATACGAGCTGCTTGGCGGAATAAAACCAGCACATCTTCAGTGACGGGATGATTGGAACCTCCTCCTCTGGTTTGTGTTTGCCACATGAGGTATAACTTGTGATTAACATCTAATTAAAAAGGAATACAAATTATTAAAATTAAAAAATACATAGAAATTTCATAAGACAACCAAGAAAGAAAATACTAATAATGATTGAAAAAACTCTAAAAAAAAAAGCCAAAAAGAATTTCCCGTACCGGGAATCGAACCCGAGCCTCCTGGGTGAAAGCCAGGTATCCTAGCCACTAGACCATACGGGACATGAAAAACCATGCTTACTGGCACAAACTGAACGAAAGGGTTACCTTTTTTATCTTGGTTTTTGACTTCAATCAACTGCTGACCGTGTCTCACTATGGGATCCGCATTCGCTTCATAAGCGCACTGGTGTAAAGGCTTGGAGGGCCGTTTATCTCTAAAAAGGTCCAAATAAGGCGGGTTTTGTGCGGCTGAACGTCTCGTGACCCCTCCTGTAACCGACGACGTCGAAGTATGTTCCCGCGGTGGAGCTTGGCAATGAATCAGTGATTCCATCTCCACATTACTTTGCAGATAGCGGTTTCCTTTCTGTCAACCAGCATAATAAATACACAAATCAACCACAGTCCCCTTCAATACGAATAAATTTGTTAATATAACCAACTAAACGTACCAATGGCTCGTGGTTGACGGGTCTTTTGCTGCAAGCTTGGTTATGGAACAACCCCATTTTTTGTGTCAAAGCGCCCGTTAGTAACGCCCATCTTGCGTTATGCCATTGGGCCAATTCCATGGTTTGGCTCATTAAGGATTCTTGACTATCCTTCGACCAATTATAGGTCCAAACCGAAACCTGCAAAACAAAAATGAATTGGAACAAATGAATTTACTATTATTTAATACAGTTTTTTATATGAATCCATAATAACTTACTTTTCCTAACTAAAATTGTGTATAACTACTAAACTAATATCTAATTATATGCTATGCATGTATAAATTACTAAGAATATAAGTAATTATTGCTTATGGTTACTTTTCTAATTAAATTAAATTCGTGTGTAAATTACCAGCTTAATCAGTACTATCATTATAAGTTATTTCATAATAAACATTACATTTCTGAATAAAATACTGATTTAATTTGTATAATTTATACAACAAGTATATTCATTTACTTTTTTGTTGGCTAATTCGGCCCAGAGTAATCTTTGCCGGGGGATATAAACGAGTCCATTGCCTTCGGGCAGTGACAAATCTACCGAAAGATTCGCAGTGGCGTACAAAGAAGTGGGCGTGCCCGGTGGGATGGTAGACGCCGTGGACGGAGCTGTGCTGCTTTCCTTTTCGTGGGTTTTGGCAGCACTCGAATAGGGCAAAAACCGCTGATAGCTTTTCTGAACTACAGATAAAAAAGTTAAAAAAAATAGTAATTTAAAAAAAAAAAATTCGGACGCTTTCCCTGTCCAATTTACTTTTCATCGCAATATTATCTAATACAGCGTCTTCTTTGGAGCTCTCCTTCCATTGCGTAAAGTTCCGTCCAATAATGATGTACGAGACCGAAGAACGCACGCCCACACTTAAAGGCGTAGGGAGTACAGGACACGGAATGTAAGCTGCTAATGAATCCTGAGGATTCGTGCACACAAAGACGCGTGGTTTCGTATCATGATCCAACGTTGAGACCACTTTCTGGAAGGCTTTAATTACCAACGGTGCAGTTAACCTTCGAAATGAATGAAAAATCATCAAATTTCCCAAAGGAGTTAATTTTTTGGTGAAAACGAAAAATTTCAACTAAGGCAACGCGACACAGGGACGACACGACTGAAGGACTCTGTGTACCCGTCACAAGGACGCCGGGTCCCGACAGAAGGACGCCAGGTCCATAATCTTTTAAGAGACCACAAGAATTTCGAATTAAAAAAATCTTGGTTATGCGCCAACGAGATTAGAAAGTGCTTAAGCAGCACTTAAAAATACGTTATAAGGTTAGATTAGGTTAGTCGTCTTCGGTCGGGGCCCGGCGTCCTTGTTTCGGGTACACGAAGTTCTTTTGTCGAGTCGTATCTGTGTCTACTTCTATCAACTTACTCGTCAACCAAACCTACACTGTGTTCCCTCACAGCGGGTACGCCATGCTTTAAACCATGTTCCATCCAATCTTTCATGACGGATTTGTAAACCTCGCTCAAGGTACCTTGGTCGCCAGTCTCCCATTTCTCTAACGGCGCACTAACATTCGTCCCCACTGTCGTAGAAGGGGACGGACTCGACATTATCGTGCCAATTGACGTATTTGTCGTTTCGGCCGTGAAGGATGACGACCTTTCGGAACTCTTGTCCAAATCAGACGGAGAAGGTGGTGCTCCCTAAAATAACAATAAAAATACACGTTTTCTACCGGATTATTTTTTTTCGAATGAACACGACCAAACCAAACCACGAAACAGGAAAAAAGCGTTAAAGCAATTGTGCAGCCCCTAAACCTTTCCAATTTCCATCCACCCAAAAACTCCCGTGTATTCAGAAAGGAAAGTGTTAGTTTTACCGTCCTAGACTCGTAAGAAGTACTGAAAGAGGGAGAGAGGATAGAAAAACGTCTGAGAATTTTCCATTTGAGAACTAAATTGGGATCCGACGAAGAATTGACTGTTGCCTAGTTTCAAATGAACCATCAGATACAATACCGAGGCTAAAAATTGGGGTTAAAACGACAAGCTTGTGGCATTACGCAAAATCAAACGTAAGTTACCTGTCGCAAACCTAGCGGAGACGATGGATAGTCTTTCGGTTGAGTGGCGCTGACGTGCCTTTGCTTCGTGTGGCCCGGCAATTCTTCACTGACGCTAGCGGTGATACGAGGCGGCAAACCGCCAAAGGAAACCGATCTCGAGCGCAAATCTGGCACTACTTCCTCCATGACAGCTGAAAAATAGAAACTTTTTCGTTTAATATAGTAAACACTTTATTTTGTTATTAATATGATTATAATTACAATAGTAATAGTAACTTAATTGCTAATATTAGTAATTTGATTACTGGTAGTAATTTTACTAAAATTAGTAGTAATTCGATAAGTTTTACTATTAAATTGATTATTAGTAGTAGTAATTCGATTGTTATTAGTAGTAACTTGGTTACTATTATTCTAGCTACTTAAAATTTAACTTTTTAATACGCAAATCATCAAATGCATTACGTGGGACAGAGGTTGAGAATTCAGAATATTGCAGACTCTCAGGGCAAGGAGGATCGCATAAAGCTGCAGGTAAGAGGCGATATTCCGTGACAACGTCCCATAAGGCATGGACAATGGCGGCTTCTAGTTTCTCCGTCAAAGCTTCTAGATTGACCAACCCACGCTCCCACATTCTGAATTCAATGAGAGCTACGGGGCCAGGACTCTTGCTCTTACTGCTACTCGTCTTGCCGGTGTAGACACTTGTGGATGTGAGTTGCATGCATTCAAACTTGGAAAGCGGATCCCGAGCAGATCTTTCATTAGGACGTGGGCAGTGGACGTGTCTGACCGGCAGACCTAGACCGTCTACCAAAGCTAGCGCGATGCAAGCAATGCCGTGATGGGCCACGCCAGTCACTTGCGCACAGTTGTAGAAAAAGACGTCCGATTCCGGAACGGGTATGGCAGAGTAATCCTGGAAGTGATGATCTGGCATATGGTCCATGTACTTTGGCACGTGGACGAACTGAAGCAAGTTTTGGCGCAGATAGTACGTAAGGGCTTGTAAGTAAGGCAGGGCTGATGCTTGCACAGTAAACTAGCCATAAAATACAATAATACTGCTGTGATTTCTAGTCATAGTAGTAGTTTTAATGTTATTAATTACTTTAACCACTGTTTTCGGAGGCTCGTAGGGTTTCTGGATGAAATGGACGTCTTCGGGTGTCAACTTGCAAACTGGGTTGCGGTTTAACAACGCGCAAAGCATTTCCAAGACGGCATCGTCCAATTTGTTCTTCAAAACTCGCATGAGCTGCACTTTAATAGCAGGGCCTAGTGAAAGGAAAACAATCCTAAGATTCCCATCAATTGAAAAAAAAATAAACCGTACCTGGTTGACTGACGCCATGGACTTTGAGTACTATGCAATCGTCGCGTCGTACTTGCCTGCAACTCAAAGCCAAGCTTACCGTCTCTCCTCCTAAGCTCTCTCGTTCCCCAAAACTCCCAGTTCGAGTACGTCGATCCTAACAAAGAGCACAACTTATCTAAAACTGATTTTTGAAACAAAATTTAAGTCTCTGTATAGCAAAATTGCGAAATCAGAGACTGTCATGCCCCAGACGTTATTTTCGTGCGGTTTTTAAGAAAACTTTTCATGAAAATTGATACCGTACAGGGTTATAAGGTTATCTTGCTTGTCGTATAATGCGCAGAAGCAATGCGCGTTCATAGACACCCATGCAAAGCACTGCGCGCCACCTTATGATAGCTTGCGTAACAAGCTAAGCCTATACGATACGGTATCCTTAAAGGGGAAAACGCTTTTTACCTCGTCTTCAGCTTGGAAATACGAGGAAAATCTACGCGTTGACTCTAATACGCTCATGACCGGGCCATCGATATCGTCAATGTTAAGCTTCCCCAAGGAAAATGATAAGGACGTGCAATCGCTGAATTCTTCCGGATGTCCCATGCACGCTCCTTCGTACAACCTATACAATTCCGTCAAACTTTCCACAATTCAGCATAAAGAAAACAAAATCACCGAATATAGTAAACGTTGCCCGTTTCTTCTTGGTACACGAACATGTTGGTTCGGTTCCCAACTTCGAAGGCGTTCAACGCCCCTTTCAGGACAATAACTCCGCGAGAAGTGTTAGTCTTGCCCGGTCCTGTTTTCAAGCGCGGGTGCAAAGGGAAATGCATTTCCCAGACCACAGGACAGGACAAAGCTCCTGGTCTCAGTTTGAGCGTCGCTTCCAAGTAGCCCCGAGAAGAGGCTTCGTCGTCATGCGACTGATTATGCGAATTCGAGGGCAAAGGCACCGCGGCAGAGGAATGCGACTCTGAACCCCACAAATCATCCCGAGATTCTGGTTCGAGTAACTGGTCGCATAGTCGCGTGTTATTCAACTCTTGCAGCATCATGCGTTGGTTCACCAGCTTCCGCAGGCCACGTACATTGGAGAGAAGTGTGTCGTGCGTTTGCTTCCAATGAAGCAACTCGCTTTGCTTCGCAACAGATAATCTTATGATATACAAAAATTACTTGAATTTCAGAAAAAAAGAACTCTTAATAAACACATTCCCAATGTGAAAAAGAGAAGAGGGAGAGACTTACCGACAATGGAAGAAGGAAGAGACTGCATACGGCGTCACTTTGATAATGAGCCAAAATGGCGGCATGGAAGGACGACACTGATCCAAATCTGACAACCAGTCCCCGTCTTCTTCGGAATCTGAACTTCCTCCATCGTACCCTAATACAACATTAATTATCGACTGTGTAGTTTTGTATTTTTTTTTTTTTTTTTAAATCTGCAGTTCATTTGTATCTAATTCATGCTTAATTATTATTTGTATTTACGTAATAACTAATTGGCAATTATGTGTACGCATCTGTAAAGTTTTCATTAAAACTTTCCTTTAGTTTGTCAGATTTAAATTAGTTTGACTTAACTTTCTAACTCATTTGTAGCAATATTCAAGTAACTTTTAATAAACTATAAATCGTATTTAGCTAGTACACATCGTGTTAATGCTCCCGTATACCTTGGCTTATTCATGCAAAACAGTAAAAGATGGCACTGATGTTTGTTATTGTTTTTGCCAAAGCCTTGCGTAAGAAAGTTAACTAAAAAATAGATAGCAATTGCCTGTAAAGAAGTTTCTACGCTTGTTTTGTTTCTGGAAAGGACAACTTGACACCACAACTTGATGTAGGAGCACAATAGCCCAAATGAAGTCGTCGAACTTTCCAAGCAAGATTTCTCGAAATCAGCTTGTCAGTTTTGAAAGCAATCTAAAAACAAATTTTCTTTTCTCAGCAGCTAGCGCACAATCAAAGGACATATTTGTAGGCAACGTATTTCTCATAGTTGCAAACTTCATTTGCACATGGCTAATTTATTACGCATCGGAAAAAAATTTGCATTTGCTATTCACTACCTGTTAGCAAACTTAACATTACTGTCAAAGAGTTTTTTCATAAAATGTGCTGGTTTTCTAAAAAAATTCTTCCCCAAATTTCCTATGCTAACCGCCTATACCGAGCTAAGGTATACGGGAGCCGTAACTTCAACCGTTTTTCATTGTATTTACCATCTTCCGTGTTGCGTAGACTACTCACAACGCTGGAACCATCACTCGTCTCTCTACCGGGCGTTGAAGTGGTACCGGACGCACAGCGTTTCTTGGTGGAGTGCGAGCTTCGGCGCCTTTCTTTACTCGGCTCTTTCAAGGTGGAAATGGAACGCGTGTCTTCATCTTCAGAAGGCTTGTCTTCCGTTTCCTCGACGCGTAAAGTATCCGTGGAGGTTTCCATTGACAGCGACTGAGATTCTGACCATTCCGGGCTTTCAACGGCATTGGCTTCAAGCTTGGAAACCGACTCGGCCAAACTGGTCTCCACGGCGGTCTGAACTTCATTCTCCGAGCTGGTGCTGCTAAACTGCTTCAAGATACCCCGCATATGAGGCCAGGGTTTCTTACCAAGCGGTGGTACCAACGAACTATGACTCTGCTGCTTCCCCATGTCTAACTTGTTCTTCACCAAATAGTAATAACTCCCTTCAGCTCTCAAGTGATAGCCTTCCACTGTCACTTTTCCAAATTCCTACTCGAAAAATTCCCATAAAAACACTTCAAATATCTTTTGGCAGGAATTTTTCAATTGATCTTTTACCGTCAAGAAATGCTGGAAGCTCGGTTCAGGCGCCAAGACAAACTGTAAAGGAACGTTGACTTTTCTGCACGACGCGCGTTGGATGCTCGAGTTCTGGACGTGCGTAGAAACCGTTTCTAGTGTGGCTTCCGTAATCGGGAAAGAATCGAGCAAAAAGGCAACAATTTCATCTTGCAGCATCCATTGAATCTCTTCCACCACTTTTTTAACAGCTTTCCGTTGAGCTTCGGGTAAGTGTCTTAAGCGGATACTGCCATTTTCGGCTTCCTCGCTAGGAAGAAACAGAAAATAACCGTTAAAGGCGTACATATGTGTTTCATATAAATACTACATATTTTTTTATAATATATGTACATTTAAATCATACTATATGATATATAGACGTTTGTAATCTAGGTCATTCCACGAAAGACGAACTTTTGCTTAAACTTTTGTGAAGATTTCAAAAGTTTCATTGTGACGTCACAAATATATCACCACACGGCTTACGGCCCTTGTTACCATGGTAACCATTATCATTACTGGCACTTTTACGCGTAGACAAAGCTTTAGGGACCATGGTACCTGATACACTTGTGACGCCATTGAAATCACGCGTTACTACTTTCTGAATTTCTTTCAATAATAGTTCAATTACTACTTGAGTTTACTACAACTCATTCACTAGCATAACTACTGACTTACTGCAATTACTACAATCACTTGAAAGATGAATATAGATATATAACACTAGAGATGCGTAAAACAGTAGACAAAGCTTCAGAAGCTTCAGGGACCGTGGTATCTGATACATTTGGGAAGTAATTCAAATCACGAGTTACTACTTTATGAACTTCTTTCTAATATCTCAATTACTACTTATATTTACTGCTACTCAATTATTAGCTCAATTACTGACTTACTGCAGTTACTATAATACTAGACGGACGAATATAATTAGATAATACTAGAAATTAAAGCATTTTCTTCCTTTGTTCACATTTCTAACTCATTTTTGGTGGCTATTCGCCACTTAAAGCTCGTCGCAAAGGAAAGAAGAGATACGTGGAATTTGATACTGAAAGGGCATACTCTTCGCTCAGGGATATTTCTTCGTCGCTCAATTCGGGTGAGACGACCAAAACGGCATCTTGTGGGCCTGACGAACTGCTGCAGAAGGACGTTGTCCGCAAATTGGGTGCCGCAGTGTTTCCGTCGAAGTTCATCCGAGCGAAAGGCATCTCTGCGCGGTACGTCAAGCATAGAAAGTCTAATGTGACACGTAGCTCGGACAAATCCAGCACCGCTTGCGTCGAAGGCAGGCAGCTGATCAAATCGCCAATACAGGTGGGCAAGGCACTAATGGAGCGGAAACCATGCGAGCCACGGTTTTTGATCGTGGCGGTCAAATGTAGAAACAAAGGCGACAGACTGGGTTCTTCGGTTTCGCTCTCTGCTTCAGTTTCTTCTTCGTCTTCCTCCTCCTCTTCTTCCACGGCTTCCACTTCACTTTCCGATTCCACAGCCGAAGTGCAGGACATGCGTGGAACCGTTTTTGAGCTTTGTCTACGCATAACTCTATAGCCTAAAAATTCCATAGCATTTTTTTACATTTGTTTCTATTGATAATGTCGAAGAGCCTATACTTGACATTGTTGCATCTTTCTGGAATTCCACCAATACAGACTCGTCTTCAGTATGTTGTCCTTCATCGCCACTTGCATCCTACCACAGCCCAACCGAAAAAAAAAAAAAGTTAATTGACATATTTTCAGTGTACATGAGATAGATAAAGCGCGTTATCTTGCCTGGAAACTTGACTGGTGCCAATCCGAGGGGAGATAAAAGTAATAATCGGGTTTGGAGGGTACAGGTTGGAAGAAATGACGCAACAGTTCTTGAAAACGCTGGCGAATCAGATAATGCAAGTCTCTTAAGGTTTTGCACGGCTGATGTCGCTTCAACAAACTATGCAAAAAAAAAAGAAAAGAAAGAAAGCAGCAAACAATTGTCAATATAAAACATGAGATAAGCTCATATCTTACTGCTCTTTTTTATAAAACATAGTATGAACAAGAAACGTCAAAATAACAACGTAAGTAAACATACCTGATGGGAAAACTCTGTGAAGATTCATCAAAGTTTTCTAACGTATCTTGACCAACCGAATCTGCCGTACTACTTGGTTCTTGTTTTAACTTTTCGATGCCCCACTTGGTCTTGAAATCCTTCAAATGTCCGCAAATACTCTACAAGACACATTCAATAGTATTTAGAATGAACTAGTAAATAAACAAAAATTATAAATTAATAAGTAAACATAATAAAGTTTGTTAACAAAACACGAAACGCACGCAGTACTATTTAGAATGAACTACTAACTAAACAAATACAAAACACAATAAACAAATAAACAGATTGAACAAATATAATCAAATAGCACAAACCAGTATAAACGTTACAAATGATAAATGATAGTTTTAGATAACAAGCGATAATATTAGATGAAGACAACAAAATGCTATATAAGAAATAGTAAAACAAGCCCAATAAATTTCTAATAACAAAAAAAGGAATCATAAATTTCAAAAACTTCAAGATTTCCTCAATGCCAACCTGAATATAGTGGGAAATATCGATTTCTAGCAATCCCTCTTCGCAGAGATCCATGGCAGCTTGAACGTCAAGACTGCGGATGGGCCAACCAGCTCGTAAAGACGTGTACAAGGCATGTATCAGGCATTTCGAGTACGCCAGCTCAAAGTTTTCGCAAAACTCCTGCAAGTATTTGTCCTCGAGCCTGAAATTATCGCCTTCGGTACCCGTTTCCTCGGTACTGGCTTGACTACGCTGGGATTCCTCGCTATTCCACTTCTTTTCCGGTTCTTTGCTGGGGAAGAACTCCTCCTCGGCCTGAAACGTGTGATCCCGGTACAAATCCCCCTTCCAGCTATTAGCTACGTTCCCATTGACGAGTACATCTATGAACTTGGACAAGGGACAGTCGTAAATGAAAACGGGTAAGGTAATTGAGCCCAAACGCGGGCTTTCACTGTCATCCACCGTCGCGTCTTGCGAAACCTGAAGCGTTTTCTTGGAAGACGAATGAGCGGTTTGGAAAACTCCTGATGCTCTGCTGGCTGTCGACTGGATCTCAATCTGAGGCAAACTTGTGTCGAGTAAGCGGTTTTTGGTAGGCGAATCCACGGATCCCGTCCGATTTAGAATCGTCGATTTCGTGACGGAATACGAACGCTCGATGGTGACAATGTCCAAGGAGCCGGTGCGTAAGCGCTTGGCTTCTTCCGCGGCGTCTTCGTGATTCAGTTTCAGAATCGAGCTCAGTCGAGGTCGTTGATTCACGTCCAGTGAATTGGTCCGCGTCGGAACAGCCGACAGATTGCGACTATTGCCCTCGGGCGACCAAATCGCCGACACGCGATCTTCGTCATCCAGCGTAGAATTCCCAAAAGCGTTCGTTTCGTGATCCTCTTTGGTCGAATCGACCTCCTCGTCCGACGCTAAGCGGCGCAAAGTCCAGGGCATGAGACCCGTCAACGTATTCGGCGTAACCATCAGCGTTTTGAGGTCCTGGAAGGACGCGGGCAGCAGGATGAGCACGAAATGGGTCGTACTCACGCCTTTTAGGAAGCAACGCCATTTCGGCGCCGCTGAAGCAGTCTCGGGAATCGAAGACTCGGTTGACTTGCTAGAGCACGTCCGGTAATCCAAATTCCGGCACCAGGAATCGGACGTGGAATGCTCAAACACGCTCCTGGGAGTAACGGAAGAGTCCGGAAGCCCCACCCCGAAGTTTTCCGTCACTGCAAAAGAGAACTCTTGGGCTCAGCAAAAGGAAAGGAAACTTGAGCCGCGTTCATTTGGTACATTCGACTTAAACTTAAGACTAGCCAAACTTCCCTGTCTTACGCTTATAAGCGTACGCTTTGGTCTAAACTTTGAAAGTTGACGGAAAGTCTTGAGTCCAAAACGAACGGTTTTAAGCATAGGTCTACAATTACTCCACCCACGGGGCGGAGGTTGTCGAAAGTAAACAACATACGAATTGTTCGTTTTTCGATTATGGATTTTAAAAGCAAATTATGATTTTGTTCTATGGGGGAGTTAATTTCTTCCATTCTTGAATCAGTTTTTAGTATTATCCGGACAATGGAAGATATGGCTGAGGAAGATGTTGACGGGATAATTATCTCTCATTGGTTGTTTCCAATTTACTTGTCCCAAAATTCAATACTTCGATGATAAAATCGTTGATTGCCAATTAATAATTTAAAAACCGATTAAAATATACTGAAAGTAGCGTATCCTTGAAAGCATGCAGTCTCTTGGCATGCGCGTAATAAGCAAAGGCAATAAATAAACAAGTAGGCGGGGTTAAGTTTAAGTCTGGGCACATGAGTATTCGTTATCTACTTGCTTGACTTGAGACCAAAGCTAAAAGTCGACTTTCTAAGTCTAAATCGACTAGCTAAAGAAAAAGCTTATAAGCCCGAAGTTTACCCATCTCGAATGCTTATAAGAGCAAGTCTTGGGTAGATTTTTAAGTCGACTTAAACTTCGTCAAAACGAACGCGGCTATGGTGGGAGATGGAATCGTTCACCTGTAGGACTGGGTATCGGACACGGTCGTTTATCGTTCCTTTGCCGTGATTTCACCACACTTGGAATTCGCTGGCAATCGTCATCCGTAAGAGTCACCTCCTTATCGCTTAAACGTTGGATATGCTCGAATAAAAGTGCAAAGAGATTCTCATTAGATGCGTCAGCGCTGGAGGCTTCAATGGGATAACTTAAGCCTTGAAAAAAAAATATTAAAAAAAAAAAAATTAACATATAATCTCGTACGCTTGCAGACACTCACATTGTACAAAGGTTGAGAAGAGTAATTCCGCTCGGTGGCATTTTGGCAGTAAGCCCAATATGTCGAAGCAAAATGGAATGTACGAAACTGCCGGATTGCGTAAAACGTCTTCCCACGCACTACTGGACCTAAATGTATTAAAATTAGGCTTTATTTACATGAAAATAATAGTATTTATAAGGGGCAACTCGAATTAAATAGAACTGTCTTCATCCTTCAGAAAGTTAAAATGATTTAAATGATCTTAAGTAATGTAATTTATTGAAATGATCTTAGTACCGTGTTTGAGCATCGGTTTGGACGTTCACTGGAGAAGGGATTTGCAGATTCTGGCACATCAAGCTCAAATGTTCGACGGTGACCAGCGTAGAGATGCATTCACGATCCAGCGGAAAGAACTGTTAATGTATAATACCAATTACTTTGACTGAGTTTAGCGTTTTTCATAAGTTTAACGTTTCAGGACTCTTTAAGTTCATTGCGTGCTGTCTATATTCGACAGGTTTCACTGCAGGACAACAAGGGATATTTTTCAACGTAAAGGTTTTGGAACTACTTTATCGGTCTCGAGAGTTTCTGCGCGGGAGAAAGAAACACAACATACGAGGGTGGGATTCGCAGACTTGCAACCGGTTCGCAAAGATAACAAAACATTTACAAAACGTTCGCAAAACGGGGGACTAGCGAATGTTTTATCTGGAGTTCTGAACTGACGTAAGACCGACCGGAATTACGCTTTGTAAACCTCTTTGTAAATCGTTACCTCTTTTGAACTGTACTGGGAGGTTTAAGAATGTACCCTTTGATATTCTGGTCTGTTAGCTATTACCTGAATCTACTCATGGGAACTATGTGCTCCAGTCATACACAATAGGCGTCATACACAAGAAGAGTACGCAAAAGCTTTAACATATATGGCCAGTGTTTCTCATTTGTTTTCCTCCTTTCAGTCTGGCATTTTCTTTGTCCTAAAAGCCCCTTCTTGCCCTTCCTGTGTGGCTTATTTACTTGTCGTCAACAGAACAGTTCCGGACAAGCCAGGGCAGGGCAGGCCGCTATATACTGTAATTTAAACTTTAATATCTCCAAGGTTGAAGCAGAAACTTCTCTTATCACGAAAACGTCAACGTCAATTGTCAATTTTTTTCTTATCTTCTCCAATTCGATAAGAAGTTAATCTCACTACAGGGGTACTTTTATTAAGTTCCCAATAATGTACATTTTTTCCATACGAAGTCATGATTCTAATGTTTACAAAATTAAAAAGAATTAAAAAATATAATACTGACAATTCTAATGTAAACATAATAGGATATTGTATTGATGCCCAGGAAATGTCCTCTATTTTTTCTTTTTCTTCTTGTTGAAAATACAAAATAATACACGCCATTATTGCCCATGGACAGCATAAAGAAAACTTGTGCGTCTGCGGCGCCTGCGAAACGGCTGAACAAAGTTGGAGGAGTTGAATCTCACTTGCTAAGTATCCAAGTGACGAGACTACTGCTCCACTTTGCCCAAAATCCGTTCGATTTCAAAATCTGACAAATCAGATAGGAATTCCGATGTGTATCAATTGCGGTTCTTTCTAATTTTCTTTGTTGAAATTGGGAGAAAACCCAGCGCTTGATTGAGTCCTTCCGCTCTGAGCTGGAAGAGATAGATCTGGCATAAAATTCCGGCAAAGCCATACAGCAACCGAAGTTTGTTCCAGCTTTGCGAAATTTTTAGGTACAAAATCGCAAAAGGTGCCTAGATCCCCACTTCCAACTCACAGCAACAAGGCTTTTGTAGAAAAAAATTGGTAGGTCCTTTTTGGGGTTCTTTTAACGTTCTCTGTACGGAGGTACGTGAAAAATTGCTTGCAAAATATTACTGTCAGGCTTTCCAAAATAAAGAGAATACGTTGCACCTCCTCACGAGTGCTTCTATTGTGAATGTACAGGTGGTGTGGGTACCAGGCTGGCTTTTATAGTGTGACTAGGGCGAACGTGTGGTCAAGTTAAACTGGGCTTGGTCTTTTGGGTGGAAAATAAGTGTAAAGCGAAGAGGCGGATAAAGAGCCAGGTCACTTGAGTTAAGGCTGATAAGCTCGTTTGATTTTTGCATGGCAAAGGCCTTCCTGATAACGTCTTCGTGTTTGAGTTACCCAGGATAAGACGCCTCAACACACAATAAGCCAGAGCGCCAAGGAACTCTTGCGCGATCTTCTCAAAAATGTCTTGTCCGGAAAGCAATACATCCAGTTCTCGAATGTACAACTTGAACTGAATCATTTGCGTGGCTAAATGTAAAAAATACATATGAAAAATAAGGCTACTGCCAGTATTGAGCTTATCGCAGTGAATCATGGTGACCGAATGAAGAAAAAGCGACGAAATGTGGTGCAGGATGGACGTAAACGAGTCTCTAACCATGGGCAAAATGGATGCAACATCGTTAAGAATTTCCATGGCTTTATTATGAATAAAACTCCCATAGAGATTAGATTTCTTTGGCACGATTGCATGGAAAACGTAGTTTTCGAAAGTTTTATACGTAGGAAACGTAGGAGTTTTTCGTGAAAGTTACGCGAAAGTTTACAGAAATTCTTATATACAAGAAGCTATATTTATGACAGTTACATAATACCATGACAGTTTCGCTGTTTCCATTTTTGTTGTAATTTATTAACAGAAGACTGCATGCAAATTGAGTACGTGATTACAGTTATGCCTGTCATTTTGTGCGCAGAAGCTATGTGCGTTCATGTATAGCTCTGTGCGCCACCATGCGGAAGCTTGGGTGTACTTAACAAGCTAAGCTTATACGGGAATCTTACTACGAATGTATTACGGACTAAATGATAATTCAATTCTAATTAAATACAAATTAAATACTAATCCAATACAAGCTACGCTGTAGGAAACCCTTAATATCTTTGTCTCACGTAGACCAGAACGTTCTATTCTAGAAGTTTTCCAAGACAAAGAACTAGTCTTTTATCTTTATCTAAGGATTGCAAGAGCTAACTTCAACTTAAAATTGTGGTGCAAAGGTACATTTGTCTGGGGCAGGCGATAAGGAACCGACGTTGCAGCATTAAACATCCACAATTTTTTTTCTTTTCATGTTTGCCTGTCTAATTAATCGTTCGTCTTGAAAGATACGGTTTCCCCAGAAACACTTCAGATCGTTCTGTTTAATCAGTATTTTTCCATAATAATATACGATAGCTTCTATACTACATCCTTCAATTTTCCTGTTTTTTTTATTTCAAAGAAAAGAGAGCAAAGCGTCCTCTAATAAGTAAAGAGAACTGAGTCAAGTTAGAGCAAAACAATATAATTCTTATCTAGAAAGTCAGACGACCAAGTTTTACAGTAACTTGCGATGATAAAGAATTAACGACTTCGATATGAAATGAAGTTTCCTGGTACAAAAACCTGACGTTAGCTTTTCTTTCGTGCCTTATCATCTGTCACTTCAGTGAAGTACTATCTTAACTTGGGGCGATTCTTTTTAACCTTTACGACCTTTTCCCTTACGTAAAACAGGAACTTTCTCACATAGCAAAAATGTCAAAAAAGCTTACCTTGTCTGCCAAAGTTAAGTAATTCAGCTCATCAAAGGGCCTATTGTCAGGCGAATTCACCACGATCCCAGTTTGAGGCTCCACCCACACTTCTGTAATGATTTCCAATTGACCATCAGCCTCGGGCGTTTCACCTTCATCCGATGCGTCTTCAAACCCGCTACGAGATACATAACAAGATGAAATTAGTATTACGTTTCTATTTATTTGTAAATTTCTTTGAAGAATAGTCAACCTTTCTTTGGCAACAGATCCAGTATGGTGAGGTGGAAATAACACGTACTGAAGAACGCACGCATTTTCGGGCCCATCCACGGTTACATCATTAATGCCGCAATGTCCCTAAAAATAATAAAAGATTAAATAAAACAATTAAATAAAAGTATAAAGATGAATCAACTTAAGATTGATTTACTTTCATTTGTACTTCCAAGACCATGGACAAGACGCCTGATGAGGAATACGCAAAGCTAAAGCCTTCCTTTAATCGTATCCTAGAAGTAGGCAATTCAGAACATGAATCTTCGAATTTTTTGTTTCTTTTTTATATTTATTTCAAAATGGCCTCAATTTACTTGGTAAGCGTATGTAAGATTCTGGAGACGGAATTTAGGCTTAGAGCCAAGCCAGGACCCGCTTGTACCGACCACACCCAGCGGCGATGGTGCAGGTAGTGGGCTAGAGAGGTAAATTGAGGCCCTGCTTTGGCTGCATTGGTATCGGGGAAAAAAGTCGAAGGAGTCAAGCCTGGCATGGATTGCGGGGTCAGAGGCACGTTGGATCCGTCTTGCGGTAAGGCCCGAAAGAAGTCCACTGGCATTTTCTCATATCTGCAAACAATTGCAATGTAATTCAGACTCGGAAGACTTGAGTGTAATTCAGATCCAGTATTAAAAAAAAAAAAAAAAAAAAAAAAAAAAAAAAAAAAAAAAAAAAAAAAAAAAAAAAAATTTACCTGACCAAAATCTTCTCTAGCGGTTTCTGGAGCAAGATACAACAACGCAGCTCTGAGCGAGGCGTGGGACCCGTGATTGAAACCGCATTTCGGTCCGATTCCTTACTTCTTTGCGTCATGACCAGTGTCCGGATCTTTTCGCGCAAATCTGATACGATTTGGTTTCTGCGTATGCCAGGTGTGCCGCCCAGAAATGCTAACCTGAGGATAACACAAGGCGGCTTCGAAGTTATGCGAATCACGTAAAATGAGATAGGCGGCCGCTCCGGTTCCCTTGAATGACATAAACAAGTTTTAATGGCTTCTTAAGACTAAATATAAAGAAAAAGAGAATTATTTACCCATAAAGGAAGCCGACATATGAATGATTCTCTAACAAAACAAAGGAAGACTGGTCCCTTAGCAAGCTGTTGAGTACAGCAGTTGCTTGGCGACATTGTACGGGATGATATCGTCCGGAGGTATTAGGCAAGTGTAAATAGCGCGGTAAAGGTCGATCATGCTCGAGAATGACCCCGATGCGATGGATATGGAGGAACTTTTGCCACACAGTTAGGTCTAGCATGAAAATGGGCTTCCAAAATGAGACAAACTGTGAGTACGCAGCGTCGGCAGAGGTCAAATTGGGCGTAGAGGCATTGGGCGCCAAGTAAAATAAGGGCACGCCACTCTTGATGCCTTCGGGGATGGTAAAGAAGAGGGGACTCGACGAAAACGAATGCAGATGGGCCAGAAACTGGTCCGTTTGGGATAAAGTCTTGTAAAGCATCCAAAACTGCGTCACAACTGCTTGTCGATAGGGCGACTTAAAGCGTTCCTTGACGCACGTGACATCGTGCAAGAACTCGTAAGGCCCTATGTGATTTAAAGTAATTTATCACAACCAGATCTTTTTTTTTTTTTTTTTAAAAAAAAAAAACCTTCAATCGCAATTTCGCACTGGACGTTACTACGCGTCACGGGCCATTCAGCTCTCAAAGCATATTCTACGTACAGACCAGGTCTCCATGGTAAGGTCAAACGGACTTCCACTATACCATCTTCGATTACCGCAATTTGCTAAGAAATGAAACAAAAATAAAAAAAAGAAGTAATTGATCCTAAAACATTGATCTTTTGGTAATCAGTTTTTTGGTTAGATTTTCTTTATACCTTAATAGTGTAGCCTTCACGGAGGCGACATGACAATACCGAAGCCAAAGGGGTAAGTAACGTGTAGTCTGACAGTTTTTTACGCTCTCGAATTTGTGGTAAAGAGAGCAAACGAGGATTACTATAGAAAGAGCGGCATATTAGTACACAGGAATTAAAAATGGAACAGGAATTAGGTAAGATGGTTACTCTAGTTCCCATTCAGGCTTGTCTGGCTTGGAAGGTGGCACTTTTGCACCATACAGAGGCTTCTGAAAGCTCCAGGCCAAAAAGGCCTTATGATAGATGTTCATATCATGCTCATAATTGGGTTCCTGGGTAAAAATCAACTCGTTATACGACACAAAAAGCGTTTTCAATAGGTAAAAGGGGTTTACCAATTCTGGAGCAGAGCTTAAGAACGCACCAAATGTTGTGGAAGCAATGAATTCCAGCAAATCTGACTGAGGAATCATTCCCAAAGACGCAAAAGGGTGAAAGGAGGAACCTAATTGCACAAAGGAGCAGCCAATGGTACTGTTTCGCAGTTGGATCAGCAACTTTTCCAAAGTAAACGCTTCTGCCGTACTGAAAGCTCCATCTGTTATCACAACAATTCCTGCAACAACGACAAAATCTTATTATAAAAAAATCTTATTATAAATAACAAAATTACTTAAAATAACAAAATATTACTACAAATAACAAAATTAAAATAAGAAAATAAACTATAAAAAAATTATACATATTATTATAAAAAAAAAAGTAGATCCCACCAGCACTGCTATTCTCCGGTAGTAGCTGCAAGGCCAAAATGCCATAGCGAATCATGCTAACAAACGAAATGTCGGGATTGGCTACCGAGACATTGGGTATCATGATGCTGTTTTCATTGCTTTGTTCAAACAGTCCCCCAACCAAGCGTTCGGACTCGACCTACGAGGACACAAAATCATTTTAACGTAAAATTGATTGCTGTTACATTTTGGCTTCGCATACCTTAAAGGCTTCTTGTTGTTCGCACACGATGGAAGTAATGGCAGCCACTTTGGACTCGCGTTTCATTAACTGACGCTCTAGCAACTCGATAAATAAGGGCAAATTTGAAGGCGTGAGAAGCCATCCTTCTGCCAAAACCTAAGCATGGGAAATAGTTTAGAAACCTGAATTTCTTTCTTAAAACACTACCTGTTGACCGCCCGGGATGAAATATGGAGTGAAGGCAATGATTGTGACGTGGATCGCAGGCTGGAATAACAACTGGCTGCCGGGTACCACAAACTGGAAGCAATAGTTCATTATTTAAACCCTCACAGACTTGGTAATGAGAATAAGAAGCATACTGGTCGAGTGATACCCTCCAAGCACCGTCTCAAGGATACCAGAATTTCGTCGTATAACACAGATCCCCTTTGAACATCCTATGAATAGAATGGAAGTTTAATTAATAAACTTAAGAATATAATAAGAATAGAGAGAATTGAGAATAAGAATACAAACTGCTTTTACCACAGTAGCAGCAGAAGGACTTAGGTCTAAGCAAAAGACCAAACGGTACGTATGGGACAGGAAACTTATGGCTGTACTAGGTGTGATAATATAACGGTATAAATGACTGGTATCCGAGTCCCAATCTGCTGGAGGATCTTGAGGTATCGCTGACACAATGTCCAGTTCCCCCGAAAAATTGTCCTAAAAAAATAAACGTTTAAAACATTTAAAATTCGTTTTAAATGTTTATTTAATTTGAGTTTAAGAGAACACACCAAATCATTCGCCTTGGGAACATCGATGCTAGAATTTAAATGTAGGAAATACCACTGGGCTCTAGCATTCCTTGATATTCTGTACTCCTTTTTCATGAGTAGATATACATGCTCAGCTTCCAAGTCAGGAATTTCTTCCAAATCCATTTTACAATCAACGGTTTTGCTTCCTACATTGCTTAAAAAAAAGGCAAAAAAAGGCAGTTGCACTTGAAATAAATGTAGAAAAATTGTAAAATAGGTCACCTGTTTGGGCCTGTCTCATGAAACGCCCCTTTCTCCGTTTTTTTTTTAAGTGCTAATATTGAACTTATCCAATTAAGACTGAGGAAAGCCAGGTTCCATACGGGTTATGTAACCGAAATGAGTAACGGTCGAAGACGCAACACGCCAGCAGATTTTGTCCCCAATTTGTAAGGTCTAGAATTTCACAAATATTGACAGAGCTTTAGCAGGCACGTGCACGTGTTGTGCTAGGGCAGAGACTACTACGAGCTAGTTAGCGCGTAGGAAGACTCGTTTAACAGGCTTGGAAATGGTTTTAATTTTCTCGTGGCAAACGGGTAAGTATTACGATACTACAATTCCTACAGTAAGAAGCAGTTTACATTTTGTATATTAAATTATTAATACGAAACATTCTTTCTTAATTCTTTTTAATTTTATTTTCGTGTAATTAGCCAATATCAGTTACAGTTGCGGTAGTGGTAATAGCTTTGGCCCAATTGACGCAAAGCCCACCGCAACAATGAAATCTACTCCGAATTGATCCATGGAGCGATAACGACGCAAAGTGATAAGCTGTCTTCTAGAAAACGTATTCTTTTATTATAAACTAAAAGATTATCTTGGCTTTTGTTTGTCCACAATGACAGTGAACTACTCCGAGAATTTGGCCACTTCTGGTCTTTCTGGAACGTTTCCTACGTTATTCAGGTACACAAATTCAGTTTAAAAAGTATTCAACAATGAATTTTAGGCATACTTTGTTCTGATAGATGGACAGGCAGCTTGTACAAAGCACTGTATCCTTGGATCCTCATTTACATCGTCATCTTCTACGCAATTGCCTTAATCTATGAGTACGCACTGGAAGAATGGCAGCAATTGTAAGATTAATAGTCTATTATGTTTATGCTAGACCAAAAAGCTACAAATTTAACCGTTTTTCTACTTTCAGCGAATTCTGGAAGTTTTCTCGTCATGTAACAACTTTCATGGAGTCCATCCCCGTGATTCTCATGTTGGGTTTCTTCGTCAATATGTGCGTAAGCCGTTGGTGGACTTGCTACACTTCTTTACCGGAAACCGACATGGCAATCATGGTCGCTCACTACGTCTTCCACAAGAAGGTATAAAGCGAATGCGGTAGAATGGTCACTCGTAATAATGAACTTTGCAACTAGGATGACAAATCCACAGAAAATTGCAAAACATTCTGTCGCTACATGAAGACTTATTGGATCATGTCGCTGGGTTCAGTCGCTGCGGCCCTCAAACTGAAGTACCCGGATAACGCTAGCTTCGAGACACAAGGTAACATCGACAAGATAATTTTAAACCATGTTGACTCCCAAAGAACCTTAATTAGGACTCCTTTCCAAAGACGATCTGGATGCCTTGGTCAAAGCTGAAGAAGACATGGGTCCAGCACCGAAGCCTTGGTTGATTATAATATGGGTTCGTCGAATGGTCCGACAATTGCAGATGTACGATGGCCTGGACGAAGCCCATGCTGGTATGCTAATGAGCGCGGCAAACAATATCAGAGGTGGCTGTGGTAAAGTTACCGGGAGCTGCTCAGCAATGATGCCTCTTATAGCCACCCAGGTATATATTTGATCTACTGCTCCAAATTTGACCGCAAGTTTGTGTAATTTCCTGTACAGCTTTGCATCTTCACCGTACATGCCTACGGACTCCTGGGTTTGATTGGAAAGCAGTACACCAACCCTTTCAACAACGCCCTAGGCAAGCCTCAGTTGGCCGTGACGGATTTCTACCTTCCCGTCTTTAGCCTCCTTCCGGTAACACAAATCAACATCATACAATAATCTGAATATTGACAGTAAGTTTTTTCTAGTACATCTTGTACTACGGATGGTTGCGCATGGGTGAAGTTACCCTGCACCCTTTTGGTGATGACGACGACGATATCAACATTCTGAGTGCTTGTGAACGCAATCTTAGAGTAATAACAGCTTGTGAACTTGTTTTACCTCCCAAAGGAACCTGACCTAAACCTTTTTTTATTTTTCTTAAAATAGGATGCTACGATAATTGAACAACACTTTAACGATCCTGAAACCCTAAACCTAAACAAGTGTTTATTTGACGAAGATGGCTCTCCTCGCCCTTACTTCCATGTGAATTCCACTGATACGAAGACGATCCGGATTCATTAAACGGAACATTAAACGTGTCAACATTTTTACGTTAAAATTTTTGTTGTTAAAGTCAAATTCAGCCCGTGAAACAAAAAACTCAGGCTTCTGTAACAAACTGCCGTCCTTCTTTGCTTGACTGACCTGTTAAATTATCGTTTTTCCTAAGCAATACATCTGCAGGAATTTGATACGATGCGAATGGTTAAAGGGCGTAAAAGTGAAGGTTTTTTTCGTTTAATCACAATTCCTGTTCAAAAACAAAAGGAACAAAACAAAAACGGCAGTCTATTTCTAGGCTTTTGGTCGCTAATGTCACACAGCACAGGACTTCTGTTCATAGACCTATGCAGATCCGTGCAATCTTTCATCGAGAAATGCTCTTTATAGCTCTTTCAAGTGACTTCATCAAACATGTCAACATGCTTCGGAGTTCTAGAAAAAAAAAAAACTTATTGAGTAGGGGGTTCCTCGCCTTCTTGCGGGCCACCCATTTGCCGTCGAAGTTGCTCCACTAATTCGGGATTGGTTTCCTGCATTTGTTGGGCCAATTGCTGCCCACTATTGAAAATAATACAAAATAAATATAATAAAATAATAATAAAAATTAATAATAATAACAACTAATAATAATAATAATAATAATAATAAAATAATACAAATAAAAAATCCGATTAAAAAATATTGGTTTTCTACTTACACTCGAAGCAAAGCATCTAAGCCACCTCCTTCTGATCCACCACCTCCACCAGACATTAGTTGACCCATTCTGAAAATAAAGAAAATAAAGAATGTTAGACCTTTCAAACTGATGAATACAACAAGAACCTAAAGTATGAAAAGAACGTCTTACATATTTTGCATGGAAGGATTGGACAACATTTGGGTGGCCATGTTCATCAGTCCAGGGTTGCCCAGCAAACCTCCTAAATCTGGCATACCAGGTACAGGACCTGGCACAGCTGGCCCAGCCTGCTTGAGTTTATCCTCAGCTATCTTTAAATTGCTCCTGTAGCTTTCGTTGTCAGGCTCCAGCTCTAAAGCACGTTGATAGCAGTTGAGAGCTTCTCGGTCTTGATCCAGACTCGAATATGCTAGTCTAAAAACGAACAAAACAAACCATTAATACCTAGCATTTGAAAAATAACTAAATAAATAGAAAAATAAGTAAACAAATAACGTTAAAATGAAAAGAGCGTTACCCCATCCTGCCATAGGCTTTGCTGTACTTGGGATCGATTGTGATGGCCGTTTTGCAGTCTTCAAGAGCGAGTTCGTGGTTATTCGTTTTACTGTGAGCGGCAGCACGGTTACAATAGTATACGGCATTCCGACCGTCCATGGCGATAGCTCTAAACAACGCAAGAGTTTTAAAATACTGCTCAGGATTAGAGGAAAACTTACTTTCCGTAAAAATCGATGGCTTCGGTATACTTTTCAACCTTCATAAGATTGTTCCCTTCATTCTTTAGCGCTTCAGCTTCAGCCTTAGCCTCGGGGGTGGCTTCTGGGGGCAACGAAGTATTTGTCTGCGCCAACGACACAAAAACGATTTATAAATTCGTTTATTCAGGGTAAAACAAGGAAAAAAAGCACAAAAATTCTTATGTATGTACTTGGTCTTTTTCTAGTGCTTCCTGGAAGATGTCTAGCAACGACCTGGAAAGACTTAGGCTCTCAGAATCTTTGGGATCGAGAGCAAAGGCAGTTTCCAGGCACTGGACGGCCACTTCCAGGCTTTCTTGAGCGTCACTGGATAAACCACCAAACTCTCTCTGCTCGGCCAGGAACTGTACTATTGCCAACGCAAGACGCTTTACGGTGGACATTTCGGGACCTTAGACTCAAGGATTATTAATTAACTAATAATTAAATTAATTGCCACGCAAGCACGCAACTTCTCCACTTCGCGTTTTTGGGTCTTTAAAACAAACAGCGTCGCCTTCTAGCGAAAAATTACGAAAGCTCTTTCCTTTGGCGCATAGGGTTGCCTCATGTTGGTGCCCCAAAACAAATTTCGACAAGTTTAACTCGTCCGAATTTAGCAAAAAATGGAAGAATACGCCAGAGAACCATGGTAACCCGTCAATTACATATCAATTTTTAACTAATTACCCGTTTTTATAGCCCTATGCGCATTGTGGACGACTGTGGCGGAGCTTTTACCATGGGTGTCATTGGAGGGGGTATTTTCCAGAGTATTAAAGGTTTCAGAAATGCACCCAGCGTAAGTTGTCATCAAGTGATACACTTCTCTGTAGATGTTAAATTCTGTTGTATCCTAAATAGGGAATTTCAAGAAGAGCATTAGGAAGTTTAATAGCAATTAAGGAAAGGGCACCAGTTATTGGCGGCAACTTCGCAGTTTGGGGAGGCATGTTTTCGACAATCGACTGCACACTAGTTTACCTTCGAAAGAAAGAAGACCCCTGGAATTCAATCATCAGTGGAGCTGCCACAGGAGGGATCCTAGCTGCCCGAAGTATGTTTCTTTTTAAGCTACACAACTGGACATCATCTAAAGGAAGCTTTTTCTTGTTATATAAAAGATGGTCTTCCTGCAATGGCTGGAAGTGCGCTCATTGGAGGCGTTTTGCTGGCTTTGATCGAAGGCGTGGGTATCATGTTAACGCGCTTTTCTGCCGAGCAATTCAAACCTGTTAGCCCTCAAATGCACATGGAAGATCCTTCACAGCTGAGTCCATCAGCACCGTTTGGAACGCAACAGCAGTACCAGTAAGGTGGTGCTGTTGGTTAGTGTTCTGGTTACTTTCAATTATCAATCCAATTACAGTCAGGCATGGAAAGGAAACAAACAAGAATAGAACCTGTGTTGAATCTTGTTGGCCGACTTTTCTTGTGTCTTTGATTCAACACGCGTTCTGAAATTGTTCTTTGGGGGGTGTTTTGCAGTAGCGTGACGTAATTGTACATTCTTTTGCTCTTTACGGTTGCCATGTATAACACCCTCGACGCCTAAATAACCTGTATAGAACCCAAAGCCTCTACAGTTACATAACGTGGGAATAAACCTTTTTTGAACAAACGACCCTGTACGCTTTGAAAAGTGGTGGAACTAAATATCTCAATAGAATTTGGCTAGAATTACTTTTCAACCAAACAAACAAACTCAAAAATATCTACTAAAATTAGTAAGGGATAAGGATAATTAACTCAAAACATGTCTTTCCCCTCCAACGTATTATGGAATATTGCGAATGTCATGGATATCATCTCCTTCATCCCAGGAATGCTTATTGACTGGAAGTATACAGGTGTGACGACGGATTCAGCAAACCAATACGCTGCTTCTGCTTACGGTGCTCCGTCATCTGAAATCACGATAAAAAAATCACTAATTTTCTTAAAACAAATCCGAATCAAGTTACCTGGTCCCTTAATTCAGTAAGCTGTCTACATAACTGCGTCACCAATTCTTGCGTCGACTCCAAATTCATTTGCAAGGTAAGGAAATCATTTTGCTCTGATTCTTCCCCTTCTGCAGCCAAAGACATGGCTCGAAGTCGAGGGAAAAAGTCCAAATTTCCGTCCTATTGAATATCATCTTGATTTTTCTGTAATTTACAAACACCAATGACTCGTTTTACCTTTACTCTGTTGGAAACGTAACTCTCCGGTCCTGTAAACTCGGTTGGATCTTTGACTTTAATGAGGACGAGGAAGTAGAGATAGTGCCACATGTTATGCTCTTCTCGGATATGGCTCTCAAAACTCGTTTTCCGGTTATCGAATTTCGAACGATTCAAGCCTAAAGGTTTATTAAACATTGGTTTAGTTTTGAGGTACGAAAATCGAGTTTGGGATTGGAATACATACCGCAAACGAAGCAAGTATTCTTCAGAATTTCTTCTTTCTGCTGCTTCTCGCTTCTCAAGTCTGCGAAGGTGTCGATAATGACACCAAAGATCAAATTGAGGACAATGACGATGACCACAAAGTAGAACAACAAGTCATACACTACCCGAGCCCCAAACATGGATTCCTATACAAAAAACAACGACCAAAAAACAATATTACCAAGACCTTTTTCGAGTTATCTTTCTTTAAAATGGCAACAGCCGTACAAAACAGAGCTTTGTTTGAAACATAGCCGAAAATCGAGTATTTAGTGATTCGCTTTTTTCTACTGTGACCAAAAACAAGTAACGATGCTAGTAGACATAACTTTGCTGCATTTTAAAGAGAACATCCCTACAAACTTAGCATGTGGTCCTGAAATTATCCTGCTTGACGTTTCATGCGTAGAAACAATGTGCGTTCATATACGCCGTGCAAAGTACTACGACGCCAGCTTGGGTGTAATAAGCTAGTTCACCTGAGCCTTCGGATATTAAAGAAAGAAAAAATTCAAAGTAAGACCATGTAGCTGGCTGACAGCAGAGACATATCAGTATCCATGGTACCCGAGCATTGTCTACTATTATAAGCATAGAAATAAACAGAAACCATGGTAATAAGCACCATGATACGTCCATGATGTCATGACCAAAAGTTTGAAGGCCAATAATTACTGAATGGTTAATATAAAAACCTGGAACCAAAAGTTCTTAATTCATACAATAAGAGTCCATAAAGAATCTCAACACGTGATTTTTGTGAAAATTGTCCTTTTAAGGTAGATTACTTTTCGACTAGGAGGACGTAGTATATCGCCAATGCCTCCACCGTTTCTGAGTCCCCAATTGAGGGTAGTAATGATGCAGTGGAACAAAGAATCACAGCCACGCTCTTTATCTTCTTTTTCCTCGGGACAAGACAACGCTGCGGGTACAACCTGGCTTGAATTTGCTTCCGCTTCGTTTATTTGTGCGTCGTGGGAGCTTTTATAGAAGGCCTTGTCCCTGAACGGGCAGTTCTTTCCAATTGTGCAAGAACCAATAGGCGCTGCAGTCTGCTCATTAACTAAGATAAAATCCTCCTATCAGTATCAACTTTTCAAGAAAAAAAAAAAAATAGTATAAAATTTTTTTGCACCTTCTGAAAGATCCAAGGCTTCCAACACTTCACTTTCCACTTCTACCAGAAAGTCATCTCGGAAGAATATGAAGCCGATGATTGAGAACATGTAGACAAGAATAAGTGCCAGTACTGCCGTCAGGATAATGGACCGTCCATTACGTGTCACTGAGCGAATGACATTGAGCAGAGTCTCTTCGCGATACACCACATCGAACAACTACCGTAAAAAAATAATAAAATAATAATAGCATTTTAAAATATACAGTATTAGAAGGCTTACTAGGACGGAAAAGAAGAAGGGATGAGTGGTAAGCCCCAAGAAGCAGAAAATCAGGTACACAAAATGGTACCAGAGCTCTTTATCCCATGCAATTTGCTTCCAATGTCGACTGAGAGTACCTTGGTTTCCTACGATGCTCACCAAATGAACCATTTTCATGACCACCTTAAAAACATGCAAAAATAAAATAAAAAATAAAGTATATGAAATAAAATAATTGCGAATTATATTGGTTTTCAAGAATCTAGGAGTCATTACGTTTGCAGTCCCTAGTAAGGCAAGAGCAGGTTGAGGTCCAAGGGAAAATATGAGTCGTAGGATGAGAATAAACCCAAACGTGCGTATGAACGTGGCCCGTGGAAACGTAATGGCCATCGCTCCCAAGGAGAGCATTAGCGCCCATATTAGGCCAGATATATGTGGACCAGGATCTAAAATCAATACAAAATCCGACATATTCAACTAAACCTTCCATTAGACGATCTGAGGCTTTTTTACTTGGTAATTCTTCTCCAAAGGGGTAAAAGAAGGCCACAATCAAGTTCAGTAGAACGGCCAAGTTGAAGAGAACTTTGCTCCAAGTCGACATGTAATTTGCCACACGAAAGAGCATTGGTTGGCCTATAGAATTAAAAGTAATGAAAAATAAAATAATAATATCTAATAAATAAAAAAAAGTTCAACTTTAAGAGTTCTTTAAAAGTTCAACTTTCTAGACTTAAAAGAAAAATATTTCAAATACCGCGTAATTTCTTCTGCCAAATCATTTCGTCAAACATGTCATTGACCCGGTGGAAGAATTCCGTCACTTTTGAACCCTGGTCATCTCGCTCTACAGTGTTGAATACGCGGAATTTCGTATCACGAGTCAAGTACTCGCAAATTTCCGGTATCGGGAAGACGATTTGTTCCATAGATCTTTCTGCATCATCACGAACAATCTTTAAAAAAAAATAAAGTAAAAAAATTTTAGTTTGTATGGAAAAATGAATTGCCTAAGAAAATTCCCCAAAAATTACTTCAATTTGAGCAGTATGGGAAGTGTAGTACTGCAAAGCTTTGTACGTTCTTTCTTCGGAATCCTCCGAGGGTTTCAATAGAGTTTCCAGCTTCTTGTTGTGCTTCGACAGCAGGTGACACAGAATGTAAATGTTATGACCAACCTATATATATATATATATATATACATAAAAAAAAAACTTGTTAATAAAACCCATGCGGATTTCAGCACCGTATGGGACGTTGGTGAATTTGGAAAGATCTTTATAGTACTTCTCGTGGGCTGACTACTTGGTGTTCGTCCTCTTTGCCATATACGCTGACCAAGTGCTGTTCTTTTTCTTCTACTTCTTCGTGAAACGCCCGGCATGCAATATCGACCTAAAAAAAAAAAAAAAAAAAAATTTTTAGAACGTAATCTTGGGCAAACTTACGTTTTTTTTAGGAAAGTTTTGGATTTTATTTTTACCAGTTGTTTGGGATTCATGTTGAAGAGGATCCGCTCAGCGTTTTCGCTGTCTCCGCGACTTTCTGTGACGGCTAAAAGCAGCTTGGACGCGTTGTTTTTCAGTTGCCACACCAAATCCATGCGAGTTTCTCCCAACGGGTTGATGTCCGTCGACAACAAGGCGGTAATAATGTCCAGTCCATTGGATTCCTGACTGACGATACAATTCTGGTTCTGATGACACGGACCCTAATTGAAAATACAACCTTGAGTTAAAAGAAATTTTTTTGTCATGTTTTAAAATTATATTTATTATTTTTTTTTTTTATTATATCTATATTTTAAAACTATTTTTATATAGACTTGCCTATGTCGGTTATTATTACTAAAATATAAAGATATTTTCATTATTGTCTAAATTATTTTTTTATTTTTTTCAAAAATTTTATTTATACTTTCCTATTATTACTATTTTCTGTTTACCTGGCAATATTCTGTCAAAGTTTCTAAAGTTTGGTTAATCAAGGCCACATTCTGCTCGTTGATATACAAGCCTAGCAAGCCCAACCCCCCCGTGGTGGATCCGCAAATACAATCCAGTAAAGTAAGCGTCTCGGACACGAGATTATAGTTGTTATAATTGCTCTTTTCGGGTTTTTGACACCTCAAAAAGTTTTGCAGCAGCCTGTTATGGTTTTCGCACAGCAACTGCAGAAAACGCAGCATTGGTTGCATCACGAGGATCTTAGGCGACAACTGATTGTCTTCTTCTTTGTCTTTGTGCTTCTCCAACTTCTCGGCCAACATATCTTCAAATGCGGAGCCCATGGAGAGTACTGGTGAACTCGGTTCTTCCAATTCTGTTCCAAAAAACAACAGAAATTAATTAATAAATCAACTAAAAGCGCCAAATAGTCTCATTTCCCCTTTCTATGTTCAATAGTGACCGTGACCTTATTACTTACGGAAATTCGTCTAAGGTTCACCCAAAACAAAAGTTTGCTCAAAAAGGCACCATGCGCAAGCTACTGATGTGCGAGGGAAGCATAAAGTGAAAAAAGGCAATCACCTTTATATGCAAAACTCGCTAAATCTTCTCCCAAAGCATCGGACAGACTTGTTCGCCATTTTCGTGAAATTTGGAGAGGAGTAAGGGGTCTGGGCGGGGACGGAGTGGGCGGAGCTAGCCTAGAGCTGGTTTTGGAACTCCGCATCCAGCGACTGACCATACCCCCAAAAGAGCCCCAATGGAACCCAAATCTGGAACTGGTCGACAAGCTTGGCAATCGTTCACCTTCTTCTTCTTCTTCTGCGCCCGTGGAGTTCAAGGAATGAATCGGAGAGATGCCCAGATGAGCGTCTTCTTCTCCTCCTCCATCCACCAAACCGAAATTGCGAACGCGGTTCTCGTTTGAGTCTAAAGACGCAGACCATTTGAGCTCATCGCGCTGTGTGGATTCCAAAACGGGTTTTTCGCAGTCAAGGGAAGACTTATCCTTAGAGAAAGACCACATGAACCGTCGCCAGGCCGGACGGTCCATCCAAAGCGCCGAGTAATGGTGCGAGGGCGAAGACTGTGCGTTAGGCGTTAAAGCTGGTTTGGTGTTAAAGCCATCACCAAAAAAACAACAATAAAAATAAGGGGAAAAAAAGCGAATTAAGTAAAAGCCATGCATATATTTTGCAATTTTTTTTTAAACTTTTCGGCGTATCCAATAAGCAAGAATCTTCCTTCACTTTGGACGTTTTTGTCAAAAAAGTATTAAAAAAAAAAAATTCTTTACCTTTTTGTTTCAACGCCTTCTCGATGCTGTCCTTCAGTTCTTCATCCGTAGTCTTAGAAATGGTTTCTGTGGTATTGACCGTGACGGTTGACTTGATTTCCGTGAGCGCTTCGCTCATTTTCTCGTAAAATATCTTAAAAAGGAAGAGAAATCGTAAAAAAAGAAGAAAAAACGGGTTAATCACTCTGGAATCAAGAAATATTAATTTTTGGCGTTTTGTTTTACTCGAGCAAAACTTGGGCTCGCTTCACTGAATTGCAGCTTGTTGTATAAACTCAGTTGGATGTCCCAGTTACCGCCTTCTAGTAAGGCAATACCCAACTCGACCACTTCAGCGAAGATGGTACAAGACAGAGGAGATGTGGTGATGAGGTCGACGACCAAGTCGGCAGCTCCTTGCTTGGATAGGTGGCATTGGACTTCGTGTAAGGACATTTCCGCTCTGGACAAGTATCGGCCTTTTTGAAAGGAAAAGAACGAAAGTAAATACCAACAAAATTGAAAATAAAAATAGATGAAAGCGTTAAATGACGCAAAGGGAATTGAGAAATGTACCGTAAGTGTTGGATGAATAGGGTTTGCGTTTAGGAGGATTCTTGCCAAAGTAACGAGCCAGCAAGTTCTTCCTTAGAGCATCCCCCTGTCACACAAAAAAAGAAAGCGTCAATACAACTTTCACCAATCATTGTCTACGCTGGGTAACTTCTCAAACCTTAATACAAAAGTTAAAAAATGTTCATTAACAAATGTTTTTGAGAAAGAAAAGTTAAAAATGAAATGTGGGAATGCTAATACCTACTATTGATGCACTTGAGATAACCCACGTGTTGCATGAAAGAATAGTACACATTTCATTGGCACATTTCAGGAATGAACTTACATAAGGAGACTTAACTCCCGTATACCTTTACTCGGTGTTGACAGTTAATTTGGGGAATTTGGTCACAACTTTTTGCAAAAGCCATTTCACACAAAAATGTACTAACAGTAAAGTCAAGTATAGGAAACCCTAGTGCACAACTCAGAACACAGTTTTTTCTTTGTATATTGAATTGGTAGTATGGAAATTAAGTGTTTAACTACGTGAAATACGTGGACTAAAAATTCCATTGTTTGTGCACTTGATAGAAACGTAGGAAATTAGCGTAAGACAGCGTAAAAGAAGCGTTGAAATTAGCTAAAAAACGCATAAAAGAAGCGCAGAAAATTTTGGTAAACTACTGTGAAAGAGCTTAGAAAATTTGCCGACAGCTAGCTAACTGTCCCTATGTTACTTTCGTACGCATGGCTTTCGAAAAACAATAACAAACGCTATCACCATCTACGGTTGCTTCCCACCAATAAGTTAAGGTATATGGGTTCTATTTCATTTGAATTTTTGTACCTTTTCTCCGTAGTCTTTGTCCGCAGCCATCATTTCTCGCAATGCACAAAGCACTTGGACGCACGGCTTTTCTTCTTTCTCCTCCAGTAGCCTTTTGGCATGCTTAATGAACCTGGGATAAAACCAAATGAATCATTTTAGTTTATCGGCAACTTTTTGGAAATCTAACCTCTGGATAAATCCTCCTGAATCGCATTTACTCCTAGCTTCAGTACCGGAAAGGAATAATAATTCAGGTCGGTACAAAATGTCAATCAAGGCCGACGATTCTGCCAGGACCAAAGGCTTCAGTTGGTCTTCTAGTAGGGTTACAATGTCTTGAAAGCCTTCGATAATGCTTCTGTCCACTCGGATGAGCTAAATTAAGCCAAATAGAAACGAAGATGTTAATTTAAGGACAATCAGCAGCCTGAGAACGTTACTTGGCTTTGGGAAGCTTCTCGAGACGGTTGACGTGATTGAGCCAACCATTTGGATGTTTGTCTGGTAATCATGGCAGCTTTATGGAAAAAGGACACGACTGCACTATCCAGATCGGTTGGAATGGCAATGCTGCGACTTTTGGCTAAAATAAATTAATAAAATAAACAAAAATTAGAACGTGACTGAAAAAAGATTATATAATCAAGGCGTTAAACAAATTTGGGGCATTGCATTACCCATATCGGACAAGGTTTTGATACAGGATTCGACACTACTTCGTTGAGCAGGCGTGAGCCAACTACAGGACGACAACCGGTAAGTCGCTTGCAACAACTGGACAAAAACAGGCTGTCGAGTCTACGAAACGTAAAGTCAAATCAGAAAAGACGCGTTAAAACAAGTTTTGTAATAACACGCGAGTAATATCGTGCGAAAGCTTTCACGTGCAGGGAGTTATTTTCGTGTTACTTTCGCGGAAATGTGCAAGGAATGCAAGGAGGGTAGTTTTTATTTCTATTTTAGCCAGTAAAGAGTAGACAAGTTATGAAAAGCAAGCGCTTTACCTGTACCGTGGTGCTTTGGTCCGAGAAAGGACTCCGGAAAAAGGCAGTGATGACATTGACTATGGCTGAGGTGACATAGTTCTCTAACACTGTGTCTGCATGGCTGCGGTCATGGGTGGCATTAGCTATCAATCCCATGTCGACCAGAAAGCTTCGCTCGAACAGCGACCACATGTGACCTGAACTGTAAATCTCCTTCACTTCCTCTTCCGTGTCCACGTAGCAATGGTTCAGGAAGTTCACATAAGCTTCTTTGACCTTTAGACAAACAAAAAATAGAAAAAAGTAGACATATTTAATGTGAAAAAATTTAAAATTTCAGCTTTACTGTAAAAAGGTCCGGAAAAATCTAAATTTCTGTCATTAAACTAAGCCAAAGTCAAGTCTTTTATACTCATAACTCGTACGTACCTCTGGGATGCAGTCTTTATGAGTAACCATTGCAACTATATCATCCAATGCCAGAATTCCATGGCATTTAATCTCGGTATTAACATTCTTGCCCATAGTGCATAATGTAAGTAGCTTAACGAGCTCTACGTGGTATCTGAAACACCCAAAATGTGTTAAATTAGTATATTGAGTACAATTCATACTAGATGATACCTTAAAGGACTGGAATCGTCATTTTGATGCTTCTCAGAGCGCATCATATCCACGAAGGTTTGAAACGACGCCTTGTCATTGTACAGAACCAGAACATCTTCACCCAAGGTTAACAACTATACGAAAAAATGCATAAAAAGCTAAAACAAATCCACAATGTGACTAAAAAGTGTTCTATACTTCTTGCATGACCATATCCTGGCATTTACGGATGTATTGGTTCTCTGCGTGCACAACCGTTTGCAGAAACTGGAGATATTCCACATGTCGCCCATGCGTTTCAACGCAGTGAACGAAGTGCTGGATGACTTTATCGCTAATCTCGCTGCACAACGTAGCATTATCCCGGAATATCGCGCACATGGACTGCGCTTCCAGCAACTGTCGCACGGAAAGAAAAGAAAAAGCATTTAAAAAGGAATTATTCCAATATATTTATTTGTTTTAAGATTTTTTTTTTTAAAGAAAATTTACCCCAGGGGTCAGAAACAAGTCAATATGCTTGTGAAGCAACGCTTGATTGGGATGGTTTCCCCGGCAAAAATTTTGCAAGAATTCATGAGCCAATCGCATGAGTTCATTCATCCGAACGTCGTCTTTGCAATCGTAGGGAATTTGCAACAAATCCAACACGACCGAATGAACACCCATGTTTCGTAACAAGCGCTGTTCGTGCTTTCCTGGCTTTATGGGCCCAGGTAGTCCACCCGAAACAGGATTCTGGACGCAGAGCTTGTTCATCCTCAGTAAAATCTAGAAAGAAAGATTTAGTCTTTTTCTTGGGAAAAACCATTAATAAGTACGCGAGCTTACTTGCTGGATTTTCCGGTAATTTTTGGATTGGTCAGAGGTTAAAGCGGGGCCAATATCGAGATCAATGGCAGAGCTTTGTTTATCCGAGGCGGACAACAAGGGTGCCGTTTTGCGCCCTTTACTTTCCCCCGCTCCACCGTCGTCTTCTTCGTCCAGTTTATCGTTCTTGTGACCGTCTTCATCATCGCCTTTGGTTTTAAATACCCACAGCTCGGATTTTTCCACTCGCAAACGCAAATCGTCCAAATCAGCCTTGATTTGCTTGTAAGATTCTACATCGCTGTCAGAAACTAACAGTTGCACCTGCCAAACAACGAAAATGGGACGTTTAAATGAATCTCTCGAAAAGAATTCGTGTTTTTACTTGTTTAAACGCTTGCAGGACTTCCTGACGCTGCGAAAAGTGCCGAAACAGGAGTTGAAGGGCCCCTGAAACTAACGGGGGGTAATCGTGCATGGTCAACAAGAGCAATACACGCAAATACGTGTTCCCGCCTTGACCATCCAAGTCCAGCGCTCCGCAATCCTCACTAACAAACAAAAAACACAAGAAACAAAAAAGAGAAATTAACGAGATTTATGGGTTTTTAAAGGGTTTTACGTACTTGCAACCGAAAATGCCTTCCGCTTTTGCTCCAATGGCTTCCAAGTCAATACCTTTGACCATTTTGCTCACTTCACTTTGGGGTACGCGATCCGATTCATCAAACTCACGTCTGAATATCGACAGCAGGCAACTAATCCGATAATCCAGCCTCACATTCAGGATAAACTATAAGAAAAAGACAAAAAAAAATTAATTAATTAATTCACAACTCATATACAGTATCTGATTGAGGTTAACGCCAAATTTATAACTTACCTGTAAAATCTCGATGATCTTTAGCTTCGTATCCATGACCAGCGAGTTTTCTTTGATGCTTTGGATGCTTTTCGCTTGGGCCAAGGGCGTCATCGGGGTTTTGGGCCTATTGAGACCGGCAGTTCCCAACGCTAAACTGGTGACAACCGATCCCATATCACTTAAAGACCGTAATACACCTCCTTCAGCTAAAAAGTAAAAAAACAAATTAATATACTCTCCAAAGTATAAGGTTTACATAGTAGGATTACAAGGGTATTTTCCAATATAAAGGTTTTGAACTGGTTTCCCGGTCACAAGTTTCCGTGGATAGGAACACAGGACGAATGCATTCACAAACTTACCCATGCCTGTGAAAGGTTCGAAAAAAGATCAAAAGATTCGCAAAACGGGGGACTGGCGGCCTTTTTCTCGGGTATTCGAGGGAGTTTTGAACTGACGTAAGACCTACCCGTCATTGCGCTTTGCAAACCGCCGTTACCTTTTTTGAACTGCACTGGATGGATTGCGAATGTGCCCTTTGATATCCTGGCCTTCTACCTGAATTTATTCTTGGGACTGAAAAGTCGGTTCAAAACCTTACGTTGGAAAATACCTTGCTATCCTACTGTGTAAACCTATAGACTGTGTAACTCAATTCACTACTTTATTTAATGTATGTATGTAATTTGAATAACAAGAATGACTCACAGTTTAAATCAGCTTCAGCACTGCTGCGAGAAGCCAAGAAATCGGACTGGGAGGAGCAATCCAGGATTTCCAACAACGTTTTGGTCAAACGTAGCAAATCACTAAAGCTGTAAAATCCGAAATACACTAATTCCCGTGCTAATTTGACAACCTGAAAGCAAATTAATCTCAATCAGTTCGCTTCTTTGCTAGTGAAGATACCCGTAAGACTTTACTTCAAATGTTAGTTTGTTCTGCTCCGGATCCGCAAAACTACCCATCCGGGCCACTACATTGCGCAAGTAATCTTCCACGAACAGCATGGTGGAACTGAAGCGTCTTCGTACCGCTTCTTTATTTTCATCTGGCAGTTTATTGCTGTCGTAACTGAAAATACAGACAAAATTGCACGATTTTAGGCTCCCAAGAATAGTTCTTAGAAGTTGCTTACTTTTCTATGGAGAGTTTCTTGGGGATTTCCGACCACAACCGAGCATACTTGACGGGCGTAACACTTTCTTGTGGGTCCCGATCCACATGCATATGTAGCATCAAACGGCTAAAAGAAGCCCTGAGATTATACGGTAAAGCTTCGTCTGCCATGCACCTGTTTAGAAAGTAAAACAACTGTTTTAGTCAAGAAAATTGAACAGAACTCGATTATGAATAAGCAAAATATAAATCCATTCAACAAAACCAAAGTCTACTTGAGTTTGCATTTTGTTAAACGTAAAAATCGGCTTACCTTAAAATGAAATCCACAGGTAGATGCTCTGAGAGATGATTTAAAGCCAGGTACTGTCTTCCCAAGCACATGTTGGAGAACAAGTCCAACTGATGGCGATAGTAATCCAAAATATCTTGGTCTTCTTTGTGTTCCGAGCGCGCTCGGTGAGACAAGTCTGTCATAGATCGCGTTGTCCTCGTTTTGCCCCAAATGAGGAACACTTCCTCCTCCACAGCAAAGGACTGGATGGTGTCTGAGCCCGAGTCCACCGGCGTGCGATTAAGGCGCGTTTCGATCAGAATGTCGGCATTCTCCGGGCTTAAAACGCTCTTGCAAATCAGCTCTTGGGTGACTGGGATCGCCACACGGTTCGACAGACACAAATCGGACAGGTAGTCCAAAAATCGCGAATCCCAAGTGTGCTTATTTTTCCTCACCAAACCCACAAACGTGTCAATTTCCGCGGCTGTTATGTGCTTTTCCAACAATTTTCGATTGTTATGGAGTAAAGCCGTCATGGTATCCTCGGCTAAGATATCGTAGCCAATTTGCTTTTGCATGAAGCCAAAATGCTTGGCAATCCATTCCTATGCGAGAGAGAGAGAGGAAAAAATAAATAAATAATTAACGAAAAATAGATTAACCCAAAGTTAACAATACATTAATAAAACTTAGGAGTACATTAGTAAAACATAAAGTATAAAAACATAAATTAATAAGAAAATATAAAAATTAAATATCTAAATTCAGTGAAATTACTTGATTTTTCCGGTAATCTTGTTGGCTAAGACGAAAAATGCGATAACATAAGCGAAAGATATGCTTATAAGGACCATTCTTGGGATCACTCAATTCATCCATTCGCAGCCAAGGGCCTTCTCCAAGCTGAGTTTCAAGAAACGGAACATGAAGAATCTTGAGCAGTTGCTTTAAAATTGACTGTTCCCGCAACAATTTCTGTCTATCACGATTCGGGTTTTTGACTATAAGCTCCAAGGCATCGTTCTTGTTCTGAACAGCCTCTTCCTCCGCAATGAAGTAGATAATATCTTGCAGCAAGCTCGTGACAGACCTGCAATGAAACGATTTCGCATTGAAATGGTGCAAAAATTGCTTTTTATTTAGGTACCTTCTTTCGTTTTGGGAAACAGGACCTTTTTCCATGTGCGCCGAAATGTTCACGAGTACTTTACACGCGTCGTTGGCGAAATCCAAATCGCGGACTTCAGTTGCAGGCACGGGGACTAAGGCAAACGCTTCTTTGTCTTCTTTGACTGAGGCACAAGCCAACTACGAGTTCATAAATAAATTTTAAAAATTTATAAAATTGTTTTTATTTTCTTTTTATTCTTATAAATCACCATGGACATGACAGGTTTCTCTTCATCTTTGTCGATAGGATGAGACGTGCTGTGTACCCACGTATTGGTGCACAAATGGCGTAAACGGACACAGGACGACTGCGGAACTAGAGAATCCACTCGTGTCAACGTGGTAGGATCCAACTCGAAGAGGCAGGCAATATCGTTGCTGTGTGGTACGGCTATCAAATGGTACACTGGAATGCCACCGGGGTCTAGAGGCGTCAAAAACGAGTTTAATTTCTATCTTACATAAGAATAAGGTAAATTCACCTCGTAGTTTATCTTGCAAAGGGTCGTTTTGGTGGTCGCCGTAGATTTCGGCCGCCAAATACTGCCCAGTAGCCAAATGCTTGAGCCGATACAACGAATTCCAGTGCCCCGCACCTCCCCGACACGGATCATACTGTACTACCTGTAAGAAAAACGAGAAGTAAGGTTAATTGCAAGATCGATTGACAATTTCGTACAGAAAAGAGAATTGTAACGCAGATATTTTACCTCTACCTCCCATAAGGCTTTACTTGACGTGGCAGCAGTAGCAGAGGTCCGTCCAGTAGTTCGTAAAAAGACATGTTGCCTCTTCTTGTATTCATCCATGGTGAGAAACTTTTCCTGCTCAACATGGAACAGACGAATCACATCCCCACCTTTGAGCGTGTCGTCGGCGTTCTCCTTATGCTCCATAAAGAGCGCAATTTTCCAAGAAGTTGACGTGTTTATCACGTTTATCTAAGGCAAACTTGGCGTTATTCAACGAAGTTACAGAAATTGTTGAACTTACTTCTTTGCAGCCTGGGTGGTCAGGCAAGTCATGAGTAGATGCTACGTGCAGGACTTGTTGTCCACCGTTCACCGGGTTTAAAATGACTTTGTCGCCCAAAACTACGTTATCACCATGAGAACGCAACTTGTAGAAAGGTAGAATGTAAAACCAAGAGCCTTCATTGCCGGCCGGGTCCAAATAGACTCGCATTGCATTCTTTTCCAGTAATGCAGGAAGGCGCTTATTGACGGTCAGATACTTGTTGGATTTCAGATGAAGCAACTAAACCCAAGAGTAATGATTTTGCCTGTCAACGTAGAGTACTTTCAACGTACTTGAACAACCCCTCCATACTGAACAGGGGTTCCTAGGACTTTCTTGTTTTCCATCTCGTTTTGCTTCTTCTCAATCTCTGCCGCATTCTAAGGACATAAGAAAGAAAAAGAAAGAAAGTCTAATATGATTAGTACGGCAAGGGATTTAATTGCATTTGTTTACGTGGAGGCGTTTCAGCAAAACAGCGTCAGTAGTAGTGGTCCCACCAGGTTTGGCTGCTTTCCAGAATTGTTTCTGGGCCGAATAGCGGTTCATAGGGCATATCTTGAAAAGGCAATCTAACCCGAAGATCGTGATTGATCAAATCTTTCCTATTCGTTAATTTTAAACACGAACCTCTGAATTTATTAGGAGGGTTTGTCGGGTCGCCTGCTTCTGGATTGACTACGCACCGATCATCCACCAACCTATCCAAAAATAGAGTACAAAATTATGTAGATATTATTTTTCTTAAATTCTATAGTGAATGGATGAACTACCCTAAAGTGCTCAAGAATCCGGATACATTTCCTTCAGCATAAAGGGTTGTTATATCCCCCATATGCAAGACACTGGTGCTTCCCAATAATTCCCCCATGGTAGGGAATTGCCTATGCCTTTAGGGTGTACACAAAAGGATGGTAACTGTGTACACAAACATTAAGAAAAAACGAGCCAACCAACTGTTGACTCTTTTCTCCACAGGTGCACGAGAGGGGGAGGTAGGATTCTGGAAAACTTAAAATTTCAAAGTCGTAAGAGTGCCTGGAAAGTTGCAATAACATTCGTCTATTAGTTACCTTACGAATAACATTAATTTTCAAGGAAAGTATAAATTTATGAGGCTACAACTTTCTCCTACACAAACCTAGTTTCCGGCACCACCAAAGTTGGAAAAAACACCACTGCCGTCAATTGGCAGGAAGGGTGGGCTTAAGTATTTTCGATTGGAGGCGCTAGATGGCGATGTAAGGGATTATTGGGTCACTCGAGTTAAAAATTGTTTGTTGGATTGGAAATGCATTAGGTTAGGTTAAAACACGTTAGGTTAGATTAGCTTAGGTTGTTAAGTTAGGCTAGATTAGGTTAGGTTTTTAAGTTAGACTGGATTAGCTTAGGTTAGGTTGTTAAGTTAGGATAGCTTAAGTTGTAGGTTAGGTTATAGGTTCGCTTAGGTTAGCTTTAGGTTAAGTTAGATTATAGGTTCCCTTAGGTTAGCTTTAGGTTAAGTTAGATTAGGTTAATTTAACGATTATCAATAACTTTCGTTCATGAGAATCGTTAAAACTTGCGAAGTAAACATTGATTCTTCACAAACGACATTTGCACCATCTATGGAACAATTTTATAGACACCTAAGAGCTCTACCTTCAAGCCTTTCTTGCATAGCTTTATTGGCAGCTCACTTGCATCTTGTTTATCCTAACAGAAAGGATACATTATGTCTGGTTGCGAAATTTGTCTTTAAAAGATAGTAGTTATAACAAAAATTCGCAAAAATGGCTGTGGTTTCTCTGGGAAACGAGATTGCTTTAGAACCTTATCTTGTGAAGGCGCTTCACCTTCTTCACTCACGAACCAAGGATTCTGCAGAACAACTGAAAATTATGCTAGACGAAATTCTCAAGCAGAAAGGACAAACTGGGAGCAAGGTTTTTTCATTGCCTCTGCCAAGCAGGAAGGTCTGACATTTAAATAATTATTTTTTAAAGTAATTTTTGTTTGGAAATCTAAAAAACCAAATATTTTGAACGTTTATTTCAGGAAAGCGTTTCAACTCGTGGAAGTCCCGTTCAGCTCAGAGACGACAGAAAGCACGAAGAAAGTGTAGTTACGTGCAAGAAATTTAAGTTTGACTCACCCAAAAATTCTAGACACTCGTCACCTTCACGGTCGCCAACCCGATCAAATAGTAAAGAAGTGCCGTCTTCGTCGCCCTCACGAAGAAGCGATGATTCTTACGGCGATACTGATGATCTAGCTCTAGAAATCATGGATCTCAATTGCGTCGTTTGCAAGTAAAATGCCTCCTTGGTTTGACTAATTTACCTACAATCTTGTTTATTTTGTTTTTTCATAGAGGTTTGGATGTCGCACCAGGCAATCAGCTTGTAGAGTGTCAAGATTGTCATGCACTTTACCATCAAGAATGCCACAAACCTTCCATAACAGATTCAGAAGTCAATGATCCTCGTCTCGTATGGTACTGCTCTACGTGTGCCAAAACTTTGAAGAAATCCAGCAAGTCTAGTGGCAAAAGTGGCGACGAGAAAGAAAAGTCGGACTCGAAAAGCTCTTCGCCGACCAACTTCCACTCCAAATCGAAAGCTAGTTCGAGTTCGAAAAGCAGCAGCAAGTCTACATCCTCGAAAAGTAAGCCTTCTACCTCTTCTAGCTCGTCTTCGTCCTCCAGCTCCAAAGTGAGCAATTCTTCGCTCATGCAAGCTGACAAACGCCTTCAGATCATGAAGAAGAAGGCCGCCACCAAAATGCATGACAAGCGCAAATCCACTAAATAAAAAGTAATAAAGAATATGACATTTACCGACGGTGTACTAAGCCCATCACGACAATACAATTATACAGCATATATGCACAGTTTCCCATTCATCCTTTCCCTAGAAAGCCGGACCTGCGAAATCGAATCTAGGTGGGAAATAGAAAAATTGCGGACCAATAAAGGGATTCCAGTGCTGCTGGGGTTCAGTAGGTTTCATCATAGCAGCATTACTTTCATCTTGAACTTGAACTCCAATGGGATGACCGGGTTCCATGCTCTCCACAAACGCTGGCTCTCTGCTAGGCGAAAATGGTACTGTTCGACCTCGTCGAAACTCGAACGAAGGATTAGATAAGGTTGCTGATGTGGTAGGCGTGGTTGGCTCTTGGTGAGTTGGCTCTTGAGTGGTAGGCGTGGTTGGTAACGCAGTGGGTTCTTCCGTATTAGGAGGCGGGGTATCAGGTTGGTCTTCTAACTCGAACATCGGGCCAATAGTTAAACGGATAAGTTGAACGAAAACGCGGGGTTTGTCGATGGCATCGGTCTCTGGGTTTACACCAAAGGCAACTGTGGTTGTTGGGGGCTCCGGGGTGGTTGAAGTTGTAGTTGTAGTTACGGGTACTTCTGTGGTGGCTGGTACTTCGGTTTCGGTGGATGTGAACACTTGGGTCGTGAACTCGACTTCCACAGGTACTTCAGGGGTACTTTCTTCGGAGTAAAACAAAGGGCTGATAAAGAGTCGAATCAGTTGCAGCCAGACAGGTATTTCGTCGGTCCGGGGTGACTCGGTGGAAGTGGTAGTTGTTGGAGCTATCGTCGTTTCTACGGTCGTTTCTGGAGGGTTCGTGCTGGTGAGAAGAAAAGGTGTTGTGCGCCAAACTCCCTTATGGTGCTGTACGTTAATGGGTCCGTCGACTTCGTTTAGGATCCTGGGCGTGTCAAAGATGCTGCGCTTTGCTCGTGATGACATGGCGTCAATGGAGGACAAGTCCAATTTCTCGGCTTGCCTTTCTTGTGCATCTTGCATTTGGTCCTCCTCCAACTTCTCATGGATGATCTCAACTGGATTGGGATCTACTGGTAGAGAAGCACACCTGTAGACTTTCAGGAAAGCTACCACGACATACAATAGACAGATCTTCATTTTCCTGTAAAACAGAACGAAAAGGTCAGATTAGTTGTAAGTATAAAAATCAATTGAAGTTATTTGAAATAAAATAGATTTTTCTGTCTTAAACCTACAAGTGCTTCACGTTTTAGTTGGCGAACGAATGACACTTTGAAGGCATTGTGGTGGTGTATTTATACGAAATTAAGAAGCTAAGCTTCAGTAAAACAGTATACAGTATGAAAAGTCTTTACACATTACAGACTATTGACCTTGCTAAGCAAGGTCAAAAGTAAATTGTAATAAGTTCCCTTTCTATCGATATGGTACACAGCACACTTAGGAGCTTGACTTACTTTCTACGTTAAAGCGCAGTAATCCTTGCGCAATAGCTTCCCAAAAGGGCTGCAGCGAAGAAGACAACTCGCATAATGACATCGACCTTTAACCAAACAAGTTGAAAGTGAAACTCAAATCCGTAAAGTATTAAGTAGTTAAGAAACTACTATATACCGAATGCTGTCTTGATAGCCGTCAAGGATTGAGAAAGGATATCCATCCAAATGTTCCAATAAAGCCAATAAGAGTGTGCCGTTCCGTATTGCGGCTTCGTACCCACTAGGTACCAGGTATTGCCAATCCCCGTTTGAAATATCCTCTAAAAGGATTTGGGCTAAATGCTCCTTCAAGGCCAGATATATTTATACTTCCAAGTTCTGAACTCAGGGGGAAAATTTTCTTTACTTGAAGGTCAACGGTCAATTTAGCGAACAGATTCCCGTAACATTGTTGCAGGGATTGCCCCTCTTGCCACGAATGGAGTATTTCAAAGGCACACGATAAAGCACTAGTGCGTGAGTGAGTTAATCTAGTTGCTCTAACACAAGATTCCATCAAATTCACATGGAAAGCGTTTCTTGATTCCTAAGAACATGACAATGAAAAACAAAGACGTCAATGAATCTTATCTGGTCAGTGAATTCAATCTATGAAGCAATTTCGCTGTTCTCATTAAGAATTACGTAATACGGTTTGGGCACGAGATAGCCTCGCAGACATTCCGCAACGAAGGATAGGATTTGTGCAATCCTTTGTTGTCCTCTAATCGAAACTTCGTGTCGTTTTCGTTGGGTTTGCCACGTCACAACTTCTGGTGGGCACAAATGTCGGCGACAATGTTCGATCACATGTTGAATAAATCCGACATCCTTTAGAAGAATTTTTGTATGTAAGAAAAGCTAGCCATTTATTAAAATCGATTATCGCTTTATTTACTTTCCAGACGTAAAACTTGAGAGCAGGAAACCGTCTTAAATACGAAGTTAAATTTTCTAATCGGGCATCAGTTTCGTCAGGCATTTGAAAGACCAACCGTTTTTGTGAATCCCATAAGGTTGGTAGATGTCTCTTGGGATTTGCTTCAATCTCGCACGCAAGGTCATTCTAGCAAGAATTCGTCAACAAATGCAGTGAAATTGATTTTCATGCGTCCATTCAAGGTTACCAGTAAACAAGATTTCCACGTCAAGTGCAGTAATCGGTAAAACGGAGATTCTCCTTTCAACACGTAAATATGCAGTTTCGAATACAATACTTGAGTTCTAACAAACCGACCGACAATTACGCATGACTATGTTCATTAGCAAGGCTTTACGGGAGCCTTAAGTTGAACTCACTCTATATTCAAACTTTTGTCGACGACGGAAAATGAGTCAGGTAAAGAACAAGGTAAGCTTCCTAGATTGGATCCCGAATCTTCCATCGAATCTGGCGTTTCATTCAAATTCTGATACTGATACATCAACCGGTTTTTGACTCCTTTCAACAAATACTGCTGAGATTCCCTTGAATTCGAACTCGAAATCGACACGTCGTCGCTGAGTGAGCTTGACAGCTCATCGGTTTCATTATTGTCCAATGTTTTCTTTCTCCAGCGTTGTAGCAAAGTGACCATCAATGAAACTTTGCGTAATTTTGGTATGGTTGATTCGGACCCTTGAGCTCGAGTTGCACTTGGCAAGACTTCTGGCTTTTTCGCTACTACAGACGCGGGGGATAGTTTTTCGCGAAGAAGCTGTAAATGTAGACAGTTTTGTCTATGCTTGCCACTGAGAAAGCAGGGAAAATCGTGGACCTAGACACAAGGATTCCTCGTTAAAAAAAGAAAAAAAAAAAAAAAAAAAACTACGAGAAAAGCCAGAAACGCAGGAAAGGATCCCATATAATACAAAAGCTACTCACAACATCAATTTTCCGAAGGGTTCGTAGATCTAATAGCGAAGATAATTGCCGCGGATTTGGGTATTCGCAGCTCCATAATTCTGAATTGGAGAGCACCATGTATCGTAACTCGATTTTCTTGTTTTCCTCCACAACGCACACTTCGCAAAATCTTGGAACGAAATTCATTAAACTATTAGGGGTGATGACAGCACATCTTTTTACCTAACGTTTAAGTAATCCTGGTAAGGTAACTGCTTCCGCAGCAAAGTATCCAAACGAGAATTCATGGTAAACACTGCCTTCACGATCTCGAGGAAAACATCCTTTTAAGACTTCCCTGGGATTCGACTGTTGGGACATAGAACATGTGTACGCTAGCAACGAGCACGCGTTCCTAAGATCGTGCGCACCCTATTACTTTTTCCGATAAGGTCAGGGAAGAAATAGTATGTCGAAACTAGAGTAATGCTTCTGACATCGAAACCGGGTTAAGCTGCTGTCTTAGAAAAAGCTCTCACGCTGCATATGCATATTGGATTTAGTTAGTATAAGTAAACATGCAATACTTTGGCCTGGAACTAAAGTTTCATACTAGGACTTTTACCAGAAACGCGAAGCAGTAATTAAGCTACTTAATGAAGAATTTAAAAGAAATAAAATGGGTTAACGTGGCATCTTAACGTCACTGACTTATCAGTACTCATGGTAGAGATTTATTTACTATTGAAAGCGAGGAAATAAGAATAACCACTTTAAACGCGCCGTTAGCCACTTAATGAAACGTCTGTGACGTCATAACCAGAAGTTTGCATACCAATGGCTCGTGAACGGTTGTTTATTTTCTTAGAATTTTGTAGACTATAAACCGTCAAAATTCCAGCATACGAATTTCATGGATATTGGATTGGCTTTCGTAATATCATACATAGGATAAGGTAACTACGTTCGATATACGTAATGAATGATTGGAAGATCGGTACCAACAATTAAATTTTAAACGCTACAGCCACCTATGGAGCATTTCATCAATCTACAGATACATACTAACGAACCCTGGTTTGTTTTCTCGCTTCGTATTGTTATGTTATGGTTTCGAAAAAAGGAGATAGGTTAAATTACATATTCCGTAAGGGTAAGACAGCGATACTAGCAAAAGTAAAGATTCTATTGAACGTACTTTGTTTCAGCCAAAACATTGTACAGTAGTTAAACTTCATCAGCCATGGCCATGACAACGAGCCACAAAACAGTTTTTGTCATTGATCAAAGCCCGGCCGCTGCCAGGTCAAGTGACTTCGTTATTGATTGCGATTCTTTATCCAAATCGAGAAGTGGTCACTCGCTTATACCACTAAACCCCATTACGAAGTCACTGTGGACTTGTGCCGTGGAATCCGCTGTCGAATACTGCCGCATAGTGTGGGACATTTATCCCACCGGGAAACTAGTGAGCTTTCATTTTACCAACAGCCAGCCATAACTAAGAAATTTCTTAAATTCGTAGATTCGATTTATTGCCAGCGATAGCAAGCCGAAACTCGTTGGTTCATGGAGCTCTGCTCATCAAAACGTATCCCACGTAAAAATTTTATTAATCGAAGCCTTATTTCATAGAAAAAAAAGCATCATATAGTTTTGTTTTAATACATGTTATTCGCAAATCATTATCAGTTCTTTATTACCCCAACAGTTGATGACATCGCTCGCTCAAATTGGAGTACCAAGTGATTCCGAGCACTCCGATTTGATGACTGGCTTAGCTGCAGGGATTGGGATCTTGGGAGAGTTTACAGATCTACAGAGAGAAAAACTTGAATGCAGTTCTGACGTTCGTCAAGTAGGAAAGAATCGTACCTACCAAAAAAAAAAATAAATAAAAATAATTCATTCTAGGTACCAAATCATGGGCGAATCATTTGCGTTGCCGTATTCCGTGACGACAATTACGTGCGAACACTAGAATCATGTTTCCACGAAGCCTTGCTGCAGCACAATACCATGGCAACTACAACTGACAGAATCTTGCCTGTGCACCATTGCGAGTTAGTTTTAATCAACATGTATCCCAATGAACAGTTGCCTAAAATCAAAGACCACCCCCGTCTTGAAGTACGTACTTAACTCTTCAGAATCCCTTACTTATATCGCTTTACTTTGTATTTATTTGCTTTTATTTATTTATTACTTTTCTTAACGTAGCTTTCTGCAATATTGGCCATAGAACTGTTATCGTTACGAGCAGGGACTCTGCTCTGGTCCAGGCTGTGTAGTAGCTTGCTTCTACAGCATTACAGCCTCGCCTCAACCACTGTGACGGGCATCCCCATGAAAGAAGAGCAGAACGCAGCGTCTTCAGCCAACTATGATGTGGAAATCTTCCATCCCTTAGCTGCGCATGCAGACATCTTAAAGTCGAGAGCAGATAGCGGTTTATGGAGCCACAAAGACGGCAACGACTACGCCACTGTTACCCTCAAATGGTGCACACCCCGCGTAAACCACGTGGAATTGTGGCCAGCTTGCACTGCAGCATATCGGATTTCCCCTGCGGACGTCAATAGGTAAAAAAATGTCGTAAAAATTTTCTCATTAATGGTATATTTAATTAATTTTGCATCTTATTTCAAGTCGACCGTCCTCGTGTTTGACCAATTTCTTACTTGGAGGTCGCTCAGTCATGTTGGAAATGCCCCGAGCCAAAGGTTCCAAGACGTTGTCACACATGTTAAGTTGCCATGGTGGCGAAATCTTTCTACACAGTTTGTCCACTGCGCGGAGTGTATTAGAAGATCCTCCAGCTATAAGCGAAGGATGTGGTGGCCGAGTAACGGACTATAGGATTTTGGTAAAGTTAGTTTTTTTGCTCACGTTGTTTCAGTTTTTGCTTTTTTTTTAAGGATTTCGGCGAGTTAATGAAAGAAAACAAGCTGGCTCCGTTGAGCGACGCTTCATCCAGACCACTTGACCGAGCAAAAACGCGATTGGAACGGTTTACTAAATTCTGGCCCATTACCAATTCCTCGACAACTATCTTTAACTGTAGACAAATCATGCAGTACGTAGAACCGCTTCCAAAGCTGGTACTGCAGGATGTATTGACTGACGAGGAAGTGGTAGAATGCAAGAAAGTGATCTATAATTTGATGGCCATGGAGACACGTAACGACGCCTTGCCTCCATCTGTCTCTGCTAGGTGCAAAGGCATGAAACGGTAAAATATTCATTGAATTTCACCGAAAAAAAAACTTAATTGAAAATTTTTCGTACATTTTTTTCGAAAATTTTTCTCGAGAACTTTCATTTTGTGTTTGACACCTAGGGAGGAGCAATACCGGGTCTTGTTTCAAGAATTGGAGTCTTTTTTACGGCTACATTCCAGAACAGAAGCCCATTCACGCGTTTTAGGATGTTTGTTGGATTGCCGAGCCAAACCCGACGATAAGCGCAAAGAAGAGGAGTAAATTTGCATATAATTTTTTAATCGGTGTTTGAAATGAAGAAATTTTTCATTAGATCCAGCAAAGATAAGGTTGTTCGAGCAACAGCGGATTCGCCGTTATCGCCTCCTCTGGTTAGCAAGAGTCCAAGATTGGAGCCTATGAAAACCATGGGAGGACCCAAAGTTAGCCTGTTAGCCATGTGGAATTCGTCTGTGGCAACGGAAAATGCGAGAAAACAGCGAGAATTTGTGGGGAAGATCAAAGCTGGCTCAGGCATTGCAAGATTGTATACTAGTTTGGAAAAAGAGAAGATGGAAACTAGTTAAAAACACAAATGAACTTGCATACATGAATTTTCTTTTCTTTTTATAGGAAACTTTTTATTGATTGTGTGATTTAAGGATTGTCCGAAGGTCAAGGTGTGGTATCAGACTAGAGATCAAAAATGGTGCGCGAGTAGAGTATGTACAAAAGTATGAGATTACAGGTAGGAGCTTAACACATTTTGAGAATAGTTTTGGATTGTCAGTCCTTGACAATCGATATTGATACTCGGATTCATGCTGGTGTCGAGCGTGAGAGCAACAGGCGGATGAGGTCCTTGTGAGAAAGAGACGACATGATAATTGTCGGTTTCGCGAGGGAGCAAAGCTGGGGCTTTGGGCTGCAAATGGAAATTCTGGACTCGCTCGCTGACGGAGATGTTAATGACTTCTTTTCTGCGTCTATGTAACCGACGCCAGAGTATCCAGGTCAGGAAAACAGTCGTTAGAATGACCAACGTGGCTGTTAAAGGAATGACGACTTGTCTGCTGGCATCAGCACTGGTTTCTTCTGAACAACTAGAGCAATTCGCTATGACAACGTTACGGACTTCAGAAGCTATCGTTGTAGACATTTGCTGAAGATCCAGACTAGGGATGATTGTAGAGCTTAGGGATTGAGTTGACAAGAGTTCAGTAGCATTTTCGCTCGAAAAGAACCACACTGTGTTAGATGTAGTTTCAGTAAGATTGTAATTCATTTGAGTTACTATGGGATCACTTAAGACCGTTGCAGTGGTACTTGTGCTCTCTTCAGTCATCCATAAATCTTGTTCGGTAATTCCAGAATCAGAAAGATCAAAACTTAGCGGCATAGCAGTTGTTGGGGCAAATATTCCTCCGTTGAAAGCAAAGTGTCCACTCTAATTCAATGCATGAGACGTTGTAGTTAAGTAAATGCTTGTAGAAACTATATTATTACCGTTTTTTCCGTCGTTAACGACATTTTTCTAACTGCACACCATTTAAAAACCCCAGTTTCCGGCGCCAACGACAAAAGCCAGGATATTGAGGGGGTGGCTAGAATGCGAAAAGCAAACCAAACTTTAAAGCAATGAAAAACCGCCAAACGCCAGTCGGTGAAACGCGAATGGTGAATAGCGGAAGATTTCGCTGTAAAGCAAATGTAGTAAGCCATTGCTTTAGCTACTAAGTATCGCAACAAAGCGACAAACAGATTTCATAGGTAGAAGTGGAGTTATGAGCCACCGAAGGTGATGCAGAATTCGCATATTGGCATTAATAGTATCAAAGGCGAACCCAATTATGGAGACAAAAGTGAGACCGAAATTCGTGGGAGGAATCTTCACGAGCCACGCAGTTTTACTTCTTAATTACTCAAAAGCTTGGAATAAAACCCACATCCAGTATCCTTACAACTTACTTTTGGAATGACCAGTATGGAATTATCTAATGAATTTTCAAACGTTAGTTAGTCTGGCCCCTCATTATAAATGGCGGCATATTCGAAGTGAAACAAACCAAATGGAAAATTTCATTACAGCAAGAAGCTAAAATATCCGGGCCCTGTAATGTTATGCTCAAAAACATGGTGATTGTTGTGACTAAAACGACATTATAATAAGACTGCGAGAGACTAAATATGAAAGTAAAACTGGATTGCATTACAGCATAGTTTACGGGACGCTAGCGGAAAGGATTCTTACCACGCTTTTTGCCAGAAGCTATGGAGCAGGCGGGTAAATGCCCGATGAGATCATGAAAACGGCAAAATGTTTGCTGAAAGTAAACCGCTCTTTCAGGATGATATAGCCCATGGCCATATTCGCCGTAGGGGATCCCTATTAAGATAATTGTAGTATGACTCGTCATCCGGAAAAACAATTGGCTTACTGCACGGAATATCATTTGCAGTGGCATTGAGATGTTGAAATTAAGAGGCATGTTATTTGTGACGCTTACCATACAGTAAGTAAAGACCAGACTTATTATGACGTAAGAGCTATACAGCAGCGGAAACGGCAATCTAGAGTGAGAAAACATGAACTTTCTTGGAGTCTGTTTACTATTTTGCCTCATAGGTTATGTATACTAAACTATATATAAATTAGAGTTTACATATAGTTTAGTACCTTATATATAGGTAGTATATCTATAGTTTTCTATATTTTCCGACAAGGCTGTTCCCGTTCTAAAAAAGCAGACACGTTAGTACGTCATAAAGAACACACCAATTAAATCGGTACACTTACTTTATAAGTACTCGAGGAAAATATTGCTATAACATCCCAACAACCCCATCATGCGTGATGACTGCAGCTGTACTTATAAGACTTGGGTCGGCTTCGGACCTTAAAAACACATGAGCAGAAATAAAGCACCTGTCAAATCATATCGTTAATTTTCCATTTTTCCATTTCGAATCCAACGTTTACATATGTAACTATATCACTGAATGCATCAATTTTGTTGTCAAAAAAGATTCTATGACGCAATCACTTCCCAATATACAACCCAAATAAGAGAATAAGTCCTAATTAAGTAACGGCCAATGGAATATAAATAAAGAGAAAATTCCTTGAATCTCAAGTGTCAATCCTAGCCTTAACTTAATTGGGGACTTAACTATATTCACTAGAACGTTATTCGACAAGCGAACAAGTGACCGAACAGCGGTCGAACATATTCGACAAGCGATTAACCCATGTACCTAGTTTAATCGTATTGTTCTTATACCCAATCCATTATACACGTCGTAACCTGTAGCGATATAAAGACAGAGATTATGTAGGAAACACGTTTTATTTTCATACATTTTAAACCAGTTTAAAGTGCTATCCGGAAAAGAACGCTGGAAAGCAAATTCATGGTAAAAAAAGGACAATAAAGAACCGGTCTTTCTAACTCAACCAATTTCGAACCACCGATGTTGGGTTTAACTGCTATTATTATGATAACTTTGTAAGCCACAATTAATTCACTCACATTGTTTGTAAGCATGAATGACATGATTGGGGTGATAGGAAAACAAGGGAGTAATAACACAAGCATAATAAATTTTAAAAATTGTCTACGTGTGCTGACAATAAAAGTGAGCCCATAACCAAATTTAGGCTTTCCAGGAATGCAGTACTTTTTATGTGCTATTATATAATCAAGGTCGACCATTTTTTGTACGTTTCAACAACTGCAAGCAGATATATAAACAGGCTAGGGTTCACTAGATTCGACAGTAAGAAAAACGCGTTCGCTTAACCATACTACAAACATGTTCGCAAAATTTGTCGTTTGCATTTTTCTTCTAGCTCTAACTAATCCAGCATTGAGTACTCCCGTGGCCGTTGGAACGGTAAGACTTTCCCTCTGCAATATTTACTGTACCTTGTTTGTTCACAAATCCATTTTCCGATTATGTTATTAGAGCAAACCGAATCACGGTAGACCTCTACAGCCAGTGGCGCCCGATCTACTGCAACTCCTCATTCCACTTCAGCCGGTTAACGTAAGTTTGATATAACATTATGAAGTACGTGGAAAAAGAACGTAATTAGAAAAAAGTTTCCGAACTTTGAACAATAGACAGGATAATACTGTACTATACTGCTACCAACATACTTTGGTTATGCTAATTCATAAATTCCTTAGGAAACCAGCCCCAATAATGGCAGACCTGTAGTTTCGGCTGGAAAGTGTAATTGTGGAGTTAAAGGCATTGTAAGTATAGTGCATTCCGTTTTCTTGATATGTTTCGCTCAACGACTCATTTACTAGCCGCGGCTGTGAATCAAATCTTTCAGCTTGAAGTTATGGCATTCCATTACGCAATGCTGTAGCTCAACAATGAAGAAAGAAGAGGAATAGTGTTTTAATTGCAGATACAGAAGTTTTCGCTGGGCTCTTTTGCTCACATTGTTCAGGGGCTTCTGGAAGTAAGGGAAACCGGAGTAATGCGAAGAGTCCGGCCAGTGCTGATCTGTATCTTTCTGCGTATTTTACATAGTTTTGGGAGGTTTAACATTGTTGTTACAACCTTATAAAATGTCCAATGTTTTCTTAGAGCCGAATTGTAGGAGGGGCACCTGCTACGAGAAAGGAATGGCCATGGCAGGTGTATTTACTCATCAACAATGCCTACCAATGTGGAGCTACTCTCGTTAGTCAGAACTGGGTTGTTACAGCGGCCCACTGCAGTGTAATTTCTGACAAGATCGCCATATATCTTGGTTTCTACAACTCGAATAGAATAGAGAGCGCTCAACACGTAAGGACCAAATACCTAATCCCATGGGTTTCAAACCTTAACGAATTTTACTATATGCATTGCAGATCACTATGGCTTCTGATATTATAGTTCACGAATTCTACGACCCAAATGGTAAGAGGTAAAAATTAAGCTTTACCATTAAAATTGAACACTTTCCTTGTAGTAAATGACGATAATGATATCGCATTATTGGAGCTCACCACCCCTGTAACTTACACCGCTGCTATTAAGCCTATTTGCCTACCATTCAAATATCCTACTATGGATTTTCAGAAAATGAAAGCAACTGTCACAGGTAAAACTTGTTGTAAACAATCATGGGCATCTAGTGTCTTATGTTCGATTCTAAGAAAATATAAGAAGAGTCGAGCAAGAAATTATAGTTAGCAAGCATTATTTATTTCTAAATTCTCGCTTTGTTCTTTAAAGGCGTGACTTAACAATTCTACTTAACTGAACGACATATCTAGAAATTAAGACATCGGTATTTTTATTTTTATAGGTTGGGGTGTGACAAGTGAAGGAGGATCAACTTCTGCTAAACTCAAGGAAGTTACCTTGACAGTCTTAAACAAGGCTCAGTGTACCAGTTCGCCATATTTATATACTTCTGCTGATCCTGATGTCACCGATAACATGTTCTGCATGTATAAGAAAGGCAACGATGCATGTCAAGTAACGTCTGATATTTTAAAAAAGATTTTAGAAACTACAGGTTTATTCATTTGCAGGGAGACTCTGGAGGCCCAGTGAATTGGCAACCGACTACAGCGGAGCGCGTTTTCCTCATAGGGGTAGTTAGCTGGGGTAACGGCTGCGCAAGGACAAATTATCCTGGAGTATACACTAAGGTGAACAACTACTTGACTTGGATCGATGATAATACGAGTAAGTTTCTCTATTTTTGTTTATTTATAACCCACAGCTTAAAAACTATTTCTGCAGGTGAAACTTTCTGCAAGCCCTAGAAGCTTTCGTTTATCATGGACACCGAAGACCTTTTGTTTACCATTCCAACATTCGCATTATTTAGTTATTTATTTCGTTCTTTTATATGAAAGTTTGGCTTTCCATACAAATTATTACAACTACTATTTTCCGTTATTCCAAGCTAACAATGTTTGTTTCGAACAGTTAACAAATTAAAGCTTTTCGCATTTTGTGTTTGTTTCTATATTACATTTCGCTTTGAACAATATCAACTCAATTTGCAAATCCTGAAGTTAAATTTTTTATTACAGATTTGTTAAATGCGTAAGAAAACTAAATGTACTAAGTTTGGGTTTAAGCAAGCGGTAGATCTGCCGTTTGGAATCCCGCGGTGCGAAAGGCGGTGATTTCTTCAAAAACTAAGCACATATATTCTTGTGGCCTAACTAACGCAAAATTCTGAGCAAATTCTGCACGCATTCCATGGCAGTTCCTAAACGATTTAAACTTTCATCCCATTATAACTATCAGCAATTCAAACGTTACCATGGAAGCCAGGCTTCTCAATTGTCAGTCGAATACGATGTAAATTTCTTACGACTTAATTTTTTCAGTCTTCTACTCTGAATCCAATGTTTTTCAATGTATTTATACCCATAAACAGTATAACGTTGACCCTGATGGCTGTACAAATACAACAAGCTTTTTGATTAACTAATGTCGCAATTAACTTAAAGTTGGGTTGTTCTTGAAAGCCTATCCATTTATGGAACCGCACAACGTACCGTTAAGTATAGAGATTTCATAAGAAGCTTGTTTTTCCATCAACTTTAAACCAGTTTGAAGGAGAAGACCCGTACAATGCAAGTTCGAGGTCAGATGACTTGATAAAGAACCGGATTTTATACCTCAAATGTGGACGTTTTAACCGTCCTTTTTTGGGTTAACTTTGACCGGCGTAATTCTATTACGAAACATTTTTTTTTAGGCTTGATTCATATAACAGGGAGAAACAAAATAGAATTAATAAAAAAACTGTTCCACATTTGTTTACAAAGAAAGGGGCCGAATAACCGGTTGCTTGGACCTCCAAGCCAAATTATCTAAACGATAATTTTTGTCCGTTACTATTCAGTCAAAGTCAACCATTTTATGCTCGTTTTACGCTCGAAGCCTCACGGCAGGTATATAAGGGTTCTCTCGATTCTATAGTCGAAAAACTTTGGCTTGTGCAACTAAAAACCATGTTGGAAAAAATTGTTGTAGCCATTTTCCTTGTCGCTCTGGCTAATCCAGCCCTGAGCACCTCCTTAGCCTTTGAAACGGTAAGAATTTTCCTCTAAACATTTACTTTAATTTGTTTGCCTACAAAATATTTTCTAATTATTTTATTTAGATCAATTCCAGAGGCCCAACGCTCGTGCCAGATGATCTATTGCAACTTCTCCTTCCACTTCAGCCTGTTAACGTAAGTTTGACTTAACATTAGAAACTACATGGTAAAATAACGCAATTACAAAAAAAAATACGAAGTATAAGTTCAGTTTAACGTTGAACAGTAGATAGTTAAATACTGTACTATACTGTATAGTACCTACATACTGTGGTTTTGCTAATTCATAAGGAAATGCTAATACATTTAGGAAACCGCCCCTCAAAATGACAGACCTGTACTTGAGGCTGGAAAGTGTAATTGCGGAGTCAAGGGCGCTGTAAGTATACTGAATTTCCTTGTCTTGATTTCTTTCGCTCAACGGCTCATTTACTGCTCGGGCGTGTATCGAATGTTTCCAACTAAAGCATATTTGGAGCTACGGCTTTTCTTTACGAAATGCTGTACCTCAACATTGAAAGAAAACGGGAATAGTATTTCAATTAAAGATCAGGGATATTCGTTGGGCTCCTTTGCTCAAATTTTTCAGGGGTTTTCGAAAGGAAAGGGAAACCGGAGTAACGCCGGTTCGGCCGGTACCCTTAGCTTTCTGTGTGCTAGGTAGTTTTGGGAGGTTTAATATTATTGTCGCAACCTTATAAAAAGTCGAATCTTTCTTAGAACCGAATTGTAGGAGGGACAAACGCTCAGGTAAATGAATGGCCATGGCAGGCGTTTATACTCATCGACGATGCTTACATGTGTGGAGCTTCTCTCGTTAGTCGGAACTGGATTGTTACAGCTGCACATTGCATTAAAACTCAGGATTCCAAGATATCTATATACCTTGGTTTCACCAACATGGATAAAGTAGAGAGTGCTAAACACGTAAGTATCAAATACCTTTCCATGGGTTCCAAATCTTAAAGAATTTTACAATATGAAAATGCAGATCACGATGGCTTCTTCTATCATAGTTCATGAATCCTACGGCAAAGGTGAGCAGGTCCAAATTAAACTTTGCCCTTAAAGTTGACACTTTCGTTGTAGTAAGTGAAGATAATGATATTGCACTTTTGGAGCTCACCACCCCTGCAAGTTACAGCGCTTCTATTAAGCCTATTTGCCTACCATACAAATTTCCTCGGAGGGATTTTCAAAAAGAGAAGGCAACTGTCACAGGTAAAACTTGTTGTAAACAAACCTGGTTACTTTTCCTACCAATGTCTTCATTCTATAAAAATGGAAAAAAAGTTGAGCAAGAAATTATTTCGCAAGCTTAAATTATTTTTAATTCTCGCTACTTTACAGGCTTTAATTAACAATCCTACCAAAGCGAATGAAATATCTAGACATGTAAGATATTCGTGTGATAAAATTTTTTATTATTACAGGTTGGGGTACTACAAGTGAAGGAGGATCAACTTCTAGAAAACTCAAGGAAGTTACTTTGCAAGTTTTAAACAAGGCTCAGTGTACCAGTTTGCCGTATTTACATACTTCTGCTGATATTACTGATAACATGTTTTGCACGTACAAGAAAGGAAGTGATTCATGTCAAGTAACTGACTCATTAAAAAAAAGATTTTTAGCAACTACAGGTTTATTTCGGTCGAAGGGGGATTCCGGAGGCCCAGTGAATTGGCAATCGACACCGGCGTCTCGCATTTTCCTCATAGGGGTAGTTAGCTGGGGTATCGGATGCGCACAGAAAAATTATCCTGGAGTATACACTAAGGTGAACAACTACTTGACTTGGATCGATGAGAATACGAGTAAGTTTACCTTTCTTTATTTATAACCCACAGCTTAAAAACTATTTCTGCAGGTGAAACTTTCTGCAAGCCCTAGAAGCTTTCCTATCATGGACACCGAAGCCCATTTTCTACCACTCTAATAGTCGCATTACAGTAATTTATTTCGCGTGTTATCTAAAAAGCTCCTTTAAATAAACCAAGTTATCAAAAAAATGTTTTTCATTATTATAAGCATTCGTTATTACCATATACGCATTAATGGTTTGTCCCAAGCAGGTAACAAATTCAAGCATTTTGCGTTATTTTTTGTTTTGATATTGTTTTTGATACTTTAAGAAATCAATGTAATAGAAGCAGGGGCGTCGCGAGGGGGTTTCCATTGGGGGGGTGGAGACCTTAGTTTTACCGACTGTAGTTGACGAATTTACCGACTGTATTATAGTTTCTATCGACTATTAAAGATTTAAACAGTTATTATCGTAGTTATTTCCTTTAATTTTACGAGATTTATTGAATAATCCTCGTTTTATTTTCATTTTCCGAATTTTACCGACGGCGACCCAAATTTTACCGAATCGGTTTTTGGCCAATTATGGGGGGGGGGGGGGGTGCACCCCCCAAACCCCCCCCCCCCCCCTCGCGACGCCCCTGACTAGAAGTACAAATAAGGAAATATTGATATAAAGCGAGCTAATAAAACATTTCACTGTTGCCAACAATGAAACGGTAGCGGGCTTAACGGCGAAGTCGCGGTCTGAATTGACGGGGATCTTCCCCAATCATCCAGACTATAGGGATGATTGTAGAGCTTAGGGATTGAGTTGACAAGAGTTCAGTAGCATTTTCGCTCGAAAAGAACCACACTGTGTTAGATGTAGTTTCAGTAAGATTGTAATTCATTTGAGTTACTATGGGATCACTTAAGACCGTTGCAGTGGTACTTGTGCTCTCTTCAGTCATCCATAAATCTTGTTCGGTAATTCCAGAATCAGAAAGATCAAAACTTAGCGGCATAGCAGTTGTTGGGGCAAATATTCCTCCGTTGAAAGCAAAGTGTCCACTCTAATTCAATGCATGAGACGTTGTAGTTAAGTAAATGCTTGTAGAAACTATATTATTACCGTTTTTTCCGTCGTTAACGACATTTTTCTAACTGCACACCATTTAAAAACCCCAGTTTCCGGCGCCAACGACAAAAGCCAGGATATTGAGGGGGTGGCTAGAATGCGAAAAGCAAACCAAACTTTAAAGCAATGAAAAACCGCCAGTCGGTGAAACGTGAATGGTGAATAGCGGAAGATTTCGCTGTAAAGCAAATGTAGCAAGCCATTGCTTTAGCTACTAAGTATCGCAACAAAGCGACAAACAGATTTCATAGGTAGAAGTGGAGTTATGAGCCACCGAAGGTGATGCAGAATTCGCATATTGGCATTAATAGTATCAAAGGCGAACCCAATTATGGAGACAAAAGTGAGACCGAAATTCGTGGGAGGAATCTTCACGAGCCACGCAGTTTTACTTCTTAATTACTCAAAAGCTTGGAATAAAACCCACATCCAGTATCCTTACAACTTACTTTTGGAATGACCAGTATGGAATTATCTAATGAATTTTCAAACGTTAGTTAGTCTGGCCCCTCATTATAAATGGCGGCATATTCGAAGTGAAACAAACCAAATGGAAAATTTCATTGCAGCAAGAAGCTAAAATATCCGGGCCCTGTAATGTTATGCTCAAAAACATGTTGATTGTTGTGACTAAAACGACATTATAATAAGACTGCGAGAGACTAAATATGAAAGTAAAACTGGATTGCATTACAGCATAGTTTACGGGACGCTAGCGGAAAGGATTCTTACCACGCTTTTTGCCAGAAGCTATGGAGCAGGCGGGTAAATGCCCGATGAGATCATGAAAACGGCAAAATGTTTGCTGAAAGTAAACCGCTCTTTCAGGATGATATAGCCCATGGCCATATTCGCCGTAGGGGATCCCTATTAAGATAATTGTAGTATGACTCGTCATCCGGAAAAACAATTGGCTTACTGCACGGAATATCATTTGCAGTGGCATTGAGATGTTGAAATTAAGAGGCATGTTATTTGTGACGCTTACCATACAGTAAGTAAAGACCAGACTTATTATGACGTAAGAGCTATACAGCAGCGGAAACGGCAATCTAGAGTGAGAAAACATGAACTTTCTTGGAGTCTGTTTACTATTTTGCCTCATAGGTTATGTATACTAAACTATATATAAATTAGAGTTTACATATAGTTTAGTACCTTATATATAGGTAGTATATCTATAGTTTTCTATATTTTCCGACAAGGCTGTTCCCGTTCTAAAAAAGCAGACACGTTAGTACGTCATAAAGAACACACCAATTAAATCGGTACACTTACTTTATAAGTACTCGAGGAAAACATTGCTATAACATCCCAACAACCCGATGACTGCGACACATGAGCAGGAATAAAGCACCTGTCAAATCATATCGTTAATTTTCCATTTTTCCATTTCAAATCCAACGTTTACATATGTAACTATATCACTGAATGCATCAATTTTGTTGTCAAAAAAGATTCTATGACGCAATCACTTCCCAATATACAACCCAAATAAGAGAATAAGTCCTAATTAAGTAACGGCCAATGGAATATAAATAAAGAGAAAATTCCTTGAATCTCAAGTGTCAATCCTAGCCTTAAGTTAATTGGGGACTTAACTATATTCACTAGAACGTTATTCGACAAGCGAACAAGTGACCAGTGTTCGAACATATTCGACAAGCGATTAACCCATGTACCTAGTTTAATCGTATTGTTCTTATACCCAATCCATTATACACGTCGTAACCTGTAGCGATATAAAGACAGAGATTATGTAGGAAACACGTTTTATTTTCATACATTTTAAACCAGTTTAAAGTGCTATCCGGAAAAGAACGCTGGAAAGCAAATTCATGGTAAAAAAAGGACAATAAAGAACCGGTCTTTCTAACTCAACCAATTTCGAACCACAGATGTTGGGTTTGTGATAGTCAGTTTATTCTGTGTATTTCACTCTAACTATCAGCGGGGTCGGTACAGGTTTAGAGAGGAGGGACAGGGGAGGGGTCGGGTCGATACTGGCTTCGGGCTAGGGCTTCGCTGGCTTCGGGTGGGTTCGGTCTCGATAGACGGTGATGTCGGCTGAGGACTGCTGGGGGATTGCTCGGCGGCTGGGTATCTTCGGTACGGAGCAGGGGGGTCGATACTGGCTTCGGGCTAGGGCTTCGCTGGCTTCGGGTGGGTTCGGTCTCGATAGACGGTGATGTCGGCTGAGGACTGCTGGGGGATTGCTCGGCGGCTGGGTATCTTCGGTACGGAGCAGGGAGCGTAAACTGGCAACAGCGGGTGAACTGGTCTTACGGGGACTGAGACGGAGGGCGAACTGGTTTTACGGGGACTGCTGGGGGGGGGGGGGGGATTGCTCGGCGGACGGGTATCCTTGGCAAGGAACCGTCCGCCGAGCAAGGAACACGGTGGTGAACTGGTGTTACGGGGACTGAGACGAGGGGTGAACTGTCTTCTGTTGTCGTCTGGTGGGTCCGTATTTATAGGCCAGTTGGACATCGTTATCGGGGTGCGCTTCTGTTGTTTCTACCTTCCGCCCCCTCCCTTGGGTTGGTATCGCTGTTTTGCTTCTTCTTGGGTCGTTGGACTTCGGAACTTAAGATTACCTTTGGACTGCGTATAGACATTCACGAGGGTTCTGGCCTCGGCACGAGAGATGTCTTTACGTTGTCCTTTACATTTATGGTCAACAGTGTTTATCGTATTTTCAGTGTTAATCTCTTAACTCTGCATAGTATATTGTTATCGAGCTTTAAATCCATACCACCACTAATTCCACTCCTTACATCCCTCCACCCATTGAAAAAGTTGCCGTCCCGGCAACAGGATTCGTCCTTCCGTGGCAAAGGGCACACACCTCCCCTTGTAACTGCACCAATCCCACGAAAATCCACGCAAAACCTCCGTGCACCATCCCTCTCCCCAACAAAAACTACTGGCGCCCCCCACGGAGAGGAAGAAGGTCTAATGACACCTCTATGCAACACCCCGTCCACATGCTGTCTAACAACTGCTTCCCGCGCTTCTGGCGCCCTGTACGGACGTTGGCAGACAGGATTGGAACCTCCGGTGTGAATGGCATGTTCAACAAGTTTTGTACGGCCTAAATCGTTATCATCTTTTGCAAAAATATCCCGAAATTCAATTAATAATTTTAATAGCTCATCCCTGTGCGAAGGGGTAACATTAGACAGATCGAAGTTCTCGAGTAACGGATACTCTGTACTTGGGAGTGAGTGCACTGCTGCAATCACGGACACTCTGGCGTTACAAACTCTTCCTATAACTGTGTTTCGTTTCAACACAACATCGTTAGGACCATTATTCCAAAACGAGACTGGGATTTTACCGCATCCCTTTCCTATTACGATTGCTGGTTCGCTACAAACGAATTCGTCGTCTAGCTGAACAGGCTAAAAAATAATTTCCGCTCCATGCGAGTTATCGTGCTCGGATTTGGCAGTAGCAATGACTCTACTGTACGCGGGTATTTTCACTTGCTTATGCAGTTGCACTCTGGAACTGTTCCTTGCAAGGCCTACCACATTAATCTCATTTCCATTGACGCGCCGTCAATAACTATCCTCTGGCTCTGAATCGCATCCATACCGAGGATGATGTCGTGAGCTAACTCTCCTGTTACGTAACATTCAACTTTGAATTTACGGCCTTGAATTTCAAAATGTAATTCATAACAACCGAAGACATTCAGGTTCTCTCCTGTTACTGATTTCAAGATTGTATCAGTTTGAACTGGCTTTCCTGCAATGTCCGGTGTCAGCAAATTAAACGCTTGCTTATTCATAACTGTAACGCCTGCACCTGTGTCAACTAAACATCTGAATTGGATTGATCTTATAATAACTTTTGTAACAAAAAAAAAAATTCTACCGGGAGGTCTCTTAAAAAGGTTTTTTTTCTCCTCCTACCTGGTGTTACGGGGTTCGAGGTGTGCAACTTTGGTCTGGTGACTTACCTCCGTGCCGATAGTTTAGGGGGTGAACATGAGGACGCCCAGGTCGTTTGGCAGACCGAAGTGGTCGGGTCTTGGTAGTCCGTGGTCCGGGAGTACTTGCCGCTCGAACCCTTCCAGAAGGATTACGCTGTTTTTGTACGGGAGCGTATTAAAAACGGTTGGGTTTGGTGGCGGGTGCACGTCCGGGTGGTCGTGTCCCAGGCTTTGTACGCTCTCATAATGCATGAGAGCGTTGGCGTACGGGCAGTCGTCCAGTATGTGGCGCATGTACGCCTCCGTCGGGATGTGATGAGCCGCATCGAACCCACAGACGTGCAGGCCCGTACCTACCAACGAATCCTCGTTGGTTTTGCGGCACTCGGCGAGGTGTTCTGTCGCCTCCGCTAGCATGAAGCTATCTCCGCAAGCGTAGGGGCAGATGTATTCGGGGAGTTTGGGGGTTTTGATGCGGGTAGGCGTGGAAGCTTGTTTTCGGGTTCGGAGGACGTGGGGTCGAAGAAACGCTGCCACCAGTGTGATAGTCAGTTTATTCTGTGTATTTCACTCTAACTATCAGCGGGGTCGGTACAGGTTTAGAGAGGAGGGACAGGGGAGGGGTCGGGTCGATACTGGCTTCGGGCTAGGGCTTCGCTGGCTTCGGGTGGGTTCGGTCTCGATAGACGGTGATGTCGGCTGAGGACTGCTGGGGGATTGCTCGGCGGCTGGGTATCTTCGGTACGGAGCAGGGGGGTCGATACTGGCTTCGGGCTAGGGCTTCGCTGGCTTCGGGTGGGTTCGGTCTCGATAGACGGTGATGTCGGCTGAGGACTGCTGGGGGATTGCTCGGCGGCTGGGTATCTTCGGTACGGAGCAGGGAGCGTAAACTGGCAACAGCGGGTGAACTGGTCTTACGGGGACTGAGACGGAGGGCGAACTGGTTTTACGGGGACTGCTGGGGGGGGGGGGGGGGATTGCTCGGCGGACGGGTATCCTTGGCAAGGAACCGTCCGCCGAGCAAGGAACACGGTGGTGAACTGGTGTTACGGGGACTGAGACGAGGGGTGAACTGTCTTCTGTTGTCGTCTGGTGGGTCCGTATTTATAGGCCAGTTGGACATCGTTATCGGGGTGCGCTTCTGTTGTTTCTACCTTCCGCCCCCTCCCTTGGGTTGGTATCGCTGTTTTGCTTCGGGCTAGGTCGTTGGACTTCGGAACTTAAGATTACCTTTGGACTGCGTATAGACATTCACGAGGGTTCTGGCCTCGGCACGAGAGATGTCTTTACGTTGTCCTTTACATTTATGGTCAACAGTGTTTATCGTATTTTCAGTGTTAATCTCTTAACTCTGCATAGTATATTGTTATCGAGCTTTAAATCCATACCACCACTAATTCCACTCCTTACAGGTTTAACTGCTATTATTATGATAACTTTGTAAGCCACAATTAATTCACTCACATTGTTTGTAAGCATGAATGACATGATTGGGGTGATAGGAAAACAAGGGAGTAATAACACAAGCATAATAAATTTTAAAAATTGTCTACGTGTGCTGACAATAAAAGTGAGCCCATAACCAAATTTAGGCTTTCCAGGCATGCAGTACTTTTTATGTGCTATTATATAATCAAGGTCGACCATTTTTTGTACGTTTCAACAACTGCAAGCAGATATATAAACAGGCTAGGGTTCACTAGATTCGACAGTAAGAAAAACGCGTTCGCTTAACCATACTACAAACATGTTCGCAAAATTTGTCGTTTGCATTTTTCTTCTAGCTCTAACTAATCCAGCATTGAGTACTCCCGTGGCCGTTGGAACGGTAAGACTTTCCCTCTGCAATATTTACTGTACCTTGTTTGTTCACAAATCCATTTTCCGATTATGTTATTAGAGCAAACCGAATCACGGTAGACCTCTACAGCCAGTGGCGCCCGATCTACTGCAACTCCTCATTCCACTTCAGCCGGTTAACGTAAGTTTGATATAACATTATGAAGTACGTGGAAAAAGAACGTAATTAGAAAAAAGTTTCCGAACTTTGAACAATAGACAGGATAATACTGTACTATACTGCTACCAACATACTTTGGTTATGCTAATTCATAAATTCCTTAGGAAACCAGCCCCAATAATGGCAGACCTGTAGTTTCGGCTGGAAAGTGTAATTGTGGAGTTAAAGGCATTGTAAGTATAGTGCATTCCGTTTTCTTGATATGTTTCGCTCAACGACTCATTTACTAGCCGCGGCTGTGAATCAAATCTTTCAGCTTGAAGTTATGGCATTCCATTACGCAATGCTGTAGCTCAACAATGAAGAAAGAAGAGGAATAGTGTTTTAATTGCAGATACAGAAGTTTTCGCTGGGCTCTTTTGCTCACATTGTTCAGGGGCTTCTGGAAGTAAGGGAAACCGGAGTAATGCGAAGAGTCCGGCCAGTGCTGATCTGTATCTTTCTGCGTATTTTACATAGTTTTGGGAGGTTTAACATTGTTGTTACAACCTTATAAAATGTCCAATGTTTTCTTAGAGCCGAATTGTAGGAGGGGCACCTGCTACGAGAAAGGAATGGCCATGGCAGGTGTATTTACTCATCAACAATGCCTACCAATGTGGAGCTACTCTCGTTAGTCAGAACTGGGTTGTTACAGCGGCCCACTGCAGTGTAATTTCTGACAAGATCGCCATATATCTTGGTTTCTACAACTCGAATAGAATAGAGAGCGCTCAACACGTAAGGACCAAATACCTAATCCCATGGGTTTCAAACCTTAACGAATTTTACTATATGCATTGCAGATCACTATGGCTTCTGATATTATAGTTCACGAATTCTACGACCCAAATGGTAAGAGGTAAAAATTAAGCTTTACCATTAAAATTGAACACTTTCCTTGTAGTAAATGACGATAATGATATCGCATTATTGGAGCTCACCACCCCTGTAACTTACACCGCTGCTATTAAGCCTATTTGCCTACCATTCAAATATCCTACTATGGATTTTCAGAAAATGAAAGCAACTGTCACAGGTAAAACTTGTTGTAAACAATCATGGGCATCTAGTGTCTTATGTTCGATTCTAAGAAAATATAAGAAGAGTCGAGCAAGAAATTATAGTTAGCAAGCATTATTTATTTCTAAATTCTCGCTTTGTTCTTTAAAGGCGTGACTTAACAATTCTACTTAACTGAACGACATATCTAGAAATTAAGACATCGGTATTTTTATTTTTATAGGTTGGGGTGTGACAAGTGAAGGAGGATCAACTTCTGCTAAACTCAAGGAAGTTACCTTGACAGTCTTAAACAAGGCTCAGTGTACCAGTTCGCCATATTTATATACTTCTGCTGATCCTGATGTCACCGATAACATGTTCTGCATGTATAAGAAAGGCAACGATGCATGTCAAGTAACGTCTGATATTTTAAAAAAGATTTTAGAAACTACAGGTTTATTCATTTGCAGGGAGACTCTGGAGGCCCAGTGAATTGGCAACCGACTACAGCGGAGCGCGTTTTCCTCATAGGGGTAGTTAGCTGGGGTAACGGCTGCGCAAGGACAAATTATCCTGGAGTATACACTAAGGTGAACAACTACTTGACTTGGATCGATGATAATACGAGTAAGTTTACCTTTTTTTATAACTCACAACTAAAAAACTATTTCTACAGGTGAAACTTTCTGCAAGCCCTAGAAGCTTAATCCTTTACCTTGAACACCAAAGCCCTTCTTTTTACCACTTTAATTGTCTCGTTACAATAATTTATTCACGTGTTACGCAATCACTCAAATTGGTTTTCATTAGCCAATGTGCTTTTCAGTTAACCAATAATGTGCCTAAGGTTAATCGTGTTGTTCTTAAACCCTATATATTTATGGACGCCATAACCTAGCCACAAATAAAGAGATAAATACACAACACGAGTGTTATTCCCGTAAATCTTAAACCAGTTTGAAGTATCCAAAGAAGAACCGTAGAATGCAAGTTCGAGGTCAAATGCATAATGCAAAGAACCGGTCTTTGTCCCTCAACTTATTTCTATAGATGTTTTAACTGTCCTTTCCTTGGGATAACTTTAAATACCGAATTTCAATCACAAACATTGTTTTGTATGCTTGATTGATATGACCGGGATTAAAACAAAAAGTTCCCCATATGCTTGCAAAGAAAATGGGCCCCAATAACCCCTGGCATGGCCCTCCAAGCAAAATAGCTCGACGGTATTTTTTGTCAGTTATTATACCACCAAATTTTTCGATTTTTACTAAAATTTTCCAGGTATATAAAGAGGCAAGGGTTCTAAAAGATTCTACAGTAAAAAAGCGTTCGCTTGTGCATCGACAACCATGTTCGAGAAAGTTTTCTTAGGCATTTTTCTTGTAGCTCTTGCTAATCCAGCCCTGAGTTATTCTCTCATGGATTTTGGAACAGTAAGAATTTTCCTCAACATTATTTACTATAATTTGTTTGCTTATAAAACATTTTTTCTAATTACGTTAATTAGGACAAGCCGATCAACCTACGATCTCCACACTCAGTGCCGTATTATCTATTGCAACTCCTTATTCCACTTCAACCAGTTAACGTAAGTTTGACTTAACTTTATGAAGCACATGGAAAACTAACGTAATAAGAAAAACGGTACAAAGTTTGATAAACTACATACTATGGTTTTGCTAATTCGTAAGCTCTTTTAGGAAACCACGCCCAAAAAGGGTAGACCTCTAGTTGGTGCCGGAAAGTGTAATTGCGGAATCAAAGGCGCCGTAAGTATGAATTCCATTGTTTCGATTTGTTTAGCTCGACTGCTCGTTTACTGACCGGGACTGTAAATCAAATGTTTACGGTTAAAGTAGTTGAAGTTAGGGCTTACCTTTATGCGATGGTGTAGCTCAACAATGAAAAAGGAAACGGGAATAGCATTTTAATTGAAGATCAGGGATTTTTGCTGGGCTCCTTTTTCACATTTTTTAGGGGTTTTTGAAAGGAAAGGGAAACCGGATTAAGGTTACGAGTCCCACCAGTGACCCAAAGCTTTCTGTGTGCTGCATTATTTTGGAGGGTTTAATAGTATTGCTAATATTATTGTTACAACCGTAAAAAGTCAAATCTTTTCTTAGAACCGAATTGTAGGAGGGGCACCTGCTAAGCCAAATGAATGGCCATGGCAGGCGTATTTGCTCATCGACGATGCCATCATGTGTGGAGCGTCTCTCGTTAGTCAGAACTGGGTTGTTACAGCTGCGCATTGCGTTAATAAAAAGAACGCCAGGATATCTATATACCTTGGCTTCTACCACATGAATAAAGTAGAAAGTGCCAGACACGTAAGAATCAAATCCCTTCTCATAGGTTTCAAATTTTAACGTATTTTACAATGTACAATGTAGATCACTACGGCTTCTTCTATCATAGTTCATGAATCCTACTACCCAAGTAATGAGCAGGTCCAAACTAAAATTTGCCCTTAAAGTTGACACTTTCGTTGTAGTAAGTGAAGATAATGATATCGCATTATTGCAGCTGAAAACCCCTGTAAGTTACAGCGCTTCTATTAAGCCTATTTGCCTACCATACAAATTTCCTACGAGAGATTTTCAAAAAGAGAACGCAACTATTACAGGTAAAACTTCTTGTAAACCTACGTCACTTTTTCTACTATCATTTATACTCGACAACAAATGGGAAAATGTCTAGCAAGCAGTTACTTCGCAAGCATTCTTTATTTTAATTCTGTTTGAAGTTTGTGTAGGCTTGGCGTATCAATTCTACCTAAGCAAATGCAAATATCTTGACATTTAAGACATTTTTATGATATATTTTTTTTAATTTTTATAGGATGGGGATTTACACGTGAAGAAGGATCAACTTCTGTGAAACTCAAGGAAGTTACCATGCCAATCTTAAACAAGGCTCAGTGTACCAGGTTGCCGTATTTACATACTTCTGCTGATATTACTGATAACATGTTTTGCACGTACAAGAAGGGCAGCGATGCATGTCAAGTAACTGACTCATTAAAAAAAAAAGATTTTTAGCAACTACAGGTTTATTTCGTTCGAAGGGGGATTCCGGAGGCCCAGTGAATTGGCAATCGACACCGGCGTCTCGCATTTTCCTCATAGGGGTAGTTAGCTGGGGTATCGGATGCGCACAGAAAAATTATCCTGGAGTATACACTAAGGTGAACAACTACTTGACTTGGATCGATGATAATACGAGTAAGTTTACCTTTCTTTATTTATAACCTACAGCTTAAAAACTATTTCTTCAGGTGAAACTTTCTGCAAGCCCTAGAAGCTTTCCTATCATGAACACCGAAGCCCCATATTCTACCACTCTAATAATCGCATTATAGTTATTTACTTCGTGTGTTATGTAAACAGCTCCTTTGAATAAACCAAGTTTTCACAGGAATGGCTTTCATTATTAGAAGCATTCATTATTACAGTAAAAGCCTTAATGGTTTGTTCCAAGCAGGTAACAAATTGAAGCATTTTGCGTTATTTTTTGTTTTGATATTGTTTTTGATACTTTAAGAAATCAATGTACTAGAAGTACAAATAAGGAAATATTGATATAAAGCGACCTAATAAAACATTTCACTGTTGCAAACAATGAAACGGTAGCGGGCTTAAAGGCGAAGTCGCGGTCTGAATTGACGGGGATCTTCCCCTTGCAAACTTTTACAGTGACACTACTGTACTTGTAGTACGTACGTTCTCTTTGATTTTATTTCTTTTTACCTGAATGTACTCTTTTTTTCCGAGAAAGTCGTTTTAAAACCTATCCATTTGAAGACACCCTTGTTCTACTGTGTAAACCTTATCTTAAGCCGCTCGGTACCCGCGGGTTTTAACTCCTCCAAGCTTTTCCTCGAGTTTGCCCTAAATGGAGTTCGATAGTAGAAGATATCAACACGTTCTCCGGATTTAGTTACATACGTACGTAAAGTGTCCCTGGGTCAAACATGACACTAGTGTGTCATTGGACAACAATGAATTCTTCTTTTTTCAGCTAGTGGAGTGAAAGAAAATTCAAATTTTAGCGACTCTCATCAACGAAAATTGATGAGAATCGTGAAGCTAACCTAATCTAACCTAACTTAATAACCTAACCTAACTTAATAACCTAACCTAAACTAACCTAACCTAATCAAACCTAAACTAACCTAATCAAACCTAAACTAACCTAACCTAAACCTAACCTAAGCTAACCTATCCTAACTTAAACCTAACCTATCCTAACTTAACCTAACCTAACCTAAACTAATGTATTTACAATCCAACTACCATTTTTGAATTCGAGTGACACCCGTTTGTCATTCGTTTTCCGAGAACGTTTTGAAACCATAATACACACTAGTGTCATTTTTATCTCGGATTTCCGAAACTGTTGGAAGATATTGAGAAATAAGGAGCGCCACCTATCGACAAACAGATAACATAGGTACAACTGGAATTATTAGCTGAAGTGCCGTAGCTAATGCGGGTTTCCCACATTGCCATAATTAGTAGCATTCGCGAATCCAATTATGGAGATCAAAAAGAGACTTGTGCTTTGTCTTTTAAGGAACGACTTACGTTATCATGACAATGAAGTGAGCGCTTATGTGCTGTTAATTACGTTACATAATTAATTTATACGTTACGTAATTAATTTCCTTTTCTCTACTGAACGCCAGGTACTGCTCCATGGGTACGATAATGCGGATTTCATGCTTCCAGTTTATTGTTTCGATCCACGCCAATTTCAAAGGACTCAGCGTTACGGTTTTGCTAAAACAGGGCCTTTTCGAGCAAAATTTTTAATAGAGGCTGTGGAAGACTTGCGTAAAACCCTTGTGAAACATGGCAGGTAAAGCTTCCCATCAAAGGTATTGTACATATTCCCACTAATTTACTTTATTTTCTATATTCTGTGTTCAAAGTAATCTCTATGTTAACTGTCGCACACCCGAAGAAACTATCTCTGCCTTAGTTAAAAAGTGGACAGGATCCTACAAAATCAGCCTGGTTTTGCAACAAGAAGCAGCTAGCGAAGAATTAAAAGTTGAGAAGTCGCTACAAAACATATGCGAAGCTGGTCAAGTCAGCTACCAAACAATCTGGGGTTCAACATTGTATCACACAAAAGATGTGCCGTTTCCCGTTTCCAAGTACTATTTGCTATAGTAATACTAATTACTAGAGAAACTTATTAGGGTGCCGGACACGTACACACAATTCAGAAAGCTCGTCGAAACCCAATGCCAAATTCGAGTGGAACAAAAAATGCCCAAACAATTGAAACCAGCTCCTTCAGGGATGGACGAATGGGGCGAAATCCCTTCCTTAGCTAGCTTAGGTGTTGCAGAGCCACGACTGGATCCTAGGACGGCGTTTCCCTTCTGTGGAGGTGAAACTACTGGCTTAGAAAGACTACGGTTTTACTACTGGGAATCCAACAATGTCGCCCAGTACAAGTCCACTCGTAACGGACTCGTTGGCGCAGATTATTCGACCAAATTCAGTCCTTGGTTAAGTCTAGGATGCATTTCACCTCGTCGAATCTCTTCTGAAACAAGAACCTATGAAGCTAAACGCACAGCCAACGATTCAACATACTGGGTTATCTTTGAGTTGTTATGGCGTGATTATTTCCGCTTCGTCTGTCTGAAGTACGGTACAAGGATTTTCTATGCTTCGGGTATTATGGGGAAAAACGTGAATTGGAAGAAAGACGAGAAACAGATTCAAGCCTGGAAAGGTATATAACAACAAAATATGTAACATTCGTATCGCATTGTCACACTTGAGTCGTGACGCTTTGCAGATGGAAATACGGGCGTACCGTTTGTAGATGCCAATATGCGCGAATTGCTATTGACGGGCTGGATGTCTAACCGAGGTAGACAGAATGTAGCCTCGTTTCTGGTCAAGGATCTGGGTATAGACTGGCGTGTTGGAGCAGAATGGTTCGAATCATATCTGGTACGAAACCCATGGATTATGTGTTCTTATGAAATAAGGACAGTACTTTAATATACATTTCTTACTAGTTAGATCATGACGTTTATAGTAATTATGGTAACTGGAACTACTCAGCTGGTATTGGCAACGACCCTAGGGAAAACCGACATTTCAACATGATCAAGCAAGCCACCGACTATGATGCTAAAGGAGACTATGTGCGCTTATGGGTTCCGGAATTGAAGGTCATAGCTGATACTAGAATTCACGCCCCTTGGATGTTATCCAATCAGGAATTGGTGCGAGCTGAACTGCAACTCGGTGCCACCTATCCAAAGCCTATTACTATCTCGCCCCATTGGGGTAAACACATTTCCGGCCTAGTAAGTTTCTGCACATTTCTGGTATCTGCCAGAAAATGAGAGCGAGAGAGTCAATCTTAATGCATTATTTTATAGGGCCGTGGAGTAACTACAAATAAGCCTCTGTTGAACGGCCAGCAGCGTGGCATTGACTTTTATTTTAAATCAGGTAATAATAATAAGTGAATCTGTACCAAAGCAAAATACATGAACTTTTATCAATAAGATATCAAGTAAAGCAAATAAGCAATTAATAAAATCGTAAACCTTAGTTATCCAAAATCTTAATTAAGAAAATAACATAAAAATATATCACCGTCCCTCCGGATTTGAATCTGGCGCCTTTGGCGAACAACACCACAACGGCAGAAACGCGTACCATCTTGTACTTTCCGGTTGTCGAAGCTGCCATTTTAGACGGGATTTTAGTTCCATCAGAGAAAACTTTTTATCGAAATGGCAAAGGCTCTGACTGGTTTGGCTGCCAAAGCTCCGGCATTGATGAAAGGTACATTCTAATCTTAAAAAAGAAAATCGTTTTAAGTAGTAATGCGATGTGAAAGGGAGAGTTTCTAGGAAAAAATTTGACATGAAGTTGAATCACGTTTATAGTTTGTTGCATATAAATAGTAATGTGTTTTTTCCTTTCAAATTTGTTACAGGAGTTGTAGATTATTCTACCCCTCGACTCAAGACTTTCTGGCACTATGCTCGCATCGAACTTGCCCCTCCTACTCCCGCAGATGTCCCTAAAATCAGCGAAGGTTTGAACAAATTGCTGGTTTCAGCACGCACTGGCAAATGGAAGCAAGTCCCCGTGAAGGTAAGAACGATACGATGCTATAGTTGCTAAATTATACCTCTTAATCTAAACCATCTACAATGACTGTCTAGGAGGCATGGTTGAATACCCTGATTACCATGGAAATTGCTTTCTGGTTCTTTGTTGGAGAGTGCATTGGCAAGGGCAGCATTGTTGGATACCAAGTTTGAGCCAGAAAAAGTTAATTTTGAGTCTTGTAGATAAACTCAGTGAGTCAATACACGTTTAAGTGGCTATTGACCTTTCCACACATACAATTACAGTACCCCATGCTACGTTTTCACCATTACTAATTGTTAACCCACCCAAAACGCAGTTCACGACCACTTCAACAGGAAAGACGAGGGATTTTTGGATTTTCTTGACTCACCATGGCCAGATACTAATTCACTTTCGAGATTCAGAACTGAGTTAATTTTTCCACCGAACAGTCTACAAACCAAAAATGCACAATTATAAATACAAAATTCAAATAAAAAAATTTATTTATATATAGTTTATATAAAAATATTTATATATAGTTTATATAGGATAATAAAATGATTATAATATATAAACAATAAAACAAACCTGGAGTTACTTACAGATACTTTTAAAGCTTGTTCGGCATACATTTTCTCTTGAGTACAGGGTTCTAAGCATTCCGCGTACTGTCGCAAGGCCTGTCGGTCTTTCAAGACTGTATAGGTATCTACCAGAACTCGGTGTCGCTTGAATTTCTTTGCTAAGTTCAAGCGAGCTTCATAGGAGTCGATAAAGGTCAGCAAACGGTCAAAAAGCGGTGACGGACCGCATAATTGAAACAAAATTTCGACTAGCCTTGTTAAAGGCACGTGCCCGGCGTATTTCGCCGAACCTAACATAGACTGCAAGAAAAAAACGGTTATCGAAGGTTGTATAGGTTGGGCAAGTGCATTTAAGTAAGTATATAAGTACGATTCGTACTGTACCTTTGTAATCACAAGCTTTTCAATATTATCAAAGTCTTTCTCAGACGCTCTGGCGGCAACAGCATTCCATATCCAAGCTTTGTCTTCGATACCGAATCTTTGCCGCATGGCTGAGGGCGACGCCAGTAAAGAATCCATTGAGCTCCAATGATGGAGACAACAGTATTGCAAAGAGGGAAGCAAGGCTGCGCCAACTAGTTCGGAAGCTTTGGGAGATTGGGCAATCAAATTCGATGACGCAAGAGGGGAGTTTGGTACCGGTCGTTTTTGACCATCAGATGCTACTGGTATCTGACGTTCTAGAGAAATACAGAAATTTCCATATATATGAGATTTTAAGACAATAAAAAATTATTTACGAAGCAGTTCCACATGTTCTTGGATCAACACCGCAGCGTCTTCTAGTTCAATCGCTCCTTGGAAATGGTTTTTGTAGCACGTTTGCAACGACCGCACAACTTGTTCCCCAGGTACTGGTTCTTTCTTCTGTTTGGTGGCTAAAAGTCGGGAAATGGAATGTCTGTAAGAAAGCATGGCAGCGTCAGCACTCCGGCCTAGCATCCTAAACACAAACTGTTACAATCACAATTTTATATCAGGGCAACTAACGTAAGAAAGTCCAAGGAGGTTGTGTAATCTTCTTTGGCTAGCAATACGCTAAGATATTGTTGACAAGCACTAGGCTTGGCAGCCAAAAGTCGGTTAAATAACGTTGATTTGAGGGATTTCTGAAGGTAAAGTGCGACCTGCAACAAAAGAAAACATAAATTAGTCAAAATAAAGCGAGAAAAAATAAGTATTTGTGAAGTATACAGCCGTCAGGGCGTCGCCATCACCCAGAGCCACTGCTTGATCCAAAAGCTCTTGTTTTTGTTGTACACTCCGGAAAAGATTCAAATTGCATGGCCGGCTGAGCATCAAATTTAACACTGCTTCTCGTGCAGAAGGGTTTACTGTCTGTGTAAATCCCTTTCGTTATTTACGTTTCTCACTGAAGTCTTTACTTAAGATTGATTGATCTCTAGGACATGGTTATATTTACCTGGTGGCCAATATTTGTTACCAAATTATAATTTCTTGGTTCAAGTAAAGCGGGGTGTGGCGTTGTGCTTATCCCACTGCTTCCAGAAGCAAGGCTATTTAGCGATGATGTTGAAGTGGAAGGCTTCATTTTTTGTCTTTGGTCTCCAACAAAGTTTTCCCGCAGTTGTTGAGACAGTTTGGCGGTTTGGTTAAACGAAACACCAAAAAGTCCCGATTCATCCTGAAAGTACAAGGTAAACATGAAAGGTATTTATCAAAATTAAGTTAAAAAATGAATAAACAATTAGAACTTGCCTCATCGTTTTCATTGAAGCTGAATCCTTTCATACTTGAAGTGTTCCAAAAATCCTCATCGTCCCCATTGGCCATGATGACTAACTTTAATTGTCGTCAGCCACTTCAATCTTCACTAGCCAGATTAGATTAATTCATTATAATTAAAGCAAACTTTCAGTTTACCTTACAAGTAACTAACTATAACGAATACCGGAGTAAAAGTTTCCCGCTATGGCTTTCACTCATTAAATATTTCACTGTTGTTTACATCTACTCCAACTACAAGTTTTCGTGTGGTTTTGACTTTTTATTGGCGGCTATAACATTCTTATTGGCTAGAATATCAAAGCCAGTCCTTGATTGGCCTTCCAGTTTTCACAAACGACGCCTCCTACCATGCTGCACTTGTTGACTTACATTTGACTAATCCTGAGCTAGAAGAGTAATCTCATTTTAATTATAACTTGAAAATTCAAATTGTAATCAATTTTGTTATTTTAGAGAAGGATGGTTGGCTTCTTTGTTGATGGACCAACGGCGTCGAAACGTCAACGCCCTGATCCATATACAATACAAATGGGGCGTGGGACACAAACTTCCACGCCACGACCTGCGGTGGAAGCTAGTTTGACAGCTAATGGATTGAGAAAAGCCAAAACAGTCCACTTGGAAACTTTTGCCTGTTCTTTAAAAAGTTCCAGTAGTACTTTAGATGCCTGCCAGTCAGAGAATAGCAGTGTACCGCCGTCCAACTCGGAAGAGGAAGTTCGTACACGGAGTCAGCGATACTTGCGTACTTACGACCTTTTAAACGAAAGCGGACTCTTAGGAGTCTATACACAAACAGCAGACATGATTAAGAAAAACCGGGAACTCGATGTAGAGATCCAAAGCCTGAAAGAGCAAACTGCAGCGTTTGTTCAATCAGTTCTTTCCAATCCTGAAAATCGACATTTTACTCCTTCCGTCTTTAAGTACACAACCAATAACAAAATTAACACATCGTGAGTTCCGGCCCTTTCGAGAGACAATCAAGTCGCGAACTTAAGAAATTTGAATACGTGATGAAGAAAAACCGCGCAAATTGGGTTCCTTAGGCTTGCCATGCATTTGGTCTCCTTTTGTAACTTTTCCCATGAAGTTTCCATTCTAGGGCTATGCATGTTCTGACTCTCCTATGCACAAATTATGTCAATAAGAATATGTCAATAGGAATACAAAGCACGGTATTCTATTATATAACTACCGAACGAAAAGTCCACCACTTTTTTAATCTCTTCCAGCTTGGACTCCAGAAAATGGACCCTTCTCCGCAGCCTGGTTATTTCTGCCTTCCGCGCGGCACATAATTGGCGTCTTTTCTTGGAAATGGCTTGAAATTTGGCTAACTTGGCTTTCACATGCTCTATAGTCTGAGGCGCGGACGGTTCAAGTAGAGGAGTGGTTGAGGAGGTCACGTTAGGCTCTCTTTCGCGTTCTTGGTCTCCAAAATAGACGGCCAAGTCCTTTCCCAGGCCCATAGCCTTGCAGTACTTTAAGCCTGCAGATCGAGGCAACGAGGTTGAGCTGGGACAGGTTTCGTCTTCATCGTCGTCATCTTCAGAGGAGGAACCCGTTGAATACAAGTCGATTTCGCCATTACACGCACTACTAGGTTGTTTATGAGCATAGTCATGACAATGCAACGCCGCCGCAGCTGCTGCTGCTGCAGAAATGAGATTACCAGCTGGAGGTACTGGATTGTCGCCTGGGACGCTCGTCTCGTCCCCTGATCGTGACTCAATTTCTTCCAGTTCGTTTTCAGGACCAGGAGATTCAAGTTCAACTGGAGCTGGAAGTCCCTGTCGTGGTCGAAAAATGACGGGGTCAAATATGGTTGGAATACTGCCCGCTTTGAGTCGCTTTTTGAATCCGTCCGCCCCAATCGTGAAGCAGTCGTTAGTGAAGTGTGCTGAACAGATCACGTCGTACTTTTTTATTGGTAACCAAGTTTCCTTCCATCTCATTGCGTATAACCATCTTACGAACAAATCTTGCCCACTAGGGAGCTTATGAAAGGATACTTCCACATCGGCACGATATCTGATCCCACATTCTTTGTAAATACATTTCTTAATGCCCATATCTAAAATAAAAAGTAAAACGTAGCTTAATATTTGCAGTATTTAGTACAATAGAACCGCTTACTTGTTTTTCTAGACCAATCTCAAATTTCCCTGCACAACATGCCATGCAAATTTAAAAATCGACATCGAATTATTTACTTACCGTCGATTCTTTTAACGAAATCGATTACTTACTTACGATAATTCTTAAAGAAAACGAAGCAATGAGTTTTGGTTTTGTGCATTGCTAAAAATATAAGCTTCTGAAATCAGGGCAGACAAAATAATGCTCGAGTTTATCAATACTTTCCAAGTTTTAGGCTAGATTGCGGTAGTTTACATTCATAGAAGGTAATTTTCTTTAATTGTTTAATAAAGTGTGGTAGTTTTCTTGAATCTTCACAAGCATCGATGGTTCAGTGGTAGAATGCTCGCCTGCCACGCGGGCGGCCCGGGTTCGATTCCCGGTCGATGCAATTTTTTGGGGTGTAAACATTGCAAGTCGTTTACCCAAATTTCTATAAATTTAAAGGTTTGGACCAAATTCAGCTCCTGTACAGTTATGGAAGGTTAATTTTTCAAGCATCGATGGTTCAGTGGTAGAATGCTCGCCTGCCACGCGGGCGGCCCGGGTTCGATTCCCGGTCGATGCACATTTTTTGGGGTGTAAACATTGCAAGTCATTTACCCAAATTTCTATAAATTTAAAGGTTTAGACCAAATTCAGCTCCAGTTCAGTTATGGAAGGTTAATTTTTCAAGCATCGAGCGTTCAGTGGTAGAATGCTCGCCTGCCACGCGGGCGGCCCGGGTTCGATTCCCGGTCGATGCACATTTTTTGGGGTGTAAACATTGCAAGCCATTTACCCAAATTTCTATAAATTTAAAGGTTTAGACCAAATTCAGCTCCAGTACAGTTATGGAAGGTCAATTTTTCAAGCATCGAGCGTTCACTGGTAGAATGCTCGCCTGCCACGCGGGCGGCCCGGGTTCGATTCCCGGTCGATGCACATTTTTTGGGGTGTAAACATTGCAAGCCATTTACCCAAATTTATATACTTTTGAAGTTTTACAACAAATTCAACTCCTGTACAGTCATGGAAGGTTCTTTTTATAAGCATCGATGGTTCAGTGGTAGAATGCTCGCCTGCCACGCGGGCGGCCCGGGTTCGATTCCCGGTCGATGCAGACTTTTTTGGATGTAAAAATTGCAAGCCATTTACCCAAATTTATATACTATTGAAGTTTTACAACAAATTCAACTCCAGTACAGTCATGGAAGGTTCTTTTTCTAAGCATCGATGGTTCAGTGGTAGAATGCTCGCCTGCCACGCGGGCGGCCCGGGTTCGATTCCCGGTCGATGCACATTTTTAGTGGGTGTAAAAAAACTGCAAGTCATGTCTCTAAATTTCTTGTTATTTTAGTTACAAAATGGAGCTCGTTAAAAAACAAGTACAGAAACGTGGTTTCCTGGCAAAACGTGCAGCCCTCGGCAGTTTCTGCGACGTGCGATTGCTTGCCCCAGATCTCCATGAACTCGGAGAAAGCGAATGGTTCGCTAACGACAATATGGTGACCCTCGAAATTGGCACAAGCAGCACCGAAGTCGATAGGGCTGTGGAGAAAGCCCTCTACGATATGGACGCCGGAGAACGCAGCGAGTTCGAATGCCCCTTGTCTGAAGGAGAGCACCGATGCTTTCTTATCGAGTTTCTATCAGTGACCAACTATAAAGCAATTTATGAATGGACCAATGAAGAACTACGCAGTAAAAGTGAAGAGTACAAGAATCGAGGACGAGATTTGTTTGAATTAGGCAGACACGTGGACGCCTTTCATTACTACTCTCGTTCTTTGAAACTCATGCTTTGCTTCCAAGCCAAAAACGACCACCGGCCTGATACTCATCTTATGGACTCACTTTATGGCAACCTGGCTCTCTGTCACTTAAAACGCAATAATTATGAGCAAGTGATTTACTTATGCAATAAAGTTTTGTCGATGTCAGTGGATACATCGAAACACGTCAAGTTTCTATACAGGAAAGGTGTGGCTCTGGGTGGCTTACGTCAGTTCTCCGAAGCGTTGGAGATCATGCGAGCAGCAATCCGCTTGGAGCCTAACAATAAAGCCGTGATGCAAGAATGCCACAAATTCAGAAAAATTATAAAAGAACAAGAAGCGCCCTTGAAAAAAGGAATGCAAAAGATGTTCGGAAACGTGTGAACATACACTTCTTTACAATTAAGAAACAACGGCAATAAAAATGGGAGATGACGTCAAAAACGGCTTAAATATTCATAAAAAATTCGTACTTGAGCTACAATTTCCAAGATGCAATGTAAACCAGCTCGCGAGTATGTTGTGCGTACACCTAAAACAAACTCAATATACATGATCATGATAATAAATTTGATCTACCATACCACTTTTCTCCCATAATTAAATTAATTAAAAAATGTTATTTATTCAATACGTTCGAACAAAAAGTTACAGTCAGGGTAGATATTGGCAATGCATATAAATACATTTTTTGTTTTTAAAAAAGTCAAAAGACGGCATTTTAAACAGAACAGCAGGGTTTCATGATTTACTGGTCATATTTATGGGAGAAAAGATCCTATCATCTAACGCAGGAACTTACCTCCACCTCGTGACTTCCAGGTGAAACAAAATAGCGTAGATTATTAGCCTTGGAGCCCAAAACTGATAAGCTGGTCTCACTCGATCTCGACGTGCTACAAGAACTTCTAAACAATAAATAACGAGTTTAAAAGAGATAAATAAATGGACACATAACGATTTACTTACGTGCTATTCTCTCCGAAGAACTCTGTAATGCGACTTTGTGAACCATCTTCAATCAGCGCTGGACGGTACGGTGCACGTCTTGAAGTTCGAGCTTGGAACCGCCCCCGCCCACGTCGAGCGACTGCCCGTGGTGAAGGCCTGGCTGGCAATCTTTCTCTAGGAACAGGTTGAGGTGTAGGGACCATTGGAGCTTCGTTTTCGGAATCAGAATCAGCAACGCCATCCACATCAACCTGTGAAGCAATTTATGCAAATTCAGTAAAACTCATAACCAAAAACAACGCAAACTGATCAACCTACCTCAACGTCACATTCTGGCCCGCCTACTTTTGGTTCCGTTGTAACTGGTTGCGTTCGTGCAGCAGGCGAAGTAGGTGTTTCCTGTGCTGCTGAAAGTCCAAGAACCGAACCTTCGCCGGGTTCAGTGTCAACTGTGCAAACCTGACAAGTCCATTGAGTAGTGTTCCAGTTTAAGCTCCCGCACGCGATATGTATCCCTTGCGACCCGCAGCAACTACATAACAGCAATTCCCATCGCCTAAAGAAGGAAAAAATTTTTATCAGCGAACAAAAACTTGTAATTAAGGACTTACGATCCTTCCCCATCATATTTCCTGCCTTTTGGACAATAACAGGGTTTAGCATCACAGGTTGAATGCCGCTCTAACAACTCCTGGAAAGCATTCGGCTCGCGTTCCCATGATGCATCTCTAAACAACGTACAAACATGGGATTTAACATAAACTTGAAAATGCTAAATTCAGAATAAATATAAAGCTAAATTCAGAATATAAATATAAAGCTAAATTCAGAATATATATAAATAAAAATAAATACTGGAGGGGGATGTGGATTCCATAATACAGCATAGCTCGCTTAAATTTCTCTTGGTTATTGCAAAGCGGACATCTAAAGAAATAGCCCGCGTTAAGCGCCAGTCTCTAGAGAATACAAAACGAAAGAGCACAGCAAATTAGCCCTTTTGCAAATGTACTCAAAGAAAGCTTACCTGAAGGCAGTCGCGGTGAAAAAAGGCACTTCTTTTACAGCAAGGAGCCCACAAGACTTCCGGGGAAGCTTTAGCTTCAACATCTTCTAAGCAAATAGGACACGACGCTGAAGAAGTATCGATATTTGTTGGACATTTGGTTTTGCTTGTCCATCGCCGGACATTGCCATTTCCACTAACGCAAACCTTCTGTGAAGGCCTATGGCTGATGCAGTACGACCTAGAAGCGATATCAACAATGAAGCGTATAGCTTGCGTATAGTTTTTTTATACTTATGTACTTGAAAGTATCGCAGAACTGGTGCAAAGAGCCATTATCCATACCACAAAGCAGGTGAAAAGATCTACGGCACTTTCTATCACAGCAACCCACAGTAGCGCCTTTTTTTTTGCAGTAATAGCAAATCTGAAAGGAGACATAAGTATTACAGGAACTTTCGAGCAAGGATTTTGTGAATACTTACAGCCTTTTGTCCTCTGTTGAGTTCATTCCTCAGGTCTGGAACAAGAAAACCCAGTATACCTTCGTCATCTTTTCCCTGCTGTAGCAACGCCGATGCGAATAGCTAGAATGTATAATTATTGTAGGATTTAGCCTTTAGAATATAGAAAAATGTTGAAAGTAAAGAGTAAAAACGCAAACGTACCAGACAATAATAGTGTGCTACAATTTTTCCATGCACGTAGAACTTTCCATATTTGAGCTCATTGTCGTCTTCTCGTAGACAAAATACACACTTTTTGTTTGAAAGTGCCAATTCTTTCACGGTTTTTAAGGAAGATTCCATGTTTTAATAGCTACTGATGTTGTCATACTTTTCGTATATTTTTTTTATTTTCCCCAGTTTCTTTTTGTATAAACAGTGTAATCCTTCACTTTACGGCAAAATTTCTGGACTAATCCATATCACTATAAGAAAAATATTTATCTTTTCTTCCAGAACAAGGCCGATGCGAACGGATAAACTGTTCAATCAATCATGCAATCAGCTTGGCTACAATGGATAAATCCCCGCCATAAGCCGCCATTCAAAACTAGGACGTATCGATTTCGACCAGAAATTGAATCGTTCAGCTTGAAAGCAGTAATACCGATTTAATGGCGCTTAATTCAAATGCAAGTAAAGTAAAAATAACTTCTGAAAACTGTGCCTCTGCTCTGAATCTGTTCGTGCTATCAATACAATGTGCTTGTTGAGCTTTTGATCGGGTTTTTGTTATCACTCAAGGAACGTATTATAGTAAACGCCTTAGTCATAACCCAAAAAGAAATTCCTCTCTTTTTATGGTAGAAACTGGAGAACATCACACAAAGCAAGGCCAAAGTCCAAGCCGGTTCCAAGACCATTCTCATTCAGGTTGCCCGGAGTAGCCTTGACTGTTCTATGGCTGGGGCTTTTTCGTTCGTATCGTGCGAGTCCTGATAGCTGGGGCTTTGGGCTTTATGCATGTTGGTTAGGTTAGTTAGTCGATGGCGGAGAGCGGAGCGCACCGGAATCGCAGAGTCTCTTAGGCGATCTCATATATGCAGAAGAGCTTGGATTTAATTGCACGTCAAGGAGGCGTGGGCGTTACTTTGGTTGCACAAGCGTTGTGAGTGGGTTTCAACGTGTGTAACGGACAAACTTGCTAGCAAATTAGCTTCTAAACCGCCAGGTGTGAAGACAGGTGAGAGACCAAAATTGTGCTGCGTGCTTACGGTGCTACTAGACTCTGCCCCAAAGGCACCTTTTCAACACTGAACCTTCAACAAGTTAAAAAAAAAAACATAGACTTATATTCGCAACTCGCCCAGAACTTTTACAAGTAAAATGCGTCTCATCTAAACAAAGAAGAACCAAAAAACTAACATCATGGGACGATTTCATGCTGTCGTCTTCCTTCTATTGGCAGCCACAGGTAAAAATACCCCCAAAAAACACAATTATTGCACAATATTTTGAGGAAGTGGCGAAATTTAGACGAATTCTAAAAATATAAAACCCCTTTTCCACTGATTGAAAACCTTATCACGTTTCTCCCCTTAATTGGGCCATACAGGTGAGATAAGACGTTATCAAATTCCCAGAAGATGAATGTTATTTGGCTTAGAGGAATTTGGCATCAATACAAACCGCACATTGCTTTCCCATGAATATCCCATTTATAAACTGATAAAAAAAAATACCAATCAACCCATTTACTCGATGCGATGCGAGGATTGGACGGTCCACTCATTTCCAAAATAAAGATCCTTCGCCACATCACACCATTGTTAGCCGAGATACGTTCGTTAAGCTTTACCTATCTCGACTTGTAGCGATGACGCTATATACCTATCAGTCTTGCATTGTCCTCTTTAGCAAACAGCGTATCGTAAATACAGCCCAACTGAGGGGGCTCTCGCACCCATCCGTCATTATCATTCACAATTCTTTTTCGTTCCCTAATCTCCCCTTACACTTACAAGCCCCTTCCACAAAGAAGCGAAGTTTTTTTTTCTGTAAATCTTATGTTTTTCGTTCTCCGCGCATAGCTCCGATGTTTTTCCGCTTGATTTCTTCTTTTTCTTTTGTTGTTGTCAAAAGAACGATTACCGGTCAATTATATACTTTCCGTTTCATAGCACGAAAAGAAAACGTTGCTTGGAACAAGTCTTAAGTAAATGTTTGCATAGGCATGCTACGAGAGTAATAGATATAGTTACATAAGCGTGGACTTCGATCAATGGAAAGGAATGCGAAGTGAGAAAGCCACACATGCCAATAAGTACTTCCATATAAGACCCTTCCACGCGACGACAAATATGCATGCATGCATGTGCACATGTTATGTTAGATCTTGGGCATTCAAAACCGAAAAACCAAGAAGTGAGAAGCTTTTTGAAGAGCAAACGCGGAACGCTATGTTCTCCCGTTCCCTCTTTTCCAAAAGAGCGCGTATTTCCCCTAATAGAAAATACATCTATAAGCGCTGCTGCTGCTCTGCTGCTGCTGCGACAGCCCCCAACTATGCTACATAGCCTTGAGCCTCTACGACGCCACTAGAAACTCTACCAAATTATTCGGCGCCGGAATTCCGCCCTGCACATGAATAATGACGTAGGTGCAGGGTTTCGGAGCCCCGTTCCTTAAAACTGCCATCCAAAGTTAGCGAGAAAAACACAAAAAACAGTAAATAACAAGTGATATCCCAATTTTTATTCTTCTCCAGAAATAGCAAGGGCCAAGTTTTAATGCGGATGAAAAAGAAGACTATTTTAGCAACAGCAAAAGCTAAACTTTACTCCGGAGCTCGGTGTTAAACACACGCCGTAGATAAACTAACACCCGGTTTCCTGAAACAAAAATATAAGCATTCCTTAGGAAAAGCAAAAGAACATTTCTATATAGCGAAAGGGATCACTCGCTTTGTAAAGCATCAGCTTCTTCATACAACACCAAACCTGGGATTCCCGGATATGACGATGTGTCGTTCGGGAAGAAAAGCCCAAAACAAAAAACGAAAGAAAGAGCTTTTACACAAGAGATGCCTTACCATAAGAATGGCGATGAAATTTAAGCTGCGGCTTAAGTGCTGCGCACCTAGTTGGAAAGCAGTCTAAGCAAGGTTATGCTCCGCAATCAAATTGCCGGTAAAGTATGTGTGCCAGGTCCGAGTCGGGGAAAGCTATTTTGGGCGACGACATCGACGTCTGCTGAATGCGGTAAGATGAAGATGGGTGAGGGCAACCCCCTGCAATCGTTGCCAAAAGTGTATTCCCCCAATCCTCTTTTATCTGTACTCTACACTACAGCCAAGATTCACATAGAAGGAGAAAGGAAAACAAAAGTAAATACTGAGAGAGGTTTTGATTTGATTAGAACACAATTGGAATTGAAGTCAAAGGTATTTTTTTATTTTTTACTAACTGTCGTGGACCTGTACTTATTGCAGGTTTGAGCGTATGCCAGCGCTCTTGCATGTCTCATGGAAAAATGGTCCCGGACGGAGCAGAATGGAATAAGCCTGATGGCTGCGGTCACTGCCAATGTCGTAACGGGGTGACAGCGTGCGGAGATCAACAGGCCCACACAGAGTGTCCAGACGTGAGCCATTGTAGCTACGCAACCTTATCTCCTGGTCAGTGTTGCCCGGTCTGCGCAGGTAAATCACAATCCACTTCCGTTTTGGCAAAGTCCCATTCATAAGACGCCATTTCTGTTTCCTTTTTTTTTTTTGGTATTGCGGGGCTGGGTCTTTTAGGTTGCCTTTCGTCATCCGGCCGAAAGGTGAACATAAACGAAACTTGGCAAGAGGATGATTGCAAGACGTGCTCCTGCCACATGGGAATAATCCAATGCCAAATGCCATATTGCAGACCTGCACACTGTGCCAACCCTCGCAGTGTGCCCGGCGAATGTTGCCCAGTCTGTGATGGACAAGAAGGTGCGAGCTTTCATTCTTTTCTTTTATTATAAAAAAAAAGGTTTTCTTCACCCGGACGGGATTCCAGAGAGTGCATGATCTTGGGTGCATCACTGAACACACAACAGTCTCATTATAGCTCGATTAAGGAAATTCCGTTGTTAATGACTCCCATTCTTCCCGTCTAGACAACTGCAACTGTCAATACGGGCGCATCGTAGATCCTTCGGGGCGTGAATCGTGTCAATGTCGAACTTCCCCGCCGTACACCTCTGAAGGTAAATATACGATACGTCTGGCATAGCAGCTTTCACAAACGTTTAGCCAATAAGACCAATAATTAAGACAATAAGATCAAGCCCCGCCCTTTGGATTTGTTTAGGAACGGTGAGCAGTTTTTGTAAAGCTTTACGGTGCCACAAACAGTGTTTGCATGGCTATAAACTGGATGCTTTAGGATGTCCTACATGCAGATGTGTTTTTTGCCCTCCTTTACAAGATTGCAGTCTCATGTGCCCACTGGGCTTAGTACACAACCAGCAAGGGTGTCCTATCTGCCAATGCCGAGGTAAGACCGTTATCTGATCTCAAGTTTCCGGCTGAAATCCTGATTTTCTTTATTTTTGTATTTCATTCCTTGCAAATGTTTGAATCTTTGAAGAAGACAGTACATCGGACATGTTTTCGTCGTCTACACCATGGCAATCCCCCCCTTCTGACGGCAGATGCACATCGGCCAACCGCACTTATAACGACGGAGATGATTGGGCCTTGGATAGATGCACTCACTGTGTATGCAAAAGTGGACAAGCGACTTGCACTGAGACAGTGTGCACAGTAACCTTGCATTGTGCCAGCCGCGTCTACGTTCCCGGGCAGTGTTGTCCCATATGTGGAGGTAATATAAATCTAAATAACCGTATCACACTAAGGACGCTCCCATTAAACAGCGAAACCTTTTGCCGTTTGCAGATACGACTCCAATTATTAACCGCCAAAGTGACTATGGAACAAAAGGCACTGCCACTCCTAGTAAGTGTGTTCGTTTTGATGCTTTCGTTTGCAAAGCGCGAAAATAGTTATAATTCTAATTTTTCTCGATTTCCGTAGATGGAGAGGAGAGTAACGTTCTGTTAACGGCAGTATTAGTCTGCGTATCGGTCATATTTGGCCTATGCTTGGTTGTCTCCATTTTGTCGCTCTGTTTCATGCGGCAGTGCAAACGTAGTCTTCGAGATCAACACGAAGCTGCCGTTTGCTTGACTTCCGTACATAATCGTCCCAAGTCGATTAATTTGGACCACCACTTCCGTCAAATTTGCCACACCTATAGGTAAGACAAAGGTTTTCGTATATCTGGAATAGAAAAGCCGCGACCGCATACTTAATCTCGGTAAATCCTTGTCAGTGAAACACACGGCGCCAATATGAATAACTTTTTGAAGCCGTTAGATAAAGTACCAAATGATAAGAATCTGGTCAACAATAGCGACCCAGCTGAAGTGTGCAAGTTATTGGGGTCCTGCCCTTGACTCTTCTTATTACTATATACTTAAGATGTATCTCCCGATTTCTTGTTTGTTTTTGAGAAGCTAGCGAAAGTTGAAAACGGCTTCAGACCTGGTACCAGTTTGTAAATATATATCTACCATTTCCCTATATTTCCCGAGCTACTATTCCTTCGTTTCCTTTTGTCGATATATATACTTGGGTGGGATGTTGAATTACAAAGTATTTGTTATACTTAAATAACACTGAACCCAAAGCGGGGAAGCCCAACTTATCAGTAAACAAACTCGAATGCCAACACATTCATGACAGGGTGAAATGTGTTTCTATGTGTGATCTTAAAGGTCAGGAGAAGTGAACCTCGTCCTGATGCATCACCGAAGCAAAGTAGATAATATTGACTCCTGTAAGATGGAAACACGATCGATAAGCAAAAGGTAATTACGTTTAATAGCGCGAGACTGGGAAATTGCGCAACGACAAGGAAAGTTTCTGATGATCCCTTAAGCAACATAAGCTCTGGCTTGCCAAGAAGGTGTAGTAACAACAAGCAAAGTTCAGAGACCACCGCTTAGTCATATCTGTCCACATTTGCACACTTTTGGTTCGCTGTGTGCTGTAAGGGGCAGGTAGAAGCAAAAGATACAGTTTTTTCCTTGCAATTAGATGTGAAAGTGGTGATTCCGGCAATACAACACACTTCAACACAATGCAATTTAATACTTAAACAATCGCGAAACGACCCAAAAAAACCATTCGCCCGGTCAGCTGTTGTCACTATAGTTAACATTGGTAGGACCTATACCAGCAGTAGTTGTTTTACTTTGATTTTCTTCTGACAACTTTACAAAAATGGTAGAAGAATTCTCCTGAGTTGACATTGACATAATAACAAGATTCTTTTAGAAAATGCCGGTAGTTACGAGACTTTTTAATAATTTGATAGGGGAAATTGATCGTCTATTATCATTCTGCAAACTGTGACAGAGGTTGATAATAAGGGTTTTACAATTTTAGGAAATTAACAAGAAACTTCTAAAGCTTTCGTTCAAACTTTAATCAAAGTACAGTCGTAATTAAAGAACGCTTAAGTGCAAATCGAATAATCACAATCAACGGTTATTTTACTGTTTTAGATACTAATGAACCATTATTTGGAATTCATTTCGCTTAAATTCACAATGGATACATTCTTTTTCAACTCTTGAACCGGGCTGACGGAAGTTGGACCTAATCTCAAGTGCTATTACACGACGAAATTCAGTGAGGTCATCTTTCGCCTGAATTTCACCTGACTCCAAGTTGAGTCACCGTCTTCAGTATAGCCAGCTTCGTTACATCAATTATACAAAGCAAACATATGACTTCTACTTTTTTCATGCTCAGAATTTCATTTATTTTCTGATATTTTTGTACTATTATATACCTTATCTAAGAGAACTTTTCATGTAAACTACAAATACAAGACTGTCATCATGTCCCTACGTGTAAACTCGTGACGTCACGCAGAAAAACAAAACTGTACGAACTTTGGAAAAATAAAAGAAAAAACTATTAGACACAAAATTTTTAACCAAAGGTAATTATCGTTAAGAAAAGAGGCTCTATTTGAATTCGTTAATAAACTATAGTCGATAATAACAATATTTGGTACATTTGCCCTCAAAAAGCACGAAAGAGAAGTTGAAATATGGTCATCTACACAAGGTGTCAGCACATGGCAGGCAAGTTGCAAAACAAAATTTTGAATAATTCCGCTTTTGCATTACTGAAAGGCAATTTGAAATAAAAATTTCCAAGCTTGCAAGAAATTTATTACACTTAAGGCTAATAATATATACAGTCCTTAAGTTAAAGCCTAGGTAGGGCAGTTTTTATATGATTGAGAAAAGGCGGAGTTCCTGAAATGGATTTGCTTCCGCTATCTAATCAAATTAGATAATAAAAAGTCGCATTCCGCAACAAAACACAAATGGAAGCCAGAAATCGAAGAGAGAGCCCACACGGATCAAATTCATTCTTGCTGCATTTTTGTCTAATTTCAGTTTTTAACTGTGCAAACTGAACCAGGTCGTATTTAACATTGTATGTCTGTGTCTAATACACTGAAACATTGTCGTTATTTCTATGTATGTTATGAAATTGTCGACGTCAATTCTTTTTGTTCTCCATTAAAATCACGATTCCATTTGATACCACTTCTTCCAGCTGCGTCGCAACCCCCCCCCCCCCTCTCCCACCCCCCTCTAGAAACCTCGGCGTGACTTTTAAACTTCCTCTCTTGCCTCCAAGCTATATCTTTCTTACCTTGGCATCCATTAATGGTCATCCTTCCCCTCTTTGTTACCTGACTTTTACAGCCGGTGTTGCTGATGAAGCCTTCGTGGTGCATTCTTGCTCTCCATCTCAAATCTCCAGTTCGCCGTTGCATCTAGCCCAAGTCGCTGCTCTTTCGCAAAAGCTCGCCTCTATTCTTCCTTAAAGGCTTTACCTGTTAACTCGGTTAAATTACGTTCACCTCCACGAGTTTATTCAGTATCATACCGAATTATTGTGGGATTACCGTGCTGTCATCTTTCTAATCGCAGATTCCTCAACTGCAGGTATTCATTGTCGAAATTGTTAAAGAAAGCAAGCAAGTTTTCGACTTCGGTCTCGTAGTCGTGAGAGCTGTCAATGTTGCGACTTCATCTCACCTCACTTGCAATTGTTCGTCCAATGCGAGCTGTGTTACGCACAAATTATGGTTACCAAGAGCAAGAGTTACTCAGAAGCGCAAGTTTTTTTCTTTTCTTTTTAAAGGAGAAACCCTCCAGGCTAACCACCTGAGTAGAAAACGAAAGCTCCTTTTTTCGTAATCCTTAATACATCCGTCCAGGTACATAGCCGTCTCACCTGGAGGCAAACGAAAAAACTTTGACTTGGAAGGAACTGTTAAGAAGTTGAGACCCCATCAGGTGCACTAGGAGATGCAAAGGGGCGTAAGTCTTCTTACTGCCACACCTTGGGTTCTCCTCCTGTGTATACACTCTCTAAGATCGCAAAGGTAAGACCGGCAAGAACGAGAGGAAAAAAGATGTAATAACCCTTATGGGACAACTCGAGGGCTTCTTTTGATGACTTGCATATATAATGAAGCAAACGACCAACGACCATGTAGTATTTTTTTTTACAAGCTGATTTTTAGATTTTTTCCCCCTGCTTACGTTTCTTTTTCTTGCACTTTGCATTTGCCCCTCAGTTTTTATTACAAGTTACAAGCAGATTCGGCTGCTCATTTGCTTGCTGTAGCCAAGGTAACCTAAAAGTTGTTTTCAAATGGTTACGATTTGTTACAGTGCACGCTAAAACTATAGCAGGCACATTAAAAAACGCTTATTATCATTGTAATCAGTATACTCAGTCACCCGAGCTTTTTTCCCCAATACCACAAAGGTGTCGCTTTTCTCACCCTTGCCACCCTATTGATGTTTGTAAATAAGGAACCATTGTCTATTCGCTTGGTACGTTTGTCGGATTACCACCGTCACCGAGGCATTTGTTAAACTTAAAGGGCTGTATTTGTCTAACATAGACACTCATGCGAAACATATGGCCATCAACAAAACATCGTTGTTTTCCATTGTGGAAGAGGAATAAATAAGCAGATCGGCAGAGAAACGTGTGGCCTTGCCCAAATCTTTCGAAATCTCGAGTTCAAATCTTGCCTCCCATTCATCAACCTGGTTCTCTGTTTAGACAGCGAGTTCGAAGACCTTCTCGGGGTGTCTCTTAGATTCCTTAAACCAGTGCATTGCAAGCCTCTTATGCTCTTACGCAACAATCATTCAATCGCTCTCTATTGAGTCCAAAAGCCTTCAGCAATATGCATTTTCCATCCTAATTTCTTAGCATGACCCGTTCAGCGTCCAAGAGAGAGAGAGAAGGCATAGCGGTGTTTCTTATCATTGTCTTAATGATGATGGCAGCGAATAAATTTGCGAGGTTAAACTCAGGTCCGCTTTCCCCTTTGCGAATCCATTTGGCTGGGGGAGATGACATTGCGGCTCTTATGGCTGTTCTGTTGTAGTAAGAATATAGACGTAAACCGATGGAGCCATGAAAACCTCTTACTGAGCGGAACGTAATATTGCCTTAACTGATCCTTTCACTGCCAATATCACCACACTTGAAAGCTTATCGTGGAACTTTTCCTTCTAGACACTGTTCAAGTATACACTTTGTCTATATGTCGATCCCATCCTTTCTGATCATCGGTTCGGTTCGTTCACCCAAACTTCCAACTTGGCAAGGATTGGTTGATTTCTTTAATATATCCTGATTTATATGGCTTTTTACGGCTCCCATAAGGGTCCGTTCGGGAAACTGCATGTCTCTAAGTTTTCACGTTCATTGGGGAAACTATGTAATTTATTGCTTGACTGGCTCCAAGGGACTTATTGTAGCACCCGAGGTACAGGCGGAATAGTCGGTATTATGGAGTTTTGTTTTGGTTTTGAGTGATTCGATGATTGTCATCAGCGTCGAGGAAATCCCCGCTAAGGCTGTAGGGCAGCTCAGTGGCTTCAATTTGTATATCTTGTAACACGTCCTGACAAGTTGATGACCTTTTAAAGCGAGTTTCTTATGCAAATGTTTAGTAAGCTCAGGAAATGCATAGAAACTTGTCGGCGAAAGTTTGGCGGCTTAACTTGCCGTCAGTGTAATGAGATATTGGAAGGAAGTGTTACATAGACCCATGACTATGCTATTTGACTCTTCTGACGGTATTCAAACTGATTCTTTATCAAAAGTTTCACCGCCTTGAGAACTTTTACTTCGCTTGGATGATGGAACGTCTTTGTGACATGTTCGTCCAAGTTCTTACTTCCTTTTGCGAAATGAAATTGCTGAAAAACTTCTCGAATTTAACGTCTTATTTCTTCGGCATTATGATTACCTGCACGCTAATCGTTGTGGGTTTTCTACTTCCAGAGTGACTTGCAGATGATTAACAACCTGGTTAAAGACCAAATCCTCTGAAGCGATTTTGCTACATTACTTTTCGGAGTGCGCTTAATGCGTTTCAACTGGGGACCTATTTGCCAACCTTGAGTGATTGCAGCCTGCTGGATATTACAGTATAACCATGAGAGAAGAAGATTTCGAAATTGCCCTGAAGGTACATAGCAATTAAACGGATAAAAATCGTGTTGTTGTCATGTAGGGTATTCCTAACCTTTTTTCCTCAACGCCTGTACATGTCTATTACACCTCTTAACCTCCCGCGTATTTAAGTAATAAGCGTTTATGGAAAATATGAGTACAATAGGGGGACACCGTGAAGTGTGGAGTTGTACTGTACATACAACGGTTGATAGTATGTTGGAAAAGGGTCCAATTCCACTCCCATTCGCAATTGAGATAATTGCCGTGCTGCAGAGTACTCCGTGAGGTTAAAAGCGTTTGAAATTGAGGAAGGAGGTTAAAATCCGGGAAGTTTCGTTGCACGATTTCAAGTTTGGAAGGCAATTTGAGCGAATGCCCTCCCGCATAGCCACTGTACAGTGCATCCGCCTCATCCTGGGGAGTGGAAGATCACTTCGTCTCGTTTAAGAGTTTTTCTTATCCCGAAGGAATTCCAAGCTGGCTGAGCAAGTACCATATGGCGTTTGCACACTTCTTATATATGTTCAAGGGCAAGGCCAAGGAAGACTTCTTTTTTTTAATACAAGCATTGGCATGCACGAGTGCGTAGGAATGAATTTCTTGCGTTTATTGTACCTTTATAAGCTTGAAGCTTGAAAAATAAGTTCATAAAAGGAAGATTTAAATTAGGCATACATAGTTGAACTTAAAAGCAGCCCAGTGAAGTTTATAAAAGCTAGGTCCAATTGGAAATGAACACTTGTGAAATAGCCAACGGACAATTGGCGTTGGAAATGTGGCAATAAAAAGACAGTAAAACACCTACGCAGTTGCTTGTAAGCACGGGACCACAACGAGGCAATTGTCTCGAATTACGAAGATCCGGTATAATAGCTTGCACTATTAACGCTTGAATACATGTAGTTAGTTAGCCCTTTCCAAACGCTCGAGCTAATGGTTACCGTCAGCGCTTCATGCATTTGAAGAGTAAACACGCTAGGCTGAGTAGCTTCATGACCAGCTAAGGGCTACCATTAGCTCAGCGTTCGGGCAGGGCTAACGTATGAACTCATTCTCTGATTGGACTGGAATCTTCACTATGTTCACTTTTGTTTGAACACTACTTAACGCTCCAGATGTGAGACGTACGCAACCAAAATTCGTTTTTATATGCACTAAATGAATGACAACGGTTATGCTATAACTGCAGCAGCTGTCTAATTAATTCTACATGTTTTTCAGGTGGTGATTGTTGGAAATGGAGCAGTTGGCAAATCGAGCATGATTCAGCGTTTTTGCCGAGGCGTCTTTACCCGGGACTACAAGAAAACTATCGGTGTGGATTTCTTGGAACGCTTTATAACGTAAGAAATCCATTAACTGTTTTATTACATGGCATTGAGCATTTATATCTAGGGTCAATGCTGATGAAATTCGACTAATGTTATGGGATACAGCCGGGCAAGAGGAATTCGATGCTATCACCAAAGCATATTACCGTGGGGCACAAGCTGCTGTATTAGCCTTTTCGACAGTGGACAGAGCGTCGTTTGAAGCTGTCCGTAAATGGAAGAAGAAGGTCAGTTGAAAACATATGCAATGAAAAGCTCTTTCCTTGTACCCGGCACCCCTTTTTCTGACATTTTTCTTTTCCAGGTTGAGGACGAGTGTGGAGAGATTCCCATGGTAGTTGTGCAAAACAAGATTGACTTGATAGAACAAGCCGTGGTGGACGCGTAAGTTTTTTTTTCTCTGTTTGTTTCCGAAACGTGAGTAATACGTTATGCTTCATGTTATACAGGGAAGAAGTTGAAGCCCTGGCTCGTGATTTGCATTGCCGCCTGTATCGAACGTCCGTTAAGGAAGATTTGAATGTGAGCCAAGTATTCCATTACCTGGCCGAAAAATACCTTAGTCAATTGGATGCGCTAGAAGAAGAAAGTAACCTGTCTCCTAAAAGTATTACAATAGGTAATTTCGCCATTTTGGTTATCAAGTCCCGGAGGGCAAGACATAATTTCCATTCAAAATCATGCTTTATAGATTCCTTTATTCCACACACGAATGGTCTGCACGTTTCCAAGAACCGTTTTGAGCGTTTTGTTCGGCTTGCAAAACTAGGGCGATTGGATCGGGATACGATTCAATTAGAAAGCAAAAAGAAGCTGATGATCACGAAGAGCAAATTAAAAAACGCGTGCTCATTCCTTTAAAGAACATATTTGTAATCTTTTATTTGTAAAAACTGTATAAAAAGGGTATTTTTAATCGGTATATCTCCTATTCGTGCAGCTTGTGACTGTGCCAATCACGGATTTTGTAAACAGGACCCTGCTGTGCAAATTGTATTATGTTTTTAAAGTATAAAGGCGCAGTTAATCAACCCCATCATGATATACTGTACTGTACGTAACGCAATAAAGTAGACTTGTATAAACATGTGTAGTGCAACTATTGTTATATAGCCAATACGGTGTAACGCAGCGAATTCAGCCAATTATAGCTAGACAATGGGCTGATCTCGTACATTTTTAAATATGAATTATCTTATATAGAGGAAGCAAGCATGTCGCGTTATTTTTTTGTGTGGCTTAGCTCTTTGAGGGTTACTGTCGTGACCGAAATTTCGTGGAGCGAATCGAAACGAGCTGCAAAATGTACTATACCTTCCAAAAAAACCGAGTATAGGGAAACCACAGCGGGCTAATCCTTACCCGTGGGATTAATTAAAATTTGCTCGGTCGAACCCGCTCCTCTCTAAAACCAAACCAAAACTAAGGAAAGTAGAATCCTAGTTTCTCCGAGGTGGGGTTATTTTTGTGAAAGGTAATATTACTAGTCTATATCACACTTGCATGTCAGTTTCTAATAAACATGGCTCCTCATCTGACATCAGACAAAAAGGGAGAAATTCTTGGAATGAGAAATAGTGGTATTTCGATAAATTTCTACAGCCCAGGGTTAAAACGGATTCCGCTTTCTATACGTTTCGGTTTGGTTTTTAGACAGGAGACCTACAAATCGGTTCGTTAAGCAGTCTTTAATTAATCCCACGGGTAGGGGATTAGACCACTGTGGTTTCCCTATACTCGTTTTTTTTGGAAGGTATAGTACATATAGGCCAATTTGACTCATCATGCCAGCTACCTACGATTAAAGTGGGCTAGACTGGCACTGCACGTGTGGAAATTACCGGTTGGTTGGCAAACCCCAAGCGCCACCTATCTGTGTCTATGGTGTGTTTTCTTCAGAGTTTATATTTATGCCTAAAAATTTTGTGAAAATCCCTGTTTTCATACCATGACATCTTTCTTTTCTTTAGTCCACCTTTATTTATCACTCGTAAGTAGTTTCTTCTTTAAACACCGAACAAACTTTTTTTAACCATGGTTATTCATCTTTTGCTACGGACTAACAATATGAGGCACTTTCGTGTTTTATTTTATTTTTATTACATTCTCCGCAGTAGTTCCACACAGTAACCCCGTGAATTAGTGTTTTGTTCACGGCACAGTTTATAATCAAATTTCTGATTAAAAAGCATGTAAATAAGTTGTTTTCTAATCTGACTATGATTGCAGGCGGTATTCTACTTTGCGAGCCATGTTGATGCTGGTGCACTTCCTTTAACCAATTCCAATTTTGACACTATTTTGGGTAAGTAAACCTAAGGTTATCTCCTATTTATAGCTTGCATAACACCCTCATTCTTCCTCAGCTACAAATGAACTAGTCTTCATAAACTTTTATGCTGACTGGTGTCGGTTCAGCAGTATGCTGGCCCCGATTTTTGATGATGCTGCCGACAAACTAGCCCTTGATTTACCCGAAGGGGGACGAGCAGTCATGGCCAAAGTGGACTGTGACAAAGAAAGTAAATAAAACTTCCCAATTCCTCCTCCGTTACACAGTTTACTAAGTTTCTTGTTTCATTTAGCATCAATTGCCAGTCGTTTCCACATAACAAAATACCCTACATTGAAGATGATTCGCAATGGACAGGTGTCTAAGAAAGAATACAGAGGACAACGCTCTTCCCAAGCCTTTGTCGATTACATCAAGGAACAACTAGCTGATCCCATCAAGGAGTTTAAAAGCGTTTCCGAGCTTAACGACTTAGACGTAAGTGGAAGATCCTTTTAGTTTTCTCTAAAAAGTAAAGTTTCTAATTGGTCCTTCCAATTTCAGGACAAAAAACGCACAATAATTGGGTACTTTGAGCAAAAAGGGACTCCGGAATATGAAAACTTCCGGAAAGTTGCTTCAAATTTAAAGGATGACTGCTCTTTCCACGCAGGATTCGGGTAAATATGAAGCGTTGCTCATCGTCATTCAACTATAATGCATGTTCAACGTGTTTTAGAGAGGCTTCTCGTGCCATGCATCCTCCTGGCCAGGATATCGTTGCCTTCAGACCGCCTAGAGCTCGATCTAATGAAAACGACGAAACTTTCACCGGCAATATGCAGACATTTGATGAATTAAGTATATGGATTACCGAGAAATGCTTGCCTCTTTTGCGGGAAATTACCTTCGAGAATGCTGAAGAACTCACCGAAGAAGGCTTACCCTTCCTCATCCTTTTCTACAACCCTGATGATCTGTCTAGCATCAAAACGTACAACGATATCATCAACAGAGAGTTATTGGACGAAAAACGTAAAAAAAAATTTTACGATTCTTAACCTTCTTTATCAGTGTCCTAATTGTGTGTCTTTTCTTTCCTTTTTTTGTATAGAAAACATCAACTTCTTGACTGCTGACGGCTCTACGTTTGCTCACCCACTCCAACACTTGGGCAAAAGCAAGAAAGATCTGCCGTTGATTGCAATCGACAGCTTTCGTCACATGTACCTGTTCCCCGACTACAAAGACATTCACAAGCCAGGGAAACTCAAGAAGTTTCTTTCCGATTTACACTCAGGGAAACTGCACCGTGAATTCCATTATGGGCCGGATCCAGCGAAGGAAGCTGCAAACGAGATTGAGCACCAGCCAGACTCCGCGAACCAAGTTGATCTCGTTCCTCAAGGCCAAGAGGCTGGCGGCACGAGCCCTCCTGAATCTACTTTTAAGAAACTTGCGCCTTCTAAAAATCGTTATACATTATTGAATCCTCGCGATGAATTGTGATTTTCCCCTCAATCGGAAATTTTTTTTTGCTGTTAAAACTTTTTGGTGCGTGTGTACTTCATTTTTTTGTCCTTTGGTATTCTTTGAAATGGTTGAAGTTAACACACAAAAAAAAGATAGTAACCCAGAACTGGTAACCATTACTTTTACCTAGTATTTCTTTTCATTTTTAGAGCTGAGAATATGTGAAATTCCGAAATTAAAAGGGCAAACTTTGGCACTGTATAATTCATTGTTGCGTGAGCTGAGTGATTTCATTCCACCTTTCGCACATTCATTGTTGCTCTTATGAAAGTCTCAAAAGTTTTCGTGTTTCAAGCAATTTTCCTCTCCTTCAAAGCAAAGCAAATCCAGCATCCCAAATTGAAAAACATCGCGTCGCTACTGTGTATAGTGACAATATAAACTGTAAATTTTAAGCCATTTCGTTTTCAAGTATCTATTTTCGCTCATTTGGCAGCCGCCCCATTTGATAAGTATTTGTCTAGCTTCCCGCTGCAAACCACTTCCGCCAACTTTCCTTTTAGGTGGCGCAGGCTGCGGGGAATAACGCTAACGGTGTTGTTGTTTTAGGTTAACAGAAATTGAATCGAGTGGTTCCAGTTGTAGTGTGGCTGGGCCATTTAGAAAACATTGGCTCTCTCAGAACTTACGAATCTGCAGAAATGGGCGTGCATAGTACTGATCACGGAGACTTCCCCGAAACGATCTATGTCATAGAGTTTTCCCCACAAGTAGACGAAGAAGCAGTAACGTGGCTTCTTCGCAAAGTAGTGGCTTGTAAGAAAGAAGGCGGGGCTGAGCTCATGGCTGCTCGAGAGCCATCTATGGAGCAGGTTAGTAAGCAGCAAGTGCAGGCGTCGTTCGTAACTGTAAAAACCCGCCAATTTTCACATCCGTATGATTTTTTAAAAATTTAATTTTGTTTAATTATACTTCCAGGGTTTGCGGCTTCATATAACAGCTTGCGGAGAGAGACTATTCGAAGTTGCAGATGAATTGGTTCTCCGAAAACGCGATTTGAAAGGCCGATTACGTGACTTCTCATCGGAAGTGCTGAGCGATTTTGTTCCGGCAGGGGAGAGCGGAGAGGTTCTGTTGAGCTCGGCGGAAAGGCAGATGATTATTCGCCATGAACTGGATAACCTACGAGCGAAAGTTGAAGACAGACATCCTCCAGGTGCGAGCGGAATACGTCTCTATCAAGGCCAGTCCATAGGTCGAAACTTCCGAATATAGTTTTCGTTCGTGTTATTAACTTGACCCTTTTACAGTGAACAAGTTCCTCCACGAAGGACTCATTACCAAGATATATCCACTGCATGAGCCTGAAGTTTTGAAGAAACTGGCGTTTTCGTGGTATTTAGGCGCCTTAACGTTCGTCAACCAACCTCTAGGTATCGATTTCCGCAATCCGCAATCTTCTTTACCTTTTGATGTTTGATTTATCCAACCTATTGTCATTAGAGGAAGTTCGGGAGTATTTCGGAGAAGCGTTGGCCTTCTACTTCTCATTTTTGGGCTTCTATACCACTGCTTTATTCGTACCTGCCATTTTGGGACTCGTGCAAATGCTCTGGATGCCAAGCACTTTACAAGAAGAGATATTTTTCCTCATAGCGCATCTAACTTGGGCTACCGTTTTTCTCGCCGTAAGCTGAATATACAGTTATAACTTCTTATCTATCCTCAAAGTAATTTAATTTTGGAGAAATTGCTGTAGGTTTGGAAGAGGCGGAGCAACGAAAGAGCGTTTACATGGGGCACACTTACACCAGCGACCTACGGCGAACCTCGGGCTGGATATCGCGGTAAATTAAGGAAAGATCCCGTCACCGGTCAATTGGAACCTTATTATCCTCACTGGAAGACGTTGTTAAAAGTAAATAGTGTAACATATTTTCGATTGAGCAGTGAAAGAGCTTGAAACTGATTCCTCTCAGTTGTATTGCGTCTCCGTACCCATCGTACTGTTGTGTTTATGGATCTGTTTTTGGGTGATGCTCGCCTCCTTTCTGGCTGAGGACCTAATTCGGACGTGGTGTGCAGAATGCTTTTTAGGCTTTCTATGGATTCAGATTCCGGGTATTACTTACGCGGCGCTGATATGGATTTCCAATCATCTGTACCGCAAACTCGCTACGTTTCTAACGGAATGGGGTAAGAGTTGCATTTGAGATGCATTGAGTTTATATGTTTGCACCGACGCTCTATAATATTCCAATTTATAGAAAATCATCGTACTGAACCACAGTTTGAACGCAATCGCGTTACCAAATTGATTCTCTTTGAGCTCTCTAATAATTTCATGGCGTTGTTCTATATCGCGTTCTACTTACAAGACATGCCGTATCTACGCTCGGTAAGTGGCTGCGTGTAGGTTGTCTAGTGCTCTAAAAGTCAAGTCTCACTGATTCCGTGATTTTTCATTCTTTTTGTTGGATGGTTAGCAAGTTGCGTTGATGTTAATCGTCTTTCAAGCCATCAACCACTTCTCCGAAGCTCTCTTGCCCCTCATCTGTCGTCACATGAGCCAACAAGTAATTTGCTTTGCATCTTCTCTTTCCTTACAGCTTCTTTCCATCCTATTCTTTAAAAAACATTTTTAAAAATAGTTTTCCACCGTCAAATCCCAAGATAATGCCAAATCCGGGTTGGATTGTCACCGCTGGGAGAACTTAAAAGTACGCGTTTTGGAGGCCGACGATGATCGTGTGAAGCAAGCTCTCTTAGAAGCCGAGCTCGATTGTTACGAAGTATAAAAAAACTCAAAAAACCTTTTTTTTCATTTTGCTCGTCACAACCCTCAATTTGACAAACACTGCAGGGAACTCATGAAGATTACCTCGAGCTGTTTATTCAGTTTTGCTACGTTTTTCTGTTTGTCACTATCTATCCGCCGGCAGCAATATGGGCACTTGTCAACAATGTCGTCGAAATCAAAGCAGATGCCTTCAAGTTTTGTCGGGTTCTAAGAAGGCCGCCGGCATTTCGGGTCAAGAATATCGGGGCATGGCAAGTAAGTTTTCGTCTTTTCTTCTTTTTATATCCAGTAGATTGATTAGTTGATTTGGTGGATGATTGAGTGAATGATTTGATGAATTTGACGTGTTATAGTTCATGATATTATCTATTTGTAGACGGCTTTGCAGGCTGTTTGCGCCGCGTCGGTCTTGACTAATTGTGGTTTATTGGCCGTGTCGCCCTTATGGCTGCCCGAAACAGCCTTTTCTGACCGTTTGCTCTTTTGTGTGATATTGGAGCATGTTGTGCTCATGAGCCAAGCCGTTTTGACCCTTTTAATCCCACCGCTGCCTTCTCCTGTTCGTGTCGCCATGGCCAAGTCTGATTACTTGGCTCGAGAGGCTCTCAAACAAAAGGTAAAGGGAGGGTACCGCCCTCTCAACCCTCTCAAAGAGTTTATCTCTTCCGTAAACAATGCATTAATTGAGACGTTTCCTCGTTTGTCTTTTTTAGCGCGCTTTGCAACTGAAGAATCGTCCTAGCCGACAATGTCATTCTCACACTGGGCAGAATTCAAGCCAATAACTTAATAAAATCTCAATAAAAACTTTCTCCCTCCCACGTTGCCAGTAATGTATCCACTGCCTTAAAATTGCCTTAAATAAAAAGTACCAAATGTCCAATATTTTCAAATTGCAGTTAGAACTGTAAATCGACATGAGGAAATAGGGTTCGGCTCCCTTTGAAAAAAAAATAAATTGAAAAAGTTCGACCGGGAAAATTGTCCAAATTTTTATCAAAAGCCTAACCTTAACTGCTTCCGTACCATAAGTTAACATTTATTGCCAAGCCTTGTCGTCGGTCTCCTCTTCTGTTTAATCCTCGGAGCTTATTGCTTATAACTGCGGTATTCCGAAAGGGGGGGGGGGAGAGTAATTCTCGTAAAGTCCACCGACGCGGTTTACTCTTATACTATAGGTTTTAGCATTTAAGGTTTTTTTTTTTGAGGGGTTAGGGGTGGGTTGGATGGGTGGGTGGGCTAAGAGTTGTCCAGGGGAAGTAAGTTGTGGACTACTTTACGCAGTGTGCTAAGTGGAATGAGAGCGAGGGCATGAGAGAGATGCGGAGAGAAAGGCTGTGTTAGGGTGGAAAACGAGGGCGGTTTGTTTGATGTCAAAACATAGGAGGGCTGTTCCATCCCAGGGAGAAGAAGGCTGGCTGCTGGGTTCTTCTCTCGTCTATGCTCTTCCTTTTGCATGCTGGGCACCGTCAGGCAGGTTGCTGCGTCTTTCCTCTTGTGCTTGTGCGGTCGGACGCATAGAGAGATAACACTTCCCGCGGAAGCTGTGGAACTTTTTCGTTCTAGATTCAATATTCCGTACGGATACCAGCTGCCCTTTCAGCCAAAATGCACCCGTTTCGCCGACGTTTCGCTTTTGCTCTTGCTTTAATTGGAATTTTGTTTTTGTTTTTTGGGCGCGTAGAACCTCCCTTTACCGTTTAAATTTCCTGCATTCTTAAAAATAATGCAATTTCAGAGCAGGTTATCGCTCTACTGTCGAGCATACACTGCTCCGTTTAAGAGCAAAAAAGTTGTTCGGTTTAAAAGAGAGTATTTTTTGTTTTTTGGCGTTGGAGCCTCCCTTTACCGTATAAATTCTCCACACATTCGTAGAAATAACGCAATTTCACAGCGAAAGTTTCTGCAATATCAAGCACAAACTGCTCCGTTTAGGAGTAAACAAGTGGTTCGTTCTAAAAGAGAGTATTTTTTGGCATTAGAACCTCCCTTTACAGTATAAATAACCTACATTATTAAAAAAAATAGAGAAATTTCAGGGCAATTGTTGCTTCGATGTCGAGCATAGAGAGCAAAGAGTGCTTTTCTTGCTCTGAAGAAGAATCGTAATTTGGTCTTTGCCTAGTATCCGCTACAAAACGTAAAAATATGATTTTATATGGCGAAATGCAAATTCAGTTTTCTTCCGCTTAAATTGTAATTGAATAGAATCTGCTTGAAGGAAAAACACTTTCCTTTTTTCTGTTCTTTATTTTTTTTTTTTCTTTTTTACGTCGTTATCGGCTTGGTTTCTAGTAAATGGATTGGACTTGAACTATATGACATAGGCAGGCCTTTTCGGGGACGTTTCATCCGTCTTGAGAGTTGTTTCACCTGCTGTCTTACCGTCATGTTACCGCGATCCATTTATTATGAGATTTAAGCATTGAAGAGATGTGAGAGATTTTTCACTTGGGTAGTACAGTACGGCTACACGTTTTACCAGATGGAGAGAAAAAACAAGACGAGCCTTCTGAAAAAAAAGACACAAAAAATGGAGCGACCAGATCTTTTGAAGTTCGGACTAAATGGGAGAGTTGCCAGTTTCTGATGGACTTGTCCATCACTCCGCATCCATGGCACGGTCCCGGGCCCTGTATGTAACCGTGTCAAGGCAAAGAGTTACCAATTTTAGCTAGTATGAGCTATACGGAAACGTAAATTAGGACTTTGATGCATGAGCAAAGCAATTAGGAGGTTTTTGTCACCCTTATGGGCCCAAATTTCTGCCGACGCCGCTTTTTTTCCACTTCCCAGCAAATTAACCCAACCTGGCTCGTTAGGCTCATATAACTAGAAGACTTGCTGTCTTCCTGTTTTTTTTTTCTCTTTACAACCTTTCGAAAATGAGTAGTATAGTGATAAATACATAATAGAAAATACATAGTAAATACAGTAAACATTGACACATAATAGTACGTTCGAACTTTTTAAGTCCACAAACTTAATAAACAACCTTTCAGTGTTCTATTACAGGTTGATACCAAACTGCTTGATATGAAACTTTCGCCCTAAACATTGTTTAGAGCAAAAATGGCTCGCTCTATTTTAGAGAGACAAACTTTTCCCGTTCTAAAACAGAATTTTTCACGTTAAGATATACTTTTACTCTTATCTATGTGCAGTGCAAGCACAACGATGCTCAATTTTGGCTCTTTTTCACTTTTTTTCTTCTTTTGGAGGATATACCAGCTTTACAATGCCCACGAGATGATCACGCAAGAGGACCCATCAACGAACGCCTTGGCGATGTCACATTTGCCGTACGTTAATGGCTTTCCCATAGCTCATCAGCAAGAGGGACACGGCATTGTGTCCCTGTATATATTTTTAGAACCGTTCGGCTGTTCCTTAAGCTGCACTTTACTATTGCGCAGGAAAAACAAAAAAAAATTGAACAGAATCATATTTTTTTATTTCATTTTATGTTGTTTTTGTATGAAAGTCCTAAAAGAAAGATGGCGGCGGATATAAATAAAAGAAGACAATTGCGTCGAAAAGATTCTTTCAGGACAAATTCTCTCCTCTCAGCTAGCATATTACCCCGTTCCCCCCGCTCTTGTTCGACCCTTCCTAAAAAAAAGGGGCATATTGTTGTGATAGGACATTGTTAAGCTTAATTCAATTTGGCAAGGGGGGGGGGAGGGGGTCGCAGGAAAGTGAGCGTGTGTGTGTGGGTGTCCCGGTTTGATAGAGATGAACAGAAACGCAGGGTAACAGAAAAGGCTATGGGTATTAACATGCAAAGCTGAATATTGAAATGCAAAGGTCTTTTGTAAAGGTTACAGAGAGCTCTACCGAGTTGAGTAGCTGTACGGTGCGGTGGAGCTAAAGAGCTGAGCTTGAAATGTCTGCTGGCTGCGTTATGCTTATGTGTGTGTCTGAGTGTGAGTGTACTGTATGGCCAGTTTTGAAATGGAAATGCTAATGGAGTTACGGGTTAAGATGCGTCAAATGGAGCAGCGGGTCCGCCGTCTTTAGAATTCGGGACATATCAGCCCAGAGCCAAAGAGCAGATTGGGTCTCGCTGGTCTCTCTAAACGAGATTAAATGCAATGCTTGGAGGGTTGTTCAGGGACCGCGGTTTATGTCGATCTAATTTGGTGTTAAGGGGTGAGAAATATAAGAGACAGTCTTCTTTTTTTCATAGATATAAGTATACACTGCCCCCCTCTCCCCCCAATGGAATGTGTATCTTGGCACCGCAGCATTGCACACAAAAAAGGGCTCTGCTGCGTTGGATTTCGAGTTTTTCGAAAAAAAAGAGGAGCAGCAGCAGAGCTAAGGTAAACAGTAAGGCTTAGCAGACGGTGAAACCATTTTGGCAAAAAAAAAAGTTGGAAAAAAAGTCGCCATATGCCCCCAATTTCTTAGGATTTTCGCAGCTCTCCATGGAATGCCTCAATTGGTAAAAGAGAAATTTCTGATGTCAGTCCATCCATCGCAAAGTATACCAGCTGCCCGCCCGACGCCCGATTTGGCGAGACTGTACGCTCTATATTCTTCACGTGTACATTATACTGCAAAGTCTTGGACAGCAATGGTTAGAGTTACTTTGTAGAAGTGAATTGTCGCAAAGCATAACAAGGGATCGTTTTATAGAAGGACATACTGCCTACACTTGGGTTCTAGGTGAACATTTTCCAGGGGGTACGTAGGCTATTTTAATCCAAAGGCTCTTGTCACATACTTTCCAAAGAATAGGCAGTTGGTTTAACTGAAGTATTAAGAAGTGAGGAGGATTCCGTGGAGTGGGTGAGGATTTGGAGTGAGGACTGTTGTTCATTTTCACGTGTCGTGCACTAGAAGGTATATCTATATATATGTGTGTACTGTTAAGTCCCCTCGAATCGTTCGCTCTTCATTCCATCCCGGCACAGTTCGAGTTGTGTTTATTCAGCCTCAAGTGGGTTTTTCCAAGCCCTCGTTATAATCTGGCTATATACGCTACGGAACGGCCATGCTGGAAACCTTTATAGCTTTTGCCACGTCGAAGCTCAATCCCTCTTCAGTGTCTCCTTGCACCTTTTATGGATTTCCTTATTAGGAAATAACACTTTTCTATGACGTATATTAATCCTATTTTAGTTACATAAAAGACCTGCATTCCAAAGTTTCCCATTTTGCTTCAGTTCCTCCATATATGTGTTAATAACATTACTAAATAACAGAATTTTAAAATATCTAAAATCAATCTATGCTAAATTTGTATTTATTAGAATTATTTCTTAAAATCATCACTTACTAAAGTTTACTGAACTAGATTAGTAACCATTAAACCTTATGATTTTAAAATGAGTCAATAAAATTAGTAAATAATAGTCTCGTATTTACACTAAATTTGCATTTAGTAAAATAATGTGTTACAAGAATTGCTTGCTAAAGTTTACTGATCTAGGATTAGCAAAAATTAAAGCTTTTGATTTCTAACTCTTGGCTTCGTTATGTTGTCTCTTTGTTTTACATTGATAACAGTGAAGTGCGATATTGATATATCATAATAAATTTCACTATTTTTAGAGCGGAAAACTTTAAATCACTCTAAAATAACTTTAAACTTTACGTCCTCGGGTAATTGTCATAATGAAGTTGTAGTTAGTTACATTGATATACATGTATCAATTTTAGCTTGGAATATTCTCGCTCCGAGTTCATTTTAGAAGTGCACGGTACATGTAGGAAAGATTTTCTCTTTTTTATTTCAAAGAAAAGAGTTAAGGAAGTGCGCCTGAAGCTCATTCCCAATGACAGACTAATTAGGCAGTCTCTATTTAATGGACTGGTGGAGAGAAGGTGGAAGGGGTGTTGTTTCGATGGTTTATTCTCACGAAATTCCAAGTTCGCAGAAGCAGAAAAATATAGCTGAAACGTGCAAGTTGCAGAGTGAAAGTGCCTTTTTGATTGGGCGGGTCGTGAAAAGTCGGTTTGACAGTTGGCAGGCGTGCTTAGAGGCGGGGTTTAGTGAGGTTTCACTGCTTAGCGCCAACCAATGGTTGCAGTGGAGTATACAGGACCATGCCGTAGAGCGCTACTTGTATTCATGGTGCAAGGGAGTATGCGTAGGACGTTCGTATGCTGGTCGATTTTCGCTATGGGAGGGGAAGAAGCGCGATGGGTTTTCCTTGAAGCCATAGCATCCAAGAGAGGGGTTTTGTGGCAGTACAGTGGCAGTTGAGTTGAAAGATTTCTGCGGCCCTCGCGGTTGCCTCCTTGTGCTTGTTGATCTTGTGTTAGTCCTAATCGTGGTGGAAGCCCTCATGTTTTCTCTAGCGATACGCTGTTTTCTCTTGCATTGTGTGACTTGGTGAAAGAAAACTGAAGGATAGCTGTTTTTCCTCCATGTAATCTTAAAGCTAGATGAACGGAAGCAAACAAAAACAAAAAACAGGACCAAATTTCCATCCATTTCATCCTCTCCCCCAAAAACCAACCAGGAATCACCGTGTTAACCGATTCCTCTTCGGTTTTGAAAACGTCCGCCACTTCCCTCCTTCAAATCTTCATCGTCTCTTCCAAACATCGTCCCCAACAAGAACTACCCCCCTTCTCGGTTTGAAAACGAAAACCACGAGCCGCCAAGAAAACAGAAAACACCAGCGAAGAGTAAAAACAAATTTGCCCATTTAATGTGTTATGAATAGCAACAACTCCACGTTCGCAGTGTGTTGATTCCGTTTAACTTGCACCCACTTTTGTCCCTTGGTCAGTGCAGCTTGTTTAAAAAGCTTGTTAGAAAACGAAACCAGTGCGAACATTTTGTTTGGGCTTTTTAAGGGGAAAATACAACGTTGTGGCCATGCTGTCGCCTCAGTCCAGCTTCTTCGCAGACCAGACCGCGGGATACTATCGTCATCCCACATATGGGAACAATTTGCAGTCCATGTCCACCATGGCCAGCATGTCCAGCATGGCCGGGACCATGTCCAGCATGCCCATGGCCGGGAATACCTACGCGGCCTACGACCAATATTCCAGTATGGCCCGCTACAACCCGTACGCCACTTACCCCGGTCATGGATCCAGTCAGGTCAAAGATATGGTGAAGCCCCCTTACTCATACATTGCACTCATTGCCATGGCTATTCAGAGTGCCCCGGAGAAGAAGGTGACCTTAAACGGGATCTACCAGTTCATAATGGACCGGTTCCCCTACTACCGGGAGAACAAGCAAGGCTGGCAAAATTCCATTCGCCACAACTTGAGTCTGAACGAATGCTTCGTGAAAGTACCCCGTGACGACAAAAAGCCGGGCAAGGGCTCCTACTGGACTTTGGACCCGGATTCGTATAACATGTTTGACAATGGCTCGTATTTACGGCGGCGGAGACGATTCAAGAAGAAGGATGTAGTGAAAGACAAGGAAGACGGGACGACCAAAAGAGGTCATGAAGCGCTAATGACCAACGCGTCGTCTTCGGCTCCCAATCTTAATGATGATCAGCAGCAGATGGATACCAAGCCTTTATTGTTAAGTCATCATCATAAAGAAGTCCCGGCGACTTCTTCGCAACTCGAAACGGCAGTCGAGCTCGAGCATCAGGCCATTCATCATCACCGGAAACTGAAAGTGGATCCGGACGCTATCAAACTCACTCCTTGCATAAACGAAAAGTTATACGCCGAGAGCGGGAGTCATGCGAAAGCCAAGATGAAGTACGAGCGGTACAGCAAATACCAACAGTTGACAGCCGAGGACCGCTACAGTCACAGCAACAATTACACAACGAGCACTTCGAGCATCAAAGAAGGCAAGAGCACCGCTGCCGCGGGGACTTCTGTGCTCTCCCATGGAGGTGCAATGCAAATGGAAACGGATCATCAGCAGCACTGCCACAACTTGGAATCTCCAGCGTTGAATACATTCTCGGTGGACAATTTGATGCAAAACATGCGAACCGATTCGTCGCCCCTGGCGTACGATTCATCCTCCACCCGCGCCTTAGCCGGCGCCCTGGCCAATTCTGCAGCCCACCATCCGCATCTAGCGTACGGCTTGAGCATGTACCATCACCAACCGTGTGGTTCTGGAAGTCCTTCCCTGCTCGTTAACAATAACGCGGCTTCGGTGGCGAGCACTTCCTCTGTGGCGTCCACTTCGACTTCGCCGGTCAACCATACCATCAACTACCCGTGTTCGAGTTACAGCAACCACCACCACTTACACCACTCCGACCCCAACGCCGTCGCCGACGCAATGGACCTGCATATGATGCAACATCAGCATCACCACTTGAATGCTACTGCTGCCTCTTGTTTAATGCAACAAGCAGCCAGTAACGGTAACTCAGGTGCAGACTTCACCTCGCCCTCCACGAGAACCTTGGTGAACTGGTACGCTCCTCACCCTCATCATCATCACCATCAGCAGCATCAGGACAACGTCGGATCCTCCTCGCCGGCGTTGCCCGATACGTCCCCCTCGTTACCGGAACCCGGATCCTCGAGTTCCGCTACCAGCACCGGGTCTTCCTCGTCGTCTCCGGCGTCTTCTTCCGCAGCTTTGGCTGCAGCGGCGGCGGCAGCGGCCACGGCATCATTGGCTTCCTCTACGTCGTACATCACAGGAGGACTTGCGCGGGATGTGGGGTACCATCCGCATCAACAACATCAAGGAAACGCTGGGACGGAAAATTCCACTGCAGGGGCTAATTCCGTCGGTTGTGGCAGTTCCGTGCTCAATTTCCGTCAGCATCTGATGGCCAGTACGTCGCCTGCAGCAGCTACGGCCATGTACAGAGCTTCATTTTACCATCCGGACAGTCACAAATATTGAAAAAATAGTCTCTGGTCCTACACGAAACACTTTCCCCGTATTTATCCCGGCATGAGCCTAGGATGAAGTGGTTGTGCTAAGCAGGGGCGGTCTATATATAACATATTTAACCCTTTGATCATGCTTTCGATTATGTCTGCTATTACTGCTGTGCGTGAGATATGTTGTCATTGTGCGTTGTGTCCCCCTCCCCTTGATTTGAACCTTATCCTTTATTTTGACTAAACTATTGAAGTGAAGTGAAAGTTGTGGTAATGGTAATTCTGTCTGTAAAAACTTTGGCAAATCTCTTCATCTTAAGCAAAAAATCTCGAAAATCTGACACATTTCTTTCAATGATTGCTTTGTATTTCTAATTATCTTTGTGATCATCCATTATGTATGATGATCATTCACTATGATCACTCACAACGTATGATCATTATGATCATTGTGACCTGCATGATCAGTCTTGTTTTCCTGACTCCCACTGTTGTCTTTGGAACTCACATTCGGTTGTTTCTTTCCGTTTCCCTTTCCTGACATTTTCTTTTGTTTTTAAAGTTTACTAGCTATAAAAACTCGAAACGTTGCCCATCTTAACCCCTTTTACTACTCTTGGAATCTCCCACGCTGTGCGAATACATAGGCGCAATCTGTCCGAGTAATATAAGCAAGTATGGCCTATTTAGTAACGTAAAAAGGGAAGAGAAGATGGACGCGTATGTTAAGATTTGTAAATGGATCGGCATGGAACTGGAACTTACACAAGCTATAGAGCCAGAAGCTTAACATCTCCAAGCGAATTACAGTTACAGGCCTTCTGGTATTATATACAGAAGCCCGTCCTCTAAATGTTTACAAGATACAGCCCCCTTTTTGCTCTTTTATAACTCAGCTCGTTTCGGTTTCTTTTAGTTTCCCAGTACCAGATCTTCTCCCCCTCCTCTTTCAATAGTTTTTGGGGACTTGTCGAAGCCCAAAGAAAACGACAACGGCATGAAAGACGTGGATTGTTTGCGTGGTCAATCAACTTTCCAAGTCCCCAAATGGACGCACCAAACCCTGAATGAGTTACCCTGCTGTTCAAGAGGTTAAATTGGTTGTATATCACTGTTGAGTACCCGAATAACAAAATACCATGAGGTTTTTCCGACTAAAATTAGAACTCGCAATCCTTTTCGGGTTTTGCGTTTGAAAACTCTTGCGATGTTGTCCAGCCGGTTTGATCTTTTTAAACCCTCTCCCTAAACCAAAATGCGATCTGTGTTACAGTTGAGAAAATGATGTGTACTTCACCGGGTGTCTCGGGACGTATTCCGTATACCCCGGCGCCACGGACGTCGTCGACGTCGTCTGTCACAGCAGGAACACTTTCTGTTGAAAACTTGGGCGCTCCCAAAAACCAAACCAAGAGGACTCGACTCGGCTCAAACTTTCACTCCATATGGGTCTTGTCTCTTTTCAAGTCTTAAGACTTTTTTTCAGTTTTGCCTCAGCTTTTGAGAAGTTACCTCGTTAAAAGTTTTACATGGATGCTAACAAATTTGGGGGGGGGGGGGGGGGGGAAGTTGATAGTATGTTGGGGTTCAACCAATCTCTTTTATAGCGACAGTCATATCCTTTCATAAATTAAAAAAGGGTCCAAAAGGCTGAAGTTGAGTTTAGAGTTTATACAGTTTATACAGCTAACGGTGGCTCAATGTTTTGATTAAAGAGATCAAATTTTATTGCTCTCCTCATCCCGAAAAAAAATCTTAAAAAAAGTAAAATACAAAAAAATTAATACAAAAATCTTAAAAAAGGCGATGTATTTAGTAAATAATATGTCGCGACACTTTCCCAACTTTTCGCTACTTGGCTAATTCTGGTCGTGAGATCTGCTTATCTTGGAAACTGCGAAAGCCAGTTCGTCATCACCTTTTGCACACACATTTACGCGTAACGTCAGACCCAAGTAATGGGAATAGAGGGAGTTTTGCAAATAGCCTGCTTTATTTTCGTCGACTCGGCTCGACTCGAACTGAGCGAAAAACTTGGTGAAAAGTTCACTAATTGATCCATGTTGCGGCACGAAAGCTGATAATACTGGATAGAAATGTAAGGAAGAGAGAGATGCAGGGTAAGGTTTTTCAGGGCATAGGAAAGCATTAAGAAAAGAAGTGTTGCGAGGTCTTTGATCTACAAATGCTGAAGCTTGGGGGCTCGTGATCTTTATTTGCAGAGGAATTCTAGCTGTTTGTTCAGGCAAGCAGTACAAGCACACATTAGAAGTGTGGGGCCCTCTGCTTGCTCCGCTGACACCTTGCTTGGCTTTTCTACGGACATATCACACCGAAGCATGCATGAAAAGATAGATGAAAAGTTATCTGATTATAAATTACGATGGACTTTTTCCTTCCTTCCTTCCTTACCTCCCCTGTAAAAAGCCAGAATCTACAAAACGACTAACAAATAGATCGCGAAAATGCATTGAAAAAAAATAAATAAAAAACAAGACAGGGGTGGGGGAAGATTAGTGTGAAAAAGAGTTAACAGAGTTGACAAAGCGTTATACTTTAGGAGTTATCGATCTTAATTAGAGCGCTACAAAACTCCGCCTTGGAGACAGTTGAGAACGTTTTGTCTTGTAACTGTGAAACCGAGCCGTCTATTCCAACCCTCTTTGGGCTACATAGACTATTTCCCATGGTTTACACGTGACTAATCTACGTTTGCATTCTGTAGATTTGTCCTTGTTTTAGGGTACCGAGCTCGGTTCGGTTCGGCTCGGCTTAGCCGCGAGTCTGGCGTCGTCGCCGCGGCGCAGCGTTAGCCATGATCTGAGTTGTAGAATTTTCTTTAAAATTTCGATGAAATATTGTCCATTTTATTGAAATATCGTACATTTTGTCCAACTACTGTCCATTTTGCTGAAATATTCTAAATCTTGCTGAAATATTGTACAAGTTTGGTAAGAAATATGTTGATTTTTAGGAAATTTTGGATTCAGGCTCGAGTTTCTGGGAATCAAAGGGCGGGATCATATGTCTTTATATGCGAAATTGAATTTGTTGTCGCGGATGCTCATCATGTCTAGTTCTTCCGTCTCATTAAGAAAGCTCACATATGTATATATGGCGAGGGGTGCATGAAGCGTTCGGGGATTTCCTTTCCTTTGCAAAGAAGATGGAAATTCAATCTTCGCCGAGCCCCTTTTCTTTCTTTCTCCATGCATAGCATCTCTGCGATAAGTTGGCATTTGAAGACAAGGCAAAAAGGGAGCAAGAAAGATGCATTTGCGTGCTGGCTGGAGCCCTCAGCATGACACGACACGTTCGACTTGGATTTGGACTTTCCGACTCTTCGACGGCAAGATGTCAAGTCGGCGTCGACGTCCGTCTCTGCGGCGTCCGACGAAACTTTGGCTTTCTTCGAATATAGTTCGCTTCGTTTCTATTGTAATGGAATACTAATGCCTCAGCCAAGCTATTTCTGGGCTTTTACCAAGGAAAGAATGAAGCTTAACTCCGACGCACAGTCGAAACCCACTGAAAAGCTTGAGGAAAAAATTAAAAAAAAATGAGAGCTAAGAAGAAAAAAATACTAAAGAAGTGTGTGGAAGAAGATGGACCTGACTAATGAGCTGCAGCTTGGAACACAACGAGAGATTAGGAAGCACAAATGAAGCCATCTTTCAAAACGTCTTCCGTTGCCGAGCAGGCCATTTTCGCTGCAAAGTTCTTTTTAACCTTTCCGAACCTTCTGTGGTTTCCCAATATGGGCACTAATATATACCAATCTAATGATGCAGGAGCTTGATACGTTTGTTACCCTACTTTTACCTGTATTGCGCAATGAAAACGGAGATGTTGTTTACATTTTATGTTTTAGGTAATTTCGAATAAATCCTGGTGGTCGTGCCTGTCAATTTCTTTGTACTACCTGCTAGTGTATACGGAAATTATTATGTGTAAAAAAAAGGTTTTTGCTACAGTGTGGACAGGTTCGTTATTAGTCGACAAGGGTCCCGGCAATTGCCTGGTTGTTTGGAGTCCAAATAAAGTCGAGCAGCTCGTCCTTGTGAGTTTTCCAAACAGTTAAGATGGCAACTAAAACAAACGTAGTGTAGAATTAGTAACCAAACCGTTGTTTCAGTCACCCTCCAGATAAGCTCAAATCTGATGACAGAAATGGAAATTCGAGCTTGTCCCTAACTTCTTATTTTCTTATTGCTTTTCCTAGTTTCTTCTAAAATCTTTCAAAACCCTCAACCGTTGGTCCTTCATCAACTTTTGAGAAACGTTACCGTTAGCGCTGTGAAGTATTTGAACCCATAATAACCAATGTCGCCAACAATGAAAAACGGTCGCTTGGGAGGCACCGATTTTGTTGAACAACATGACTCCATCTTGTTTGTGTTTGTCTGGGTTCTTATATTCTCGTTAAAAGTGCTAAATGAGTGGTGATATTGTATGCTAATTACAGTTGCTCTTGTGTTAAGCAGTTTGTAAAAGTGCTCTGTCGAGCTTATGTTATTGTTTATAATAAGCGGAAAAATTCGTGCATTCTGGGAAATTGGTGTGAGAAGTTTCCCAGCTGCTTCCCGCTTACGCCATTTTTCAGATCCTTCTTTCTTTCACAGGGGTTTCATCCGCCCCAGCAGCTGGATACAGCCTTGGTCTACTGCAATAAAGGTAGGATGTTCCAACTTCGAAGATCCAACATCCAAGCTCCCAAACAGGCCTCTTAGTAGTTATTTTTTCTTAAATATATCTTTTTAGATCTATAAAAACTACAGTTAAAACTAAACTTGCCGTCCTAACGTCGTCTTCTTTCAGGTTTTAAAAGCGTTAGGCGTTACTACTCGATCCGAGTAGATCACTTAATGACCTAACGAACGTGACTACTCAATACTTTGGCAAACGCAGAAAGGTTCCAACTTGGATTTCCTAACTTGGAACTCCCAACCAGATATCGAAATTTAAAGGAAACGATATTGTAGGCTTCGTTTCGAATTATGTTTCAGTTCCAAGTCAAAGTCGACTACTTCCAGTGGAGACTCATTACATTGAGGCTGTAATGTCAGTGTCGACAGGATTGCTGTCATCGGTTTGGCTAGCTTGAGCAACTGCAAAGCTGCTAGGCTAACTTACTTGTTCTTTTTTTTTACTTCCACACACACACACACACTCGCAGTCTACAGGGAACACCAGCAGCGCGGCAGAAAAATACTTGTATTGCACTTCTTTGAAAAAGAAGTCAAGTTCCGAAGCAAAAACGTCTATTAACTTGGGCATGTGTCTGGCGTCAGTGAGTCCCTATGGTATATACATATAGATAGATATGTGGGACGGCATTTTAGCCGTCTTTATAGTTCTTCATGCTTTTCCTGATGTTTTCATCAAATTTTCCTTTAGCGAATATAATATGTATCGCCAGATATTGTCGCGCATGTAAATCAAAATGGAAGACACACCGATTTGTCTGACACGTTTTTTGAAAATGAAATATATATGGAAGGTAAACGTAAAAGGCAAAAGTGTTGAGTATGTGAACTGGTGCGAGAACATGAGGTGTTGACAGTTTGGGTGGTCTGGCTCATCTTGACGTCACAAAGGGCGAAGTCATCCCGAAAAACGTGATGGTGTATTTCTGGGCTTCTAACCAAGCAACCAACAGATGCAACATGTCCACAAGAAACCGACTTTTACTCCAGCAAAGGACCCAAACAATTTTTCCCTTCCGTGGCTCTTATACTATACAGTTTTATCTAAACAGGCATCACCCTAAAAATAGGCTCTTGTTTGAGTCCTAAATTATTTCCCTTTTTCTCTCAACCAAAAAGAACAGCGATCTAATCCGGGTTTTCCCTTTTTCTTTCCTTTTATTGTTACTATTATTTATTATTATTTTTCGTTCAAATGTTTCGTTTCTTTCGAAAATTTGTTCGAATTTTCTGCTTCAAATTTTTCGTCCAATATTATTATTAATATTGGATAATAATATGACTATTATTATTTCGTATCAGAAGTAATTTATTATTACAAGTAAAAAACATAAAAAGAAATACCAAAGTTGTGTGATGGAAAAGTTGACTCGCCAAATGATCTCAGCGCTTTTCCCTGAAACGCATATCAGTGCATCTGAAAAGAGCAGATCCTTGATGTCTGTCGTTGGCTGATGTCATTCATTCGCAAAACATCCGATAAAAAACATCTGAAATGTCTTTGGAAGCAACTAAAAACTGCCTTTTTAGTCTAGATTTCGTTAATATGCGGGGGCGAGTTCCGAGTTGGGTTGCTGTGTAACTTATAGCTTTGTCTTTTTGTGACTTTGGCTGGATGACTTGTGTGGATCGCATGGATAGGGTTTCATGGGTCAAAAGTTCGCCATTTTCGAGCGGATGCACTTGGCCGGTTGCTCGTGGTGCAGTTCCCAAAAATCTTCACATACACAAGGAAGAGAAGACATCCCCCTTCCAGCTCCCTGTTTTCTTGTAAAAGACTTTGACATTTCTTTTACTTCCATTTTTGACGGACAGGGTCATAGGATGGGGTCAATTTGCATTCACTGACCTTCTCACACACACAGTTTTGTCTTTCTGGCCTGGCCTCCCTTCCCCTTCTATACTGTATTGCTCTTTTCAAACCGAAACCGTTAACCCGAGGGTTAAACGAGAACACGCGAGGACATCTTGAGATACGAGCTGTACCTCCATTTAGCAGTGCTATTAAAACCTCGTTTAACCCTCCAAACTACGAAAAACCAACCCTTGCAGCACCCACAACACCCTGTTCTTCTTTCTGGAATAACATTCATATCAACTATACTTTATCTCGTGCCGAATCAATGCAGTCTAAGCTCAAAATTCACTTATAATGCAGTTCAAATTCCTGCATTATAAGTGAATTCATTGTTGCGTGTTCTACACTGTGCGTTTCTAATAGTGTATGGTCATATCGATTCATTGACTTGGAATTACTAATTTACTTTTCTTGTTTGTATCCTGTACTATACGTGAATTCATTGTTGCGTGTTCTACACTGTTTGTGCGTTTCTAATAGTGTATGGTAATATAAACCACAATATTTCATTGTTACGATACCAAAGAAATTTTGTTTACAGTCTGTATATACGCCTGAAAGCCCTGAACTGGCAAATCTAAACCTTTACCTAGCATTTAGGCCATTTGTAGCTTATTAAGTTTGCTCAATGCGAAGAGAAATTGAGAATGAACCTGCCAAAAAGAGTAAAATTTAATCCGTAGGCTTGACAGTGATTAACCTTGAAATGGTAGGCTCTTTTGGGTTGGGGGGTTACATTGATCCGAACTGAAAAGGCTTTACTAAGTATTGGTGACTAACAAGTTCCTGCGAATAGCAATAATTTCCAAGAATACTTTACACGCTAGTTCACATCAAGTCAACTATCAAACTAAAGCTAATACATGAAATCAATCCATCATTACGTGCTCCGTACTTCTGAGTCCTTGCCGAATGAACCTTTACTAAGAATGCACCTTTACTTAGCATTTAGGCCATCTGTGGCTTTTAATTTTGCTCAGTATCAAAGAAAAGAACCTGCAAAGAAAGTCTTGAAATTTTGCCTTTGATTAGCCTTGAAATTTTGGGCTCTTTTGGGTTGGGGGTTAAGTTGATCCGAGCCGAACCGGAAGGAAACACTTGGCGGAAGGATTGGAAGGATTTGGTTTGAAATCTCGTCAGGTATTCGCCTACCAATTGTTGAATTCTCTGTATACTTTGTGTACTCCGTGTGTTCTGTGTATTCTATGTCGAAAACGCTAAAAGAAATGTAAAATTCGTCTCGGAGTGAAATTTCTCGAATATGATCGTAACTTGCTTTTCTTTGCAAAGCTCGAGGGATGCATAGCTAACCTGTTATGCTTATAGTTATAAAGCTATAGAGCATTCTAAAAAGACAGCTTTCACAGGTTTCTTTCTTATCCTTCTTCCGTTATTATAGACCATAAGGCTTGAGTTGGAGTTGAGCTAAGCTTCAGACAAGACAGGACGAATATGCCTCAACAATGTAGATAATAGGCTCTGAAATCTTCACGGTATTGGCACTGGCATTTTTGCTGTCAAGGAAGTTTCTTTTTCTTTTTTTTTTGGGGGGGGGGGAGGTCCCACACCATGAAATTTTGTATTATAGCTATTGTATATGGCTGTCCTTTGCCCGGCCTCGCTTTTCAACAAACCGTCAACCCCTTCAGTTCCAGCTTATTTTGCGCTCCATTTAACCTCATTGCCGTACGCCATACAGTACAACCCCTCTCGACCTCTTTTCATGAAGCCTGGTGTTATCTTGAGTGTAAAACCTCAACCTTCGACTCCACTTTCCAAAGTTTTCATAAAAGTTCTTCGGTGTCCACTATATGCCTATTATATTTGAGACGAACCCAACCGGACATACATTATGTGCACCTATACCGGACGTGTGGCACTCATTGAGAAGCATTCTTGACATACTCCGCGAACGCCTCGATATTCGCAATATTGTCCAAATAACTTTCAAAAGAACCTTTGGGGAATTTGTGGTCCAAAAGACCATTCACGCCTTTAAACCCGGAGTTGTTTTTGAGTTTGAAAGATGCTTGGCATTCCATTGATTAAGACGGTTAGCTGCCATAAATTCTTGGATATAGAACCCACTGTATGAGCGATTTAACGGCCTTTTACGAATGTAAAGCGTGCACTGCAGTTAGTGCAACCACGGAATGAGTTTGAGTCCCAACACGAAACCAAGAGTTATTGGGGCAAAAGGTCCTAGGACTGTTTTATGGCTCCATAGCTGCATGAACGAACGACTGTTGGACAAATTTATTGATTGAAATAGCAGTTGTGACTTTCAACACCCACTCATATCAATAAAAAAATTAAAAAACAAAACTCATGCAATTTATCATTCAAAGCACCAAAGCAGAATTGAGGGGAATTGTGGTTTTATGAGACTTTGCAGACTGCCTGGCGCCTCTAATAACCAAGGGTTTCCGAAGGTTTTGAGGAGTAAAATGTATTCAAATTGGCGGAAGAAGTGCCTACTTGAAAAGGGAAAGGAATTTCGTTAATGATTCTACCAAAAGGTCTCTCTTACTACGGGAGGGTGTTTGAACGGTGCCCTATGCTCCATGCTCCATGTAAAGAATCCGCTGCGCAGCGTTAAGCATAACTACCGCATAAGTATATATGCGTGAAAAAGCCAACGAGCACGAGCCTTTTGCCTTGCTTTTGCGTTACGTTTCCTACATCAGATCCAGCTTAGACTTCCTTTGGGGAGAAAAAAGCATCTGGACGAAAGTCTCGGAAGAACCCCAGTCATGGCGTGCTTCATCATCCCTCACGCTTGCTCTTGACATCCGACTGAAGAGTCCATACCCCAGCCCAAACGATATCCCAGATGCAAGACCTATAATTATAGTGAAGAAAAGGGAGAATTAGGTTTTAGTAGCACATGGTTCTTTTGTATAACCCCTAAAAAATGCCTTTTTGTTCATTGAAATCTTGACGATTTCAACGGACAAAAAGGTTTCAGCCGGGTGGGCTTAGTTGCAGGTTCTTTGCCAAGATATTGTTGTAATCAATATGCATAATCATGGCTAAGACCACCAGGTGGGCTATTATCCAGTTTAACGTCTTAGGGAACAAGCGTCCATCATCCCTATTACTTCCCACTGTCCACTGCTTGTGGCGATTTCAAGAAGCTACAAAAGGTACGGGTGACATGACCAAGAGACAGCTTGTCGCCACTGTGGAATGGGGCCATAACAATAGGCGTAGGCTCCCTTTTGTTGCACTTACCTTAGGCACCTGACATGCATACGAATCACCCAAAAGTATTCGACACGACACCAACACCTGAGTCAGCACTAACAGTAATACTAACACGCCCCTTGTTCAACCCTAGTGGGGGGTTCAATTTTCTTGACAAGTAACTGAATATTTCTTTCTTTATGATAGCTCTTCTATTGGACATATTAGAGCAATAATATAGTTATATTATTACTATATTATCACGCTGTGATTGATTCTTCGAACCCGCGCGAGTATTAATTAAAGAATTTTGAAGGTTTTCCGCCTGCTGCCATCTGTCGGGAATAAATGTAGCAGTATGTAGAGTAAGCCGCTAGATGCTGCTAAGAATAAAAGTCGCGTAAAGCTAAGCTTGTTGCACCACACCCAATGGGCTCCGTTTGTATGAGGTTGCATATGAACGCGCATTGCTTCTGCGCATGAAAGGGCTTGCAGGATAACTTTACAACACTCAATTTGTGTGAAAGTTTTCTCAAAAATAGATTAATACCTGGAGAATAACCGTTTCCTAACGTGACTGCTGTTTTCTTTATGAAGGTGAACAATTAATCGGCATTTTTCGAATTAGTGAAGGTAAAAACGAATAAGTAAGACTGTCTTGCAATCTGTGTTAGTGACTTTTACATTACTGCCAAGAAATTTGAAGTAGAAAAAGTACCAATTGTATATCCTACATAGAAAGCTAAGCTATACGGAAACTTTGAGCAAGATTGATCGAGGTTTCTGAGTTATTTTCAATGTTTCGTAACTCAGTTTCGAGGTGACCCAGATTATTTAAGGTTGTATAGCCAAGACATTGCAGTTACAAGGCTACGAGTTCGGATTACCAGTTATAAATTTGGTTACAGACATTTGACCTCGGGGAAGCAACACTCAATAATGGATTTCTAGCGGTATTTGAACTTGATAGGTTTGCCTTTAGGTTCGCCGATTTGCTTCCGGTGCTTTTGCGATAGATGTCTGGAAACAGATCCGATATTCCAGTATCGGCCGTTGCTTGTACGCAGGCAACTCAGGTAGACCTCACAACGCAGACACTTGATGGCAACTGTTTTCTTGACCAATATTTCCTCTTCACTCGGGAACTCGAACTCTTCCGGAACAAAACTAATTTCGATGTCTTGTGCCTCGACCCATCCCTCCACCTTTTCTGTTAAGGTGCAAATTGGGACAGACTGGAAGAAAGGCTCCGATTTGGCAGACGAAACTGAACCTCCTGAAAAACTAGGTTCGGACGCTTCTGCTCCTTGCAAGGCTCTTTGCTTGGAAGATCGTGGACTTATCGGAGTCTCGTGTACAGCCGATTCTTTGACCGAAGCTTGGTGGCGTGGCTTCTTTGATAACGGTTCATAACCAACCACCCTTTTCTTAGCGTACTCTATAGTATGCTTGAGCTGGGCCAGTTCACCGGGTAAGAATTCAAACTCCTCCGGCATGGTACAAAAGACATCTCCAAAATGTAACCTTCGCTCAACACTTGGCGCGCTTATCCAGCGCTTTGCTAGTTTCGTTCTTACAAACGTCTCTATCTGCTTAAGTGTTTCATTCTCAATCTCCGATATCGTTAGCCAATTGCTGTAACCCAAAGTCTTGAGCAGTTGAATAATATGAGGTCGTAGTTCACACGATCTGGCTAATTCTTCAAGTAAAGCATTCTCGGTGGTGGAAACATAGTCCTCCGTCTGCATTCCAACGTCTTTGAGCATTGTCACAAAATAGAAACGGCAGTTTCAATTTGTTCTACGCTATGGGGGCTTTGACTTTCTTTTGAACTGAACTGTCCTGTTCTGTTTCAACTGAACTGATGTACTGACGACCAACTTGCAACTTTCAGGGTTTCAAGCGCCACTGATAACATCCTTCTTGAACGTGAAACATAAATATCTTCATTTCGCAAAGAAAGTTGGTTTGTTTACTTTGCTGCGCGTAAGATCTATATTGTTTTGTTTACAACTTGTTTAACACAAATGTGTGCAACACAGCACTATAGAAAAGGCAGGAGGCTTTGGTGTCAAGTGCAAAGCTTCCTCGCTAGACGTCATAAGGCGTTGGTTGTCCAACACGTTCTCCAGTTCAAGAATCGGAGAAAAACTGACATTAAAGTGTATCATTGTTGCAAAAAAGTTATCTGGAAAAAGATTGACAAATAGGTGTCACTTGAATTAAAAATTGGTAGTTGGATTGGAAATGCATTTTGTTAGGTTAGGTTAAGTATAAGTTGTAACAATTCTCATCAACTTTTAATGATGAGAATCGTTGAAGCTTGCACTTTCTTTCACTTCATTAACTGAAAAAAAAATCCTTGCTCAAAATTGACACAAAAGTGTTATTGTTGGCAGCGAGATATATTACACACGTTTGTCACTAAATATTGAGAACGTATTGTTTAATTTCACTGAGAAAGCTTTGCAAGAAATTCCTGCCAGACTGACACTGTTTCTAAGTTTAGGTATACTTTATTGGATTCCTAAGGGGTAATCCGTATTTTCGAACCTAGAGAAGTACACTGCAAATAATAAACACTGTACGACGCTTTTGTGAGTTCAAAGCCCATATTGTAGTAGACTTTGGTGTCGAATGTGAAGCTTTCTCACTAGGTGTCGCCGTATCTACATTTCGTTAAGAAAGCATTGCTTCTGAATGCCTGCCAGACTGTTTCTAAGTTTAGGTGTACTTTTTTCCCTTTCTTAAGGGTACTACGTATTTACGAATCTAGTAAAGTACGAAATAATAAACATTGTACTAGGCTTCTGTGAGTTCCAAGCTCATATTGTATATTCTCTGTAGCACTTTATTTTTTATTTTTACTTTTAACTGGAATCATATGATGGCTCAACATCAATCAGGGGTACAACATACTTCTCTAATATAGACTATCCAAGTACCGCGTATCGTAAGTCTTTCCTGATAGCATTTGTTATGACCAGTATCTCTGCGGGTTTTTTTTCAGTGTTATGGTTTCCTTGGTATGGTTTCAGTATATGATACCCTAGGGGCACGTCCAAAGCGCATATCCCTGACGAGCGTGCTTAAAGACTTAATTACTTCTCGAAAGTCATCATGTTACTGCATATTTTACTTCCTTTTAACTGCGGTGACGATGCTATAAATGAACACTGTGCCAGATCCACATTCCTCATTTTCATTCTCCCAGCTAATTCTAGTGAAACGTGTTCATGGCCCTATGTAACGCGAGTCCACACTGAAAAGTTAAGTCTCACTTAGAGCCCTTTTAAATCATTTGGCGTGGTATGGGGGGAGGGCATTTAGGGTGTAAGTTCTCTTCTCCTTCAACTTGGGAAGTGTAAAAAAGATGATATCCTGCATTGGTAAAAATTCTCTACACAGAAAACGAAGGCAAAAGGGTGATCTGCGTATTGTCAGTATTTCCCCCCAGTACGTCCCAACGCCCACGCTCTTCCGCTGGCTCGAGAAGAAATGTTCTGCTGCTGCTCCAGCAACTCAGCAAGCCGTCTCCACTTGTGCTGTTATCGTATGATTCATGAACCGAGAGTGGGCACACGACGAACATCAGATTGCAAAGCCTCTATTCCGTAATTCAGAGCCTTCAGACTCGCTTTTCTTACCCAGTCATTCACACAACACACAGACACAAAAAACACGTACTGCACATGTCAAGTTCTTTTTTTATTATCCTATACTTTGGCTACAAGTCATCCACCTTCTTTTTGATACAACACAGGATCTTCCTTTTACATTCTAGAGCACACAAAATCAAATTCACTTTTTCCTTTGCACTATCGCCCGGCCGGATACATTGAAAGGCACATTATTTCGGCTTTAATTGCATATTTTCATGACAAATTTTTTCTTATTTTTTTTAAATCTATTTTTTTTTAAATCTGCAATTTTCAAAATAAGTCTAGTACTTCCACAAGTGGTTCAAACATGAGAAATATATTCGCAAGGGAAAGTCACAGCATTTGGGTTATTTTCCTTTTTGACCAATTGCGTTGCATTTTCTTCCCGACTAGCACTAACCCATCTCGGAGTAAATCCTTTTCTTTTCACTTCAAAACATGACCACGTCAAAAGATCCATGATCTTTCCACAGATCCACGCTGTGCAGCTTCCAAATCGTTCCCAAGCAAATTCTGCCTTCTGCTATCAACCTACAAACATAAAACCTGAAAAAAAGGAAGAAAATTAAAACAAGAACAGAATTTAGAATTACAAGTCATAATTCAAGTTTCTCTCCCCTTAAGTTGCTTGAATGGCTCTACGCTGGGTTAAAATGACATTTTGACCCAGGAAGGGCCCCCGAGTGCCCCGAGTGTTGAAATACGTATAGGGACCGTACCGTACTTAGCGCCCTTCAATTAGACCTGATCTTATTTCCGTCTGTGATGGTGAAATAAAAATAGCCCCACTCCCTCACCCCGTTCGGTCCGATTAGCTCTTCCTATTTTTTTTTTTTATTAATATGGTTAAAGTCACGCTCTAAATTGTAACGGTTGTGAGGATCCTCTTGAAATGAATTCTGACCAAGTGAGTTTTTTTTTGTTTTCTAGTTTAGCTAGTCATATTTGGGCTGGGAAAGTGATATACTAGAGGATCTGTTTTGTCTCTGGACCTGTCTTTTCATGTCGGTAGTAAAGTCCCCGTGGTTGTCATGCATGCTGCGAGAAAGGTTTTTGGAGACTTTTCGAGAGTTTAGCATGAGCAACAACAAGTGTCTGTTTCATGCGCTAAGGTCTTGCAGTAGTAAGGTCAGTTTCCCAAGCACACAGGCACAGCACAGCATCTGTCAACCCCCTGCTCGCCTCGCATCCAGCTTCTTCTTTTGGCTTCTACATTGATGTGCTTGATGTCTCCTTCTCCAAACTCCGTGAAATCTCGCCAATGGTAAAATGGAAAAATAGAAAGTCGAAGCTCCGGGTAGACTACCAGAATGTAACTCAAGTCTCTGGAGAAATTGGTCACATGAGAAGTCTGAGATCATACCCCAAATTTCTGTCATCGACGTATTAACTGGTTCTGCGATGTGAATTTGATGTCTTGTTTTCGCATTTACTGCATTCGCTGGGTCTAATACTTTCACACGCGGTACGCATTGACAAAATCCCCAAAAGTGTTCAACAGAATGTTCTAAACTAATACACTAAAGTGTTGTAAAGCTTGTAAATACGATTCGGAAGCGGAAATTGACAGCCAAAGAGCCAATCGGGGGGATTGGGATTGGCCCTTTATGACATGGAAGACATGGGGGTATTGGCAGTATAATCGAAATCTGTTTGAGCCGTTCGCCGTTTAGCTTTGGTGCACAACGGCTCCTGCTGGCGGCGGCTCTTAAGGGTGGTCAAGAAGGGGGACGACACTAATGGTAGTGGTCGACGTTTTGTCCACACATTGGGTATAATTCCTGACATAAACGTCTGTTTGCTTTTGCACTAAAAGCCCTTTTGGTGTCCAAGCCGACTCCTCGATTTCTTGTCGTGTTTTCCCTTTTTCGTCGGAAATGGTTTGATGCGATACTTTTTGACGGTTACGTCGGTTAGTATAGAGTGCAGGAGCCTGAGCCTTGCATGGCCTCAATTCCGTAGCTTCCCGTTGTAATAAAAATGCCGAAGGTTTTTCTGAATTCGTTTTTGAAGTGGCGCAAGCAACACGCAGCAATCTAACGGCAGCCTTAATATCAAACCACTTATCGAAGGGGGGGGGGAGGGGGTAAATAAGAGCGAATAAGAGACCAGAATCTACAGAGCAATAACAGTATGTACAACTACCAGCTCAGCTCGCCTTGTTCTATAGCAGCTTATGGGGCCCTTTTCATTTGGGTCGAGCGGGGGCAACTGTTTTTGGCTTTGGCACCGTGAAATGCTGCCTGATGGATGCAGTCATAAAAGAAAAGGCAGTGGAAAGGCGGCTTCTTGTGAGGAGAAATCGGTTTGGCGACAGCTGTCTTCAGCTTGCTTGCGAAACGCTAGGAACCTTTAGCTTTTTGCCCCTTTTGCCTTTGGTTCAGCCAGGTTTCCAATCCAGAGAAAGAGAGCACAGCAAATGCAATCCAAGACAAGCATACTTAAAAGCAACATTTTTTGTTTTGTTTTGGGTCTTTTGTCTTGTGTTTGCCTAGCTTCTTTGGACTCGAGATACCCCCCATGCAGATACAATAAGATGAAGTAAATGCGGCTTTCTTACCTTGCAGTCAAAGATTATAATTAGAGCACATAGTTAGTAGGACCCGTTTCCCTGCCTCGGTAATAGGCATTGTAGCTGGCCGTCCAAGGATCTGTAAACATAAAAAAGTTGCATACGTGTCTTTATTTTCTCGAGGGAAAAATTAAAAAATACATTGAGAATAATAAAAAAATACAATGGAATCCGTGAAATTAAGTTCTTTAAGGCCGTGTGTTGTAAGCACTCCTGAGTTGGAAGTTCATTAGTTTTCAAAATTTAAATTAAAGTGAATTTTCTTTGAAATTGTACTTCAATTTCTTTAGTGATAATACACTTCCCTAAATTTAATTTTTTGTAGTTTTTAATTTGAATTTTGAAATTTGAGTTTGAATTTGGACTTCGGAATTTGACTTAGAAAATCGAAATTTGAACATCCGAACTGAGCGTCGGAATTTCGAAATCGTAATTCGAACTAGAAATTTCGAATTTGAACTTTGATTTCGGAATTTGACTTGGAAAAACCGAATTTGACCTTTCGGAAGTGGAAAATCAGACTTGGAAAATTGGATTGGAAGTAGAATTTTGAATTCGAATCTTTATTTCAAAATTTGACTTTTGAAATTTGAAATCAATCAGAACTGGATATTCGGAATTGAAAAATCTTAAGTGAAACACCGGAATTGTAGAATATTTTCGGAATTTGGCGTGGAAAATCGGAATTAGAAAATCCGAATTGAAAGTATCAAAGTATGCGTAATGAGTAAATGGGCGGTACTTTACCTGTGACGGGGATATCAACTGCCTCCATGCTTTGCAAGGCAGCGTGGGAGTAGTTGTTTTCCAAATTGGGGGCTTCCGTGGGGCTCAGAGGGGACTTGAGGTATTGTGTACTACAAGAGGACGTCGAAGTCCCTGCTGCGTAAGAGGCCCATGATCCTAAGTCCGCTGCTGTGACCGCGGCTGCAGTCCTGCTGTCATGACTAGCACCTGCGGGTCCCACGGCGGACAAGGGTGAGCCGCCTGCGTGGCCCGGACTACCGGAGTTTGTCGTCGTGTTGTACATGCTCATGTTTGCGGTAGAGCCGTGATGGTGCGCGTAATCCATACTGGAAGAGTAGGCCACGTAGGGCGACGCCGAGCAAGAACCGTAGGCCATATTGCTGACCGTCGAGTTGGATAACGAGTAGGTGCAAGGGTTCAAGTTCTGCCCGTTATTGGACAACATTTGCGAGTAGTCGGTGGTGTTTGGTACGACCATGCCCCCGCCGCAGGTGAGGTTAGGGTTCGTGGTCGAGAGGACATCGTACGAGCTCATGGACCCGACCCCGGCTGAGGCGATGCTCGTCGCCATACTTGACATGTTCATGGTCGGCATTCCACTCATGGCGGCTAATCCGGGTGAGCCTTGGAAGTAGCCGTAAGGTTTCAGCGCTTGACACTTTCGGCGGAATCCGCGCGGACGGCGGCGGAAGCTGCCTTCTTCGAACATGAATTCCGACGCGGGATCAATAGTCCAGTAATGACCTTTGCCCGGCCGCCCCAATCCTTTCGGTAACTTGATGAAACATTCGTTTAGGGAGAGGTTATGTCGAACGGAGTTCTTCCAGCCTTGGTAGGATCCGCGGAAGAACGGGAAGCGTTGTTGGAGGAACTGATAGATTTCGCTTAACGTCAAGCGTTTGCTCGGCGAGCTTTGGATGGCCATCACGATCAGCGCTATGTACGAATACGGGGGTTTCTCTTGACGCCGGATACCTGAGTTGGTCTTCTTAGCCGGCGACGAGCTTTTGTCCGGCAGCGAGTCGGTCGAGTTGGGACTTTCCAACTCGGAACCGCTGCTAACCACTGTGGCGGGCAACACAGAAGATGAGTGTAACTCCGGGGGCTGACTGCTGTGGTTGTTGCGGGCATCCATGTTACCCAAACCTGCCACCGTGGACGACTCGGGTGGTGTTGCACTCAGGTAGTGTTGATGATGATGGTGATGATGATGGTGATGGGATTCGTTGGGCATAACCACTTGGGCTAGACAAGCTGCAGTATTTTCGACTGCTTCGAGCTTCATCTTCTTTAGTTTTTTGTTTTTTAAGGATTTTGTAAAGTAACTTTTGACTTTAATTGCATTTGATTCAAACTTGGATTTTTCTAAACTGAGCACTGTTGAGGAGGACCAAGTTCTTTTTTTTTTTAAAAAAAACTTGAAGAATCCTGAAGAAAAAGTTCCGTTTATTGACGAGTACTTGATCCGATTGTGGAGGAGCTTCTAGAGCAGCCGTCTTAAAGTTCGGTCGTCACAGAGTCAATGATGCATACTGGTTAAGAAGAGCCAAAGGAAGATGGGCTATAGAACGCCAAACTCCAAAGTCAAGTGTGGAGGTTGGGCTCTTGCTTTGGAAAAGCTATTGGACACCCTATATCCAGGCCAATCTCCAGCAGCATCCCTTACTCGAGAAATCAGTGCAAAGGGGTCAAACGGCAAGAGGTCACTGGCGAGCATGCGCGTACTATTAATAATTTCGCTTCTACGCTATACATCACGAAAGAAAGGCAATTAAATTCTGGCTGCCCTCTGTCTGTTTTTCGGACCCATGTCTCTCGGTCAAATCTAACGTTCCATGATGTTCAGCCCGTAAAAGAGCAAAAAAATGAGAATGGTTCGGTGTATGGTTTTCGATACACTTATTACCAGGAATTTTATCTAAGTTATCTACCAAGGCGACAAGTGTCAAATTCACTGTCTAGCTCCTTGCAAAGGGAAAAATAGTTAATGGAAAAGGAGAGGTAACCTTAGAAGGAGCTTATCAGTTATAGCGGCATGGGATGTATTCCATCCCGTAATTTTAACAGTCTTAAAGTTTTAATTACTTTATTAGAGAGTGTGGTATAATAAACACGTATACTAAACCTGTTATATAATATATTTTAGTATTTTTTTTATTTTTGCTTTACAAATTTAATAAGAAAACTACTTAAGAATCACTTTACATTCAACGTCTACAGTAAAAAAAAAATAATAAAAAAGTGCAATTCCACTTTATATTTCATAAGTACAAACATTATATTAAACATGTACTATTCAATTATTGTATTGTAAAAAGACGCATTTTAAAATCTAAATTATTTTTATTTTATTTTTTCCATCATTGAGTCTCAAAGAGACCACACTTTTTTTGTCATTCCAACCAACAACTTGATGCGCCATAATGGGTCCAGCTCGGGTTATAGGGAAGGTTGCCCGATGTCGGATCTTGGCGTCCATTTCCGCTGTGTGCAAAGGATGCCAGGGATGCAAACGCCACAAAGTAGAGCATTGTTTAACTGCAGTGAAGCTGTGGCTGTTTTTCTCTTTTAGATGGTATCTTCCTCCAAAACGGAATGACTTCTGCATTTAAAAGAAAAAAAAAAGCCTTAGAAATCCGCTGTTGGTGCAGAGGAATCCATGTGGGCTGTTTTGTGGCGTAAACAGGACAAGTCATTCCTGCTATGTGCAATGGAGGACGCCGACGTCCAAGACGCAGGAGGATCAGCCCCTCGTGGAAGAAGCAGACGCCTTGTCTGTCCAATGTCCTGTCAGCAAGCTCGGCAATGTAACAACCAACATGGCTCCTTGTCTTCAGCTCTTCGCTCTGCTTCCTTCTATCATCCCCCGCAAAACGGTCAGCATTTTTTCGAACTGTTTTGTTACAATTCTTCCTCTTTCTTTCTAAATATCCTTTCGGATAACGCGCGAAACTTCTCTAGACTCTCTCGGTTTCGGTTTTGTGTATATATTCATTGTTGTGCTTCTGCTTGTCATTTCCTAGGTTCTTTTGGTAACTCGCAATTTATACTGTACTCTCGGTTTTGTGTACAAATTCATTGTTCTGTTTGTAATTTCCTATATTCTTTTGGGTAACTCGTAATATATAGCCTACTATGCTCCCGGTTTCGGTTTTGTGTATGTGCAGTACATGTTCATGTGTTTTCCTTTCGTGTTGGTCCAGTGGCGCCGATTTCCAGCCTCGTGGACGGATCGAAAACATTCATTCAAAACAAATGTGAATGAATTACGTGCGGATGTCGAATGAATTGAATCTGAAATAAGGAACTGGCCATTAGACCCAACGTAAAATGGTTCAATGGAAAACAAGATACTTGGCGTGTCGATGGAAAACATGCAGAGGCTGTGATGGGCGAAGGAAAAAGCGTGCTCCGTTGCTCCTGGAAATGGCTGCCTCCCCCTTCTCTCTCTCTCTCTTCTCGTTTTTTTGTCACAACCTTTTGACCTCTTGTAAAGGCCCAAATGCTCTATCCATTTACCAACGATTTAACTCTCTTGAAGTTGCGAGACTCGTGTGTGAGCGATTCTCTTGACTCGTGTGCAAGGGAAAGAACTGAATCTCTGTTGTGCCTCTTTCCAAACAACACTTGTATGCGCACAATCTGCAACTCGCGTCCCCACTTTACTCGATGCAGATTTCATGTTTAGTAGATTTTTTTACTGAGCCTTGAGTGATATTTTGAAAAAAAATGCTATGTTTTATTAAAAAATACTAACGAAAAGGCGCTTGAAACAAAACTGCGGTAGGTCTTGCATTTTTTCTTTTAGTTTCTTTAAGAGGCCGGAGTAAAAAGAATAAATTGATGTTTTTTTATTTTTTTGCTGTCTGCTGGTTATAATTTCTTCTTTTTCCCTGCGAATGGAGAAAGAGGAACGGTAAAAAAAAACACAAAAGGCGTGTCTTTGTTCGTTGGATGTGTGGATGGTGCTATTAAGGAATAACATGGTGGGGTTCGGTACGAGTGCAAGGAAGAAAATAGCCCTCGTGTCTCTTCTTACTCATCTCTTCTCTCGGTGCACATGGTCAGTTGCCGTCCGCACGAGTCAAGTTGCCTGTAAAATGCCTTTTGGATGCTGGGCCATCTTGCAATTTCGTCTTGTTTTTCAGGGAGACGGTGCAGTCAGCAGTGCCAAAGCAACGTGCAACGGGGCGATCTGACGTTCAGCATCCCTTCAGCCCTAGATAAACAATCAAAACGGGAAGGCTCCTGGTTTAAAGGTGGCCAGACCATTTTTACACTCATTATTGCTTGTTGGGCTTGCCGTACGATAGACCAATTCTGTGTTCGCGCAGCTATTGCAGCCCAAAATTCTCTAAACCCACCCTATGCTCCATACATAGCGTCCTCTATCTGGCCCAAAGTCTAGACCGTTTGGTTTCTCTATATTTTAGCTGCTAATCTGCTAGTTACACTGCCAGGAAAAATCCATCAATTTATAATAAATATACGTAAATAACTTCCAAAGTTCTACATCTTTCTTGGCGTAAAACTACCACAATATGTAATTGCAAGATAATTCCAACATTTCTATCGTTAATCTTACGAATTTTTGCAGTAAAATGCCTCCAAATTCTGTATTTATATTGTAATATTACGTATTACATACATGGGCGCAGCCAGGAATTTTTTCCGGGGGGGCCAGGAGACAGACACTGATTAGTAAGGAGTTTTACTAAGATATTTCCGACCCACAAAAGTCAAGGCTTTCAGGCAGTTTCGGGGGGGGGGGGGGGGGGGGGGGGGCGGGACCCCCCCCCCCCCCCCCCCCCCCCCCCCCTTCGCTGCGCCCCTGATTACATACTAACTTATGATGGGCAGCATATAGAAGATACCACAATATTTAATTGTATTTAGCAAGGATTTTAATTGGTAAGAATTACTTTGCATTGTACACAACTATCGCCATGAAGGGTTAGAAAGGAAAGGTTGAGTTCTTCCGTTGTTGTTTTTCGTAAATAATTGAATGTGGTGGGTTGTATTACAGAATGGTAATGTTGAGAAATGAGCATATAAAGTAAAAGTCATCCCGTCAATTGCCCCATCTCAAATCGTACTATTAGCTCACATCGTCTTGACTCAAATTGAGCAGAACTCAAAAGTTCCCAAAACGGAGAACATGGACTATTAAACATATGTTTTTCAAGCTGCTTTGGCCGCAGGAGGACTCGCAACTTGGGGTTTGGAAGAAAAAGAGGCGAAGAACAAGCGGGGTGTATGAGTAATTTGGCTGCCTTGGATGTGCATGGCCCACCCACGAATTTTGTTCGGCGTATAGTTATACTTAGAAGCATTAAGGTATCGTATAACGTTCTTCAGCCCCGTATATGATGGCATGCTAATGGAATCACATGACGCAGTCGGATAAAAGGAAACTTTTTGCTCTTATTGCGCTGCTTTTGTCTTAACCATAAGCTAAGGAATTTATTCCTTAGAGACAAGGAAAGCGTAACACAAAAACAGAAAGCTGAATCAGGGGTAAAAGAGGTGCAACATTTTGTTTGGTTTCGTTGTTGGCTAAGACCAAGATGTTGTCCAGTAACAGTGTTGAAAGCTATTCGAGAGGGGGCTATAAGAGGTATGTAACTTGCCGGCCTCCCGATTGAGGGCTTCTGGCTTTAATGGTTGGCTCATTGGCACGAGGGACGGGAAGCTTTAATACATTATGTCCGTTTAGTGAAGGCAAAGTTCGAAAAACGATTAAAACCCCCTCTTTTGCCTGGCTGCATTCTAACGAAAACAAACGCGAATTGTCATTAGCCGAGTCCTTGTTGTGTTATGGGAGTGTTTCGTTTCGAGTTTGTGTTTCCTATCCGTTTCTCGTCAGTGTTCAACGTTGCAGATCCGTTTAGAAGATAATCGCGTTGTTTTCGTATGTTCTGATATGCATAACCTCTGATATGCTTTACATTGTAAATCTGATTTGGACCTTCGAGGTTTCGCATTTCTATGAAAATACTAAGGCTTTCTCCAAGTAATAGCTAGATTTCTTATAGGAAATTCAAGAGTTTTTTTTAGGGCTAAAAGATGGAAGCCGATTATAGGGACCACCCAGCATTCTATTCTTGGGCATAAAACCAGGGCCACTGGTCATGTGTACATGTGTGCATTGAGAAGAGCAAGTTGTTCTCCATTTGTCTTTAGGTTTCAGGCGTTGCGGGGTGCTTTCAACTTTCCAAGAATGGGAAGTTCGATTGGGTTACTACAATAACAACAAAGAAACATTGACCTAAACTGAACTTTGCCCTTTGTCAACGGAAACTTATGGTAGTAAAGCGAGATGTAAAGTGTGTTGGGCAATAGTTTTGCTTATGCTTTGTATAATTTTGTTTCGTGTACCCAAGCAAGCACAAGGTGACGCGCAGTGCTTTGTATGGGTGCTTATGAACGCGCAATGCTCTTGCGCATAAATGGGCAAGCATGATAACATTATAACCCAGCACTTCATTTGAGTGCCATTTTTCTTTTTTTAAAATACATTAAATCAATGACTAAAGCATGACGGTTTCTGAAACCAATGTCTTCTATCGCATAGGTGAGACAAGAAATCTACACTTTACTGTCAAGTGTTTTTGTAAAAATCATGTGCTTTCTACATAAGAATGCTTGTGCTGTCCCCATGCTATCGTGCCGTAGAAAGCTGAGCTGGAGGTCCAGTAACTATGCTTACATAGAAATGGGTATGAGGAACAAGTATGGGTATCACCTCGAACTAGAGCCAAGCAATTCTACATACCGACAAGGAAGTGCAGAAAACTTGCTAACCTTGGCATACATCTTTTATGGTGTCCTTCCCGCCTATGATGCTTCCTCAATATACGCCTTTCGTGCCCTAGTGTTCGGTTATTCTCCGAGTTTTTAATGTCAATTGCCTTCGATATTGCGCAGCTTCTCAATTACTGATTTTACCTTGTCCGAGTTTTGCTAATTTTTTCAACAACGCTAGCCTTAGATGAATTGAATACCAAGTGCATTTTGGAAACTTTTACTCCTGGCCTTCTATAACTAAATACAGCGCATTTTATTATGCTTTCTGAGTCACACAAAGACGTATATGCCCAAGTCTATAGTTTGCATGCTGTTTGCCATGGATAAGGCGATTTGAACTTCGGCATTCCAGTTACTTTGCAAGGCGTCGGAGGAAGTTTCCTTTCAATGACCTTTACTCGTTTGCTGCTCGGGGATTCTGGCCTATTAACATAATAAAAAGTTTCAGGAAGTGACAGGATCTATAAAAGCAGCCTAGGATATGCTTTTCAGATCATACCTTCCTGCAACTCAGTTGGAATAACACTTGGTATCAGCTGAACATAGTAAACGAATTCAGTAGCAAAATGAATTCGAGCTCATCCATGAAGACACTACTGGTAAGTAGTTTATTTTTTAAACTTGCAAGTTAATTAATTTGTTGTATTTCATTACTTAAAGGCACTTTGCTGCCTGGCCAGTGTTTTAATTACGCTAGTCACCTCGGCGGCAGTTATTCTACAAGATACTGCAGAAGGGGCAGATGGACAAGCAGAAGTTAAGACTGGAGTTGGCGCTGATGACCAAGAGACCTCGGAGTTCTTTCTACATAAGTTGTTTTACTTGTTATGTGGAAAGAAGAATCATGGGTTTGGTGGCGGGTATGGCGGATACGGTGGAGGACTTGGCGGATACGGTGGAGGACTCGGTGGATATGGCGGATACGGCGGATACGGTGGCGGATACGGTGGCGGATACGGAGGTGGTCTGTTTGGCAGATAGTTTAAAATCATTCCAGTCAGCTGTACCTTGTTATTATTAATAATTTATTCACCAATACACTAATAACGTCCACACTTCAAACAAAAAACTTTATTTACATTCTAAGTCTATTTTCGCAGCTAAAAACTTGGAGATGGAGTGGGAAACATAAACTTGATGCAAAATTTCTACCAGTTGGGGCAAATTAGCGACTTTTAGTGCTAAATGTAACTTAAGCTTAAGCAATAGACATAGTTGTCTCTGCATCCCACAACAAGGCGATTTTGGTAAAACAACGGGGATGAAAACACTTCACCAGGCAAATGGTGGCGTCCAAGAACTTTCCCGTGACCAAGGTCAAGTACCTGAATGTCACCTTTCACGTTGACTATCATTACGGCAGCTTGAAAGCTCCGTTGGTCTTCGCTGAGAGGTTGCAACACGAAAGGTGTGGCGTATACAGGTGCCTCTGCGTCATATTGCCAAGTTAGTTGGCCCATTTCGTTTAAGCAGTAGATTTTATGGTCATGGCATCCGAAGAGAATCACATTTACACCCGCTACTTCTTTTACACACACTGAAGAATAAATCGGACCCTGAGTTGTGAACGTCCATTCCTATATTTCACAAAGAAACATTGAGCAAGTTATGGACCTTATGGTTATAACTGCTCCAGTTCAAGCTTTTTTTTATATAAACAAAGATCTAGTATAACTTGTAATCCTTGGGCGTTGAAACAGTACAACTTCCCGTCCACGCAAGGGAAGAGAATGCGCTTCTGTAAAAGGGCCGGACTCCCAAAAACTGGTTTGCCCAGATCAGTGTGCCATAATACGTCTCCTGTTGCACCTTCCAGGGCTACGCAGCGCCCATCCAAAGCAGCACCGTATAATACCATACTGGCATAATCCAGTACTGGTGACGCAAACACGCTTCCTTTGCCCAACTGAGTGCGCCAAACTTGTTTCCCAGTCTAAAAGAAACGAGGAATTTTTTTCAGTTCAGTTGTTCCATAATCCGGAAAACAAGTTCTCTTTCTTTCTTACCTCATCATCCAGGCAGTAAATACAGCCATCGTGTGAACCACAGAACACCATATTGCTACAAGCAATAGGACTACACTTTACGGTGTCTCCCGTCAGAAACCGCCGTTCAATGGCGCCCCTTTTAGCATCTAATCCATATAGTCGCCCATCATAACAACCTGTCATCGACACATAATATTGTCACTACACCTTCTTTAATAACAATATCGTATCTCTATTATGGACCATTCCTTATATAGCCATCATTATGTCTTTTACCAACGTAAATACGCCGTATTCCGTTGTAGTCGGTCAAGACGGCCGAAGACTCAATGCGGTCAGGTAGCTCGGTACGCCATCTCTCTTTTCCTTGCAGGTCCAACGCAGCTATCGAATGGGAATGCGAACCCACGTAAAGGAGTGCGTCACTTTCTTCGTATTCTACAAGTAAAGGTGAAGCATCTACGCATTTGCCAAAATCGTACTTCCAAGACACGACGAGCTTCACCGCCTGAACTTCAGTGCAGCCATGGTCACCCAAGGGTACTACGTTATTAGGATTAACTCCCCTCCTGTATAGCCTGCATGTATTTTGTAATGCTAAAGAGGGATGGTCTAGCCTTAATTTCTTTTCTATTGGGTTTTCTGTCGAAGTCCTGCGTTTGAACGGCACGAGTTCCTTCGTTACAACGTCTTCGCAGCTTTCTACGTACTCGAGCACTTCAGCAAAGGTTTTATCCATGAGCAAAGAGGTGAGCAGAGGGAATTGACGGCCAGTGAGTGATTCCAATCGCTGGCTGAAATTGACTGCCGCGAAGGAATCGGCGCCGGAAAGTATAAAATTGTCTCCAGGCCGAAGCTCATGGGAAGTAAAAGTTGCCCAAAGACCTCTAACAACAGATCCGTTGTTTTTTCCTGAGGTTAGTTCAGTCTGTCTCGCTTTGCCCTTCTGAAGCAACGCTTTCTTATCGATTTTGCCTGTTTGGGGGAGTAAAGTTTCAATCTCATCTCATGGTTTCGTCAAGAATATGGCGCTTGCGGAGTTTACCCCAAACATGCTAAATAGTAACCCGGGAATGGACATTATACGTGGCGTTCATAGTGCCAAGGTTTTCGCGCGTAACTCTTGACAATGCAATTTGCAGAGAGTTGGGTGGCTTAGCGCTGGATTCTTATTTTGATTATCAGTTGCTGAAAAAGAAAGTGCTATTTTAGTTTGGTGACAGCACCCCAGAGTAGTTCGTATGCTATGAACCGCTTTACCTATTAACGCACGAAACCCGTTACAATACGCAGGTTCGCGGGTTAGTATTTAGCATGTGGGGGGTAAACTTCACAAGCGCCAGAATGTTAAAAAATAACGAAATAACTACCATGGGAGGTAAGAGGCCAGTCTTCTACACATATGATATGATTAGGACAGGCATACGAAGGCAACTTTTCCGTCAACATTTGGTCTAAAATGTCTTCTGTAATGCTTTGTGTCTTTCGAATCTGCACAAAGAGCCACACACACTCTTCTTCCGCTACAGTCACCGCAGTTTCGATGTATTCCAACGAACTGGCGTTTGATTCAACGGTCGCCAAACTCAGGCGTTTCCCGTGTCGTTTGATAGTATCGTCTTTACGTCCAATGTAATACAATTTGCCTTTCCGTAGCTCAACTAAATCTCCTGTGTTTCGCAGCAAAGTTCGCGCTGCGTCCTCGGTTTCGTCGTCTAAGTAGCAAACGCGTTCCTTTCCACCTACAAAGATGCGTATTTTCGTTTTTAGTTATAATCTAATCACGAACATCGTAGACATCGGATTCGGGACAATACCTAGATAAAGGAAGCCGAGTCCTTCGGTTATAGGTTGGTTGTTTTCGTCTCTTACTTCAAAAACTGTATGGGTTAGAGCGTCCCCCAAATCAGTCTCCAAACACGCGTCTAAATCCTCCACTTGACGCGCACTAGCCCAGCACGATACCTCTGTAATTCCGTAAAGATTGAAGAAGAGAGTAGGTGGGTTATTTGCTTTCCATTGCTTGAAGCATTTTGCGGAAGGAAAAGGTTCGCCTCCAAACGCGAGGATTCGTAGTGAAGTGTTGCGGTGAAACAGAGAATCTTGTAAAGTTGCGAGATCGAATCTTCTAAACACTGCAGGGGTGCTTTGAATTATCGTAACTCGGTTCCTAATAAAGCAAACATGAGTCAATTGGCTAGGTATGGACTTGAACTTGGACGGAATGATGAGAAGACTGGCGCCAGACGATAGTGCCACGAAGATCTCTATTACGCTCGGGTCAAACGTCATCGGTGACATTTGCAAGATCAAGTCTCGCTCGCAAACGCCAAACAACGATCTATCAAATGATTGTTGACAACTTTACTTACGATATTTACTAAAAAAAAAATAGAACTACTAGTAGATAATTGACAGATCTTGTACCTGAAGTCTTTAATATTGGGTACAATGCATGCATGAGGTACCCGCACAATTTTCGGAAGCCCAGTGCTGCCTGATGTTCGCACACAATACGCCAAAGATTCCGCGTAACTTCGTAGTGAATCCTTTGCTGGATTTCTCTGTTTCATGAGAAAAAATTGCGTCGTCTTGCATTGAAAAGAAGTGATCTCTTCAAAATCCTTCTGCATTTCGACAGTGCTTAAGCTGGCCAGTGTTAATAAATACGTAATTGGACATTTTCCCGCAAACTGTGCATTCCAGCTCCACGGAGCAGTAACATCCAGGCAAGCGAAATTCGCCGGAACTTCAAGAATCCTAAGTGCCAAAAGGTCAAGACTTGTTTCTGTAGTAACAAGACCTATTTGAGTAGTTCTGTTTTAAGGCCCACGGTGTACTGGAAACCCTTAAGGCGAATTTTGATTAGAAAATTCTCCTTCTCCGTGCAACATAATGAAATTGTATTGTAACAGTAATGCATGGGATGTATGAATCTTTAACTGTTGATTTTTATTTTTAATACCGGTGATTTGCCTCTTCAAAGTCTTAAGCAGCAAGTAAATTCGATTTTGTTTTTAAAATACTTTTAGAAAATAATTTTATAATTATCTCTTTTTTTATTTTCTTGTTAAAAATTTATGAAATTACATTGAGAAAGGATATGACATCAGTGCCGTCTTTTGACAAAAAATGATCAACAACTTGCAGTACATCGTGGCCTTAAGTTGTTTTGTTTTTTCCAAGACGCTGTTAAATAAAAAGCGAAAAGGTCAAATGTTGCCTTAACTTGCAATTTTACCCTAAAAGAATTGACGGGATCAAGAGATGGGATGTCATGTAAACGCCGACTGTCTTATTTCGAATTCCATGTTCACGTAAACTTGAGCTAATAAAACTAGCCAAATCCATGCATTCTTGATAGGAAAGTTGTTCCACAGTGTCCCCATCATCATAACTAACCGCCACTCGATCTGCAAAAGACTGAGCTTCTTGTCGGACCAACTCCTGTAAAGTCGCCAGTTTGAATTTCGCGCCCTTCTCCGGTGCCATTCACAGCCCCTTTTCTTAAACGACGCTCTCCTTTGTTAACCACTTAAAAGTTACCACGGCAAGCCGGCAAACGTGCTTTGCGGCCAGGCAAGTTTTATAGGATGCCTTGTAAGAAACGAAATGCGTAGCAACTGGAAGGTTCACAAATACTTATAATTCTCACTAGCTGGTCGTTTTTTCTGGTTAGCTTGAATCACGGTATAAGTAAATAGATGAAAGCATCAGTAGCCAATCGACGGCATGAGGGCCCGCGAATCTTTCTGGAAGTGCAACGACTGGCCGGCGTTCCAAGAAGAGCTTCCCGGGGTCCTGTTTTCAAGCTTCATTGTGTTTTGTTTTTTGTTATCAGCTGACTAGGTTGTAAAACTGCGCTTCGCCCAACCCGGCTTTTGATTACATTTCCTTTGGACCAAAAAACTAGGTAAGTTTTAGGTAATTTTTGTCGCTTTTTATTATTTCCTAAATCTGGATTAAGAATTCACCATTCAGTTTGTTTTTGCAGCTAAGATTTGTGCAAATTTCAGTGAACTTATTTTTGAGCACATTGGCTTACTACCACCGTAGAGCGTTGACCTCATTTTGCTTCTTGGAAGCGGTTATTTGTGCAACTTTATTTGAAATTTTTCTTTTAGATGGACGTACAAAATGGTTTCACTGAGTATTATAAAGGTAGCCACAAATTAGTTCACATCACTGAAACCCAACATTTGGACCCTATTTTGGAAACCACTGATTTATTTGCCAAGAAGTTAAGTAATCGAAGAAGGTATTCGGCTGAAAGCGACGACAGTGCTTTTGATAACGACGAAATCAAAAAAGAGACCGTTGAAGTTCAGTTTGAAGACTCCGCCCAATCCAGCGATGACTCTAATAGCTCTTATGGCAAGAAAAGAGGTATCTTGAAGCGCTGGCACGCTGACAGGTGTTAATTCCTAAAAAAGATTTTTTTTTATGTTAAGTCGACCCCAAATGAAACATTATTTTTAGGTCTCGGAGCTATTCAGAATCCGATTGTGGAATATCGTCTCTTGAGTTCTCGTGCGTAGGCTTTCAGAGTGTGGAAGAAGAAGATGAAGAGAACAGTCGCGAAGAAGAGAATGGCGAAGATGGCGAACGGGTAAAAAAGACCGTTCGTTTTAGCGAGGTGGTGCGCGAGCAACTTTTCAGGTGAGGCAAATTAAATTTCACTTGTTGCCTAGTTATTAAACTTATTGGAGTATTCATTTAGGAGCAATTCGAGTATATTGGGACAGCGCAAGAAAAATCAACGGAAACAGAAATTGAAGAATAAGAAGAAGGATGCCGAAAGGTACAGCAGTAGCGTGGAGTCTGTGGAAAGTGCAACGAGTAGCTTGGAGGACCTTTCCCTCAAAGGTCGGTCCAGTCATTCAGCACTAGGCGACAGTGGCGTGGAGCTGGAGGAGTCGGATTCGGATGAAGTTAACAGCGTCGCTACACAACTGAAGAATAAGGCATCCCAGAAGTCCAAGAAGAGCTACAAATCGAAACAGAAAGGAAGGCGTCGTTGCTATTCTGATGGAGATAAAGGCCAGGACATGATTTTTGATCTCGATATGTAGTAGGCAGTAAGACTAGTTGCATTAAGAAAGTCTCAAAAACTCAAAACAAAAGATAATAGTAGAATAGCTTCAATTTAGTACAATCTTCCTGGTATGTAGCTTGGGTATCGTATGGTGGGGCGTGTCGTTTCCCGCACATGAAAGATGGAAAAGAAGTAAGTTTGGAAAACCCACAAAAAATGTACAAATCATCGTGTTCATTTCATGTATTTTAAGTAAATATCCCCCAGTGTTACTGTGTTTATGTGATGATAGTTTGAATTCTTTAGCGGTTTTTTGTCTAAAGAGTTCTGTTATGTGTTATGTTACATGGGAGGGTGCGTTATAAATTTTTGTGTACATAATTTAAGGTGGTGCACATTACTATGCCGCCTACTTCAGCTATAGCATATTACGACCAATTTTTACCTTTGTTCTAGTACTCTATCCAGTAAGCTCATAGCTGAGTAAGAAATACAAGCGTGAAATTATATCACATTGCATTATTTTTTTGCTTAATAGAATTTTTTCGTTCTATCCTTCATCTCTGACGGCATTGGATGTTTACTCATAAATACTGCGTATATATTCTGAAAACAAAAGCGTTGGATAGCTTAAACTTATTTCAATTTCTCGGATTTGTCAGAAGTGATTCAAATTGGATGGAATCGAGCTCGGAATATGCGTAATTAGGGCGGATAATATTAATGGATCAGTAGACATCCATAGGTGGCGCTGTATGTTTCGTGAAGTTGTTATTCTTCGAGAAGGGCGAGACCACCGATAAATTGCAACTAAAAATTCCACGATGCCTTGCTTTGGTACGTTGTAATTAATGTTCCAAATTACCGCTCTTTTCCCGTCTTATCAGCTTTAAAAGTCTGTAGCATACATGTTTAATAACAAAGGAATTAAATGAGGTAGGGTATTAGTTAAAATGAAATCGTTTAGCATGAGAGCTTGTGGTGGTTGTAGGAGACCGGCGCAAATTCTCGTGGGCTTGTATCGATTGGATGTGACACTAACACTTTTCCGAACTTCCAGTCGTAAGTCTGGAGGCCAAGCTATGGTCTGTTTTGTTTGAAGAGTGATTAACCTGATTCCAATGCTATAAGAGTAGTACTAAAGCATGGAATGTGAGTTAAGGGAAGTTTTGAGTTGCAGTAAGTTGCAAGGTTCAAGCTATTGAAGTTTCCCATACGCAACATTAATTACAACATTGTAAACTTACCTTTGTTAGGCTGTTGTGGGTGCTGCTCTGCTTTTAAACCGCGTTACAAACGTCTCGTAGACAGCATTTACCCCGTCCAACCACAAGTATACATCATCATAGCTATGATTATTGTAAGTCTAAGAAAAATCTTTCGTCTTTCTTATTGTGTAGGATGGTCTCGTCAAGGGAAATATGGACAAACTTACCTTCTTCGCGTTGTCCTACCCCGAGAAATTGGACCGAATTGGCGAATATCTGGCACAACGGGTGAGCCGCGATATCTATCGTCGTAAATATCCGTAAGAATTAACTTAAACATGGTAAAAATTCTGCTAAAAATATTGCTTACTGTTACGTTATTCTAGGATCGTCATAGTGTCGATGGAAGCCATGGATCAATTACTTGTAGCCTGCCATGCCCAGAGTTTAAATCTCTTCGTGGAAAGTTTCTTGAAAACTGTCCAAAAACTACTGGAAACTCCTGAGCCACAACTGCAAATCCTGGCGTCCCAATCCGTATGTTATTTGTTCTTTTGTGCACACTAAGCACATGTGCACATTCCTTAATCTCGATTCTCTCTTGACAGTTTGTCCGGTTCGCCAATATCGAAGAAGACACGCCTTCGTACCATCGTCGTTACGACTTTTTTGTCTCCAAGTTTGCCGCGCTTTGCCATAGCAACCACCAAGACACTCAAACGCGGGATAAGCTCAGGTTGGCTGGCTTACGGGGCTTACAGGTAAACCATAACATGTACTCCGTTGTTGTATTGTTTTCCGTTGTAAAATCTTCTAATACCTTCCTTTTTCGTTGTCAGGGCGTGGTGCGTAAAACCGTGGCTGACGATCTAGCGGAAAACATTTGGGATCCTGTCCACATGGACAAGATTGTCCCTTCTCTGCTCTATAATATGCAGCACGCGCGGCCAAAGCCCAGCGGCTCAGAAACGCCTGAAAACCCTCAAGAGGAACAAAACGATCCCCCAGCTTTAGCCGAAATGTGTCTCCGTGAACTAATCGGACGCGCTTCGTTTGGAAACATCCGATCCGTAGTGCAACCAGTTTTCAAGTAAAAATTTTCTCCTCGATCATTTTTTTTAAAAGTTAATAACTTTCCTTTTTCTAGGCATTTGGACTTGCACGAACTTTGGGTTCCCAATGATTTTGCTGTCTACACATTCCGTATCATCATGTTCTCCATTCAGGTTAATTTTTTCTTTAAATCCAATTTGGATTTGACGCCTTAATTTAAAACATTATCTTTTTAGGCCCAGTACTCATATGCTGTCGTCGAGATTCTCATGTCCCATTTGGATCTATCAGCCAGAATCGACGCCAAAATCCGCACAAGTTTGGCTGACGTCCTTTCCAAAATCATAGCTGTCGTCGCTGGGGAGAGTGTTGGTAACTAAACTACTCTTGTGTGGACATCATAGACTAAAAATTGACTTTTTTTCTGAGTCAGGTCCTTCAGTTCTGGAGATCATCAACTCTCTTTTAAAGCATTTAAGGAATTCGATTAGCCACAGTCTAACACGAACAGGTCAAGAAGACATGGATCAAGAAGATGAGAAGCAATACCAAGAAGCTTTAATGAATGCCTTAGCTGAGTTTGCCAATCACTTGCCCAGTTATCAGAAAGTCGAAATCATGATGTTTATATTGGGTAAAACACCCTTACCGCTGTCCGATGCGCAAGACAAGAACGATGCTGTGCGAGACGCACTCTTACAGAACATGCTCCTCAAATGCCTTTTAAAGGTAAACAAGCGTCAAACGTCCCATTTCCGTTTTTTTTTTATTTATTTTTTTCTCACAAGAAGTGTCGTGTTATTCTGTGGCATTATTATTATTAGTATATATGTTTATATATTTTTTTTTACATTTTTAGGTTAGTATTAAATACGAGACCAGGAATTACTCCACAACGTTTCCGCACTCGTTTTTGGAGCATTTGCTCAGACTGTCTTTAACGCCGGACCCAGATGTGCGTCTTGTAGTGCAACGTATTTTGCACACCTTGTTAGACAGACATGGAAATAAGGAAAAGCTGTTGCACCCAACGTAAGATATAAAGAAAACTACTCTTTTGTATGCATTTTCTTTAAGCTAACGGTTTTTACTCCTTTTTTCCCCAGAATTAAAGTACAGGAGCTTCAGCTAAAATTCGAGCCCAGTTCTAGAACTGACACGACTTTTATAAAGAAGCATGCAGGCGAATTATTGGGCTGCATTCTGGATAATTTGGAGTTACCTTCGAATGGAATGGAGAATATGGAAGCCTTGTACTGCACTGTGGGTCTAATTTGCGTGGAATTGGCCTGCGAACCGGCTCTGTACGAGTTTTTACGACTACTCTTCTCAATTCAAGTGAATTTTGATCATTTAAGTCCATTATTGTAATTCGAATGTTAATAATTTGATGGAAATGTTAAAACTTCTCTAGGATCTTGCGTTAAGCAATGGATTCTTGACTCCGCACCAACGTTGCTATTTACACGTGATGGTTCTCGGTATTGGCGCACTAATGGGCCATGTTTTGAACCTGGTGTCATTTGTGGAATACATTAACAAGGTACAAAATCGATTCGAAATTCATTTTAAACCAAATTCTAAGTTTCAAGCGACTTTTAATTCACGTCTAGCTGGCGGAGGAGCGTTCAGCTGCGTGTCCATTATTAGTTCCTGAAACGTTTAGACAAGAGCAAGTGAGTCTAGCAGAAGCCTCCTTATCACTGCCGTCAAGTTGTCTTTTGGAGCAAGATTCCGTGGCGGAGTCTTTGAAAGCGAGTGGGATTGACGTAACGGGCGTTACTGTGCAAACATCGTTTCCTGCCGGAACCCCTCATAGGTATTCCTGGGGAGATTCCGTGACCCAGCCCTCGAACACGGACTTGAGTGCTATTAGCGTTGATGTAGAGAGTGCAGCGTCTTCTCCTGGTATCGTTAGAGTGAGTAATTGCTTAGTTTTTCGGTGGAATTCTGTAATTGTGCACTAACGTTCGATTTATATACGAATTACAGAAGCAACCAGAGGAAGAATTGACGTACGCGGCGTTCAAGAAAGTCATGACCGAGCCGCAGGATGTGCGTCGCGAAGCCGATCTGGAAAGACGGCAGTATATCTGTGATACCTTTAAAAATGCACCGTTTCAAGAACTCATGGCGTTCAATAAGGTACTTTCAATGCGTAACGTCTCTTTTTCGAACGTAGTTATGTATGCTTAACTTAACTTCCGATTGCAGGGAGGCGTAATCCTTCAAGAAACCTTGGAAAACATACTGTCACACATAACGGTGAACCCTGTGCAGCCCAAAGAGTCAAACAACGAGGTGACGTCTGGCTACGTGAGGAATTCGCTTTACGACGTTCAATTCCCCGAGTTGTTTGTGTACTAAAAGCACCGCGTGTACACGGAGTTGTTTATAGGTAAGACATTTCTTCATATTCGAGGGTTGTGGATATTAGTTTACTATTATATTGACACGGATAAATAGAGTTATACAACTGTGAAGTTTTCATAAAGTAGCACGGTGGCAGTTCCTCTTGATTTCGGAGATTTCAACTCCGTTATTTTTGTCCAGAATTTCTAAATCTGCCTTCGAAGCCACTATTGTAGAAGACAGCTGCGCATGTGCCGCAGCCCTAAAAAAAATTTATGTATTTGTTATTATTTATTGATATTTGTATTTATTGATATTTTATTTATTTATTTATTAAATTGGAATGTGTTTACTTGAGAAGAAAGAGCGTTGCCCAGGCAGGTCAAGCCAGTAACACTAGTTCGGCATATTGGGCTGGTAGTTTGCATTCCCAAGTAAGCCCCTCCTCCGTGGCCTCCGTGGCTTCCGTGACCTCCAAAGGGGCGGCCGCCATGGGCTCGGCGCTTAAAACGGCCTCCAAACTGTTCGTGTCCGAGGCCATAGTTATTGACTCCAGGGAAACAGTTATCTAATTAAAACAGACACAAAATTTAATAAAAATTAAAACTTCTCCAAAAAAGTTTTGCAGAAGTTTATAAGCATAGTTTACTGGTAGTTGAAGCTACAATAGCTCCGCTAGTTGAAATACAGCTAGCCATCGTAGCAATGGCGGTCGTCTTTTGGGCGTCTGTTAAGTTTGTGTTCCGTATAACTGCCTCTAGGGCAGATTGGTTTAGGCTTCCCGTAGAATTGAGCTATATAACGAAAAACCTGGTTAGATTACCGAAATGTTGTATAGATAAAAGTGTGAACCCTTACAGCGTTGAATTGTTGCAGAATGCATTGGGACTTGCACTAAACATTTGAGGTTGAGATTACGATTAGTCATCAATTAAATGAATCCAGTAAACAGAAAGTGTGCAAAGAAACTTACATACGAATTAGTTGATACAGCGGACCCATTGTAATAACTTAGGATGTTGTTGATTCCTAAGAGTTAAGAGTTATTTGAAATAGTATTTTCATTGTTAGGGTATTAGTTGTCATTTGTTTACGGATAGCAGTTTCTTGGTCGTCGCAGGATCTGACGCTTGCAGCGTCCGTTGCGGACAAACAGGGTAACTGGGAGCATGCATTGAAAATCAGACAAATATAAAAAAGTAAATACAAATAATTTTACCAAGGAAGCTGTTGTTCTAGTTGGGCTACTAGCGTAAACTAAAATCGCATGGTAATATTTTTAAATTTTAATTAAATGAAATGTAATTGATAAGTTTTACGTGTAGTGTTTAAAGCAGTTAGGTTCCCGTTAAAGGTCGATATTGGTGGAAGAATTGCTGAAAAGCCATATCCGACACCCCCACCGCCACGGTGAGCAATAGCCTTAATTATTATTCAGGACATGGATTAACGTGAGATCCATTGAAAGGACATAAATTTATGAAAGCAAAAACGTCTTATTGTCTACGTACCAAAGCGAATGCTGTTAGCAATAAAATCACCGAAGGTGTCATTCTTTACTTAATTACACTGGTCCACGTTTGTATAAGATAGCGAGCAAAGCTTTGGGGAGGACTGCAGTAACAGCTGTGTATGTTTATCGCTTTTATCTGAGCGTCTGAATAGCGAGGGAGGTGTGAACAATTTTTTTGCCTTAATTGTACAGACAAAATTTGCAGGTGTACCGATCGTGATGACACATCGAAAGCGACAGGAAGGTCAGAGGAAACAAACTACAAGGGTGCACAATCGAGTTCCGGACAGGAAAATTAATGCGACAATTCTGACAGGTTGAGCAAAGCCTGCCATTGAAATGAGGGTAACAATGGAAAACGGAACTTGGCTTTGATTCTTTTATAATTTCCTGTCGCTGCTCTATAGAGAAATGACTACAAATATTCGGATTACTTGGGCGGCAGATTTACGCAATTAATATTTACAATAAAGCAAATCGTTGCAAAGGTGACGCCGCAGTTTTCTCCTCGTTGTAGTACAGCCATATTCAGACCAGTCAAACTAGTAATTCAACTATAATCGGATTTCGCGAGCTAAATTATTTATAATCTTTTATAAACTTTATAATTATTATTTGTGAGTCTGTCATCAGCATATTTTTGCCGTTTTTTATATGCGTGGTTTCTGGAGCTGATATGGTACTTTGAATAATTATAAGCACCTTTACTATTGCGATCAGGGCAAGTTTTACTTTAGAACTACCTAATAAGTGTTGCGCAGGAATTTGTTGCTGAATTTTGTATTGATCTCTCGAAAACAATAGTGATGCACAGTTTCTTTTACAGCGTTTAAGCACAAGGAAGGAAGATTGTGTTGGGAGAAAGCAGTCCACAGTGACTAGGCCGATTCAGTTGTCCCAAGTCGCTTATTGTTTGCGTCCAGGGCGGGGACCGCATTTAGGGCCGCATGACTAGTATAGGAAGAAAGGTATATACAGTTTTTACAAGATGTTCGCAAGTAAGCTGGTAAACTTCATTGTTACGTTGATGGATAGGGCTTTTCCTAAGCAAGCTGCGCCTTTGGCCGCCACTTGGCATTCAGCGCTCATATTCATTGGGGGAGGTCCACCCTGTTGAGCGCCTTGAGGACGACCGCCTTGAGGGCGACCGCCTTGAGGGCGGCCACCTTGGGGACGGCCACCGGCAGTGCCGTTGGGAGCTCCACCCATGCATTGGCTCACTGATACAAGGAATGAATAATTAGTTTAGAAATGAACCTTGCAACCGTGCGTAGTTTACTCAAAGTAGTAGCGTTGACGGTGGTATCGGCCAAGCACTCTTTCAAGACTGCGGTAGCGTTAGTTTTCTGAGCATCGGTCAAGTTGGTTGCCGTAATGACAGCTTCCAAGCCGCTGGAAATAATTTGGTTGGAAGAGTCAATCTGGACGTCGTACGTAACATTATAATATGTTTAAGATATGTTTATAATGCCGGGAATCATACCGCGTTAAGTTGGGTCAGCATGCAGTTGGGCAGGCACTATATTAGACAAAATAGACCTATAGAACCGAAGGCTTTATCAAAAAACGAAACTTACGAAGCTGGAAGAGGAAGAAGTTCCAGTGCTAGCAGGTGTAGTTGACTGTCGGTTTAACAAGAAAGAGCAAAGTAATTCAATATTAAATTAATTTTAGTTAATATATAAACTTACTCCAGTCTTTCCGGCAGTTTGGTTAATAGCTATAACATTATCCGGAAACAAACATTGGTGTTAGTAATAATTAATTTTGAAAATTCGAATATACTAACCTTGTTGCATGCAAGTTTTGGTGACCGCTTTGTGTTCAGCTGCCAAGCAAGGAAACTAGTAAAATAAAGCTTTAAAATCAAATACTTACTCAAAGTAGAAACTTGTAACTTACGGGTCCATCTTCTGTAAGAGTTTCACAAGGTTAGATAACAATTTGTATTAAATATTAATAGAAAATAGTCTTACCGCCGGGTCCTCCTGGGCCGGATGGTCGGGCCTGTAATGTAAAATCTATTAGTAACAATTCAATGATTAGAATGTAAATTATTACCATCGCCGTAGCGAGAAGAGCGGCAATAATGAAATACTTCATGTTTATTTGGGTTTAGGTGAAACTTGTTGACTGTTGCGTACTGAAAGGCGTTCAAGCTGTGACTGATTTCGTACTGCGTGCGGGACCTTTTATACTGCAAGGACTACATGTACTAACATTGCATGCTGCGACTGGACGCAGTCACTTCTTTAGTGAAATGGGGCGATACAACCTTGTTCTTTGTGAACGAAAGATGATTCTAATACGTGCAAGTTTTGAAACTGAAGGGCGGAGCCATTCTAGATTTTGTATGCGTTTGCGGATTATCTTGTTACAATCGTGTTCTACGCGCACCTGATATACAGAACCTACTATAGCGTGTATTATAACGAAGATGCGTCAGGCATTCAGTGTTCCCTCGCTTTTGTGTGGATTCAAACAGTTGTCGGAAGTTCCCCAGTGTGAATACATATTGCAGCAAAGATATATAGTAAAAGGCGTTACAAAAATTTGATTGGGAGTTGCTGATAGTTTATATCATTAAAAAAGAGGCTTTGGGGCCTTTGCAGCAATTCCTTTTTGTATTTTGGGAGGTAACTTCGTATATGAATTATGTAAACGAGATACGGTTTCCGTCGTTCATAGTCTATGTATAAGTAAATCATTTATGAATTACAAATTTTGCATAGACCATCGGAAGTACACTTCCCGTTTGGCTCTCTTAAACTTATTTTTGTATTAAGCGCCAAATACTTGTTCTATGTTTATTTCATCCGTTTGAGGACGCCATTGTTCCGAACTTGTTACCACCACGTGTGATACGTGAAGTTGGTGCAAAGATGTCGTCCACAAAATCAAGTGATAAATCAAGTAAAAGGAAGGTCGACTCTTTAGAAAAGACAACTTTAAAAGATGTATTGGAAGACAATCCAGTAATATTTTGCATTTAATTGTCTTCTTCTGTCATACGGCATAGACAATTTTATATCTATGTGTCGGTTGATTTTGATAGGTCGACTACTTGGGTGCGGATGACTTAGACAATGATGCAGATTCGTCCGACGACGATTCCAGTGTTTACTCTGGTCTTAGCGCAGATGAAGAGGAGGAAGCATCCGATGAGGAAGAGGACGACGACGACAATGATGATGATGAAGAAGGTTCTAGTGCTGGAAGTGATGGAGAAGCAGTTGATGAAAAGCCTCGTTTAAAACTAAAAGCAGAGACTAAGGAAGAAGCTACAGAAATTCATGCTAGCCAACCAGATGAATACGCCGAGGATTCGTCTGACGAAGAAGTAAATATCACGTCTTGTTATGGACCGTTTTTATAACTTTTATTAACTTAACTTTTATTATTAGGACCTCAGAAATACTGTCGGTAATATACCTATGAAATGGTACGAAGAATATCCTCATATTGGATATGATTTGGATGGAAAACCCATCATCAAGCCCCCTAAAGGCGATGAGTTGGATACTTTCTTGCGCCGCATGGAAAACCCAGAGTCTTGGTGCGTATTTGCTTTTCGTGAAATTGGCTGTATTTTAAATGTTTCTATTTGTTTTAATATTTTTGTATTTTATAGGAGGACTGTAACAGATCCTCTAACAGAGCAAGAAGTTGTGCTCAGTGATGCGGACGTAGAAGCCGTCCAGCGCCTTATGCAAGGTCGAATACCGGATGCCAGTTTTGAGCCTTATGCGGTAACAATCCTGAACGCCTAGTTTTATACAATCATAAAATAATTTACCACTATTATTATTATTTATTATTGTTTATTTATAGCCGTGGGTGTATTGGTTCTCGTCCGAAGTTATGCAAACTGCATTGTCTGGCCGACCGGAACACAAACGTTCGTTTATTCCATCCAAATTGGAAGCTGCCAAAGTTGGCAAAATGCTGCACTCTATTAAAATGGGATGGATGGTAAAGTGTGAGAAGAAAAATACGGATGAGCCACGCAAATTCTATATGATTTGGGATAACAACGCTAAAGCAGAGGATATGAGACGAATCGAAAACCACATATCTGCTCCCAAACCCAAGCTTCCAGGCCATTCTGAATCCTATAATCCTCCGGCTGAATATCTCTACAATGCCCAAGAAGTAAAATTACAAAAAAAAGAGCAATTTCGTATTTATTTATACATTTTCTTTTATTAATTGATTTATTTGATTAATTTTTCACATAGTTGAGTCGCTGGAACGAGTTGGACGAAGAACCCCATAGAAGAAAGGATAGCTTCATTCCTCAGAAATTTCCTTCTCTTCGCCAAGTGCCAACATACGACAAATTTGCGCGCGAACGCTTTGAGCGATGTTTAGACTTGTATTTATGTCCGCGAGCAAGGAAAATGAGGGTAAAAACCTGTTTTCTAACTATAGTTTCAATACTTTTTACTTATTTTTCTATTTATTATGCTAGCTAACGATTCAACCCGAAGATTTGGTGCCTCAACTGCCAAAGCCACGCGATCTGCAACCCTTCCCCACAGTTTGCAGCCTCATCTTCCGTGGACACACCGACATGGTCCGCTCGATCAGCATGGATCCTTCCGGACAGTTTTTTGTGACAGGCTCTGATGATCAGACTGTCAGAAGTAAGATTTCATACCTACAAGATTCGATATTAACATTATTTGTCTTTTTCAGTTTGGGAAATATCTACTGGCAGGTGCTTGCGTAAATTCGAAGTTGAAGGCGTGGTTCGGTCCGTTAGCTGGTGTCCCAGTTCTTCCTTAGCACTGGTAGCAGCTGCTGTAGATCAGCGCTTGCTGCTCCTCAATCCGGGCGTGGGAGACAAACTGGTCGTAACCAAGACGGACGAGTTACTCAAGCAATTGCCTGATCAAAGCGATTACACACGTAAGCAGTACATACATCGTCTTGTTCAACTTAAAGTTTTTGTAAATTTTTAATTTAATTTCTCTTTTTTGTTGCAGCTCCTGCGCGAGTTAAAGCTGTGGTCACTTGGGAAGAACCTGATGCCCAACAATGGGAGAAAGGCATTCGAGTCATTATTTCACATTTCAAGCAATTGAAGCAAGTATGAATTCCGAAAGAAGGTCAAGCGGAACGTATTAAGAAGTTTTAACACAATTCTTATCATTGAAAGGTTACTTGGCATGGAAAGGGTGATTATTTTGCTTGTGTTCTACCTGAAGGCGCACATCGTTCAGTTTTGATCCATCAGTTGTCAAGGAGGAGATCGCAGATTCCGTTTTCCAAAGCCAAAGGCTTGGTCCAGGCCGTTCTTTTCCACCCAATCAGGCCATACTTGTTTGTGGCCACTCAGCGACACGTTCGCATTTACAACCTTATGAAGCAGGAGTTGTCCAAGAAACTTATGACGGGCGCTAAATGGGTTTCAAGCATTGCTGTACATCCAGGTAAAGGAATTAAAGAAAAAAATACGTCGTGTGTGCGTAACAAACACTGTGTAATCATCAACCCGTGAATTCTGTATTTCAGCTGGGGATAACATCATTGTGGGCACGTACGACCGTCGCATGCAATGGTTCGACTTGGATTTGTCGACCAAACCATACCAAATTCTACGCCATCATGGAAAAGCGATCCGAGCTGTGGCTTATCACAAACGATACCCGCTATTTGCATCTGGATCCGACGATGCTTCCGCTATTGTTTGTCACGGAATGGTTTACAAGTGAGTCTTTTGAATTACTGGTTTTAGATTGTTCTCCTGGTTACTACAATGTTCTTTTTAATCTAGTGATTTGCTGCAAAATCCTTTGATTGTTCCCGTGAAAATCTTGCGCGGACATCAACCATACAACGATTTCGGAGTTTTGGACGTGACTTTCCATCCTTACCAACCCTGGCTGTTTACAGCGGGTGCAGACTCCACAGTGCGCTTGTACACGTAATCGTTTAGCAATTTCTGCGAAACGAAATGGAAGTTTGAAGCCAAACTTCACAAGAAATACAACTGAAATTTGAACGTTCGTGTTTTTTCCCCAAAAGCACAATGTATATTTTTATATAGGTAAAAAGGTAATGTCTAGAAGGTATATTTGTATGTGTATTTACAGTATATATGTTTACAGTACATATTTTTATAAAGGTAAAAAGATGATGTGGCCAAAGTGTAGCGACGTAGCCAGTTGTATTATGGTTACTTAGGGGCGCGAAAATTCGAACGTTTCAACGTTATGGTATGCTGGTGTCATCACTCACCAACCAGCTTATAGGTTTGATAGCTAAAGGCCAATGCGGAGCCTTGTTTGTTCCCCAAGTTGGCGCGTGATCGCCCCACATGGCAGACGTGTTTTGCTCGTTCGTTAGTGTTTATCTCTTAGCATGAGGGCAAATATCGAAGTAAATAGAATAGTGCGTCGTTTTACTTTCAAATAACCTTTCCTGCATCCATGAAAGGTTAAAGGTAAGCTAATTTATTTCGTATTTTCTAGAATTGTTTCGGCGTGTAAACACGAGGAAATCTCTGTAGAACGGTTAATTTAAATGAAATTTCGAGTAGATACAAACCGTATATATTTCAGCGTTTTTCGAAGAAATTCAAGTCATTGTTAACGTTATTCAACTACTAAAAATTCGACACTTTGGTACTTACAAGAGTTATCTTTTCGGGTAAAATTAAATAATAGATTTAATTAATAAAGGTTATACTCTTTTATTTAAAGCTTAGAACCTATTTGTATTCACAATGTATGGCACCAGCTAAACCCGGGTCAAAGAACATTGTAGATATAAGGGCGCTGCTATTTTAACTCCGAATCAGGTGAAAGGTGAAGAAACAAGAGCTTTTTTTTAGCTTGCTTTACTGGCGCTCAAATGGAACAACACATCAAGTTATTCTCTCCATTCCATATATACATATCATAACTGTATCCTCAAAAGACAAACAAACACAACGGCATTAGTCTTTATGTCCACCAAGCTACTTTGCATAAATGACAACCTCTCTTTATGTGCATTGCAATTCATCTCCACCCCAACTTCCGATTTCCCTTTACAATGTTAACCATCATACAGGTCACATGTTTAATTGCCTTATGTTTCTACATGCGTCAAACCCTAATTGGTCCCAAACCAATTCTGCCTCCCGCTGATTTTCGGCTTAGCTTTTAGTCTTTGTCATTTTTCTTAAGCTTTTAGCAGCACTTGTTTTATATTGAAGTGGGTATGTCGTATAGGCCAATTTGGTGTATCGTTTCTCCGAGTTGCCACGTGTAGCTTTCTTTTAATTCTTTTTCGCACTAAATGTGAACGAAAAGAATAAAAAATGACAGAATATCAAAGTACGTTCTTTCAATTGTCTTGTTTATATTCAAAATTTACAAGAGTTAGTAATACTCGAGAATGAGGGGAAAAGAGGGAGGACGCACGTAACAGAAACATAGAAGTTTTTTTTTTTTTGCATTTTGGGCCCTACCTTCTTTCCTTTACTAGATTATTTCAGATTTTTTTGCGATGGCAAAGGACAACAATCCCCAATCAAAATCAGACTGATTATACAAAGCTGGTCTAATCATTGCACCAAACTGGCCAAAAACAAAGCAAACAATAGCAATTGCAACTGTCCAAGAAATTAAATCTCTTGGAAACCTCAAGTTCCCGACTGCAAAAACTTCGCCAAAAAGGTGAAAGGAAAAGAGTTGTGGTTCTTCAAATTTGTTTAAAAGAATTTTAGAAAGGTTACACACACATGAGCGCCAAGCTTCATGCTAAACTCCAAACAGGTCAGTTTTTAAATTTCCTTGAGACAATTTATTTATTTATTTTAATTACACGTTCGGCTGAGACTTTTTGACGTTAGGGATACGCATAAGTAAAGGAAGAAAGCCAGAAAACCGCATCACTGTCAGCGAATCAAGGGTTTTAAAAACAAGAGAATAAGTTCTGTTTGGGTTTGTTTTATTTTTGTTATTTTGGTTTGTATTATATGTAGTATTTTGGGTGCAGGGACGTACAGTACTTACTGGTGTCCTCGCAAATGCTGTGCTAAGGACTCTTGGTCATCTGCCAGGAAATTACACTTGTTGCAAATCCGTTTGTTGTGAACTTTGAGTACATGGGTCGCGAGCCGCTCTGTCCGCGCCGCTTTGTAATCGCATAGAACGCAAAGGAAAGGTTTGATGTGAGTGTTAAGGTGGCGCTTTAAGCACCAGTTGTCCACCCCTCTCCATGCGCAGTAGGTGCATGCGTACAACTTCTCTCGCTTCTTCTTCTCCCCACCCCCCGTGGAGGAGGAGGTGGTCGACAAGCCCGAAGAGGAGGAGTTATTGTTCGCGTTGGTGTTGGTAGCCGACACGACAGGCGCGACGGCTGCCGAAACGTTCGCTGTACTGATGTTGTGCACCGGCCGTACCAGCGCCTCCACACCCAGGGTAGTATAGCTTTTATACGACGCCTGGGCCGTGGTGAGCGGTTGGCTAGGGAAGGCCGGGAGGCCCGGGTGAGGATAATTCGGCGGTCGGGTCGGCGTGTTTTGGATTTGTAACTGCACGGTGGTTGGAGCTGCCTGGACCGTGTTCTGAGCCGGGGCGACTGTGGTGTAAAACTGAACTTGCACTGGTGTGGCGGACGTCGCCGATAACGACAACGGGTTATTGTTGTTGGGTTGCTTGGGCGTTTGCACCAGGCTGAGGTTGGTGGTGGTATTGTCGTGGTGGGCATGCGTAGCAATGTTGTTTGCATTACTAGCTTCCTTCTTGATTTTGAGCAGGTCGTAGGCGTGGTCTCGGTGCATGCGGGTGAAATGTTTCTTGCAATGATCCGCCCGGTTGAACTGCTTCTGACACACGTAGCATCGGAAGGGCTTTTCTTCGCTGTGGATGTTTTCGTGGCGGGTAAAGAGGTCGCGCCGGTCGGTCGCGTAGGGACAGTACGGACAGCAGTAGCGTTTGTCGGCGTTGTTGACCACCGGCGCGTCGTCTTTGCTCTCCACGCGGACTTTCAAGTTGAGAAGGAACTTGGTCACTTCTTCCAGCACCGGGTTCTCTTTCCATAAGGAGGCGTCTGGGTTTTGCTCGTTGTGTTGCCGTGAAAGGTGCATCCGGACGCAGCGCGCCCACGAGGAGGTATAGGGACAGCGTGGGCACTGGAAAACTCGCAGATTCGCGTGCGAACCGAGCCAGTGCTCAGCGACGCGGGCCAGAAAGCCCACGCAGCCACATTCCAGGCAACGAAAGAGTTTATGGGTCGCGTTGTACGAAGCCACTTTTGACGCGTTCCAAGTCAAGCCTTCTTCACTCTCCACCCACGTCGAGTCGGCTAGTTTGGCTTGTTTAGCGCTGCTGTTGTGGGAATTACCACTGTTGTTGTGCTTCTTCCCCGCTTTCTTTTTGGTCGGCGGGGGATGGTCCGGCCCTCCTCCTAAGGAGGCGGAGCCTTCGGTGCCTTGCGCTACGGGGGCCACGGCTTGGACGACAATCGTCGTAGCGCCTCCGTTGCCCGCGCCGTAGTGATCTTTGCCTACTGTTTGGTAGTCCAAGTCCATGAGGCCGAGTTCACCTGCAGAAGCGTGGTTAACTTGCATAGTGGTTGTCCCGCCTCCGTTCTCGGTGCCTTGTCCGGGCAAGGCGCCTTCTCCGTAAAACTTTTTGGCGATTTCGTGAAACATGTCTTCGTAAGTGTCGATGGGCATCATGGGAATGGGTCCGCCTTCCATAGGCTTGGCCCCGCCTGCTGTAGCCACGCCCACTGTCCGGGCTGGATGCGCGCTCTGCGGCACAAAACAGGCGGTGGCAGGCTTCTGGTCTGACGTCAGGTAGCTCAGGTAGAGCGGAAAAGCCATCTATGACATAGATGGGAAACGAAAAATTAGTAAACAAAACTAATAAACAAGTCAAATAAGTTTTCAAACTCTTTTGTAATCTACTTCAATTTTTATCGAATAACCGCCTGTTGTCGGCATCAACTTATTCAATTAAAAATGTAATAAATATAATACGGAATTAGATTAACATAAAGAAAACTTGGAACGCTTGTATCAACGAGACTTGCAGGGTAACGGCCCATAGCAACAAGGCAACAATGAATGTTTTTCATGTACAAGTTCCCCATACGCATGCTAACCTGCTAACAAGACTAGGCAACCTTTTCATATTCTTGTATTCAATGAGTTGAATATGCAAGCGCATGTCGTTGAAAAAAATCGTGTTTTTTGTTGTGGTGGTGGTTTTCATTCAAGGCGCCGTTAGGTTGGGGAATGTTCTGCAGTACACACACCGCGGTTTGAAGGCAAACGCCAGGCCAGTCCCGGGTTACTAGGGCACTCATGTCTCCCAAGTTGGGTTTTCCCCGACTGGGGCTTGGTTAAAAACTTTAGGTAGGAAAACTCCCAACAAAAAGCCGTCCTTCCAACATCCCTTTGCTATGACAACATCCTCCGCTTTTCTCACTATAACGGGGGTGGGAAGAGATCTATCCCACACACAACACCGCACACACTTTCCACCTTCTTTTGCTCCCCCCAGAGCAACCAAGCAACCCCCAAAATGCCCAGAACTTCTTCTCAATGGCGTTTCCCCACCCCAAAAACAAAGCTCTAAGCTTGCAAGCGTAGTAAAACTTAGTAGTAGTCCGACGGGCTAAATGAATTGATAACGCCGGCCAGACTTGCTACTATTCACGAAGTTGTCTGCCCCAAAATTCTTCAAAAAGTTTAAGAAAAACTTTGCTTTTATACTTTTAGATGGCTTTTGGATAGTTTTTTATTATTATTCTTTTTAAGGTGAATTCCCTGAAGAAAAAAAAGACAAGAAGCAAGAGACTGTCGGAACGTATTGTTGTCGTAAATTTTCGCCGTACAGTACAGTAGTGCTTGGTTTGGGTTGGTGGCGGTGGTGCGTGGAGAAAATGGCGGGCGGTTGGGGACCTGGGCTTTGCAGCTTGGAACAAGCCAGATGCAAAGGCGAGGCAGGAGAGTCGGAGACGGACGGCCAAACAAGGACTATCTAAGCACCACCATCACTTGGAACGTAGTAAAAAACAGAACGCTGAGGAAAAAAGGAGAAGTCTTTGGTTTTTTGTGTTGCGTTTTGTGTAAATGTGTAATACGTGTGTGTTATGTTGGAAGATTTTTAAAGCTCTTTTAGCTAAGCTTGGGGGAAAGTGCTAGCAAACGTTGTTGCCAACAAGAAAGCTCTCAAAAGTTAGATCCCCGACGCTTTAGTTTTTCGTTCAGGAATGTAGGGCGGCGTTGGGAGTTTTGGATTCACTTTTTAGCACTTGTGTTTCCCCATGCGGATCTTGTTGCAGAAACAATTATGAAAAGACGTAACGTAACTCACCTCAGGTCTATACATGGAATCCAAATCTCTCTCCAAAGGGTGGAAAAGGCGAGGTGCCTCCCATCGGCGTCACGACTTCTCCTGCTTACTCCCTCTCGGTGCCTACCCGAAGGTTTTCCTAGTCTCACTCCCCCCCCCTCGGTGCGCCTTTCCTGCCTTATTGCCAATACCGACCCATGCACCGCTTTGGCCTTTGGTTTCAACCCGCGGGAGGAAAAGAGTGGGAGAAAGGGTCCGCAATCTAAGCAGCAAGGAGGGAAACCCTCCTAGCGCCGCTCTCCTAACCCGCAACAGCACCTTAGCTCCGCCTAGGGATGGGAGATCTCGTGAAACGTCCACATTGCGAACGTTTTGGCTTGGGTTGACCGTGGGGATGGAAAATACCATGGCTTTGCTCCCATACAAACCCTACAAACTCATCTGTTGAACTTCCCCCTCCCTGGAAACCCCGATTAATAAACGCAGTTTCAAACAGGCCTTAACGCGTTTTCTATATTTTGAGGATTAAAACAAACACGCTTTCAAAACTGAACACTATGAGCGCCATAAACGCGCAAGAATTCTTCTTTTCCCTTCGCGGCCTGGGTACCTTCTTACAACAGTACCCTACCTGTTCAAAGGCATGGCTATTTTAGTTGTTGTTATCAATGTTTGAGGAAGTTCATACAAATTCACGGTTTAAAACCCGGTGGTTAACAATGACACTAGTGTGTCTCTGTGTTACTACACGTCCTCTGGAAACAAGTGACAAATAAGTCATGTATCGCGTTGGTGGATTTTATCGAAGAACCTTCGTTAAAAATTGGTTGTTGGATTGGAAATGAACTAGGTTCGGTTAAGTTAATGATTTTCGTCAGCTTTCCTTGACGAGAATCGTTAAAACTTATACTTGATCGAAAAACTTGGTCAAAAATTGTCACACTAGTGTCAGTTTAGTTGTGTTGATCCGGTCAAAATACAGTCATCGGTTTACATGACACCTGTTTGTTTTCCGGATAACGTTGCAAATTCCATAGAAACAAATGCCCGGGATACAATGAATCTTTTTCATTGTTGCAACAATAAAATGTACTACTACTAGATTTTACACGCGGTTTGGACTGTTTGCTTGTAATTCGTAGCGGATTGGTAGATGTTATGTTAGGGAATATTTGGCGCGTTGATGCGAAACAACATTTCATAACGAAACTGTTAAAACATACGGACGGGAAGGAGGAGCTTGGGGGGGGGGGGGGGGGCTGAGGCTGTTGGCCTTCTTTTTCTCGGCTACTGCGAGATGGCTCCTTGCCCGTTTCTTTCCGACAAGGAGTGGGTCGGATGCGGGTTGAATTGAACGAGCGCGAGGTGGATACAGGGACCGCCCTCTTCAGCGCGGGAAGGCTAAAGGTGGGAGACAAAGGGGGTATGTAGGGTGGTGTGGAAGATGACGACCCCACCCAGTGAGTCTATTATGCCACGATCAAGAGAAGGTTGGAGAAGGGCGTTGTCCCTCCCGTATTTCTTCACCCGTTTCTCCCACCTTCTGTCACTTTACCCACTCTCTTTCTTTCTCTTATCTCCCACTCTACCATATCATCTCCCAACGACATAACTCCCACCCCACCCTACCTTCCTCTTCCTCCTCCCCCCAGCCAAACCCTACACCGCACTCATGTGTTATGCTCATTCCCGCATATACACACAACACTACATATATTTTATACATATAACTTGGAGGACATAACGCTAAACTTATGTGCGTAAATACCTTTACATTTCTCTTGTAGTATGTCTTAATAAATTCCTGCGTATTACGAACATCCGTAGGTAGTTTATTGCGCTCCATTTGCTGCGAGTAAATGCCACGTGCCTGATCCAAACCGTTTTTATTGAGAGCGACAGGTGCCGATTTTTTAATTTATTTTTTGGGGCTTTTCAAGTTCGAAAATCGTAAGACGAAATTTCGAATGGGAGGGGTAATTGGTGTCAATTTACCCTTGATTCGCCCTTGCCACCCACCCAAATCTCCCCTTTCGTTTTTTTCTCCACCTCCAGTATTTCCCCCCATCGCTTCTTAACCCCACTTGTGGGGGGTGGGCAAGCTTGTTATAGAAGCCAAGGGAACAGAACTCGGAGAAAAAAAGGGAAGACATTCTATTTTCTTTTCTGCAACTTTGAGGGGGGGGGGGGGGGGGGGCGTTATTTGTATGTCCTGCATGAATTTGCTCTCCACAACAAAGCGCCTCAGCCTCTTCGCAGCCCAATTAGCATGTGCGCAATCGTCCTAAGCCGACGAAGTACTTCCTTTACGCCAGTGGTAGCTCTTGCCTTCGTTTTGTCGTCAAGACCAGACAGACGCGCCAACATATGAAATGGTTTTCTGGGAATAATAGCGTACTAACAAAACTTCCCAGTTTCGGAGCGTTTCCACATCCATTTTTCATTTAACCAAAGTGCACTTTTCAAAGCCATCTTTCATACTTTTCTACGACATCTTTCTTGATTTAATTTACTTTAGTTCAGTTCAGTTCTCGTATTTCATGTATATTTCTTGTTTTACCTGCAACATTCTGGCGCGTCGTTCTTTTACATCCACGTGAACATCGGCCATATCCAAGTAAATCCAGCGGGTAAAATGGGATTAGATACACTGCATTGACACCCCCCATATACGGGAGTGAGCCCACGTATCCTCCAACATACACTTGTTGCTTCGGTAGTCTCGCATTTAAGTGAACTAACTAACAAACAAAAACAGAACACGAAAACTGGGATGCCGAGCGCGTAAAATACGAAGTGTCTCGGGAACCGGGCTCTATCGCCAAGCGTACTAATTCGCAGAGCGGCGATCCGAAGTCCGAGTCAGTCGTACTGGCCGTTCCTCGCTCGCAACTATCACATCAGCTGCGACTGTTCCACGTGGCGGCGTTCCAAAATAAAGTCGACGGACAGAAGGGTGGGTTTCCAGTGCCATGCCTTTTTTAATTCTCCACTTTTACACACACCACATTCGTTCTCTTCAATTCAAACTATCAAAAAAGAAGCCATGACTAGCGGACATTTCTCGAGACAAAACAAAACTTCCCAAGTGCTTTCACGCTGCTCTCAACACTGAAATTTTCTGCGCCCAACACAGAAACGTAAATTTGTGTGAAAAATAAAGTACAACGCTCGATTGTTTACATTATGCTCGAGAGGCGAAATCCCGGTTCGAGGCTTCTAACTTTTCGCTTTGAAAAGCAGCGCAGAAAAATTTTTTTAGCAAGGGAATTTGGATTTTTGTTGTAAAACTTCCAAGTTAGACACGAACCCTTGTATCTTTTAGAATCTACTCTTTTCTCGCGTAGACTTAGGACTGAACGTGGTGGTAATATTGTGAGAAAATTCAGTAAGAGGCAAAAAGAGGGAGGATGAGGTTAGTTCGAGCCATGGTGGGAGCAGAGAACCCGTAAAGAGGGCAAAAGCGAAAGAAAAATGGGGTGGGTCTTCCCTTTTTCGGGTAGGAAGCATTGAGGGAAGAGGTGGGTCGGTGAAAAGGGTAGGCGGGTGCAGCGAACATTTTCTGCTCAAGCCCCACCACCAGCATGTTTCTTTTTTTCCTTTTTGTTCTCTCTATCTCTTCTCTATTTTGTTTGTCGTTTTTCCTTCTCCCATTCGCATGGGTTGCATGACGCCCCGCACACATGGCCAAAAGTCGAGGGGGAAAACACAGGTGAAGGAAAACGTTCGTCGGAGCGCGTTCAGCGAGCGCGTGGCGCAGTAGAAGGCGGCCAATGGAGGAACCACAGTTGCGAGTGTCATTCCTGGCAACCTTCCTCCCTTTACTTTTCACGCTCACGCGGTGGGTTTATGTAGAGGTGAAAGGGTGAGTGGGTGGGTGGGGAAGGGAGGGCTGGCACAGATGAGGAGGATTTTTTTCTCTCCCAGGGTCGTCAATGTCGTCGCCCGTACCCCACCCACCCACCCACCTCAATCTGCTCGCCCGTCGTAAAGCTTCCCCCCCCCCCACCCCCTTCTTCAATATCACCCCACAAGCCGTCTTCCCGAACCACCCCCTGCCTTTTTGAACCTCCCCACCCACTTCAGCGTTTCTTACCTTCTTTCGTTTCTTGCATAATGGACTTTTTCTTATATTTCTCTCTCTCCCCGTCCCTCTCCATCACACCCTTTTTTTACCTCTCGCATACTCCCAACTCTGGGCTGTATTTTATCCCCATGCCACGGGACAGGTAACATTAGCATAGTATTATGACTCGTTCCCTTCTCTGCTATCTACCCCGCGAGAAGGTGAAGCGAAGCCCTAGAAAAAGAGCAAAGCGGACTTAGTATACGAATCTCGCAAATTTGGCTGTGAGTAGTTTCTTTTGAAAACCTTCCAACTTTTGCTTGCTTTGGCTCCAATCTTCCAAAATCATGCGAAGGACAGGTGTGCGAAAGAGTTGCGGACGATTATTAGAGAAAAACGAGTACATATATTGCCAAGGATTAAGAAAAAAGGACACAAGAGAATTCTTGTTTCATTTTTATTCTTTTTCTGGAGTTTGCTATAAGCCCCATAGTACGCCCACCACCTCCCAGCCTCACCCAAAACCTCCCCCAAAAAACTGGGGTATTGATTTGGGGTTCCCACCCACTAACCCGCCTGCCTACCCCATTTGTGTGCATCCTTTGCGTTTTCCGCCTCCTCACCTCCCGCTTTTAACCCACTTCCATGTCCACATCCAACACCACACCCCTTTCACTAACACGGAAAGCTTCCACTGCCCCGCCTAGTCTCGTCTGTATTGGTACACTTCCTTCTTGCCATCCGGCTTAGCTGCGTTATGTTTCACTTGCCTTCGTATTTTGTTTTAATTACAAAAAAGATATGGGATAAGAAAAAAAATTCCTTTTCATACAGTTCATTTGAAAACAGGCGTCAAAACGCAAGATAGGTCTCGATTGCCCTTCCCGATATCATATTTATTTGGGATCGTTTCGTCCCTTTTCATATGTATTTATTTAATTTATGTACAAGAGAAGTTGCAGCTCATTGAAACTTATGACAAGTTACATTTTAAAAGATTTGCCACAAGGGGCAACGGCCGTTAAGTTAGGAATTCCTCCATCATCTCTATCGAAATTGTTGAAAAATCGTTGCGAAATAAAAGTAGTGGATGAAGTGAATCTAGAAAAAGGAAACGTGTAGGAAAGTTTCAAAAAGTAGACGATGCTTTGTTTCTTTGGTTGAAACAAGCCAGTTCATTCCACGCGCCGATTAATCGTAGCATTCTATTGCATATTTCCGATTTTTGGTTTTTAGAATCTCCGCCTAGTAAAATCAATATTAACTTGACAAACGATCACAGTAAGCGGCATCTACTGTATTTATGTTTCTTACTTTTTTATGCAAGGCTTTCGCAAAACAATAACAAACATCAGAGCCATCTGTGACTTACCCATCCATAAACTAAGGTATACGAAGCGAGTACGTAGCTTAGCTTTTTCTATGGCACGAGAGCATGGAGGCAGTAGAAGCAGTCTAGTGTACGAAGTGCACCAGATTCTTACAAAACTTCTTGCAGTAATGTAGGTTAATACCAATTCGGAGGGCTTGAAAGTTTCGCTGTTGTAGATGTTGCTCTCACTAATTCGAAGAACGGAAGTCTAGTTTTCCTTACGCTGGAAAAACCAAATAGCGAAATTGGAAATGGTTATACATTAGAAATGGCTTTACTTTTAAAGGAAAACTACATGCAAATTGAGTATGTTAATAAAGTTATCCAGCTTGCCATTGTATGCGCAGGAGCAATGAGCATTCGTATAAATTCTCTTAACTCGTTCTCAGTAGTCAAAAGAAGCGATATTTGTATGATTCTCCATACACTTTACAAGTGAGGCAAAGTAAGCAAAACATTCTCACAACTCGGGATTAAATGCTACTTATCTGATCTCAAAATCGTGGTTCTAATCGAGTAAACCCGTGGAAGTCTCGAAGACAAGAAATATAAGTCGCACATTACCTAGACCCCCTCCCCTCGTATCCTTAATTGCGAATTAATAGTCGCAACTTGGGACATGATAAAAAATAACATGTATAATACATTCGGATCAGCCCCGAGGATTAGTTAAATCATCACACATACATTTGGTTATACTACAGCTTGGAAAAAAATGCCCCCAAAACTCGCTGACGCGTGAAATCACTCTTTACGTCAACAATGCTTGTTCAAGTTTTGATAATTTACTACGTTCCCACTCCACAAATAATATGAAAAATAATATTAAATAATCACCCAAGCTGAAAACAATTCTACACGAGCTCCCTCCTCGCTTATGTGCATTCTTACGTTTTTTGTTTGTTATTTTTTAGTATGATTAGTTTTTGAGTGTCCTAACATCATGAAACAAACCCTACATGTTTTAACTTTGCTACGCATATGAAACTCAATTTTTCCGCACTTTCTTCTTAGGTGCAGGTTGGGTAAATAAGGCCAGGGCATCGTCATCATCTTCGACCTCGACTCCGAGGTTCCCCGTTTGCAAAGAGCCTGATGTTGTCATATCAGACGGCGACAAAGGACCCGACGAGAATAAATTTTCATCTCCGGAGGTGAGTTCAAAGAACGATGGTGTGTATGCAATCAATTCATTACCTATTCAAAGTTGGGAGGGAAATAAATGAATAACAATTATTCAAATTGCTTCAAAAATAACTAAAATGGCTTTCCTATTTACCAGTTATGGCGCCACTGCCTTTCAAGTCCAATTCCGAGGATAAATAGTGCGATACCGGATTCATAGGCTCTTCTCCATTGAACAGCTAGGAACGGAAGGAAAAGGAATTAGTACTTATGCTGAGTAAAGAGCAAATCTGCCCCTGAATCAAGGTTAAGCCTCTCTCTCTATCACGACAATCACTTTTAAGTAGAAATTTATATGCATTTTGGAAACCACACTTTCTACGGAAAGTTTTTCGCGATTTTGGCAGACTTTTCTCTTTTTCTTAAGTTTTTTGCAGAATTTTGTTTTTAATGAGAACATTGATAAAATTACACTTTATAACACTAAATTAAGTCTTTCGTAGATTTTTTTGTTTTTAATTAAAACATTAATAGTAGTAAAGTTTTCTCTTTCGTAGTACTTTATCAAAAATTGTAAAAAAAAAAAAAAAAAAAAAATTCAAGATTTTTTTTTCTACGAAAACATTCATAATATTAAATTTTGTCTTTTTTATTAAGTTTTTCGCAATTTTTCTTAGGAGATTCGTAAGATTAATGTTTATTTCAGTATGCCTTCGGTACTCTAACCTTTCGTAGAGTCTCGTGATCTAACATGGCTGGATGAAAAGGCATCTGATTGGGTTGTACCATTCCCGCCCACTGTGGTAAGCTAAAGCCGCCTTTCTGCATGGCGGTGGTGGGAAGAGAGCGTGGCGAGTCTGTGTCGTAAGTAAAGGGCGCGTCGTCACCTACCCCGAGCAACGTAGAAGCGTCCACATTGCATCCTTGCAAGCTCAGCAGCTCGCGTAGGTTGTCCAATTCCACTTGCATAGTATCCAGGTGCGTATCCAAACCATACCTGCTCCGTAAAGGAAAAAAAAAAAAAAAAAAAAAAATATGACCATACATAAAATAAATAACAATTCAGAATCTTTTCAACAAGGCGGGAAACTTTTCAAATCCATCACATAAGACCGAAAGAAGAGTACAATAGTTGGGAGTGTTGTGTGTGTAGCGAAATCACTTGAAAGTTGAAGTTTCGCAAACATATGCGTGTTAAATTTACCTGCCCAAGGGAGTATTGGGAGCATTGTTAGCCCCACTGTCAAGGAGAGCCACACGCATGTCCTTGTTGGTGCCGCCCCCTTGCTTGCCACTCATCTCGGCGGACTTTCGGGCCTTGCCTTTGTCACCAGAATGTGGCGAAGACTCGAGGATCCCGGCCGTCATAGCATCCAAATCTAACTCGTCGAGGGCCGAAGTACTGGGCGACGGCGACGTCATACTGAGCGCCGTGGGGTCGACCGTTAGCAGCAGCTCTGGGGACAGCGGATCCATATCCTCTGTACACGACGGCGCTGGCTCGGGGACAGTGGACGTTTCATCAGGGATTAAGTCAGAGTTCCCGCCACACAACAACCTAATTAATTGACCGCCCCAGAAAACAAAAACGGAGTTAGGGAAATCCTTACGATTACTTTTCTAGGCCTAAGGGGAACGTTAATGCTTTTAAATTCTTAAAATACCTATAAATAAAAGTAAACTCCAAAAAAGGTCAACGAACTACGTACTCTTTAGCAAGTATTGCGGTGTCGTTGCTGTGCAAAAGGGCGTTGAAGCCTTTGCCGTTCGGGAATTCCGCAGCGGACAAGCTTTGGTCGGCCGAAAAAGTCTGGTCGGCGTTTCTTATGGATCCGTTTTGCAAGGCATTGTCCATGGTGGCTTCCGGGGGAAAGCCCACATCGCCTTCCACCAAGGTTTCCTCGTCGCCGTCACTCAAATCGGTGACGTCGTGGATGACGGGACCTCCAGAGACGCTGTTTAAGGCAGTCAACGTAGCTTCTTTGTTCGCAGCATCCTTCTTGGCGGTGTTGTTCACGGTAATTTTCTTCCGCGCGATGGTTGAAGACGTCGTAGCTTCTTTAGGCTTACTGGGCCTGGAAGTGGAGGCACCGTTGATGTCGTCAATCATCAACGGGTAACGTCGCTTCGTGCCCAAACCTCGGTTATTAGGTTGCACTATGCTCACAAGGAATTGGATCAGCTAAAGAAAACAAAAAGGAATGTTTATTATTTAATTTAAATTTAGTTTCTAATTTTACTTCTGGACTTTTTCTTATTTTTCATTTCGATTTTTATATTTTTATTTACGGATTTTTAGTTTGCTCTTTTAGCTTTAGACTTTAATATTTTTTGTGTGGATTATTTTTGTCTGGAATTATATAGATTTCGTAGGATAGTGTAATTATAAAAGAGGGGTTTACTTTGTTGACAATTTGTTGTTGTTTCATGTGTTTTTGTCGTAAAGAAGCGACTTCTCGCCACAAGGCTTCGTTCTCGCGCTTCATGGCAACAAGGCGTGAATCCATAGTGTCTTGCTTGCCTTTGATCAACCGCACGTCGGTGAAAACACGCGTCACGATTTCTGGCTTCATGCGCGCCTCTTCTTGTTTGCTTACGGGAATCTGGGCATTATTCTTATCACGATTACTAAAGACAATTGCTTTCTGAAGAAGTAGTACCTTCCGTTTGATGTGCTCCAACAAGTACTCGTGTTCTTTCAGGAAATAAGTGTGCGCAAATTCCATTTCATCCTTGTCCAACTTCAGGCCCCCTGAATCCACCGAAACCACTTTGTGGAACCCATCTACGCAAAAGAAAGGGGTTTATACAGGTGGCCCCAAAGGGAGTTCTGAACGATAGTTTGCGTAAAAGATCAAAGATAATTGGCTTACACATATTAAGCTGACGGACAAAACTAGCCATGTTGTTGTGCTTGTAGTAAAGAGGAAGTAGTTCTCGGGCGAATCGGGCCTGATCTCGGATGAAGAAGCTTAGTCCACTCTACAAATAAGAAGGTTCGAATTAGCCTTTTGCGCTTGCGAGGTCTTAAAGGGTTGAAAGTTCCCTTGACCTAATAGTTTCCCCCCAAATTAATTGAAGTATCTACATGACGGAAAGAATGCGTACGCATTGGAAACTCCAATTGCACAGAAAGCTTTCAGACCGTCTTAATTGATAGCAATCAATGGTAATCCAGCTACACGAGGCAACCTTTTCTTAGAAGCGCGCGTGGTTAGGAAAATTTTGTCTTTCATTATGTCATGTAGTACTGAATTATATGCCCCAGCCTAGCAATTGGCAACTGTAAAAAGCACCATTTGCTCCGGAAAGAAGATTCGGGGCAGGATAATTGTGAGCAAAACGGCTCAAAGATGAATGGTAAACAAGAATTATGTAACACAATGTATAAACTGAATTTTTAGTTTAGCTTACATTGCTCCAACTAATCAAGTTGTCTGTGTCTGGGTCTTCAACCAGCTTCCATAACTTGGCCAAAAAAGCCGGTACATTTGTTCCCAGTTCCGAATGCATTTCAGGATTTGGTGATTGAGCCAGTCTTTTACTTTATGGGCACTGCCAATAGATCTAATATAAGTTTTCTTCAATAGAAGAAAGTCCGGGAGAGGATTGGTTTCACAAACAAAACTGCACAACTGTTATGTAGAGAAACAAGAGCTTTATTAGACTTAAAGATGAGCACATGCAACCATAGTTATTAATTTTTACCTACGGTAGATGACTGAGAATTTCACAAACTGCAATACTGGCCGTGGAATACACAAAACGTCCAATCTAAACAAGCCTGTCACTCTAGTATGATGATACACAAGCCCTTCAGAATTTTGACGACTCGCCACGCAACGTTGCCGTCAATGTTGTGAGATGTTCATGCTACAGGGCGAACCATTACTACCTTTTCCCTACCGCAAACCCTTTCATTGCGACGATTTTTATATAGCCAGGTTTTATTTTAAATCATAAAAGTATGATTCTAAGACTGATTAACAAATCCGCTTCATACTCGCTCGCCAGCGTAATACGCATAGTTTGACGACTATTAATTCCGAGTATTTTAACTTTATAAAATAAAATAATGACTTGCAAATATTTCAAGACATATTTGAGATCGGTAGATCGTAAGTATAAAGTCAGCCTAACAAAAAATGTTAATCGAAAATGACTTATAAAAGCATCGTATTGTTAATGTTCAATGTCACGTTGCCTGGCACGTGCCGCTGCGCGCTGCCAAGCGGAGCTGTGCTTAGTCAAGATACAAAATAAAGTTTTGAAGCCACACGTGCACGCATTTTACAAACTCCTGAGTAACACTAATCGATGTAGATTAGTTGTTATAATGAGTGTATTAGGTAGGTATTTACTTGTTTTGTATTAAGTTATTCTTTGCGTTTTTCTTTTTAGATAACAGGAAAGAAAGTGTTATTTTTAATTTTATTAATTTATTATGTGCAGAATGTACTCTCGATGTTCTCGACATTGATGGAAACAACGATGAAGACTCTGGCAGTCCGGAGAAACTTTCTGAAGCATTTTCCCATCCTTATCATGCTGCAGCCAGATTGGCTGTGTCTTTGGACAAAACCTATATTCTCCATTTGGACACGAATTGGTAAAGCGACACGGATGTAATCTCGGAAATTTAATTGTTTTGAAATTATTAATTAGGGATTCTAATTCGGTGGCAGTAGCCTTGTCAGATTTCTCTGTTGTTATGCTCAATACTGACACATTGGCCAAAACTACCACCTTTTTGCCCCACGATAAGCCTTTGAACGGTGTACGATTTAATCCAACCAATCCACAAGAAGTTTTCACTGGATCAGCGGACGGCACTATAAGATTATGGGATTTGAGAACCCCTGAGCAACATGTTCAAGAATTTAAAGGTACTTGCTAGGCACTTCTAGTAAATTCTAATTTAAAAATCTGCTTACAGATGATACTGATGGGATTGGGAAGTTCAAGCCGTTGTCGACTTTCGACGTCAATTGTGATGGTCGATTTCTATGTGCTGGAACTGACCAGATTAAAGAAGATTCTTTTCTTCTGTTCTGGGACGTACGGAACCTAAAAATCTTAGGAGGTTATTGGGAATCCCATTTAGACGACATAACTCATGTAATACACATAAATCATAACTCACGTTGCCCCGTTTATGAAAAGGAAATTGCACATTTAAACAAGATTTTTACAAAATTCAGGTAAAATTCCACCCCAATGAAGCTGATACATTGGCGTCTTGCTCGACTGATGGATTAGTTAACATCTTTGATACCAGCCAGACTTCAGAAGATGACGCCTTGCAGTTTAGCCTAAATTCCGAAAAATCTTTGGTAAAAACTGTTAAAAACGATTGAAAAGTTATGCAACATGTTATAATTATAGTGTATTTTGTGCGCACATATTAATGCTTTCCTCTCGTAGAATTCCTTACACTGGATACGTCGTCAAGGTAGCATTCGGGGGATTGGTGCGGTTACTCACACTGAAGACATCCAATTATGGGACAAAGAAGGGGCTGCACCCTATTTAGCTTTCTCACGAGAAGATTTGACACGCAATTTAATGGTACGTTTTGGCTGAGTGTTCTTTGCAAATGTACGTGTTCACAAGCTGTTTCTGTTCGTAGAGAAAAGCCAGCGAGGCTTGTTACGTCGTGGGTTGTTTTCAGTCACGTCGTTCTGAAGATGTCTTCGTGTTAGCGGGTTCCACTCAGAAGTTTGGGTAAGAAGCCAATAAATATATGAACAAAAGCTGACATTGCCATAAATGTATTCTTTTATTCTTATCTCAATGCTGGCTCCAGTGGATGCTTACGTGTTTTGCACACAGAAGGCAGTACTTTGAAACCGTATACAACTCTAGTTGATGGCAGCGTGAAAACCAGTCAAATTGTACGCTCCTTTGCGTATAGTGACAAGGTAAGAGGAAGGATGGCTTTGTTTCTTGTTTAGTTGCTTACCATTCCCTTTTCTTCTTTCTTTTTTAGGACGATACTATACTCACGGGTGGGGAAGATGGGATTTTGAACGTTTGGAGGCCAGGCGAGAACAAAGAAGCCGATAAGACGTCCAAGGTGGAATCTTCCAAAAAGCCCAAAAGCCACCGGTCAGCGCCATACAAGAAAAGATAGCTTTAATGCGATTTATTTGTGGACTTCGAAATAAATTTGACCGTTGGCAATTTTAATTGTTGTTTCTTTTGGAGTTCGTTCGGTTTATATATTTCAGTTTCTCAGGTCGTTTCCAGGATTTCCCAAGAGTTACGTTTGTTTACAATATACCTGTTATGTTTCATTTTGAAAGTTTCAAGGAAAAATGAGAAAATTGGTGTTTTACGGTAGTAAATTTCGGTGTTGTGCTACCTTGTACCTACTACCCATGTCTGATACCACTTAATATCCTTCCTTCTTTCCTTGACCTCCTTTAGTATAAAAAAGAAAAATTTAATGCTGCCTAGCAATACTGTTTCCTTCCGCTTTCCGTTTATTTTTCAGGTTTTGCGTGAAGGTCGCTGTCCGGGAAGCATATGCAAAGCCGGACGGTTCTTCCTGTGTTCCTATACCTTCGCTTTTGCTGACTTTTGCGGGTTATATAGTGCCCTTGTTATACTTCCCTAGTCTTATCTATCAGGTTTCCATTCCTTCGTGGGTAAACTGGTTTTACATTTGGGGATTCATGTGGGTTAACAGCTCATTTTCATATTAACCGAAGCCCTCCAAACTTGCGTGTCACTAAATTATGCACTATCCTTCGTCTGGATCTCCTCCCCGTTGCAGGGTGGAGATGAGGGATCCTGATGACTATTTTTTCAAGGGACCTCATCTATCATTTGATTGCTTCGGGTTATGACTATGAGGATTGTGTGGAAAGGGAAGAAAAGGAGGAGTCAAACCCTGCAGCTTTACTTTTTGTTCACTTGAAAGTAAACGTAACCTTTCTTGGACGCGGTTTTAGTTCACCTTTCGATGCTTGTTGCCTGGTGGGGGTTTTCCAACTGAAGGGAGTAGGGAGAAGGCTCGTCCTCGACCATCGACGTGTTACCGGTTATAAAAGGTTTGCCGGCAACACAGTTAGCTAACAAACACGAGTTGAACACGGAGCCGAGCGAATCGTTTCTTTGCCTGTATTTCTTATCCACTGTGAACATCTTACATAAGTCATACAAAACTCCTTCATTTCCCAGTTCCATTTGCTCTTGTAAGTACGCAGTATCTAATTTTCCACATTAGCTAAGTAAAAACGATATAATGAAGTGATTTTACTTGTTTTGCATTCTTTACCTTCAGTTATCTCTTCTGGTAGGACCTGCTTACTTTGTATGTAGTGCAGTAAGTTATTTTTTCGTAGTTACGCAAGTTGTTTTTCTTAAATTAAGCTTATACTTGCAAACCACGTACTTATCTTTCTTAAAGAAAAACAAGCTAGGACATTGTGCAAGATCCATTTATAAAAAAAGGTCTATTGAAGTCAGTCTTTGATGTAAACAGCCGTAGGGTCGAAACCTTTCGATTGCGAGGAACGATAACTTCGAGGTTCATTTTTTTGTCGGTGGCTATTTTTGGATTGCCCTGTATTGCCTGATTCCAGTTGAGTGTTTCTTTATTTTTGTAGATACACCATGTCTTTTCGAGGAGTTTTGATCGTATTCGTCGTCGTTTATGTGCAAAACGGCCGGGCCTTTCCTGGCGGGGCTCCGAAGTTGGCTTGCAAAAGCATGACTCCAGTTCACGGAGTCAATGCTCAGAACGAGACCTCGCCGTTCACCCTTACTCTGTCAGCTACCTCCGTGAAATCCCCGTCTGCCTCTGTAGCGAACGAAACTTCGAGAAATACTACAACTGAAGCTGGAACAACAACCCCATCCTCTGAGGAACAGCAGCAGATTACGGGTAAATTTAACCTTTTACCAATAAGCGCAGGCTTTTTAACGTAATAAGCTTATTACTTGAAGTTACATTGGGATCGCCTGACCAGAAAAACTTTAAAGGCTTTTTCGTGCAAGCTCGCAACAGCGAAACTCAAAGCGTTGGCACCTTTACAGTTGTCAAAGGACCGGGCGCGTTTTTGGATTGCGGCAAAGGAGCTCACGTAACGCAAAAGGTATATCTAAACCTACTACCCGCTACATTTTGTTTTGTTTTACAGAGCACCGTGACCCATACTAATCGGAACGACAAAACGGCGGTGGTACTCACATGGCTTCCTCCTACTGACTTCAGTGGTGATGTTGTTTTCCATGCTACCGTGGTTGAAGAATTCACTGTTTTCCATACCGACATCAAGTCCTCTTCTCTGGCGGTAAAATATCTTTACATGCTTTTTATAGTTTCTTATTTACAGCATTTTTAGGTGAGCAAGTCTGCCTAAGCTTTAATAGTACCAGCAACGGAGTTCTCGAGCCAGTATTCCGTGTTGTGTTTGATCTTATGTGTATATTTTATTTGTAGCGAAGCAGCGGCATATTGTGAAATGCTTATTTTTTAGAATTTTATGTTAGAAGGGTCATATACTGCGTAATTCTAAATGACCAGTGATTTTAGTCAAGCAGGAAGATTGGTTTAAATAAAATATAAAATAAAATTGCCTCTTTTACTATTGGTATTATTATTATTATTATTATTATTATTGTATATTATTATTATTTATTATATTATTACTATTATTATTATTTATTATATTATTACTATTATTATTATTTATTATATTATTTATTTATTATATTATTTATTATTATTATTATTGGTATTATTGCTATTGCCTCTTTTACTATTGGACCTTTGTCTTAATTTGAAATTTGGACTGTTATATAAATTTGAATCCAACGCCATACCGCTTAACTCCAAATTGTGACGCTTGGAGCTCTGTTGAAGTGAGACCGGTGAGCGTCCTTTTACTGTTCCGACTTTTGTGGAAAACATAAGGTAATTTTGTAAAGCATGCATTACAAGAATGTGAATTTCACGCGTAATTTGTTTAACTAACAGTATGGCCGACCACAATGAGGATGTGCAGGATCATGAACCTGACATGGAAGAACATGAACAGCACCCACCTGGCGAGGAGGTCGAAGGAGAAGATGTGGACTACCAGAACAACGCTGGTGACCAATCTATGGAAGACCCGGTATTAGTTGATCGTCACGATTTGTAGCATGTTCTCAAACTTTTCTTCTTATAGGAACTGGAAGCCATTAAAGCAAGGGTTAAAGAGATGGAGGAAGAAGCCGAAAAATTGAAAATGCTGCAGTCTGAGGTGGACAAACAGATGAACTTAGTCAGCCCCCAAGCAGGTGTGATACTTTTTCTCTTTAAATGAAACAATACTCTAAGCATTCCTCTTGTTCTTTTGCAGGTGGACCTTTCAACATGTCTTTGGAAGAAAAAATGGAGGTTGATGGCAGATCCATTTATGTGGGAAATGTGTGTATTCTTGATTACAAGACATCACTTTTTTAACACAATTCTCATAGGTTGATTATGGAGCAACTGCAGAAGAGTTAGAGCATCACTTCCATGGGTGTGGCTCCATTAACCGCGTGACTATTCTTTGCAACAAATTTGACGGACAACCAAAAGGATTTGCGTACGTAGAATTCGCCGACAAGGAAGCGGTCCAAACCGCGATGGCATTAGATGAATCGCTTTTTCGAGGACGACAGATAAAGGTAAAACTAAAGACTTGGAAAGGATGTGGACATTCTTTACTTATTTTCCTTACTTTACAGGTTATGTTTAAGCGGACAAACCGCCCTGGCATCAGCTCATCAAACCGACCACCTCGTGGTCGTTTCCGTGGGGCTCCTCGTGGTCGGGCACCTTATGGAGGTTATGGAGGATTCAGGGCAATGCGCCGGCCAAGGTAGTACGCCCTTTGCTAAGTTTGTAACCCAAAAACAGTTTTTAATTTAGGGGGCGAAGGCCATATTTTGCTCCGTATTAAGAAGCCTCAACCCCATTGTTTGGTCAGTTTTACTCCAGGTAAGGGGCTTATTGCTGCCGGCAACTTACAGTCATTCTCTCTGTGATAAAGCATTGCACATGTTTTTATATTGAAGTTTTGCTACAGTTCTTGTTCAGAGATACAAAAATGTTTTCCTTATAGACCATCCCTAAAGACGAAGAAAAAAAGAACTAAAAAGACTTGAGAAAAGGAGAAAAAAGACTCGAGAAGATGGGAAAAAAACTACCAAAAAAACGACGTCTGTAATCTGAAAAAAAAGAAAAGCTAAAATACATAATGTGGGTCTGTAACACTTGTCTCACTTTTGTCTGTTTATTTATATATTGTGTATTCATATGTTCAAAATTGGGTAAGTTCAGTCATGCACGAGGGGCTCACAGTTGGGGATGGTCAAATCGTCCCATTTCCCGTGTTAACTTGGCCCATGCTAACTCGCCCATTTAATTTAAAATGAATTACATTTAACATCCAATTCTACTACGTAAAACAAGAACGTTCGTCTTATATGAGCCTCATACTAATGTCGAAATATACGAAAGAGCAAACTAACGAACACGTATGCAGTTTTACAAAAATATATCCTTAGATTTAGATAAATTATTATAATGAACTATGATGCTTTAACGAAAGTAAATATAAAGAAAACAGGTCACAGTTCAAAATTCTGTTTAAGATTTAGACAGAGGAGTTGGACTTGGGACGAGTTAGTTTTGAGCAGGCTTGGTTTAGAAACCAAACTTTGCAAAGAGTGGGTACCGGTCTTTCTCACAAGTTTAGCATTGTACCGGTTCAAATTTTGCAGTTCGCTTTTCGTTCTTTACCTGCACTGAGGTAATTTGTTTATCTTCTATGAGAAGCGTAATCCAAACGTGATATTCAGCACTTGGTGGATTAGTTAGTTCTTTATATTATATCCTTATAGGAAATGATAACTTTAAGTAAGAAGCTTAGACAAGAAAAAAGTTCTACCGGTAATGTTATCAATAATACCGGTGCGAAACGAGTTTCTATCAGGGATAAACTCCTCGCAAAGGAAGTAAGTGTAACATCTAACATATGTATTTTGTTTCATGAATCCGGTGTCTTTTAGCCTCAATTATTTGACCTTTCATATTTTGTTATAGGTCCACGAACTAAATCAAGCACTACTGTGTACATGTAGGGTACGTTTTGATAACCCAGATGTACTGCATGACTTCCAAGTAATTGTTACGCCGGATGAGAGCTTTTGGAAAGGTGGGAAGTTTGTTTTCCAAGTTCTTGTTACAGAAGAGTATAATATTGCGGTAATTACCCCTATCTAATCATAGGAGCTAGTTAATGGTGATTTGCTTTACGCTTTAGCCTCCCCAAGTAAGATGCCTTACAAAACTCTGGCACCCAAACATCACAGAAGATGGCGAGATTTGCCTGAGTATACTTCGCCAAAATTCCATTGATGGCATGGGATGGGCACCCACAAGAAGGTTAAAAGACGTAGTTTGGGGTCTCAATTCTCTTTTTACCGATTTGTTGAACTTCGATGACCCTTTGAATATTGAGGCTGCTGAGCATTTCAGGAAGGACAAGGATGCCTTTGAAGTAAAGGTAAAAGAATATGTTACTAAATACGCAAAACGATGAAGGATGCAGATTTTGGACACGTTTCTGATCCGTTGTACAAAAGTATAGTGTGTTGTTGTTATTTTTTATGGTCATCAGCCTAGGGTTTCGTTTGTTTCTGTATTTTCTTGATACAAAGTTCTACATTTAGGGCTTTAAATACTTCGTGTCGTTTTTCTTTCTTTCAAAACTGCTTACGTAATTTCTTCCACCACAACTTCCAAGGCAGCAATGCATTTCGCTGTTGTAGCTTAGGATGAAAAACGTCGAATTGCGCTTCCTGCAGTTTCGTTAAATATAACTGTGTAGGGACCGCGGAAAGCATAGCGGGAAACGACGAAGGCGAGTATTGAATGGACCTTGCCTAAATATTCCCTCTTAAATCTTATTCGGCTAGCAAAAAGGGTCACTTGGATAAATTTACTTTATCAAGATGTTGGTGAGCTTTACTAGCTATGTCGTATACGAGATCCCGGATGTTTTGATCACCTTTGCCTCGGATGATAGCTTGCTGTGATACTCCGTGTTTAATCATATCCTCCGAAGGCAACACAACTCGTTGTCTTTGGGCGTTAAAAGGTATTGCCCTTAGCAGAGTCACAATGCCTTGGGCTTTCCCTATATGACTTGCAGCGTGATCGCTATGTACATCTTTGACCCCTACCGTGAAGAAAAACTAATATTACGGGGAAATTGGGATTGGAAAAAAGTTACCTAGGCATTCTAGTGTAATATAGTGCAAAGAAGAGATGGTATTCTCCCCGTATGTTTCAACTTCCGACAGATTTCTGTATTCCTGTCTGACTAAACCTTCTTCGCGTGACTGTATGAGCCGTTTCAACCATATTTTCGAAATTTTGTGCCTTCGCACTGCCTACGAAATAATGCATCATTGCAATTTTTTAAAGTTAGAATTACTTTATGCAGCTCAAGTGCGACAGGCTGCTGAGGAGGTTTATCCAAGAATATCGAGTTTAAAGCATCGTACCAAAATTGGACACGCATCTGCCCGATACTCCTTTGAGATACCTGATCCTTGATTTGAGCTATTTCCACGTTCAAGGCTCGTGCAGCAACAACGGACGTTCGGATATGTCCTGGCAGTAATAGTACGCAAAGGAAGTTTTCATAGTCGTATTTTCTAGCGATAAAAAGCAGGAATTACTTTCTTAAAAACTTATTTGGCGTTTTTTGTATAATAATTGTATTGCATTTTTTGTATGATCGGTGCTATTGCTACGCCACATGGCGTGAAGAGAATAAAGCGGTTCAGTTATTGCTACGCCAGATAGTTTCGACAGAAAAGAACGAGTCTGGCTTCTGAAATAATGAAACCTAACCTACGTAATTAATTTAACCTAGACCTAACTTAGACTAATAATTAATCATAGTGTTCATGCTCACTCAAGATGAAAATAATTAGTGAGCCCACGGGACTACCTGGCGTAGCAATAGCCAAACGTAGGGGCCATACGACGTAGCTATAGCTTGAAGGTTAACGTACTGTTTGTTTACTCTTACTTGATTATATCAAGGCAATATTGTTCAGTCGACGGGGCTTTTGCCTGAGATGAAGCCCGATGTACAAGGGGCTGTTTTGAATCAAGCGGCGCGATAAAACCTATAAAATTTCTCGCTCTTTTGCAGCCTTTCTGCAGCAAAAAAATTGGGTTTTGCATCTTTTACGCGCCGTCTCGTCTGCACTACTTTGGGTATTATTAATCACAAACAGCAACAACGATACCAATACAATCGAGTTTAATTCTCGGAATAGAACGCAAGAAAGCCAAAAAGTCATATAACTAAAAAAAAGCAGAATATTAAATACAGGTTGTATATGCTCGTAAGAAAACAAGGTCTCTGCTTTTATACAGTTTATTTTTTGACCACCTAATAGCACCATTCTATGAAATATGCATAAGTTTGCATTGGCAACGTTGCACGTCCGCGACCTGCGGCGGAAGAGCATGGATAGTTGTTATTTATTTCGACTTTGTGATGTGCGTTTTCTCTGTACAGCGTTTTCCGAAACTTTGTGCGTATTGGACACAATTTTATTACTTTTTAATGTCAACAATTTCATTAGCCGTGCAAGTGGTAGGTTTCGTTCCTTGCATTAAAAAACTGTTGGGATTTGGCTCGCGCTGGTTTCATCTTCCATCTGCCCATCCCGTGGCGTTATGCCTGTAGGGAGAAAGGAGATGAAGTTGTGAAGGCAAAAAGGGAAAAAAAAACAGTAACCCTGGTTCACTTGTAGTGTTTACCTTTAAATCTTTTAACGCTGTGGACGAAAGCATGGTGTGCAAGGAGGAAGTGATCTTTTGGTTTCGAAAACTCTCTGGGTACCAACGGATTGACATGTTATGCAGTCTGCTGCAGTTGTGCTTGCCATTTGAAATGAAGTATCTTGCTACGTTCATTGAAGGACATGCTCGGACCGATTTCGAGTACCACCAGTTTCGGCAGGTTGAACTCGACGTCAACGATGTAGGGACGGGCAATACGAGTGAGGAGTCAGGCAGCACCTCCTTAACCCAACAAGCCTCGCCCAACCTCACACACCCCTTTACATTTAAAGGAGCCAACGAGAGTCTACTGGATGTTGCCTTCCGAAGAAAGCTGGTGTTGTCCGTAGCCTTCCTCCATGCCAATAATCGAAGCAGGGCGGCAGCTTTATTTGACCATTTAGTCAGCCCAGCAGCCGAATCTGCCTTATATGTCTTAAATATAAACCTGTATCCTATAATCCAGTTATCTTCGTCAAACCCTGAGATGCCCCGACAGCTAGCTGGCATGGATGAGTGCCTTCAGCAGTTACTCTTGCTTTATACTTTAGCTGTGCATCACCCTGCCTTTAACTTTGAGGAGAAAACAAAACTGAGTACTAATCTAGTGTCCCTGCAAGCAATGTCCCAACCCTGTCTTGCTATGGACCCCAGTAGAAGCAATCCGGGATCCAAATCGGAGTCTGTGGCGCTGCCTTTGGAGGGACCAATACCTATCTCGGTACGTTCACTAACTATACCTATCTTAAGCGTTTTTATACAGTTTAGATATAATTGCAAAGTAATATCCTTTTTACCGTTCTTCATTTAGAATGGGATCAGTCATCTCAGCCCTATTCAGATCTTTCAAGATCCAGCCAAGAACTCGGAGCCTTACTCCCACATCACAGGTACTTTGCAAGAATAATTAAATTAAAAAAAAAATCTGTTTATGTTTGCAGAAATCTCTCCAGACTCGTCCAACTCAGCTTGTGATACGACGTCACCCACTCGGTATCTGCAGCGCCCAGGCTCTACATTAGGCGATGTTTTATATCACCCCCCGTCGTTGCCGTCACCTATCACATCATCACCAACATCCCCATTCCAAAGTCCTTTATCTTCTCCCAACTCCCCTAAAACGCAGGAGGTGGTGACAGAACGCTTCGAAGGCTCTGACGAACCTATTATACCCCAGCTCAGCAAAGAAAACTTGAGGAAATTTTGGCCCAGTTTACAGCAGTTTTCGTTAAACGAAGTTTGTCTATTCATATTTCCCAAGCAGTTCAAGATTTTTAACAAATTATTCATATTTCTTTATAGCTTAAGTCGTTCACAGACGAGGAATTACGCGTTTTAGGACTGTCACCCACCTGTATACCCAAATTGCGGCAATTCTTGCGTAACGTGGTCGTTTTCCCAAATGGCATGTGTTCGTCTCCCAAAAGTGGAACTTGTTCGCCAGCCAATACCAGCGCAAGCTGTATCAATGCTAGCGACATGCGAGTACGTATGCTGTCTACACATATTATATAAAAAAAATATGAAAACATGAAATATATTTTTTAAAATGATTAAAAGTGCGTAAAAAAATATCAAAAATGTTTTTTTTTCTAAATAATATAAAAACATCATTAGTGAATGGAACCTAATGATTTTTGTTGTTTTTATTATAGTAATGAATTTTTTTAAAATTTATTTTTACAGCAAATGGCGAGCGAGATGAAGAAAGACTATAACGGTTTACCTGAAGTGTCTGTTCCTCCTCCACTGCGACGGAATTCACGGGAAAGTTACCCCTCGCTTTCCTCCGCATTGCCGAACAAGCATTACGCGAATCCCGCCTCGGTGGTTGCCAGTAATCCGTTGTATGTGTCGAACCCTCCCACAAGCCATCCCAGGCCTCATCATCACTCCGCTCGACGCCACCACGACCCGTCAAGTACTCGTGAATCTGCACCCAGTTCCATCTCCGTCAAGCCCATGCATGGCCACCCGAACATGTCTGTGCGACATCGAGTCTCTTACGGTGCAAAGAGTGATTCCAGCGTGAGTGTGGGCTCGGGTTCCAACAGCAGTACTTCCAGTATAGACTCGCCTAGCCCGCCCGGGTCTCGGATAGGCAGTCCTGGGCCGGCGTTAACCTCTCTACCGGGCTCCAACAGCTCAATGGGAACACCCATGGGCTCTCGATCCCCGTTTCCTCCTCCGCCAGCCGAACCTCCCAACATCGCGTTCCCGGCTCTGATTCCCGGGCCGATGCCGACTGCCAATACTGGTATAAGAACTGCCATGACACCCTGTGCTCCTCCTAACCCCAATCCAGCCATCAGACCAAGGTTTTTCGAACCCTTTCCCCTAGCCCCTTCCTTACGTCCTCGGATAGCGCCCTTACACAACGTGTCAGCCGGCAGTGGTAGCGCCCTGCGTGTTTCGGCCCCCAAACCCATCCGCTCGGTGGGGAGCGCCCCCTTATTGCAACAACAGAGCCAGCAGGGCCAGAACTCGAGTAACGAAGCGAAAGGCAAGTATAAAGCCGCCTTAAACAACCCCCCATGCCTAAACGGCAGCGTGCGGTTCGCCAACCCGCCGACCCCAAGTTCCAATTCCAACTCGGGAAACGCTAGTCGAGCATCATCGGAGTCCAGGGAGGTACCTCTGCAGTCGTACATTTATCCAGTAACGCGGATCCCCTTTTCGGTGTCGTCTTTCGTGTATAGCAATCCACATAACATATCCTTAGCCACCAGCGAAGCCAGTACGACTCCTACTTCCTCCGGAGGCGGGGCCACACCCGTCAATCTCGCGTTCATGACCAGTCCCCCGTTCATGCCACCTCCTCCCTCTGCCGGATCACAACAACAACAGCCGCCACCACCGCAAGTCTCGGGGCAGATGACGCAAATGTTGCCGTTACCGTACATGGAAAATACGCCTATATCCAGTTCAAATTACTCGAGTACGAATCGGAGTCACGGGCTCATGCCAGCCCCGTTGCATCCAACCATGTACGCGTACCCTCAGTATAGCTTTATCTGCGATACGTCAGGAGAGGGGGGCGGAGCCTCGGCGGGAGGGTCGGGACAGGCTAGTGGGTTGTTTTACGGGACTTATCCGTCGGGATTTCAGTACATTTTGCCGCCCAGTATGCCGCCCCCACCGGGGAATGCGCCGTACGTTTATTCGCCGTATTACTTGGGTGCACCTGTATTGAATCCGGACATGAGTAACGCAGCTGGTACACCCAACCAGGCCACGGCACGTCCACTCGCAGTACCTGAGACGGGTCATGGGCAGTTCTTGACCTCGCTGGAACCGCCTGCTGGGTCTAGGCTCTATTGTTACAATTGCGGGGCGCAGGGACATCGGGGACCGGAATGCAAGGAAACAACAATTGAGGAGTGCATAAAGCCGACCAAGCCTGATAGTTGATTGGTCCATGGAAAAGCTCAGGTTGTTTTGGTTTGCTTAGGGGGGAAGGTTTGTAACGGCATCTGCTGTCAAAAGAAAAAAAACTGTTGGATGATCTCTTGTTGCGGGTGTCAAAACCATTGATTCTTTCTCCAAAAAGTTTTTAGCATAATGATTATAACAAAAACAGATAAAGTCAGAATTTATTTTCGCCCTTGTAACCGCAGAATGTTTAAAAACGATCGTTTTGCATTGAGCTCTAACTAGTATTTGGTGACCATAGGCGGTCGTAATGAGTCAAACTTGCAGTTGTGAAAATTCATTATTTGCTATGCGGAAAGCCAGTTTATGGGCGTGTCTGGGGTTTAGATAATGAAAAGAAACTTCTTAACGCTTTATGCATATTTCAGAGGGACGAAAAACGAAGATATTTGCTACAAATATTCTTAACCTGCTGGGCGTTGTGAAAAAAATGCGACAAAAAAAGAAACGCGTGTTCGTTTTATCGTTCCGTTTTATCGTTCGTTTTATGTGCGAGGACAACTGTCCTTTCCTTGAAATTTCTTAGCGAGAATGCCGTGTCAATTTTTGAACGAAAAATGTACACAGGAGATTTTTTTTATTCTCCTGCAATACACTGTACCAAACCGGGTAATATGTGTATTTAATTTCATAAGAAAATACGTGTCCACAACCTATATTCCATTATCACTGGAGTTTGGGCCTAAGATTATGATGTGCAAGTCGCACGTACTGCAGTGATTTTTTTATTGCTCGCCACGTTCTTTGTTTCCATAAGGTTCAGTGTTCGAAACCGTCTTGCAAACCGCGACTTGACAAGAAAACGTAAGTTAGGAGTACTAGGATAGTATTGACAAGTAGCAGTGAGTAGATGTTATCCAATGGGTTGTATAGTTTCTCGGTTGGGATCCGCCACTTTAACCCGAATGGGGGCCATAATTGCCGGAGCAAAATCGCAGTAATGTCCATTGGTCAGTGTTAAGATTGTTGGCGGAGGAGTAATTGAATCGGTCGTTTCGCAATCCATGGGTACGCAGTAATGTTCGGCGCAGAATTGGGCAATACGATTACAAGCTTCCGTGACTTGCTCTTCTGGTACCGTCAATACCAAACGAACGTAATCGGGATAATCAAAGCACTATGAAATGCAATAGATTAGTAATAAAAAGTACAATTGAGAGGAGGTTTCGGGCGATTACTTTGCCTGGTAGACAGAACACTGATTGCTCAGTGACCAAGTTCTCAACGAATTCCAAATCGGTCGAGAAATCTGGAAATCTTTCCATTTGTATTCCAACCTAAAACGTACAAGGAAATTTGGTAAAATAAAAATTTGAACAGCTCTGAGTTTTAGCTATACTTACCATCATGTACATGGCGCCAGATGGCATGACCGGTTGCAAACCAGGAATGCGTACTAGTTGATCGTACGCAGTTTTAGCGTTTGTCTGTGAAAATACAGCAAAATAAGGTTCACCTTGGCTTTATTTACTGAATTAATTTTACCTCAACAACTTTTAAAGTGTCTTCAAAGAAATGGCTCGGGGTTTTGGTTAGAATTGCTGGTAAGGCACCTTGAATTATGGTCGAGCTTCCAATGATCCTTTGACTTAAATTTTGCAAACCTTTTCGCACCTGTGTTGTAAGAATAAAACTACGCAGTTAAGACCCCAAGGTCGACGGTACTGTTTAATTGGCAGTTAATTTTGTGTTTACTTCAGGGGTGAATACGTCGTTTCTGTCGTGGATCACTATCCAACCCATCCTCCAGCCCGGAATCAGATATCTATTGCAAGCAGGAAGAGTAGACTTTTATGGTAAATTTACCCCAAAAACTACCAAAGAGCCGCTTTGAAAGCGAAATGTACCTTTTTGTTAACCCTCCGCAGCTAAGTATCGGGACTGTCGACGATAAGGAAGCGATAGGGAAAAATTCGTTGCCTTCAAACACCTGAAAGAACGCAAAAGTATCCGCGATTGGTAGATTCCTTACTCTGCGAGTTCCTCACGTACATGTACAAGTATTCATATGTTGTAGCTGTAGGTTAAGAGAGAAGTTAATACCAGAAAGCGACTAGAGAGAGCACGTAACTGGCTAATGTATTTATCGTTATGTAGAAGTTTTAGAAGAAGGAAGATTTAGGAATAGTCGTACATTTTTCATCGTAGAATCGTACTTACGAAGTAGTCGTAGATTTCATCAGCAATAATGGGAAGGTAATTTCGAGCCGCCACTTCGAGAATTTGTTCCAGATGTTTTTTGGAAAAAACGGAGCCGCAAGGGTTAGATGGATTATTGATCACAATGCCGACCGTATTGGCGTCGATCTGGGATTCCAAATCCACCAAGTCCACTTCCCAACTTCGATCGGGCTGGATACCAAATTCCATAACTTATGAGTTTTTTTACGGTAACTGTGGCCAAACAACATTCTAATTGTTTGTTTCTTTTTTGTTCCAACAGAAGCTTCGCAACAAGTACAATAATGGATTCAGGCAAATAAGAATACCTGTAGGTTGTATGGTTTGGTCTGGATGCCTAAGCCTTCGGCCAGTGTTCGGTACAAAGAAAAACCGGGTCTTGGAATAAGAATATTTTGCCCTGGGTTGGCCAATACGCTAATGCACAAATCCAAAGCACAGGAGCAACCACTGCATAACACTACGTCCTTCATTCCCACACAAAGTATAAAGTATGTAATCATGCTTTTTGACATTTTCTTTTTTTTTTCACCAAGTTAAAACATGCTATAGTTAGCATGGAAGCATTCTTCCGTAGTATTTAATCATTCAACTAACCTTTGCTTGTACCTCCGCCCCAGGAACACAAACGTATTTGGCTACGGCATCACGTGCGTCTTCGTAACCTAATATTATATGATTGCTCAATGAGATTGTATACAGTTTGTTGTCTGATAGCTTTGTTTACTTATTAGACGTTTTGTTAATTGATAGTGTGATAGCGTTGGTTATTTGATAGTGCTTTCATTCCCGGTTCGAGAAAAAACAACCACTGTACCACCTCTTCACCAGTAGAAAGGTAGAAGAAATTTGCTTATGGTTCTGCGTACCTGTACTCGGGGCGTATCCGTTGTACTTCATGGAGCGAATACTTTCTACCATAGCTTCAGTAATCTCCGGTACCGGTTTGAGATTCCCAAACACTGTTGGATCTCCTAATCGGCCATTTTTTGGGAAAAAATGGAAGTTAACTTGTTACAATGCTAAAGTAAATCGCTGCAATAATATCAATATATTCATCTATGCGACCTAATATGGTGGGCTTTATTGTCTGATAAAATTCTACGACTTTTGAAATGGGACAGTTAACTTATTACAATGCTAAAGCACGTCGCTACAAGAATACTAATATATTCTTTACATATGGTCATGCGGCCTAATACGATAGGCTTGATTATCTGATGAAATTTCTCCGAATTTTGAAAAGAAATGCCAGTCGCCTTCCTGGGAAGAGAACAATTCGACGTGGGGCAACGAAAAGGCAAACGGGCTACAGGAACATGTTGACCGTGGATATGCGAGCTACATTAACATGAGTAGTCTGGAACAATCACTTGATTGCCTGCAAGGCTATTCCTCCTCTGGCTAACTTACAAACTGGGCTGTAGGAACTTTCTGAATAGCAAATGAAGCTGACTTGTTTCTACGTATTTTCAGCCAAGACCTAGCCACCGTTTCGCATCTCGAAGCCTAACCAGGCCTAGCAGAATTGTCTCTTTGTCTTTGTCACGATTTCCAGACCTGATTGTAACTGCAGTGCGAACTGGTCGAAACCACTTAGCCTACATGTCTACATCCAGATTTTCACCTTCGATAGGAGTTTTCGACTAAAAGCTCGTATTGAAAAACTTCTACTACCTTGTTTGTGCCAGGCTCTAACCTTCTAGCGAGAAGATCAACATTTCTTGAAACAGTATAAGGTTAAAGGGAAAAGGGACATGATGCAACAAACGTAAATGATTCGTTCTTCGATGATTTCTACATTCCACCAGGCTCCAGGTGCCAGGCACTGTACCCTTGTGGCTTAATTAGTAGTTGACAGTCGAGGGCAGTTTTTACGCAATATTACCTATGGACAGAGCAATCATTGGTTTCTCGGGGTTTGGACGCAAATCCATGGTCTCTATGATGGATCGAATGGGGTTAAACGTGTTTCTCGCAAAGTTGGACGTCTTGACTTGCCACCCATTTCTGGACTTCATGTTTTCACTAGTACTTAAGGAGTTACACTGTCTGCACAATAATTACTATCACTAAGAAAATATTACTATTTTTAAGATTAGGGAAATATATATTTCTGCCTGTGGAACTGCTCTGTTGTACAGAGATCGGCTCGAATAGAACTAAGGAATTTTTTGAATTGCTTTGGACGAATTCGCTGACCGAAATGTGACTTGTTTTATTGCGGAGTCGATTGTCCACGTGCACGCTACACTTGTTGGCGTTGAATCTCGGATGCCTTTTTAGGGATGGACAACTTTTAAGAGGTTAAGATGCGTCCTATTCGCGGAGAGAATGGGCCGGAGTTGTTGCTTACTGCGCCATTGGTCGGAAAGATTCGCTGCCCAGATTTTCCCAGCCCCGCAGCATTGTTTGTCGGAGACGTAGTGCAAACCGGCTTGACTACTTGACGAGAAAACACGCAAGCAGTTGTCTTACGAGGCATTCCCACAAGCTGCCTCGTGTATTACTTTATACCTTTCGCTTGCAACACGGGAGTTGAGCTCCTGGGAGCTGGTAATGGGGCAAGTCAATCAAGTAGGGGTAGGGCGGACGGTAGGGAGGAAACTATGGTGCTAGGTGAGGTGGATAAAAGGTTGGAAGATGCTGGAAGACTTAGGATACTTTTTACGCAACCTTAAGTTATCTTGTTGTTTAGCTAGTTGTTGACCTTGAACAAAGCAGGAAGCTGTCCGCTTTCATTTAGAAACTTTTCGTTCTTTTTTCTGTCACTTTTAAGTGTAATACAGCTAATTACCTGTTATAATTCGCAGTCTTATTGCTGGAACATCGTTCCCTTGTTACCACCAATCGCGGAACATAGGCTTTAGATTTTTAGAGTTTAACAGAGCTTTTGTTGAATCTCGGCTATTAATGCAGCCCGACACATTTTGTTTTTATAGGTCATAGATTTTTTTTATTAGACACAAGAAACCGTATATACAAGAAAAGCAATTAGACAGCCTGGTGCAGGATTTTGTTGAAGGCGTTATATGCCGTTTCCAAGTCGAAAATCAACTGACGAACTTGCGTTTCGCTAAGCTCGTCTGAAGCTTGCATAGCGCCCATCGTCCGTAGCCAGTTGGACACCTTCTCCTTGCCTTCAAAGTCAGCTGGCAAGATGCTCAAGCGACCCATCGAATCTGCCAAGTCACGAAGGTCAGGCTGAAGCTCATCCATGGCGCGTATATCAAGGCGGAGCTTATCCATGGTGGTAATAAAGAGCTAAAGAAAAACGAACACGTCAGTCTTAAACCATTTTTGGGACAGCAGTTATACGACTCACAGAAACAATATCTGCAATGCATTTGCTGGTATTGCCTTGGTCATCCTTTATGGTGATTGGTCGGTCTTCCCTGATCCTTTCCATAGCAGCAGGGCAATCTAACTGCAAACACATGTGTGAAAAACTAGTTTTTTTTACTTTCAATAGGGAGAATAGAAGTATTGTACCTTGAAACGCTTGATAAACGTTTCTAAATCGGGAAATTCCTCCCCTTGGACTTGCCGGAATGCAGCTTTGTATTGCACAAGGAGTTTCGAACATGCTGCTGTATATTCCTTGGGTGTGACACAGTCTTTAATGTAGGCTTTCTCCAAACATTGCAAAGTGTTGATTACAGCGTACAGATCAGCCATATTATCACACCTGTAATGTAGAAACATAGCAAAGGGTAAGCAATAATGAATTTCGAAGCGTACAAAAAGCATACTTTTCCCTTTCTTTGGCATTTTTGTAAAGTTTGGCTTCTTCATTTAGCTCGACGCGATTCATTTTCGACACTTATCGTTTATTTATTTGCAGGATGTGAAATGAACACAAATTCAACCAAAGAGTGTTGTATAACACCGACAGATGGCTGCAAATCGCTTCCTTCCACATTTTCCCCCTTTTTCAACCGGCTGTATTGGTTGCGTGATCGGCGCGTGTACTGATGTCATGGTTGATGTACAGTTGTGAATTCTTCTGAAAAGTTACACGTCTCGTGCTTGGCAATATAAATAGGTTGTGTAAATTGACTTCTAGACCTCATTTTCAGGTAAGGAAAACGTTGTCGTATATGTAGTGCAACTTATTCAATGGATAAGGATTATTTAAAGGTAAATGAGTATATATTTGTTCTTTTTACATTATAGGTGATTCAAGGTATTTCTTCTAAAGAATGGCATCTTCTAAGTTAAGGAAACTAACAGTTGGAACCATAATCGGTGGTGCTTCCGCAGGATTCCTTTACAAGTTCTACGATGGAGATAACCACTCCAAGGTAAGTTCATTTTGAAAGATCGAATGCCATTTGCCATTAGTAGAATATAATATGTAATGATCCCAGATGTGATCTTCCTTATTTTGCTTAAAATTTCTAGTCTTTTAAGCCAAACTATGCTGGTTTATGTGTTGACGAGTAATCTTACTACATTTTGCAAATTATGATCGTAGAAATTTGGTCAAGTGACGGCTGCCGATGCCTTTAGAGCTCGTCCTTTGACTCCTCTTCCATCACGAGCTAAACAGTTGCAAAATTTGAAAGAAGAAGACTATGATGTACTCATCATTGGGGGAGGAGCAACTGGCACTGGTTGTGCGGTCGAATCTGTAACTCGAGGCTTCAAGACAGCCCTGGTTGAGCTGGATGATTTCTCGTCTGGCACGAGTAGCCGTAGTACAAAGCTCTTGCATGGTGGTGTACGGTACTTACAGAAAGCCATTATGCAGTTGGATTACGAGCAATATCGCATGGTGAAAGAAGCTTTATATGAACGCACAAACCTGCTCGAAGTCGCCCCACATTTGTCTTCCGCGTTACCTATTATGCTGCCCGTTTACAAGTGACAAAATTCCGTTTCATTATGTAAGCCCTTGTAAGACGATTTTTCAAGCTTGCTTCTTTAGGTGGTGGCAAGTTCCTTATTTCTGGTTTGGAATCAAAGTCTATGATTTAGTAGCTGGTTCAAAATGCATCAAGTCTTCGTATTATCTGTCCAAAGATGAAGCTTTGGAATTGTTTCCCATGTTACGGAACGACAAACTGTGTGGCGCTATCGTATATTATGATGGTAAAATTTATTATTAATTTGTCGAAATTTGTCAAAATTTGTCGAAATGTCAAATCGTTTGAGATTTTTTTCCAATTTAGTTTTTTAAGTTTTCAAAATTTGTGTACATTTTTTTACATTTTTTCGAAAAATTTATTGTTTTGTTTACTCCTCTATAGGTCAACATAATGACGCCAGAATGAACATTTCTATTGCCATCACAGCTGCACGATTGGGAGCTACTGTGGCAAATCACGTACGGGTAACAGCCTTGATCAAAGACGAAAATGGCAAAGTCACTGGAGCTCGGCTTAAGGACGAAATTAGTGGAGAAGAATGGAGTGTCAAGGCCCGCTGTATTATTAACGCCACAGGACCTTTTACTGATCATATTCGGAAGATGGATAACCAAGCTGTAAACATTTGCTCTCCCAGTGCTGGAGTGCACATTGTGCTGCCGGGCTATTATAGGTACTTACATAAAATTAGGCTTACATAGAAATTTTTAGCTAAAAAAGCCTTAAAAATCAATTTTTGCTTCCGCAGCCCGGAGCAAATGGGGTTATTGGATCCATCTACTTCGGATGGGCGTGTTATTTTCTTCCTACCGTGGCAAAAGCACACTATTGCAGGTACCACTGATTCCCCATGTACTTTAACTCAACATCCGGCCCCCAGAGAGGAGGACATTCAATTTATTCTGCAAGAAATCCGTGCATATTTGAGCCCTGATATAGAAGTGCGCCGAGGAGATGTTTTATCTGCTTGGAGTGGTATACGACCCTTAGTTAGCGATCCTAATAAGCCGGACACTCAGTCTTTGGCTCGCAATCATATTGTACATGTGTCTACATCTGGTTTGGTGACCATCGCTGGCGGAAAATGGACCACGTACCGTTCTATGGCCACGGATACCCTGGACGCTGCTATTGAAGGTATAGCGATGGTTCCTTTGATGGTTTTTCTTTGTCTTTTTTGGTCTATAATTATTAAGATTGTTTGTTTTACGCTGTTTTTTTTTAGGGTGTCAATTGAAACCTCTGCGCGAGTCCCAGACGGATGGACTTATGCTAGAAGGAGCACATGATTGGAGTCCTACTATGTTTATTCGCTTGGTGCAAGATTTTGGTTTAGAAAGCGAGGTAGCTCAGCATTTAGCTAATACTTATGGCGATCGCGCGTTCTCGGTTGCAAAGTTGGCGTCCTTAACTGGCAAACGATGGCCCATTGTGGGCAAACGATTACACGAAGAGTTTCCATACATTGACGCGGAAGTGCGCTATGCGGTGAGGGAATATGCCTGTACGGCGGTGGATGTCATAGCTCGAAGGTTGCGCTTAGCTTTTCTGAACGTGCAAGCAGCAGAAGAAGCCTTGCCCCGTGTCATAGAGATCATGGCAGAAGAATTGAAGTGGAATGAGGCTGAAAAGAAGGTAAAAACTGTGGAAAGTTTGCGTATATTTGGAAAGCATGCATAGTATTTCGTCTTTTAATTGCTTTCAGCGCCAAAAAGCCATGGCCATCGAGTTTCTGCAGACAGAAATGGGTCAGAGTGTGAACCGCCAATCCCGTGACAAGATCCCGATCAATTTGACCCGCGAAGATATAGCTGGTTACATCAAACGATTCCAGTCTTTGGATAAAGATCGCAAAGGCTATGTCTCCATCAATGACATTCGCAGAAGCTTGAAGGTAAGCATTAAACAAACATTTCCTCTGATTATTCAATTTAGTTTCCATTGGTTTATCATTCTTAAGTTTTCAAAATGATAATTTATCAAATCGATAAGTAGGGCTTTATCGATACCTGTGTGTAAAATCGATCACTAAGGCTTAATCGATACATATACCAAATCAAAATATGATTTGTTCGATAAAGAAGGTTTAATCGATACCTATGCTAAAACCGATTAGAAGTTATTTGTGCGAATTATTTGAATTTGTTTCCTTTTATATACAATTGTAACTGTCCATCAGGACGTCAATGAAGGCCAGCTTCACGCGGTATTAAATTATGTGGATTTACGAGTGAATGGTCAAGCAGAGTTACAAGAATTTATTCAGGTGCAGTTATGTTTTTCTTCACGCTTCACTTCTTCACGCCTCATGCTTTTCTTTAAATCTCCTTTATTATACGCTTCGCTTGGGGCTGGCTTTCGTGGCGGTTTCGATTCTCTCCGTAAATTGCTAAGTTAAAGAGTAATAGTTCCAGTGGTGTGTGAGGTAATTGTTTTGGTGGTGTTTTCTCACGTAGCGACAAGGGGAGGGTATCTCTGGTGAACAAATGCACGAGATTCTTCGTGAACTGGATCTGAATCGGAATGGAATGGTAGAATTGGATGAATACCTGCAGGTGAGTTTTCTTTTCATTTGCTATGATTGGGAAATGCTTTATGCTTAATGCAATACGCGTATGGTTTTACTTTACGGGTTACTCTTTTTGACATGTTTTTTTATACAATAGCTAATACTTTACGATTTAACAGATGATGGCCGCCATCAAGTCAGGCCGTATCTCCAATTCTAGGTTTGCTCGTGTTGCCGAGATGGAAGAAGAAACGGACAATGAAGAGAGCGTAGCGAGGAAAGTCATTGCTGTGGAGAGAAGTGGGGGAGGTGTCTAAGTATGCACCATAGTCTTCTTGTGATAACTCTAGTTTGGGAATTTAAGTGTTGAGAGTTTCTATTTCAAACTTTGTCTTTATTCTTAATTATTGAATTAGAGTTACACTGCTTGGATTTGATTCTGCTTACATAATATCAATCTCAGTATTGTACTTTCCTATTGTTCTCATTCATTTATATATGCTTATCAATTTTATGGTACATATACAGTTAAAAGTTTCAGTTCCGGGCGATTATTTCTGAATGGAGAGTTTTCTGCAACTGGAGCCATTCGTCCATTTTGCAGCTATGCATTGAAGCATAGAACATAACACATACACTCAATGCTCTCTCGGGAAGATTTTAGATGCCAGTTCTCATTACGCATTAGAGCTACTTGAAGTGTTAAAATACAATTCGTTCAACTTTGTAGAGACTTACATTATTGGAATGCCTTATTTGCTTATTTGTTGTACCCAAACGTTCCCATTGAAACCTAGTTTCCAAAAATGTAATTATTGTTGTACGGTTTGTAATTTTTTAAAATAAAACGGCAAATTTTTAAATTTTTTTGTGATTTTTCAAAAAGTCCGCCAAAAAGCGCAGAAGAGGACAAACCCTACTGGTGGATCGGCAAAAAGGGGCGTGGCTACTTTTCAATCTGGGAAAGCGTTTTTAGAGCTTTCTCATAAGGAATAATGCTGTACAAAAATCCTGAAAAATTGAGAGCCTTTCCCTCTTCCCAACTGCCCTGCTCGGTTTCTTATCCCCAATATTCGAGCTCGTGCTGCCGAAGCTTCACGACTTCTCAAATGGGTATAGGAACCTTGCCGGGAAGGCATAGGGTACAGAGTACAGCCATTTAATATTTCGTTTTTGGACGAAATGAAGTTCCTCGACCGGATTTTGAACCAAAGATCTTTTTGTCTCAAGGCTTGCGCCTTATCCACTCTGTCACACGCTCATATTTAAAGTGTATCGAAACTCCTATATAAGCGTCATATGTATACAGTGTATATAGATGGCATCTGTCTTTTGTTCGATTGAGAAAAATATGACGGTTCACCCTATAGCCATACCTTGTGTTCCATATAATTTCTTATTATTATACTGTTTTTCAAAATGTAAGAAAAAGAAATATCCTCACTCATTTTTATTTACGAGTCAAAATCATTCCAAATAATTACAAGGCCACATTTTTGCTTTAAATTATTTTGTATTAAAACTTACACATACAAAAAAAATAGTTTTCACGTATTATTTGAAAAATAGCATGCAATTTTACTCGAAGTATAATTCCGCATTTTACCCCGCTCGCGCTGTTTCCCAGGATCATTTCGCGTTTACGATTTACCTTTTCGCCTTTCGCGTTTTATCCACACCCGTAAGCAGCGAATGATTAAGGAACCAATAACGAGCTTCAGCTTCAGAATCCGTCTGTTTACTTTTGTGTACTTTAAGTATCTGCGAGAAGTAAATTTTTTCTGAAGTAAAAAAAATGGCAGGCTCTGCGCTGAGAAGGCTCATGGCAGAATATAAACGTAAATTTTATACTAAAAATAAAATAACATACATTTCCAACTTTAATAATTTTAAACCTTACAGAACTAACTATAAACCCTCCCGAAGGCATTGTTGCTGGCCCCACAAACGAAGAGAATTTTTTTGAATGGGAAGCTTTAATCATGTAATAAAATACTTTTTTTAGTAAAAAAAAAGTAAAGGTAAAGTAACTATGTTGTTATGAAAACAGGGGTCCTGAAGGCACATGTTTCGAAGGCGGTGTATTCCCAGCCAAAGTCTCATTTCCACCGGACTATCCCTTAAGCCCTCCTAAAATGCAGTTTACCTGCGAATTATTTCACCCAAACAGTAATACACTACTAATTTTCTAAATAATCTTTCATACATACTTAAATTCGTTTAGTTTATACGGATGGGCGAGTGTGTATTTCTATTTTGCACGCTCCTGGAGATGATCCAATGGGTTACGAAACCAGTGCTGAAAGGTGGAGCCCTGTCCAAAGCGTTGAAAAAATCCTTCTTTCTGTCATTAGCATGCTGGCTGGTTTGTTTATTTAATTATTTATTAGGTTATTTTCAGAAACAATTTATACCTTTCTAAACTGTCTATAAAAATAGAACCAAATGATGAAAGCGGGGCTAATGTTGATGCAGCTAAAATGTGGCGAGAAAACCGGACCGAGTTCGAACGCATTGCGCATCGTCTGGTTCGTAAATCCCTAGGCTTGCCCCCTCCTTGAATCTTTTCCCAAGTTTTCAGAAATCTGTACATCCAGTATAAGCTGCGAAATATATTGCTATCTCTATCTCTCCTGAAGCACGTTCGATTCCACAATACAATTGACCTGTTATGTCTTCGAATTTTCCATCTCGTCATTTCACAATTTTCTGCAATATACATTATAAAGAACGCAAAGAAACAGACGAAAGGAATTTGGAATTTTTTTTTGCGTCATAAAAGAGGTGACTAGTCAGATAAGTGTGGGGGCTAGAACTAGTTTTGCCCTGCATGACTTCAATTTTTAAACAAAATGTTCAACTGTTCGTAGCGGTGATTGGGATCGCTCTAAAGTTTCCGAAAAATACTGCATGGTATTTAAGTAATCCCGCAAAGGTTTTGGTAAGGGAAGCTGATCCGTGTGATCACGCCGTACTAGGCGTAATATCACAAACCTTTCACCAAAAAAAAGGGGGGAAAAGATTAAAATAGATGGAAACGGTAATTAATCTAGATAAACGCAGCAAAGTTAATCATGCTTACCTGCACAGATGTTGTAAGCTCTGAACATGCTTAAACCTCGAAACAGGATGCAACAGCTGCACGCGCATAGGACCGAGCACAGGTCGACGATGCAGAAAGAATAAATAACGCCCGCTTCTCGAGTGCTCGACCGCCTTTTCAATAAACTCCACTATGGTCTGACTTTTGAACTTGGTCACGCTGCCAAAGCTGAAGTTTCCTACCAAAGCACAACAAAACAGTGTTTACGTAATCCACTTAAAGAAAGCAATCGTATTTACCATGATCGTGTTCAATGCGAACGTGTCGAATGCAACCACTAAGCTTGAAGGTCAAAGAGAATATATAGTGATCATCGCTGCTATCACGCACAATGAACGAGCCATCTGGTTCCGCAGATAAGATCTTCTCGGCAGCTTCTCCACTGAGAGGTCCCCAATACCATCCATACTGTACCAAAAGAAATATATATTACTTAAAATATTAAATGGATTGTTTTTATTTTTGAGTAAAACTTACATCTTTGACTGCCTCAATACTGGTTGCAAAATCAAAACTGGACGCTTTGCTTCTTCCTCGCACACTCGTAAGAGGGGAACTTTCCTCAGCTTCCACGAAACTCAAAGACTGCGTGGTAGACAGCATTGTTTCACCTAAAACGGCCGGAACAGGAGGTAACGCTCGACGATTCGTGTTAAGAGAAGGTGAAGGAGCAGGACAGCGGTTGATCGCAGGTTGCTGAACTCCAGATGACTGATGAGGGCTTGAGAAGGTCCAGCTTGTCGTCACGACCGAATTATCGGTTCGTTTCGGTTTGAAGACGCTGCAGAGTACTTGTTTGAGATTAATGGAAAGCGAGCTATTTAGATCCAAACGTCGCAGACTGGAATTGGTGCCGAGCGAAGCTTCCGAGCTCGCGGATCGGTTTTTCTTCATCCAGAGATGATAGAAGAACAGGCTGTGCCTCTTCCTTGGTTTGGAAGAACCTTCGTCGTCTAAAGACGAGCTGGGGAGCATAAGACTTCGTCGGCAATCCAAAAGACCGTTACTAGACTGCGAACTTCCGCGAAGTAAAGGTCGTCGCAACACGTTTCCAGGGCTTCGGTGCATTTCTTTTAGGTAGCCGCGGACTTCTTCGAGCGTCATGTGAATGGGCTCACTTTTGTTCGTCATGGGATAAGCTAAGCTGTGCCGTTTGTGGAGGTCGGCCGAAGCCGGCTTCTCTCGCCGCGATACACGCACCGCGATAAGACTATGATCTTCTAATGTGGCTTTGCCTCGCCCAGCTGTTTTCCGCCTCCTCACTGGCTGCTGAGGATCAATAGCGTCAACAGGGACGTTGTAAACGTCCTCGCTAAGCGAAAAAAGGTGACAAACGGTTACAGGCTTCCTTTGAACTACTTCTGCAACCCGTGCATTTGGCTCTTCAGCAACGGCAGTCGTTATTTCAGCTCCAAGGTTTACGTAAGTGTGGGCCAGCGGTTTCGTATCTCCGGTTTGGAGGCGTTTGCGTTGGAGAAGCCACACTTCTTGAAAGGTTGACTGGACCAGTTTGCTCACAAAGCTACTTATAATAGCTTCGAACTTTAACAACTCGATATGCTTTATAACGGGCGCTGAAGAACGCTTTATGGAAGTTTCTCCAGCTTTAAGCTTGGCCTCATAGTCCTGGAATTCGACTGGAGGCTCGATGTACTCAAACCAGCCGTCTGGTTCTCTCGGAGGTGTAGCTTTTAGATGTTCAGCTACAACTACAGGCTGACACTGAGAGATTAACTTGTCCATGTCCTTGTCTTCAGGTTTGGTAACCAGCTCGGCTGATAGACAAGGAGTGCCATCCATATTCATATGAGTGATTTCCTGCAAGAAAAACAGTAACACATAACAAACGAAGGTTACGGTACACGCATACAGTTGTTCCTTTCCTTTCACTTTAATTCTTCTCTTTAAAGTTTAAGACAATTTAGTTATTAGTTAAAGACGTTGGATGATAGTTAACTAACCTGCGAATCCAAGTGACTTGCTAGAGCAACAAGTAAACGTTTAAATCCATAATAATACTTTTAGGAATTATGCAAATTTTGCTATTACCAGCAGACAAAAAACCTTCCATTCAGGATCAAACTTCAAGAGTCACAACAATTGTTACCAAAGGCGCACCCTGCGGGTAATCGAGGCAAGAATGCAGCGCTAATTTTGAATGGGGAAAACGCCCGACCTTTTATAATTTTCTGAATGCGTGTCACCTGTCAGCCGACATTGATTTTAGAACAGGACAAAAGAACTTTAATGCGCAACATACAAAGAATACATTTCGTTTACTACAAACTTAATGAAAAAAAATATTCTATCCAGTTTAGTTTATATGCCAAACCTGTTTAGCTCCTTCCAAACACGTAATGCTATTACAAACCCACGAATGGAATGCACATGCTAAAAAAAATTCCACTAAAGCATTTTTTTCCACCTGTTAATGGTTAAAAATCAGGGGAAGTGAAAAAAAAACAGCAAAAAAATGAGAAACGACTAGCCGGCTATTACGAGCTTCTCTGGATTCAAAATATCATGTCTCTTTTTCGGTTATGAAGAAGAAAAAATCCACCTAACGTTGTGACAAGGATCGTCAAAGAAAGGGGCTTTTGTCAAACTTTTCACGATATAAATTCAAGATTCGAAAAAAATGGTGGTGCCGTGAAAGCAGAGCAAAAGGCCAGAGAAGAATCGATCTTTTAAGTTCTTTTTCTTTTTTCGGGACCAATATATGGGGGTTGACGAAGTTTGTTATCTTATCCTACTTAGCAACAACCTCCCCCTTGAATCGCCCCTTGATTGCCAGAAGGGGCATTGGCATTACTAGGCAGGTGTTGAGGACCAATTTTGATACCATTCGCCTGCGAAATAATCACAATTAGACATTTTCAAAGAGAATTAGTCAGCGTGAGGACGTGGTTTACCTCATTATTGATGTCGAAAACTCCCTCTTGAATTTTCTCGTAGATTTCCCTTGCTGTGTTTATAAACGCGTCTTCTACATTCGCCGCAGTTTTTGCCGAGGTTTCCATGAAAATGAGACCATGTTCTCTAGCAAAGGCTTCTCCTTCTTCCTTCTTTACGTCTCTCCGAGATTCCAGATCACTAGGAATCGATATTAGCATAATGAAAGTTCTTCAAAATGGAAAGCGAAGCGATGTAATTCATACCTTTTGTTCCCAATTAGCATAATAACCATGTTAGAATTGGAGTGCTGACGTGCATCTTCTAACCAGGTTGTCAGGTGATTAAAAGTGTCGCGTCTTGTAATGTCATAAACCAGCAAGGCTCCCGCAGCTCCTCTGTAATAGGATCTGGTGATAGATCGAAACGCTTCTTGTCCTGCCTAATCCCCCAAAAAAAACTTGATGAAACCAACTCTAATCCCTTCCGTGGAGTAATTTACTGTGTCCCAGATTTGGAGCTTAATTTGCTTTCCGTCAATCGTAATCATGCGCGCTCCAAACTCTACTCCAATGGTAAGGTCATGTACAGGCTGAAATCTAACAAAATAAATGTAAATAAATACTTGTACGACTTTCTAGTTAGTACATAGTAGAGATTAATGGAACTTATAACCAACCTTTTGTCTGTAAACTGAAGTAGCAAACATGACTTTCCAACGCCTATAAAGGTACAATGTAAAATGGTTAGAAAATTACTTATATAAATGTTCGAATTCGCTTTACCTGTATCACCAATGATGATGTACTTGAACAAATATGCATACGACATGTCTAGAGCTACTATTACGCACAAGTGTCCACGGTAAATATAATGGCGATGACGATCTTGTTGACAGCTTTAGCTTTAATTTTACTGCAAGCTTCTACCACCTATAAATGAAAATATGAACTGCAAACAAAGAATTTCCTTGCTCTCTCCTGCCCTCTATTAGGTAAATTTGTACTTATTTACCTTTGGCGCTGTGTTTGAACTCAACAATGAAATCCAAGTCCAAACCAATCAATTTACAAAAGAACACAGATATATGAACGAAGTACATACTGTATATACAAAGAGCGGAGAATTTATATTGTAAGTTTTCTTACTTCTTGTATTTAAATTATGACACGATCTGATCTTGGAAATGTGGACGGATCGGCATCGTAATACCATTGAGCTTCTTCGTTCCAATTAGGACAGCACAAATATATATGTATACGCCACTTCTATGGAGTCCAACATTATCTCCTTTACGAGTATAAAAAAACAACATGGCGACTGAATCCCGTCAAAAGTACGAGCACCAAAATACAGACTCGGGACTAGGAATGTTTGCTTGCAAAAAGAAAGACATATCTACAATCAAAGCAGCAAAAATGCTGCTACAATGGCCAAATAATATGGCAGGAATTATCCGCAAGAAACAACCCAAACTTTCAGCTTAAACTACTTGACCCCTGACCGTAGTTCCAATAAGGCAGAGGCCGAAATCGTTCCATGAGATTGGGAATACGTGCGGACACCAGGATATGCACTGAATTTGGACACATTGTTAACGCTCGAAAACTGCTTTTTGCCATACAAAGGCTTCGCTTTTTCCTTGGACAATTTCTCCTTTTCAAGCCCATACTTGCTTGTATCTCTAGTTACGACTGGATTATCTAAGCTACGACTAAACGTGGTTGACATGAGACTCGCCAATTTGGCATCTTCTACTTCCAAAGATTCTGTTCCTGAATAACTATGTTGCGGTCTTATAACCTTAGTCGTTGCAGATTTGACGCTATACTTGCGTACAGCTGAAGCCGCTTGGCGAGGCATTGGTTCAGGACCAAGGCAGTGCAAAGTTTTATCTAAATTTCGATTCTTAACGGGCGATCCGATTCCAACTTTCCGTGGCTCTCTGGGCAATGGACTGGAAGATCTAGAAAAGAGTTGCTTGGGCTCTTCAAGTGATTTTCGTTGATGGGGAATTTCATCTGACGAATGTTGTAAGGACGAGCTCTTCCGCCTCGTCGCTACATCGGCTGCTTTACTGGGTTTTAACTCACTTAACTTGGTCGGGGGACTTTCTTCGGATCTGAACACCTCTTCATGCGAATTCTGTAGTGGAAGAGGTTTCTTTAGCCCTTCGGTTTCATCATTGTGCTCCGCTCGCCTAAATCGAGCTGAATGGCGCCGAAATTGCTGTCGCTTTTGTTGGGCCACCAATTCATACAACTTGTTGCGATACTCTTCCACGGTTAACTGCACGTCGTCGCTAAGGGTCGGAATTACGTCGTAATTCAGCGCTGGTTCCTTTCCTGGCTGGTGAAACCTGTGCAATACAAAAGCATTGGGTCATTCAGATGCCCTCGGGAAAGAATATAAAGGGATTACTTACTTTGCGACAAAAGGATGTTGCAAAGCTTGCTCGGCTGTCAAGCGTTTAAAAGGATTTAAGACCAGGAGCTTCTCCATCAAGTCAATGGCGTCATCCGGAGCCCCTGCCAGCATGTCACGTAATGGCTTGCGTGTAGCTTGCATACTCTTCTCCAGCAAAGAACTGGCGTATCCCGAGCACAAAGAAACGACGTCTATGGAAGAAAGTTTTGACATTCTCTGCTATACCAAGACCCCAGTTATAATGTAATAGAGCTTTTACCCTTTTGGTCAGGATAAGGAATGGCAGACATGATTGTTTCAAGCTGATTTAAGGTCGAAGTTCCTGGAAACAAAGGATGACCCAAGAGCATTTCTCCCAGAATGCAGCCAAGGCTCCACATGTCAATGCCTTTCGTATACCTAAAAGAGTTATGACGGTTTATCTTTGCTTGCAAGCAAATATTTTTGTAACCGAATTTTTGCAGATTTGCCCCCGTTGTCGGAATCTTTATTAGTAAGTAAATCCTTATTTTAATAGTAAATACCTTTTGGACGCCAGAAGAATCTCCGGGGCTCTGTACCATCGAGTTGCTACATAATCGGTCATGGAAGGATCGCATTGCCCATCTTCGGATTCCTGCGCAAGAGATCGAGCTAACCCAAAGTCGGCGACTTTGCATAGACAATCACCGTCCAACAGTATATTCGAAGGCTTTTTTTAGAATATATTTAATCTAAATTAGTACGTCATAATAGGTTTTGAGACATTTACCTTTTGATCACGATGGATAACGTTGCCTGAATGCAGATACTTGGTAGCTTTCAGGAGCTGGTACATGATGTATCGCTTGTGGATATCCTTCAAGATGTTTCCTCGTTTGATTACATTGTGCAAATCCGTATCTAGAATCGTATAAGCTAACTTAAGGTCGGGTCTATAAGGAATATAGTTTCTTTATGCCTACCCATAAACTCAAAAACAAGGTAAATATCTCTATGGTTGTCTGCACGGTGTACTTCTAGCAATCGAATCACGTTCGGATGGTCACCGAAGTGTTGGAGGAACATAATTTCTCGATACGTGCGCTGAGCATCGGTTTGGTTGCGAAAAGCGTCGAAGATCTTTTTCACTGCCACGACTGAGCCTGTTTTCTTGTCAATGGCTTTCCAGACAATCCCATAAGCCTAAAGAGTAAAGGAAAGTGGTTAAAAAACAGAATTGCTCACTTGACAGTTGTAAAAAATATAAAAAATGAAAGAAAAAAACTTACCCCTTTCCCCAACCGCTTCTTTACCTCATAACGCTTACTAACATGGGTGTCTATTTCACAAATATCTGCCATTACTTGGACTTAAGTGCCTGGGAGTTGAATACAGCACTTTGAGTCGCCAATGCGACACGAGCACTTTTCTTAACTTTAAGAAGCAAATGAAATGGCCAGAACGGTACGATTGCGTGTGATGAAATAAACTGCTCTGCTCCGGCACCTTATTGTTAAGGTTTTATCTGCCAAATCCTTCCTGTCCAAACAATGAAATTAGGGCTCGGCGTTTAAGTTGTATGTTAAATTTTCACACAACAAGGTTAAAAAGGACTTACCAACAAAGTAAAAGTCTCCCTTGGTTCCAATGATATTCTGGCTTGACCCTTTTCTCACCACTACTTACGCTCAACCCATCTCATGCAAACTAGCAAAAAAAAAACATCACTTTGTTGACAACCATTGAGAATCCGTCTCCCTTAGCAACCACCAAGCTCCACGATCAACTCGCGGGGGTTACATTACCCGTAGTACGAATGCCATAAAAACTCTCTTTATAAAAGAATCTAGGTCGACCCGATTTTTATTAACTGGCGTATTTACTATACGGCAGTAGAAGGTACCAGCTTCCACCAAGTTACGGTTTATGGGAAAACAGCCATTGCAGCCAAATTGCAGCTTAAGGGAGTTTTTCCAGTATTCTCTTAATTGGGAAAATGATGTCGATTGATTGTTAAGTTTTGACTAGATGTTTTCATAAAAGTATACCTGCGTAGCCAATCGGAACGGAACTTGAATTTAAACGTGACAGGATTTGCAGGAAAGGCACGAATTCTAAGAGATTCGATGCTCCCTAGTCCCAACTTGTTCCGGCGACAATCACGATCGCGTTTAACACGAGTCGATGCGACGGTACGACCCTGAACATTGGCCTTGCTTGAATGGTAAAAGAACGGCGATAGAACCAAGTCAACTTAACGTCCGAAAACTTGTAGGCGCGAATGATTGGGAGCGTGGGGTCAGCACACCATGTGCGTCATATACGATGGGGAGAGGTTAGAGGAACGGGTGTCGATCACGGAGTTCCCCATCTCGCCCGGGCACTACCAGGTCACCGATATGAATAATTACCGCCATAAAAATGACCCTAAGCATGGGAAAACTGACATAGAACGCCCTAACTTCTGCTGTGTATCGTAAGTTACAAGGCATTTGAAGAACCAATCCTCAGAGCGAGTTTATCAGTTAGCCTTTCCCCGACGCTTGTCCTAATGGTTACCTTTAGCTGCTCATGAAGTTGCAGCGTAAGCACGATGTGCCAAGTATCCTCGCGGGTGCACCACCTATCATTATTTGAAGGATCGTAACGTGGCGGAAGGGCTAACGGCCGCATATCGCTCTCTGATTGCAGGAGTGTCTTTCCCGTGTACAGTACACTTTTCCTTGAGACAGTATACATGAACAGGTTTAAGTTTACCTTCATACTATACACCTCGTGTGCCGTTGTTGTCAGGTCCCCTTCTTTTCATAGTCGGCTTCTGAGTCCTTCCTAACGCTTTCGATAATGGATGAAGAACACGTTATCACGTTCCTCGTATAGCCAATGAAATCATACTAACCCAGGCGGAAATAATGGGGAAGTTGCTGACGTACGGTACGTCAACTTTGTTCCACATCTACGCCTGCATACTGAAATCAATATTATAAGCAAGGAGTGTGTTGAACTTTGATGAATAGTGTTTGAATTCAGCGGCCAAAATGCAACGCCTTTCTTGTATCATGAAAACCAAATTTCAGTGTTGCCCATCGTTATAATGTGACACAAGATTTGAAGACAAATGGTTCGCAAGCGAAACAAGGAACATGAAATCAACCAAGCAACTGAGGATAAGGTCTGTATGATGACAGGAAAAAATAGTAATAGTTTCCATTCAACACGAGCTCACTTTTCATCCAAATAGGAAAAAAGGTCTATTGTGAACACATGACTAGTCCCTTATTCCCTCCCTCAACTCTTTTGCAAACCCTGCCTAAATATATGTGTATACAAAAGAAAAAATCTTAGAGGGAATTGGTTTAATGTACAAGGGAACTCAAAATTAAAATTATTCTTTCTTTTTCAATGAGTGGAAGATAAGGATAGGCTTTGAGCTTTTCGACAATTGAATAGCCATTTAATGATCCGTGCGTTGCGTTCCACAATAGAAGGTTCGCCCGTCCCCACTAAGCTCCCCATAAATCTCTTGCTCTGAGTCATATTTTCGGGGGCGCAACCTTCTGCATCGCTGCTGCCGGATGCGTCTCCGTGCCGCTTCTGCCAGGAATCGAACGAGCTTACGCTGGAGAAAAACACGGGCGAAGATTGTTCGGAGAGCGACGGCGGGCTCAACATAGCTCGGTCAAAGAAGGCATCCAGTTCTACTGGTCGGGGCTCGCCCAAGTAGTGGCCGACCTCCAGGGAGGTGGCATTCGGTAGGGATTTCGTAGAGGAACTTCGAGGGTGTCGGTGAGTGATGTCTGACTTGGAACGAACGACAGTGGGCCGACCACCGTTGATCGGCCGCTCGTCAAACATAGCCACGAAAATGTCGTGAGACCGAACGTGGACTGAGGGTGGAAGTCGCCCTAACGTGCGATGTTGCCACAAGTGGTTAACCGGCGCGAGCTTGATTGTGGCAGGCATTAAGCCTGCGGGGGGACCTTCCGCGTCTAGCTTGAAGCTGGGGGAGCGACTAGCGTAATCCGACGTTCGATGTGGGTCCCGGTCTCGATTGCTCAACACCCCAATGCTTCGGGACTTCCCCGGAGGCAAGGAGTCTGTGTGACTTCTGGTGGAAGTCTGCGACGAGCAGGGCATGGGCGACGAGGAGGTCGGGGGTGAAGAACTGGTGGTGGACGTGGTCTTACCCGTGTTGGTGCTGCTCGTCGTTCTCGCTGAGGTGCTGGAGGATGAACTGGCTTCGGCTTCGTCTCCTTTGCCGGAGACGCTGCCCGAAGTGTCGGTCGTATCACTGCTGATGTGGGACACGGCCCTACGGAGCATTTTACTGCGCGCGGGTTTATCTTCACTCAAATCGGGCAAGGATTTGTGAAGCGCTGCTATCCAAGTGTTGGACTTAAAAGCTGCCATTTTGCTGGCTGCCGTAACCAACGCACTGGCTTTGGCTGATGCAGACGCGTCTTCACTCTGCAGGCGACGCATCGAGGGCTCTTCGCGGACCACCGCTGGCGAAGTATGCGATTGGGATCGCAAGTAAGGAGTCGGACGACTAATGACCGAGTCTCCTTTGCCCTGAGCTTGCTCATACGACGCTGAGATTACAGCCAAACGGGATTTCGTGACAGGAAGGATCTCAAAGGACTTTTCGACGGGCGAACGTTTGACTTTGACGCTGACTTTGCTGGGCTGGGGAATTGCAGTTGGAGTTGGAGGGGGTAACGCAGGCAAGGCTGAAGGCAGGGTCCCGGGTCGCGCGGCCTGCTCCTGCAACTGCTGCTGTTGCTGTAACTGTTCTTGTAACTGCTTCAATCGAGCGCCCAAACCCGGGCTTTTGGGTGGAACTGGTGGCGGCGTAATGAAGGCGACCGGGATGTTGTGTATGGGTAATGAATGGCAGGCGCATCGGCCCACGAAAGACGGATGTGATTGTGTGACTGTATTGTTCGAGATGGACAGAGGTCGGAATGGCTGCTTCGCCCATGACTGTTGTTGACTTTCACCAAGGTACTGCAAGGTAGAGGTGGATAACTCGGTCCGAAAATGACTCAAATCTCCCAAACTGATGCCCGGCTGGGGTTTATTGTACTGCGTCGTTCGCATGAGGGGTCTGACCGGGTTCATTTGAATGTGAACTTCCTCAGGTTTACTGAGCAGGCGTTTTACGGCCCCGACGTTGAACGAGAGAGGGTTTTCCTTGCGAATTGCCAGCCGCTTCTTTTCAATAGCAGGAGACATATTAGGGGACGAGTCTTTCTTCATATTGGTGCTATTCGCCGTTACGGGATTGGGCGTGAGCCATGATCGGTTACTGCCGCTCGGCGTCAAAGAGTAGGACGTGGGGGCGAAGATCTCGTTGTGGGGAGATTGACTTTTACTAGCGTTGCAGGGACTGACTCCTACTGGGGACTTGGAATGCGGCCATTCCTGGCGGACGTCTAAGACTCGCTCAGATTTGACGTAGTACGCTTTGGATTCTTCAAGCAACTCCACAGCCGTTTTCCGCTTTACTGAAAAGACAAACAGGCACACGCACGCCAAAGAAAGAAAAAGATAATGCATCATTAGCAAGGCTTAATCTCTAATTGTTTTTTATTTCATAGATGTGTACTTATTATGCTACACGCTTAAAATGTCAAGCGAACTTGGAAAAACGTGCTTCAACGCTGTAAAACCTGAATCAAGGCGACACGCCAGGAAGGGAATTGAAAAAAAACCCGTAAAAAACAAATAAAAAAACTTGGACTTGGTCACGTCAAGGCAACCTGTGGTCTTTCTCTTAGGAACTCTTCAAAACGAGGCCTATTCTAGGACCCAGACGAGCGTTTTTCTGACGTTATCTCTATTTGAGTTTTCAACTTTTTTCCTAAAAAAGAGTTTCAAATAAAATTAAAATAAAAGACAAGCCAGTCAAACCCCTGCTGCGCGAAGGGTAAAGGATTAACAAAGGTTGGTAGTCCCTCCTGCCTTTTCCTGTTTACGAATTTTACTAGCAGAGAAACTTTAGCACTTGAGAACTTGTTAGCTTAATTGAAAACTAGATCCTTTTCTTCGACGTGCTCTAATAAGTCAGCCTTTTCTCCTTACGAAAAAGTACCAGCTGCGCAGATCTGCTTTTCATTTCACTTAAGTACATCATTTCACTTAATTTAAGTAGTGTACTTCATTTCACTTTACTGAAGTGATATACTGAAAGTAATAGTGTAATGTGTACTTATTTGCATTACCCAATAACTTCATATACATTAATGCTCACATCTTTATACTTCCTAAAAAAAAATTTAAAAAAAAAATTGTTACTGAAGGAAACTTTGCACCTTGCATTCCGAAATTAGAAACACTATATCTTGTCCGAAACCTTGCGACGCCTTTTTCATTTTGTCCTAAAATTGTTGGCTGTAAGTGTAAAAAAAAAAAAAAAAAAAAAAAATACATAACAAAAAGATTCGCTCTGGACCACGCGCTCAATGCTGAAGCATGAGCCCCCAGGCGCTTGCATAGCTGAATCAATAAATACACGGTAACTTCGCAGAAATGTCCATGCACATAAGTCATAATCATCCGTTATAGATCGTGATCATGACTTAGAAGAGAACTTGATCTTAGACTTCGGATTTCAGATTTGAGAATTCAGGTTTCAGAATTCACAATTCCTTTTAAGCTTCTGTGTATGGAATATTTTTTTCTTATTTTTGAGGGTACAATTATCTTCTAAGCTGTATGTGTTTGTTTTGTTTTACCTGTATAGCAACTAAACATGACGTGGACTGACAACAACGCCTTTCTAGTACAGAGTGCAGCAAAGAACAGCTCTCTCACTGAACACGTAAAGGCCTGTGGGCGATCGAATGTTCGCAAAATCCGCACTTGTAAAGTTAATATCTCGTCTATAAGTTCGTCCAAGAAGGAAAGCAGTGCTCGTTCTGTTGCTGGGGCTTCTTTCCTCTTCTCTTCTTCTTCTTCAACTTTAAGAAGCAGAGTTCTGCCAGCAAAGCAGTGCGGACCATTTCGTTCGTTTCAAACTTGGCTTCCCCCTATATCTGTATCACATGGGAGAAGTGGATACAGCCAGATGAGCATCGAAAACGAAGTAGTATGTAAATGAAGGGTGGTTTGGGGGGAAAACCGGAAACTGCAGCACTCAGCACATGTGGGGATCCTACACACTTAACACAAAAACAAAACAAAACAAAAAAATTGGCGGATATACACGGCTTCCTCGTTGGAGCACAGCTGGCCTGCTACTGCATGTTACAATACAGAGCAAAAGAAAATCCTACCAACATAGCCCAACTTTGTATTAGGCAGCAACAGCAGCCGCCAGTCGGGTCCATCGGCCCCGACTCAGTAAATTAAGGCGCAAAAAGAGTTGAACTTCCCATTTCCAGCAACGTGAAAAGAAATGCAATGTCACTTTCCGGAATTCCTTGAGCCTCTAGGGATGCAGTAATAGTAAACAGGATAGGAATTCCAAAGAAATTCACTAACTAAACCTTAACCTGACTAACTAGTCAATTAGCTCACTGGGAACTTCTTACTCAAACCGTACACCATCGATAACAAATCAAAATCGATCTGTTCCTCGGCCTTTGGGTCCTGATTTCCTATATTCTAAGCAAAAAGGGAAGAATCAATATGATCGGCATGTGGCCTATACGCTTATAAGAGTTCCGCCAGGTACATACTGCACTGCCGGCAAGCAAATGAAGGATGTGGAAGTAATCGCCGGTCATTCTGACTCTATTAACTACCTATAACGCTCGACTGTCAATAAATGTCGCTTTATGTTCGCACATTACGGTAAAATGTTGCTGATGTCTTTGGAAATCAGAAAAAGCAAAGAGGTAAACATTTGATTGCCATTTGATGTTTGACGTACCAAACAGATGTTGTTAATGTCGGTAAAACAGAGATTTTCGAGCATGAAAGCATCAGCATAAAAAAGAACGATACATACACACATGTAATACGCAAGGCAAAAGTTATTTCCGAGCGTAGCGTACTTAAAAACAAACGAGATCATAAATTCGTCACAACTAACCAATAACCGACATTTATGTAAAACGTTATAGGGCGAATGTTTGCGACAAGAGCTTTTACATTTCTGCTCTTCCTCCTACGCTGGAGCAATAAAAACAAAAAGGGGAAAGGAAAAAAAAAACTAAAATAAAAAACAGCGGTGCGGGAGTTGTTACCCTCGCGTGCGATCGATTCGTAGAGCCTGCGCACTTACAAGATACCCGGAACTTAAACCAAAGCAACGACATGCGGTAACACCATAACCCTACCCTTTTCAAGACCAAGACGAAGGCGCCAAAAAGTTTCCTATAAGTTATAGCTAATAAACTTGCAAATAAGTAGACCTGCTATCAAAGTAATTGATACCAAAAAAGTTAAATGCAAGTAAAAATTCTGGTCTGGATCTAAAAAAGAGTTGGATTTTCTTGTTTTAAAATTCCCCACGCTAAAAGAATGGCATAAGAATCGCAGGAAAGTATCCGGAGGGGTATTACTGCGCATTAATAAAATACTGAAACCTTCCCCCGAAATCCTTTTCGCTTTTCTACTTGGTTTCCTGGGTGAAAGAGTAGACGGAGGCAAGTCGTAACAAGTTTGGGGTTTGAGCTGAGAGTCAAAACGTGGTCACAACAGCATTGCTGCAGATCCTTTTCCAATCAGTACTTGCCTGTACCGCATCGAAATTTTAACGGTTTGCTAACAGCACACAAGCATGTCCTATGACCACACTCGTCTCACCTCCACGACAACAAACCAGTCCGAATCCGTTGTAAAACTCTGTGGATCGATGGCACCTGGTAACGACACCTTCTTCAGAATCCATTGCTGAAAAGTATTTGACGTGGCGGAAGCTCGAAGCTGCAAAAGTTTTATTCAAGGATTTGGTTAATGGTATACGAAAGAACACCCACACACGACAGCCATTATTGCCCACGTTTTTTTGGAAAAAAAAGAATGTCTTTGGGGAGTAAGGATACCAAAAGTTATTTGAAAACTCCAGAGGAAGGTGGATGGATCACGAACTTCAAGAATTGGCTACTTAGCGTAGTAATGCACCTATGCCTAAGCTACTCCATTGGAGGACCCAATTGGACTATGCGATGGAACTAAACAAAGCCCTTATGGAATGCTCGCTTCGTTGGCAAAGCTCCCATTGCGGGACTTTATCGAACCAAAGCAACGACGGCGTCTGTCTTCTCCACAACACCTTGGCGTACAGTCTTCCCGTCCTGGACTGCCGCAGAACCGAACAAAACAGGGCTTACAAGACAACAGCCACGAACTTGTCTTTTAAAGAATTAAAACTTTCTCGAAGCTTTCTCTAATTTCTCGTTACTTCTAATTTCTTTCAGTTGTTATTAAACTATTAAAGAAAGAAATTTCACTATCCATGGTATCCCGGGGTTTTGTTTACTGTTTAAAGCATGGAAATAAACAGTAACCATGGTAGTAAGCGCCATAAGCTAGGCCATGACACGTCTATGACGTCACGATCCAAAGTTTTCCTTGTATACATGTCACGACCACGTAAAGGGAAATGAACTAACTAATAGAAATACACCAGTACTGTATTTCCTATAAACTGGAAATGACCGACCGGAAACGGTGGTCTGCTTACCCTATTATTTTGGTACAGTAGTCACTGGATGGGCTGATGCGCGTCCTATATAGATAGTTCTGGTGCCGCAAAAGTTGTTCCCACTAACAACAATAGCTGAGTAAGTGAAGTATAGCTTCCTAGCTGCGTTGTTATGATTATAAACTGATAGCAAGGGTCGGTTCCGCTAAGCAGACAGGCAACTGCCATGGCATGATTCTCACCGATACTTTTCCAGTCTAATCCTCTCAACTGAAGCAACCTTTCTGTGCCATCAGGACTTTTGCTCGTGACCGTGACGAGAGGCACGTGATGTGCATCAGCTAGATTTTTCTTTGTGGTGTACATTTTCACGGAGATATCGATTCTCACGGACTTAATAACGAAGAGTTTGGACGTGATGCCTTCAATAACGATGTGATGATCAATAGATTAAGTTAGATGTTTTAAGCTTTTACCTCCAGTGATAGGGCGCTGATCATTGCCAAATGAGCTCGATCTGGTTCCGATGATGTTGAGGGTTCGTAGGGGACGATTACTCCGCACTGGCGAAGCTACGGTTATACTCCTGGTAACTACGGCGAAGGGCATTGTCCGGCGTGGGTTGATGGTATTGCTATTCTTGCCTTTCAGAGTCCGAATGTCACCCAAAGTGTCGTCAGCCGAAACCGAATGGTAATGGTACGCTAAGACATTGGATACGGCCATGTTCCCATGCGTTGCTGTTGTTGTGAAAGCCATGTGGACCCTTCAAGTACTCCTTCTGGATACCATTCCGATTCCAATGGGCCTGGGACCCTATAGTAACAACAAACACAACAGAAGTTAGTACAGTATACGGTAAGTTGAGGATTCAGACAATGAAAGGCAATTCAAGGAGTTAAAAAAAAGGAAAAAAAGGAAAAAAAGGATTGTCAATGGCCCTTTTCTTTCCGATTCTCATGGTAGCAACGAAAAGTCATAAAGCTATTGGCTTGGCACCCACGAACCACGTTAGTAACAGCACACAATCCAATAACGGTACTTCTTATATTCCTATATCCATTTCCAGTCCAAAGCGCCCACACTGGAAAAAGAACAGTTTCCTGCAGGTATACCCTTATACGTTATAACTAGTTTTTCCCAATTTGTGCCGTGTGTGCTCCGTGTTTATGCGGAATACATAATGCATCGTTATGTAATCACGGTTGCTGGTTGCGGTAAAGCTTTCTTTTTGCTTAACGACGAAAACAAAAAGCGAAAATAACATCCGTACAATAACATTTATCTTATAATAACATAAGAGAATGTTATCTGCATTACCAGCGCCCAACGATCTTTGTCCCCCATGTCGCACCAAAAGTGTGTTCAATCAAACTCAAGCTGTCCGTCGTAGCTTTCGTAGCATGTATTAGAAAATCCGTTGCCCTTACCAAGATTACCCCAAAGCCGACTCGTATGACACAAGAACGCAAGCATTGTTCTCGACTCCTAATCATTCATCTCAGTTTTAATGCTGCCATACATGCAAACGAGACTAATTAAGCACCCCAAGGACGGTTTCAATTAATAAAATTCAACTGGACGGATGAAGGAACAGGGAACCAAGAGCGCATTTATTTTTATTTCTTTGTTGCGGTTATGCTGCACGGGCGCAGCTTAACTATAACATCGTCTACTAAAAGCAATAAGCATGGCTGGAAAATGTTTTTGGGAAAGAAAAGAAAAGTAAAGAAAACGCGATCAAGCATGCTTGACATCTTGAAATGGTGAAGCCATGCAGAACACGTGGAAAACTCTCTCACCATTTGCAATGGCCAAGTAAGCAAGTACATGTTGTACTGGGGTGGTGGGAAGGACAAGGTCACATTGATAATTCCCGAACCCGTGAAGCAAGTGAGGCAATTAACGGCATCCCACCAGGGAAACCCCTCCAACAGACGAAAATGTCCTGGCAAATTGCCAAAATGCAGGAGGAAAAGACCACGGACCGTTGAACCGTGCAACAAGCTGGTCTTAAAACAACACTTAACACTCGCTAAACGCTTACCAATAATTGCAATTGCTGCGCCAATTGTACCATTACCAAACCCAACCCCAAAACACTTTCAAAGGGCTATGAGTATCAAAGTCACCAACACCATTGCAATTTAGAACGTGCACGGTAGTAACAGCCACATCTGTTCTGTTCACTTCAATGTCTTGACCAATGTAACGTGACAATGAAGCAAGCCAGTTAACCTAACCTATTGTCTGTGTGCTCGTTGATTAAACGCCTTGTATAGGTGTGTCGCGACGAAAGCCTTCGTGCCGACTGCAACAAGGCAATGGGGAGAAACGGACTATGAAACTAAAGCAATCACACCGAGCAGCGGAGAGCAGACAGCTCATTGCCTGACTCGAACCAAACGCTGTTAGGGAAATGAGTTGGCTACCCGGAGCATTCCCCCCACCGTTTTCCACCCTCAACAGGTGTGTAGAGAAAATAAAAGAAGAGCCGCAAGCTATTATGTCGAAAAAAAGGAAAAGGTTTCTAGGCTCGCTTTTCATTCTTGACTTCGAACCCGAACTGGAGAGCTGGGGAACTGGACACGGCCCTTCTTCATTTTTTTCTGGTCTGGGTTCGGATCCAACCACCAAGAACCGGTCGATAACATTCACCCCCGCTTGATCCCTTTTTTTATTTTTAAAAAAAGGGGGGAAGGGAAAAGTTTTCAAGTCTAAACCTTATCAGTTAATGCTACATCATGTGCAAGTTTCCTTGTTGTATTTACTGTTGTCCTATAAAACAAAACAGAGATAACAACAGAACAAAAACCGTTAGCGCGATTCGAAGGTTTGAAAAGCCCGCCAATATAAGCTTCGCGGCGCATTGACTGTGACAGATAGCTTTCAAAAACAAGCGATAAGATTCCGTCCGTAGCTCATACAATAAGAATAACGAATAAGAACAGCATAAAGCATTGTTACTATGTTGAACAATCTATTATTTTGTCCCCCTTTACTTTCTATTCATACCAGTATAAATAAAAAAAAATAAAAAACTGAACCGAAATTAGAAACTTTGAAAATCCCGCCAAAATAAGCTTCGCGGCGCATTGACTGGTAGCTACCAAAACAAGTTATAAGATTCCGTCAGTTGTTAGTACAATATGAATAACGAATAAGAACAGCTAGAAGACAATTGTTAGAATGTTGCCCAATTTATTATCTTGGTCCCCCCTTGTCTTTCCATTCATACCCAGTAACGTGTGTCAGGAACACTTGTGCAGGTAAGACCTAGTTAGTGTAGGAACCGAAGCAAAACCAAAGTGAAGGCTGAAGCAACGCGTTTTTCCGTCCAAACCCTTTTAAGTTGTAACAGAATTAATATTACCAAGGAAAAAGGCCAACTAGAGTTATTTTAGCATGGCCAAAAGTGTTTTGGTGGCCTACTTTTGGTGGTTTGTTGGTGGATGGTTTGGACTCCATCATGTTTACCTGGGAAGAGATCGGCACGCCTTTATTACGTGGTCATTATGGGGCGGCTATTTTGGAACAGGTCTGCTCAGAGATTTTTTTAAGATACCAGCATACGTCAGAGATGCCAATGACGACCCGGAATTCGTAGAGAAACTTACGACGGATATGAAAAAGCATAAAACAGTAAAAAAAAATAAAGGAATTAAAATGTAAATGCAAAAAATAACTCGATTAATTACGTGTTTTTTTATTACAGCCTCCTTATAGTTATTTACGAATTTCGTTACAAATTATTACTGGAAATTTCTGGGGCTTCGTTGTTCAAGTTGCCGTCCCTGAAGAGGAAATATGGGGCTATTCAATACGTTGGTTGTCCGTCTTCGTGCCTTTAGCGTGTGCCTTAGGTAAGCGAAAATATATTAAAAATTCCATTCCATTTTTATTTTGTTTTTTACAAACTGAAAAGCTTAATGATTGCAGGCGTTCACACGGTGGGAAACATTGGGCGAGTCAAAGGATCCTTTATATGGCCTTTATTAGGTGCCTATATTGCGTTCGCCGGGGAACTTTTTGGCATGTATAGTACTTTCTGGAGCACCTTATTAGCTGCCGTATTTTTCGAATGGAAAGCCAAGCAATGGAGGAGAACCCCCGAACGCAGAACTTTTCGACAGTAGATATGAAACTGAAAACGCAATTTTTTTGTATCGTAAACAGTTTTTTTTCTATAGACGAATGGTTATTCTTACTCTCTGTGGAACCCTGTATCTTAGTCTCTGGTTTTCGCACTTGTACTTCAATGCTACAGTTACGGACTCTTACGGGGAAACCGTCAAACTACGCGATGCTCTTGGAAACTTTTTAAAGTCGCCGTTCTGGAAGGAATTCAAGGAGCAATTGAAACTCTTGTTCGAGTATTGGAAATATCATGGGTTTAGCGAAACCTGGTCTTATTTCGTGGATTCATTGGATCCACAAGGTGAACAAGGGGCATTGAAGGTACATGTTTTCGTTTTTGTAAGGACAAGGAATCGAGTTAATGAATTATTTGTTTGCAGACACTGAGTTTGAATTCTACAGCGACTCAGGAAGAGATTACGTCCAAGTGGCGTCAATTGTCAAGGGAATTTCACCCCGACCGTTACCAGGACCCTGACAAGAAAGCAGAAGCGCAAGAAAAGTTCATGGAACTCAGTGCAGCCTACGAAGTGCTTTCCAAGATTAAAAGTAAAAGGAAAGCAAAGAACGAAATATCGCAATAAGCCAGAAAGTGCTCCAAGTACACATTCCGAAAATACTGACTCTGCTAAAGATCTGCCCTTTACTTTTATGTTATTTTATTCTGACTGTGCAATCAATAAATCTTTGACATGCACACAAACGCCTCTATTCCTTCATTATCTTTAAGAGTAGGATAAAAAAAAAGTCAAAATGCTTAAATTTAACGCTAAGAGATACAACGAAAATAATAAAGTACTTACCTTACGGACGAGCGAACATGTACATGAACATCCTCACTCGTTATCACAAGGCGTCAGGTTATACACAAGAATTAATAGTTCTATGGAAAATTTGCCAATGCAGAACACTAGCATGTTAAAACAATCTAACTCTAACAAAAAGCACCCGGGAAAAGGAGAACGTGACATTACCGTACTCGTTGACCACCCGCCAGAATATTAAATGTATTTTAAAGTACAGATGGCAGCATTCGTAAATTCATAAAAATAAATGCCAAATAAAAGTCCAAAGAAGCTCACAATAAGTGCTGCCACCAAATAGGGAAAGGGAATATCTTTAAGAAAAAAACAAACACATCTCTTAGTGAGGGGCTAATTTTTATAGTTTCTTCCGTACGGGAGCTATAAAATGAGTTTGAGTTTATTTTCCTCGAAACCGAAAGAGTGCATATTCTGTAATATTTGCCGTAAAGAAACTGATACAGAGATAATATACGAGGTAAACAAAATTGTGTTTGTCTTGTCACGCTATTTATAGTTGGTAACATTTAATTCTACTTCTACGGCCGAAGCTGAAACGACCATGTTTAGATCTATTGCTACGCCAGATAGTCCCTTGGGTTTATTGATTGCTTTCCCCTAACTTTAAACATGAACTCAAAACAATCTGGTGTGTCAATAGCTAAATTGTTTATTGTTTAACGCATCTGGCGTGGCAATAGCTAAACATGTTCATCCTGTGTACGTACTGTACGTGGCTCTCTGGTAAATTACTTGCGCTCCACAGGATGATGATTATATTGTCTTTCCTGACATTGCCCCTTCCTCAACGCATCACTACCTGGTTGTAACTAAAAAGCATATTAAGGACGCTAGATGCCTAACAAAATTGGACGTTCCTTTAGGCATGTTTCCCTTCTTAACGTCTCCCATAATTGTCGGTTACTAATTGCGCTATGATGTAGTTAAAGAAATGGAAAGGATTGGGAAAGAAGTATTGCAGAAGCAAGGAGGCGATATTTCAAATATTAGGTATTGTATTTAGTAACAATTGTGCAACTAGTTGTTGTAGTTATTTTCCTCAAGGGCTGGTTTTCATTGGCCGCCGTTTTACTCCATTCCGCATCTCCATATGCACATAATTTCGCCTGTTTCCGCGATTCGGGCATGGGGTAACGTCAGTTATCGGCCAAATACTCCATGGTTCTCAACTGTAAAACTTTAATTCTGTTCCGTCGTTATTGTCCATCAACTCACGTCGTATCATGTTGTACTTAGGCCGAAACAACTTTAGCCTTCCTGGAAAAGAAGTTAAAACTATAGTTCACCGCCACTTCTATACGCTGCTTATGCCCTACAGAGCACTCGACAGGAAGAAACTATCTTCCTCAATAACACTTTTTAATTTTCCGGTTAATATAAGATCAGTAGATTTGTGTGAATGCTGTACAGAGATTAGAATCGAATTTTAATACACAAACCTTCGAGAAAAATGTAAATCTGAAATTGCACCATTCAATTGCATTTGTTCTTCCTCTTCTTCTCAAACACAAAGCTAAAGATCTTTACGTTAGAAAGACGGAAGTGGTCGAGTGATATGTTATTTTCCCCCCCTCAAGTGCGAAAAAACCAACAAGCCAAAGACTCTGTTGTGCAGATAGGAAAGCGAGAGGCCGATGACGGTGAAAAAGATGTAAAATGATAAAGAAAATAAATGAAAATAATAGGTAGATGATCGAGTAGAGTATTTCCCCAAAAAAGCCGCTCATATCAAGCATATTCCGTATCTGTGGATTGTGAACGGCACAAATAACTGCGCTCATGCTCCTCATCTCGCCTTGTCAAGTAATCTCCATTTGCCGATGACGAGGTTTCATCCGAAGGCTGGTTCCGAGTATGTGCTAACGCCAAACTGCGTTGGTAACTAAACAGTTGCCGCTCCAGACTGTAATTTTCGTTTTGTAATGCAGTAATTTCCTTCCTACAAGACAAAAATAGAATCATTACTCTCTCCAAGACTTTCAAGACTCGTATTCATGAATTTTCTTGTTTTTTTGTTAATTTTGACCTCATTTGGTAGTTATGGATCCGTGTAACGTCGTCGTACTTGTGATATGTGGCTTGGAATAAAAGCAAGGACTCGTCCCACTCAATCTCTACCAGAAGCTGCAACTTGTCGTTGACAAACTGACTGCCTGGCCGGTAAAGCTTTAGACGAGAGAAAACAAGCAAAAAAGTAATAATGAATAAAAAAGAAAGAGGAAGAAAAATTGAGATTGTTAAATAACTAAAACACATCCTCTTGCTTTCGCGACGGGAAGCACAGGCGAGGGAATGTGTAATAAATTAATAATGCACGTACTTCTTTAATAGGGATGCCTGACTCCATAATTAACCCGTCGTCGGTTTCCTCTTGTACGTAGTAGTTACTGTAATAAGGCTGGGCAAAAGGCACCGGATCAAACCCTGCCGTTGCTGCGGAATTAACGTTAGTATTGACGGCGCAACCCGCACTATTGCCTTTGGCTCCACTTACACCACTATTACTGAGTACGACGGCAGTTATCGGTCTAAGGATTGATGCCGACCAACTCATGTACCTAGAAAGAGTATATCGTTAGAAATGTAGCCCATTTCCTTCCCCCTATTCCATCCGTCTGCCCTTTCACCCTTTCAAGCTATTCCAGTTCCCTAAAGATTGTTAATATCAAAAGCCAAGCACCGAAAGAGTTACGATTAGGAGAAAGCAACGCACAACAACAAAATGAAAAGGAAACAACCTCTTAGAACGCCAGTGACTTATATTGTAGTTTTACAATATTTTATGGCATAAAAGTTACCACAATATTTAATTATAAAATTACCACGACTTTTTTTTGTACGATCGCGTGTCACCTTAATGAACGGGGAAATTAGCAAGGGGTATCGAAACTGAAAGACCTCCTCTAAGGCAAAGGCATTAGGGCCATAACTTAGTGCCTGTACTCTGTAGTCCCGCCCTGCATATATTGCCCAATAAATTCGGACCAACGAGTTTTCATGCACTAGTTTCTTAAAGAAAAAACTCTGTCATAGCAAGGGCCCAGTTTTACACCGGTACATTCATACACCGGTGCATTCATGAGTCAAAGACTACGTTTCCCGGATAGCTTAGCTTGTTGCACGCAAGCAATCGTGCGGTGGCGCGCAACATTAGCATGGGTGTATATGAACGCACATTACTTTTGCGCACAAACAAGCAGGATACTTTGAAACCACCTATTCGATTTGAATGAAATTTTCCAAAAAATACACACAACAAACGTATTGTCCAGGGATGGCAGCACGCTCCCAAATTAGCATTTTTGCTTTTTTTCGCGTGGTCAAAAGTTAATTTTTATTTGTATAGTTAGTGAATGCAAAAGTTAAAAAAGTTAAATAGTCGTGTCATCCCTATTGCTATTCATTACATTACTGTCAAGAAGTTTCTGTAAAACTCTGCAATAATTTTTACGTAAGGGGGCTTCTGATTTGTCTATGCTATCGTGCAATAGAAAAGCTAAGCTATCTGTCGCTTTAATACGTTGTTTAATGTACGAAGCCTGAAAAACATATTATCGATAATCAAAATCTACTCACCCGTGCGCACTTGGTAACTAGCCAAATAAAAGATCAAGACGGTGAACGGACCTTATCTCTCAGCTCAATCTCCCCCTCATACTCTTGTCTTCTCCAATAATACATTTGCCATGAAGAGCCATAAGGCTTCCATATTATTTGTTCCCACGTCAACTTCCCCGTTCACATTTTCTTATATTGATTTACGCGGCTGTTTTCATGCCAGTAATACCAAAAAGGCCCAAACACACGCTTATAATCGAAAGTATAACATTGAAACTGACTTCTGCGTTTCAACTAAGCGTTTCCCTCTGCATCATTCTAAAAATCAATACGCAATTCGCTTCTCGCGTTTCTATTTTTCTGTCTTTTTCTTTCTGGTGATCCTATCTACACAAGATGCGTGCAAGCCTATAGATGTCCTTATACCATTGAGTTGGAAGAGAAGATGCTCTGATGCTGAAGCCTATGGGAACACACCGAAAAAAATCAGAAAAAATAGAAAACTAAAAAGGCATTTCCATTTCCATTGGTTGGAACCTCCCAAAACAGGATCCGAACACGAAGCTTAAAATCAAGTCCCCTCGCAGTATTCTAGTAACCACAGCGTGCTAAAAGACGACGATCCAGGGAATTGGAATTCGGTCTGTGCACAGCCAAAAAGAACTTGCTTCGTTGGCTGTCTAAGGCGGCTTCTGTCTGTTTTTTGAAACAAAAGCCCTGCACACAAGTAGTAACTGGGGAAGAGGTCCAAAACAAAAGAAGTAGGGGAAAAATGATACTGCTTTTTTGTAGACGAATGTTATTGATGAGGCTCTGGGCCCAGGCAAACAAGCTGTTTGTTGGAAAGCCCAGCGCCAAATCCAAGGATTCGGACGTTTGTCAGGTACGGCACATCAAATCTCGGTAACACGATCAGTAAGAACTCAATTCAAAGCAACGATTTGCTTCACTCGAAGCTCAGAGCATCGTAGTATAAAAAATCCCAAAATAATAAAATGAAAAATAATATTCGTAAGTCTGGGGGAACTGACTTGGGGACTTACCGAATATGATTGCGAGGCACGTTCCGTACATCTCGGTAAACCATGCGGATCCTTAAAGTATCAGAGTGGGTATCAGGTTCCACGTACCAGGCTTGCTTATCTCGGTCGTAACACGTGGCCCCGACGCCCACCCCGCCGTTGGCTGTCCCCGCAGTGGAAACAGGCGCTAACGTGACTAATGATTCACTTAAAGTTTTGGCCGACAAGAATTCCACTTGCATGCGCAATACATTTTTAGGGGCGACATCCGAGAAGCGTAGGCGCGGACACCATACCGAGCCCAGGCCTTCCGCGTCAGAGACGTCATCCAAAACGCCGGAATTTAATCGCCGGTCGCCAGGCTCGCCCACTGAAAGAATATAACGGGCCCGACTACGATGATCTACGCCGGTTAATCTTCGAAGCCGAATCGCGAGCGGGCATTTGGCGCTCGTGCCGGGCGAATCCAGCCGTTCATTACTCAGTTTCCGGTGTGACAATAAGCTGTACCCATCGCATGAGGTATGGTCGTCGGTATTACGGGGATAATTAGCTAAAGGCGAAGACGAAGACGAAGAGGATGAGCTTAACGGCAAATGAAACGCAGAGGAAGTGCCCCCAACACCCACCATGCCTGACGGGGCAACGCCGGCGGCAACACTACTACTCCCACTACTACTACTATTACCGCTCGCGGAAGGATCCGCTGAAACAGCCACGTTCCAATCAAAGCCACCGAAGGAGAAGTAAGTGGTTTCAAGTTTGCAAGGTTTGGCGGTAAGTTGGCTAAGAACGTTATTGCTGTGGACGAGGGAAAAAGTAGAGCCCGTGGGACACAACACATGGCCCGCAAGAGAGGGGATTTTGAGCTCGGTTTCATAAATGGTCCGGATATTGGAAACGGTGAGTTCGAGTTGAAATTCACCGTGTTGGTCGGTAAAGTGCCGGGAATACAGGTCAGCTACTGGAATGTAACGCCGATTACCTTGGGCCGGTGAATCAAAGGTGAATTTGATTTGCCGCCCGCTGAAGGTTTCATTGGCACTGAAGTGTTCTCTGTTGAGGAGCGTAAAGGAGAAGTCAATGTAAACTTTCATGCCTTCAGAGGGGTTCTTCCAAACAAGGTAAACGCCCAAAACTTTCCCCGCCCTCGAAAAGGTAATGGCCCATCGATGGTACCCGTAACAGAATTCCTTTGAAGTGACGTCCCGATGCAAATCTCGCGTGACGGACCTCGTTACGACGAAGGTAAAGACATGGGTGTTGCCACGGTCCGGCAATCGAACAAAACGTGTTAACAGCGACATGGTGTATGTCTGTGTCCTTTTCTTCACTCAAATTGCCAAATCACCTAATTCCGCTCGGCTTGTCTTCGGTTCCGCCCCTAATGATACAGATAAAAAAGGTCACATTTGAATCACAAAGACCCCACATTTTGAATAAAACTGTTAGATCAAATCCTTTTTATAGAAAAGAAAAAAAGACGTAAGAAAATGCCTCAATTTTAACTTATTTTCGTATAGCTTCAACCGTATAACTTGGCTTATTGATGTAAAACAGGCACAGATGGCACTGATGTTTGTTATTATTTTGCGAAAGCCTTAAGCGTAAGAAAGTAAAGAAAGAAACTTATTTTGCTTCTGCGAAGTACAACTTGTCACCAAAGTTTGCCGTAGTAGCACAATGTCTCGAATCAAGTCGCCAAACCGTCGGAGCAAGATTTCTCCAAAACGACTTGTCACATTAGATTTGAACGCAATCTAAAACGGGAGCCTTAACGATTCGTACAACTGCGAGACAACCTAGTGTACTCAGCATTTGTCCCTTGTAAAAGTCAACCCATTATTTCTCAGAATTTCCAATGCTGTTTTGTCCGGACGTGCCCAGTATTTCGTAATTTCCCTGGGTTTCTTTTGTTACTTTTCCCTTTACTTTACAAAACAATCTAGGCTGGGCTACTGCAACTTTACCCGATGTCTAGCAAGCAGCTATTGGGAAGCGACACGTTTAGCATGTGCAGATTAATCGCACTTTGAAGACAAATCGTTTCGTAATTGTCAGAGCCAGGCGCAGTGATCTTAACGAAAAAAAGAAAAGCTACCGAGCTGCCTTCTTTGCTCATCTTTTAAGACGATCTAAGCCCCCTCTCCTATCCTGCTATTGACAATACGCTTCATTGATCAAAGCGGAACAAGAGCCAAGAATAAATTTTCTCTCTATCTTTTGTTCCCTCCCTTTTTCCGAGCGAAAATTCAAGCGAGCGAATTTTTTTTTATTATTTAGCTAAGGCTCTCTTCCTTCTAATGACGTAAAGGTTAACTAGCCAACAGAAATAAAAAAGGAACCTAACAACTCTTACCCGTGTAAAAATTTTGACGTCAATAGCCATACGTTATCATGAGAGGACGTAATTTGAGATCTAAGACAATGTGACAAGAGCAACCGTTCTTTCTGAGTAATTATGAACGAAGTCAAAATCTTGATGAGGGGAATTGAAGGAGTTTGAAGACATTTTGATAGGATTGGAAAGTTTAAAGTGTGTAGGCAATATTTCTTTGCCACAGACTCCTCGTTTGTCAATTTGTCATGATCTTTTCCTCGTGATCCCTTGCAGACCTTGTTATTACCCCCAAGTCAAGAAGGTTAGTCTGATGATTGATGAGCAGAAAGTTGAAAAAAGAACACGATTCCCCAACTTTAAATTACCCTACGCTAAATAGAAATAAAAAAAGAGTACAAGAGGTGTAGAAATTAGCAACTTTTCTTTAAAAAAGGAAAGAATGGGGAAACGGGCTGTTATTTTTATAGCTGAGCTAAACTTCAACCAAACTTCTCGAGTTCGAGCTTAGCCGAACTTCCCGAAACTATAAACAATCCACACCCCAGTTAAGCAACGCTGCACACTTCAAATAAACGTTCCAACACTTAATTTTCTACTAAAAGGGTACCAAGAATTGAGATCAGATCGATACGGCAGCCGTAGCAAATGCTTTTACGAAAGGTGACAACTTAGTTATGCATAAGTAGTAATTTCCTCTCCCTCGTGTATCAAGAATGCAGTTAGCTAAAATCCAAAGGTAAAGCAATAGAGTCCTATCGAAAAGAGTACAAGGGGGAACAAGAGGAAAAGGTATGTACCGTATGAGAGTCGTTATGGCGACGCCAGTACCCCTTCAAAAGTACTTATGCGTCTTTCTTACTTTCCTTTTCCTAACTTGACAAACTGCAGCAGGATAAAGCAATTTAATTATATGACACCAGCAGCACACTAAGGAGGTTATGACTCAACGGGTACTTGTACCTTCCTGCAAAGGCTCTTAAAAGGTGTATATTTATAGAACAGTACACGAACACGGACAGATCTAATCTGGAATTAAGAACTAATAAACCCCTGAGCTTATGTTCAGTTAGCTTAGGTTAGTTTAAGTTAAGTTAACATCTTAAATTATGTTTGGCCAGACTAGACTCACCGGTTCACGGTTCAATGAGTATACCTATACTAAACAAGTCTTGAAAAATTATAGCGTTTTAGGTTCAGTTAGGTCTATTTTTCCAAGACTAGACCTGTACTAAACATGTATTAAAACTCAGTACGTGTACTAAACAAGTCTTGAAAGTTACGGTGTTTGTTTTAGTTTACTTTATGGTTTATAATGGCGTTTTACTATTTCCCTTGGCATATGCTTTTCAGCGAAAATAAAAGCTTTTGTAAATTAAGAAGACAGGAAAGAAAGCTTCTGATGCACAAGAAAAGAAAAAAGGCCGACTGCTTCTGTTCTAGCCTCTAGTGGTAGCCCGTCGGTCGATTTCAGACCTCTGGACATCAGCCTTACAGCAAACCGGAAATGTATGGCATGGCGTTCATTCTATAACAAGTTGGCGGGCTTGTCGCAGCGACATCTCTGACGGGGCAAATTGGTACTGTTAGTGACTTCCACGTGTTGTACGAATCTCCCTTTAGGCCATTCTTACGAATAGGGTTACATGTTCCGGTACTCGTCTAGAACTTATCCAACTGACACTGTTACGTGTATACTGCCGTTTTACAATACGGCAGTTTTTCCTCCTGAAGTAAATGAATCTGTCCTACCTGTACGATCTAAATTGTTAAAATCACAATCTGTTCCCTGAGAATTTTTCACGTGAAGAAAGGGAACGCATTCAACATAAACATTGAGAAACGTGCATAGCATGGCGTGCTTTAGGTTGTTCGAGATTGATTCGATCTTCTGGTAAAAGATTCACGCAACAATAGAGCATAAGGGGGGGGGGAGTGGCGAGGAAGAGTATTTGCATGTCATATAGCAGCACCCACACAGATGTATAGGGGCGCGTAGCTAGGTACTGGAGAGGTTCCAGGGCAAATCAATACCTCCGGAAGCCGAGTTCCATTTTACTTTTTTATCTCTCTCTTTCCCTCGTTCTCTGTTTCTCTGGTTTTCTGTACTCCCTTGCTCACCTGACTGCTTCAACTAACACCTGCGCAGCAGTTAGGCAGGAGAATTACCCTTTAAACCGTCGCACTTCTAAGAGATGTCGCTTCGAAAGGATACATTATAACTCGACACCAAAGGTAAGATGGCTTGCCTGCAAGTACGCAGAACTTTGCTTCGTTTTCATTCAGAATGCAAATACGACGGTGCTCAGTAACTCAGTTCATGGAATCCCTTCATTTGCATACAAATTCTACCGCAATTCCTCATCTTTCACACGCGTCTAAGAGCCTTTAGAGCTGGCCCAGCGCGCCAGTGTTTCCAAACTTTGAGTGATGCTGTCCTAGCTTGGGAACACCCTCAAGAGATAACTCACGTTTTACACTTGAAGGCTTTAAAATTTAGCCAAGCAACCGAGAGTCACGCTTCTCCTGACAACAATCATCGCCCGGAAAGAGGAACTCGACGTGCGAGAGCTCATAAAAGGAAGAGATTGCGCTTATAATCTGACTTTTCATTCAATCCCGATTGAATTAGACTTGCAGAATAAGACGGACGACCTTAATAAATCCTCAGATTCAATGAAAGAAAACAGAGAACTTCCGACCTGCTATGAGTTTTCAGTCCGTTTCCTTTAGGAATCAATAGTGAGGGCAATAAGATAGAAAGTTGAAAAGGCGAAAGAATAGATCTACAGTCCCCTTTTTCTCTCTTCCCTTACATCCAGTATGTCTCGGGTGTTATGTAGCAACTAAGAGACTTACATAAATCTTCTATCCGGAATCTTCCATCCTGTAGCGCAAGGATTTGCGGGGATCCGAGACGGACTTGCGCTAAAAATACCAGAAAATAAAAAAAAAACACCAGAGCGTTATGGAGCTTCACCACAGAATAGATTTCTATTTATTTTTATTTTTTACCCGCAAAAGCAAAAGTCATTAAATCATATTGGGGTGGCATCGGCAACCAAGAGCATATTAATTCTCAGTAGGGCTCGCCTGGTCCCAAACAGCGCAACTAATTTATTTACTTGTACGTTGTGAACACATACCTTAATATTAAAAAAGGAACACGGGTCTGAGCAACATAACGCGATTCAGAGAAAAATTAATAAACAAACGATATTTGATTACCAGGAGACGCCAGGAGGGTAGAGGGTAAGGGGCAGGAGTCAAAACCAGCGGCAATTTATCTTTCCTTTTAATTACGATACAACTTTAGTGCAATGTTTGTTTTCGTATGCACTAAAAGGCAAAAAGTTTGAAGGTGAAAGAAACTTTTATCGTATAAGACTATGAGATATAAAAGTACGTGAGTAAAAGAAAAAAGACAAACCTTCCTAGAAATAGACTACCGTATGTACTAGGGAATAAATGTTGGATGGATGTGTCATGTTCTCCAGATTGCTTGTCAAGATTTCCACTTCTCATATATTTTGGGTATAATCATGTATCCAGAGCGAAGTAAGGGCACGCGATCAAGGACTTTTGGCTGTGGAAAAGAAAGAACCTGCACCTCGACTATATAAAAGAAGTCTGTAGTCTTTTCTAAAAGCATTTCTTCTTTGATACTTTTGTGATTTTTTTTCTGTACTTTTTATTTGTTTACAAAACTTACAGCTCCCAATCATTGGACAATCGACAAACAACCGTACAGTACTATATCTGGATGAAATCCTTTTGCAATGCTATATTATAGAAGATTTTTTTTTTTAACCTAATTAGTCTAGTATATTTGTTTCCTGAAGATTAAATGGGGCCAAAAAAGTGGCGTCAGCGCTGTGACGGTAATCCTAATGTCTCCTTGGTGAATTCCTCGAAGCTGTGATCTTATAAAGGATTGCTAATCCTACCGGGGAACTTTCAAACTTGTTTTCGGCATTTGCTACATAGCCCCAAGCTGCTCATTATGGCAGCCTCGTAGAGATTCACATCATTCTACACAGCTCTTTTGATCTTTTTTCTCTCTTTTTTTTAAGAGATATTGATGACTACTTGTCATGCAGAACATGTTAGCCTATAGAGCTACCCACCCAGACTTGTTTTATTTCCAGAACTCGGAGGAGGAAGGGCGATGGAAACGAATGGAAATTTATGTTTTTCTTTGCGACCGTGTCTGCGGCATACGCTATAATACTTGGTAATAGCAAAAGCGGATGTCGATCTATAATATGACGCCAAAGATTTACTAGATGTGGCTAGATTCAGGCTGGGATGCCGCAAGGGGCATGCTCAGCATGATATCATGACCGTCAGGTCACACAAGACATAGTTTGTGGTTCTATGGGTCGTTCTGCTTTCAAAACGACGAACCATAGGGGGTTGTAAAAGACATCTATTGTTTAAGATACTAATAGTATTTCTGTTTTGACTTTTGTTGGTTTAAAAGTCCTCGATCAGCTAGAATCGTAGAAGACGAAGACTCAGAAAGCTTAATGGAACGTCACAAGATGACACGTCCATTCCTAAGCCGTTGTGTCGCTGTGTCAGACTGTTAGCGGCGCCACTGGCAAGATTGACACCTAGCAGGCAGCTACAAACTAGATGCTATTCAAAGAAAACTGCATTGAAAATTGACAAACGTACCAAGTGTTATCCTAGCGAACACAATGTACTTGTCTATGTGACTGAACTATCAGTGAAACATTGACAAGACAAGATGATGACAGCAACACATGAGGAACATGGATCCACAATCTGTTAGACCCTTTATGAAGACATACAAGTTCCCTAATTGAATTGTGGTTTCTCGAGAACAGTCTTTCGTGGACAAACATGAAGATATATACGCATATCCTACCGCAGCAGTTACCAAGAGCTTATAATAATCAATAACAAACCATAAGAAAAATCAAAGAATCTCTCATGCTTGCAAAAGCCAGCAAACCAGACAGGCTACCTAAACTTTGGAAACTGAGATGACAGCAGGGAAAGAGAGATAGATAAACACAAGCTATGTTGACGTGTAAACTCTCTTTGACCTGCAATATGCATCACCCTAAATACCTCGCCCAAACTTTGGGCTATTAAGCTTTATTAGTAAGCCTATTTTGGGGAAATCTGACGTAGTTGACAGGCCGAGATAAACCGGCAATCATGCGTCATGACAACTGTCAACAGTGAATTGCCTTGCGTTCAATTTTCAGTGTTAAAACTTCTGTGGATTTAATTTACTTATTGGGGCCCTATAAAGCACGTGCGGAGCCCACATTCCCCTAATCCATGCACTGTAATGTACTTCCCTAATTAGGGCTGCTATACAGATCAAGCATTAGCATTTCTCCGCTGTACCATGAATCCTTCCTAAACAATAGACCTTGTTTGCTCACATAAACTGCCAGACCTGGGGTAATCTTGCCTAGTTTATTGACCATTATACGATCCTGAGACGGTTAGGGGAGAGATTATAAGACGACCACAGAGGTGTATAATAATATTGCACTAGTACCTGAAGACAGACTGTCTTGTCCTGTCCGGATGGTCAGGATTTCACTAAGCTTTTGGTATAGCTTAATGATAAATGATAACTAGCGGAAAATCCTACATAATGCACGGGCACAGTTGACTGTATACACTTGGAAAAAATTCCGTAAATTTACAATAAATCTAATAATAAAAATGAAAACAAAAAAATTAAAGTAAATTAAAAAAGTAGAATTTTCAAATTGTAACGGCCTGTAATACATTTCTTGGTAATTTGGTAATATTTCAATATTTTTTTTTTAAGTAGGTCTTGTAGGCTTAAACCTGTTACCGTCCTTTATTTCTTCACAAAGGGATTGGGCGTGAGGAGTTGGGTATGCAAATTCAAAATTCAAACAATACTAAGAAATTCTATTCTTATATTGTAATATTACAAAATGTCCCATTTCTCCATTTTACGTTGGCATAAAAGGTACCAGGTAGCAGACATTTTTTTGCAGTGTAGAGTACTTCAGGTGCCTGGTAAAAGTAAACTTTAACCTTTGAAGTCATAGTCCCAGAACAAGGAAAGGCTATTATGATGAGCCCCGAACACTTTCTGTACTATTGTGGCAAGATATCGACGGAAAGCAAAGTTTTTAAAAGGCCTTCTTAAAGTTGCGCAAAAAAAGACCAAGAAAACCAGTAATGTAAATCCGTCCCACAAATAGCTTAGTGAAATAAAGTGTATAGCTTATACCATTTTTTTTCTCTCTCTTTCCCAGGAAAGTTCACGAGCGAGCAACTTATTGATACTTACTTACTGATAGAATCGTCTTACGTTGCGAGAGAGAGAAAAAAAGAAAGAAATGCAAGTTGAGAGTTTCTCGAGAAACTTCGACAAACAGTGTATAGGCGGTGGAAACCAGAGAATAGATGCAGCACTAAGTCCACTTTGATTCTGAGCTGAAAATTCGTAGGAAATTGGACTCAAAAAGTCTTCAATAATTCACTAGCATTTCAAAGTGGTGGAGGCGTGGAAGGCGGAGATCAGCGATTCCGGGCAGCGCCTGATGGCTACACTTTTCTGCTCTCTCGCATCATACCTTGCATGCGATCGGATGTTTAAAAAAAACTAATGGCAGACACTCTCTAAACTGAGAGAAGAATCCATTCCCACACTTAGGAATCAAATTAAAAAGAAGAAAAATAAATGGCCAAACTATGAAAAGAAATGAAGCTGAAATTTGAATGCTAAATCGACTGACAAAGGGAAAACTTCTCGCTAATTCCAAGTTAACAAAACATTGTATCGAAAGTAATTACTACTAAGACCTATAGCTTTAGAATCCGCTTCCAAAATTACCTTCGTATTTAGGATGTTCAGCCACGTATTTATAAGCCTGCTCCATAAAAGCTCGCTCTACCACTCGAAAATTTACCATCATCAATCGTCCAGGGCTAGCACTCCTTCACTGCATTGACCGTAGTACTTCCATTCCGGTATCCTTTTGCGCTAGACGAATCCCATCACTTTTGGCTCAACTAGCCTGCTCTGCGCTCCATTTGCGAATAGCTGTCCCGCCGTTCGAGTCTCCGAGAGAGTAAGCGGGGGAATGGACAAGAGGCGAGTTGTTTTCTTTTACGGTTTTCCTATTTGTTATCACACCAGAGCAGCAATAGAATGCCGCCAAGATTTTTTTTGCCTATATGTCTATCGTGTGTGATGCGGGTATACGGACCCTTCATAAATTTCGCTACACTACAACTCGACAGCGGTATTGTACTACGTGCCACTCTTTGCCTGCTACAGCAATAGCCTAAGGGCGTGGCGGGCTGACAGTCGCCCCCGAAAGAACTGACCGGGTCTCTGTAGTACGTGTCGAGCAATACGCCCAGGTCTTGGTTGTCTTACGAGTCGGGTAACGACAAGCACCCCGTCGGAGCGCATGCTCCCAGAAAGTCTAGCAATACAGCAATAGTTAAGGCAAAGGGGGAGAAAAAATAGTTCCATGAAGGCAGGTAAAAGCTAAAAGACCTCGAGTAAAAACTTATATGGCAGCCGAACGGTCATGCATCAATATAACCAACAAGCAACACGTGAAATGCTAACATCCCTTTTCAATATACCGACTTGGTGGATTGCCTTTGGAAATCTGCTCTCCCTGAAGCAACATGAAATTGCAACGAGTGCAATGTTACTCGATAAACCTATTAAGGGCTATACGAACCCATCTAACACAGTAGATCCATTTGTTCTCTAGCTTTTATTGGTTACATAATCAAAGGGTTTCAGCCAACGCTATACAGGTTAGGTACACCCTGTTGAGAATCAATGGCCGAAAAGCGGGCTTCGATTTCCTTTTTCTTTTAACTCCTACTATAAAACGGCGTAGGTGATGGTTGCCCACTACAGCTATTGATTATTGCTCAGCTAGGGGTGGTCATAAATGTGGAACGAGACTTGATTCAACTCTAATGAGAGTGAACTAATTAGTTAATGCTGTCCCAACAACGACAATCCTTTGATAGGCAGAACTTTAACCTGTCCCAGGTTTGACGGAGAACGGAGAAGAGACCACAAGGTAAATTTCTTACAGCAGAACCCGAGAATGTCATGCATACACCCTTGGGCGAAAGCAACCTCACAAGCCATTCAAAACCCCCCAAGTCCCCCAACATACGTTTTCATCTTCCTCTTTCTCTTTCAATTGTTCCTGAAGAAGCAAGCTCAAAGAAACTCTTTCTCTCTCCCAGGAAGGCAGACGGCAAGTTGATAACAGAAAGAAGCTCGAGGAGTTTCATACGGACACAAAGGAAAACCAGCAAGCAACCAACGGTCGCTATGGCAACGGGGGAGTAAAATGCTCCTTGCAGCGCACAGGCAGGTAATATTTGCACAAACAAATGAAGTAGAGTATACCACATATGGAAACATTGTTACCTTACCCCGTCTAGGCTATTCCGTATATAAAATCTGGACATAAAGGCTTGAAGTTTTAGAACCTTCCATTATCTTTAAATTGCATTTTTTGCTTATATTTACAAGATTGAAGGCAGTAGCTGTAGAATGAAAAAAATTAAGTGTAATAATGAAAACGCCTACACGCTACTGACTCCAGGTTTGTTTTGCTTAGCCAAGTTGACTAACGACTCAACATCAGAAAAAAGACAACACAACACCAGGCTTCATCGATTACAATCTAGTTTATCCATCATGCTCGTCAAAGACACCGGATGGATGAGAAAGGAACAATTGAGCTTGCCCTTCTTCCATTCCAATTACGCGCGAATGGCAAGATGAAAAGAAGCGCGCCAAGTGATCCATTTCCAAGGGCCTTTGAGCAGAAGCTTCTCTTGGCACCTGCCCCCGGTTGCCCTACATGCCCACTTACAATGGGTCCCACGCAAACAAGTTTACGCTCAAAGACGCCTTGCTTACTGAACTAGGAGGTTTTAGCAATTCCCTATACAGCGTACAACGTCGTTTCCTCCACTTTGCCATAGCGAAACAAATGAGAAGCTTACTTACCTTCCGTACTTCCATTTTATTTTCCTTCTTGCAACTTTCGAAATAAACCCAAGCTAATTATAGGTAAGGCGACATAAACCTAAGCAAAACTACAGCTTCTATTGGCAAAACCTCACACTTTATATCAAGGCAATACCTGTATTAAGAACAATCGATGGTTGCCAAGGCGAAATAAAGACAAAGAAAGCGCGGTAATCTGTCCTGTTATTTGTTCTATTTTTAAGGACTTTTTTTTAGAAAAAAATTTTAGCGATGAGAAAACACTCCCAGCTTGGGTAGATACTTGAAAGGACGATCTCGACCTCGGCCCCTAGAGATACCCCGAAAATAGATCGTCGTGAAACATTAGCATATGCATAACTGAAAACGTAGGGTAAGAGTTAGAATTAGTCGCATCGTAACTTACTTGACTGGTTGAAAGAACACCTTCTCCTTGGAGAATTCGGCCGGCTGTGACGCGTGCAGTACGCTTTCCGTCTCCGTGAGCACATCCAAGCACATCAAACAACGCTGTATTTGCATGGGCAGTAAAAGGCTTTTCACGTTCTTCCAATCAGTCCAATAGACATTAACCTCTGCTTCAACCGCCTTGCAAAGATTTTTAATTTTTTTTTTTAAAAAAGAAGAAAAATACTCAAGGTAAACAAAAGCAAAGACGTGAGTATTTCCCTCGTTTTCGCACACAAAAAAGTAAAAAAAAAACTTACTCGAATATTCATATCGGTGGCAGCGGTGCTGCGCCCATGCCATAGTAATTCCAAACTGAATAATGGAGGAGAGTTGGGGTAGTTGGGAGGTACGTAAATCCAGCAATGCAAACGGGCTGTTATAAAATATAAATATATAAAAAAAGAGATTTAAGTGTATGCAACATGATCTACGTAGGTTTCGAGAATATCGCTGTAAAACAGCCATTCCTACCTGCGCTGCGCTCCGCGATAGCCTCGTAAAATGTGCCTTCCTTAATAACGTAGTCTTGCATTTCTGGTGAAGCTCGACGAGAAAAATCTTCAGGCAGAATGCTCTTAAATTGGGCTAATTTAGAGCCAATTTGTGACGGGAAAGAAGCTTGCCATTCTGCTGGCAAAGACGTCTGGCCCTTTTCTAGAATAATGCGACGTGAATGTAGACCATACCAACCCGAACTTTTCGAATAAAACAAGAAAGAAAGTACCTAATACTGCAATAATCTGGCACAGCTTCAAACGCGAGTTGAGTCTATGGCGAATGGCGCCAATGATATGTTTCATATTGATGCAGCTCACTTTAGAATCCGCTACAGCAGCCTGCTTGAGATGTCGAGAGAAAAAGAGAAAAATCATTAGCAAACTTTAGCTTAGAGTAATAAGTAGGTAAGTATTATTATTACTTTGAAGTCAGATACTTGCAGAAAGTCTAAACCGGCCAACTTTTGCGCCCACACGTAAGGATGGCCATGATCCCATGACAAAACGCATGCTGCAAAGCTGTCAATGCCCGCTTCTCTGAGCTGGTAATGATTAGCCAAATTGGGAGTTTCCAAGCCGGTGTCATTAGCGAAGAGGCAAGATAAGATGCTACTTGCAGCCAGCAGTTCTCTAAAATAACACAAACGTATTTGAAAACAAAAAGAACTTTCGAATCGATCGTCTTATACCCGCCCAGTCCCGACGTTAACAACAGGTTGCTCTTCACGGTCACGATGTTCAAGTTTTTCAGGTAGTAAAACTGCAGTTCAAGTCCATTCTGGTCTGCTTCAAAAGAAGGCGTAAGCAAACGATGCGACATGCGAATATTTGGTACAAGGAAAAAGTTTCAAAGTTTTACCCCGTAACTTCAAGATCATCTTCACAGACAAAGGGAAAGCCAGAAGCAACTCTTTACGCTTGTCTTCACGTTTGTTCGACGTGGGTTTCCTATGGCGTTGGGCGCGCTGACGTTCTTCTACCTGTCAACACAGAAACGCGTTCAAAGTGTGAGATGTATATATTTATGACTAAGAATAAACTTACGTCGTTGCCTTCTACTTCTCCTTCGGATTCAGTGTCACGTTCAGCACCGTTTATGTCTGCAGCTTTCCGAGTTTCCCCTTTCGCTTCCTCTGCTTCGCCTTCCACTGATACGGTTAGAAGTTGGTCTAAAAGAACAATTTGCATGAGTTTAAGACAAAAAAGAACATAATGTGAGCTTACCACAAGCCACTTCGTAAGCGGACCCTTGGCTATATAAGATGAAGAGTGGATTTGGCAACAAACTAGCCAATTCACGCTGGCTTTTCACCTTGTCGAAAGGCAAACCCAAGTTGTCTTGTACAGGCTTGGTTGATTCTAGAATCTTCGACAGCTGAGGCTCTAAAGAACCTAGATTTTTCTGCACGTGCTTAATTTCCTCGTTAATCTTCTCTTTAGAGCTTTCCAGATTGCGGCATTGCTCTGCTAGGCGTTTCCTTTGCTCAAATTCCCATTCCAATCTGGCTAAGGTTAGCTTGTGGGAGTCAATACGAGTAACATCCTAGTGAAGAACATTAGTTAAATGTACGCTTTAATTCAGAAATAACAATAAAAAAGGTTATAATTACCGGTCTAGAAATGCTTGGGGGAGCATCTCGATAAAAGTCTTCCAATACAACTAATTCTATGTCCTCATCTTTGGATCTGTAAGGTAAAACCGACACAGATGTTTCGTTGTATAGTTTTTGACAGATTTGTTGTCCTTACTTGAAATCCAAGCATTTATTGATCTCCTTTTTCAGGTGCATTACTTCATAGAGCAAGTTCTGGAGCTGGAGATGAAAGCTGTCTACCCTTTGTTTAGCTTGATGGGTGGTATCCCTTGCTTTTTTTGTACGTATTTTCTCCAGTCGGTTGAGCTTCTTCAATGTAACAAATTCCAAAGACGAGGTTACTCGTTTTTCTTCAATCAGGGCCATCTGAGATTGAAATGTAATTAAAGTTTAGATTAAAAGAGCTGAAACCAACTAAGATTTACCGTCGAGGCTGGTTTCCCAGAGTTTTTAAGCTGGTAAATATCCTCAACATTCTTTCTGAATGAATTGCAAGTTTGGCTGAACAAAGCCACGTCCTTTTCCGAGCTCCTTTTTTCGGCCTCCTTTTCTTCGAAACAGATAGCATCCTACCGGTTTAATTAAAAGCGTAACTAACAACGCAAAAACAAAGTTATAGGAATTAATCTGGAATTACTTTGTAAATTTCTTTGGCAGTTTTCGTTACTGCTGGGGTTTCACTTTCAAGTTTCTTTCGACGTTTCACATCCTGTGCTGGTGTGTGCCCGTCAATTTTACCTTTATTAACCATAACGGTAGTCGAAAATTAGGTCTATGTCTGGCTAAGAAGTTGTTCAAACAACATGCAACTGAACTTCTCATGCAAGTAAAGCTTGTGAAATGAAGGCAGTAAGTGTATGTAGGGATGTTCCATAGATGGTGTCACTATCTAGCGTCTTCTAGTGATGAAAAACACACTGCTTTGCTGCGAGCTAGTTTCGTGTGTAGTACCCATACGCCAATCACCGGCTGAAAGTTCCGTAAACATAAGTCGTACCGTAGACAAAAATAAAGAAGAATTTACACCTTGGTCTTGACGGAACATAATCCGGATTTAGAAGGCATTTAAACTGATTGAACTTTATTTTCTTTTACAAAAAATAACTCTGTTGTTAGTATGACGACCTTAAGGGCTTTTACCTGTGAAGATATGCTGAGGTTCAACAACGTGTAAGTTTGATTACTGCTTTTAGCAAAGCAAGAGTTTCAAGACCTTTATGCTCGCCATATAAACAAATTGTCTATCTTGTTTATTACAGAAACCTGGATCCATTGACGGAAACAGTAGGGTTTTGCATATATTACCTATTGAATAATATTCAGACTCAAAACTGATATTCTCTTGACATTATTATAGTATGGCTTGGCTTTCTACATGCAATATCTTGCCCATTGGCCTGAATACTTTCAAGTGGCGGAATCACCCAGTGGAGAGATTATGGGCTACAGTAACTATTTCTAGCATGCCTTAGCACAATGTTATTTTTATTTTAAACATGAATCCTTAGTAATGGGCAAGGCAGAAGGCTCAGGAACTTCTTGGCATGGTCACGTTACGGCATTAAGTGTAGCGCCAGAGTATCGCCGCCTTGGTCTAGCCGCTAAACTTATGTCTTTTCTGGAAGAAGTGTCGGAGAAAAAGCGAGCGTATTTCGTTGACCTCTTTGTCCGAGTGTCCAATACCGTTGCGATTAATATGTATAGGAATCTGGGCTACATAGTTTATCGGACGGTCCTAGATTACTACTCCGGTGACCCTGATGAAGATGCTTATGGTATTTTTACAAGATATAGATTAGCGTGAAGTAACGCCGATTTCTGTTTTCGTCTAGATATGAGAAAAGCCTTATCCAGGGACGTGGAAAAGAAATCTGTTATCCCTCTGACTCATCCTGTTCGGCCGGAAGATATAGATTGACAGTGGGTGTTTCTTTGTTGTATTATTGTTGTCATTTTAGCGTGGTTTGTCCGACAGTTCTTTTAATATGTTACTCTGCAGTACAGGCTCTATTTTATGCAATTATCTTAAAAAGCCCTTTGAATTATTGAAGAGTTTTGAGTTTTGAAACCTTGTTCAAAATGTTAGCACTAGGTGACGAATCGTTGCTTGGCAACACTGTTAGACAAAGACGATGACAACAAATGTGAAACGTTCGGCTGAAAGCGAGTGAGGGCGGAATGGTCATGGGGGAGAGGTTTTTATGTTACTTCGTGTGAACTAGCGCCTGATAATAGATATGGACCCAGTAAAACCTTATCGAGCTTACACCCTTTGTTTGTTGCAATGAAACAGTGATGGTGAAACTCAGAATCCTGAATAAACCATACCAAAGAAAAGGATTGAAGTGAAGTGCTCATCAGACCTTGTTTTCCCTCATTTGGAATATACTCTTGTTCTTGCCGGAACCCATTTTTTAGCCATTGAAGGTGAATCACTGCCCTAGTTCTTCTTAACCTCCTGTGTTAAACTTTAGAGCCTAATAGTTCCTTTGTGATTCATTGTTTATTCATTGTTGGTATCATGATTTATAGCCTTGCTGGACCTTTTGCATCAAAGCTATTTCTAACAGTGCTGGACTAACTCTACTGCATTTTTTTTTTATAATTTACCCCTTTAGATTCAGTTACAGCCGATGCTTACTCCATTCACATAAAACTCGACACGTAACCTCAGCGTACCTGGAATTAAACTTTTGAGTTCATTCCATAATTTCGCGCACGGTTGTGCCTTGTGGTGCAAGCGAAAACCGAACCGAAATTCTCAGAATGTCTTCCCCGCTAGGAACACCTCACAGATCGTCGTCTTATCTTAAGGTAAGTTGGGCAATCCAAAAAATCCTAACCGATTAATATAAAGCTACACACCACACGTTGTTTTTTGCTTCGTCATAACTCAGCTATGTAGAACCTAGACTGAACAAAAAAGTAGCTCATGTGCTTATGCCTTTTTATGGATTGTTTGCTGCAGGGAAAGGCAACGTGCAATTCTGCCCAGTTTCTTTCATACCTACTATAGAAAAAGTATGCGGGAATGATGTTTCCCAACATTCGATTACGAATATACTCAGGCCTTCTCAAAGCATGTGTTCTGCGTCTCTGTAGGGAAGGAAACAGCTTTCTGCGTGTCTATTTCTGTCCTCTTCTTCGCATCGTCCTCAAACTAATCACCTGCGTGTCCCATTTTTTTCACTCTTAAAACTGTCTTTTCCTTTCTTCGCAACATTTGATCCACCCATCCCATCCTCCCTACCTCATTTTCTCCTTATCCAGTAATCCCATTCGAATTTTATGTAACATAGTTTGGATTGCAGCACTTTTTTTTTTACATATTTATATTTTTTATTTATTTTTTCCCCGCTATTGGTCTCGCTTGTATGGTGCAGTTAATGAATTAATGAATCCTCTTTCCTCTGGTCACGCTCTGTGTATCCTGTCGTGTGCTAGAGCATTAGAATCTGATCGAACCGACTGTTTTCACTTCGGAAGAGTCATTATCTATGCATTTCCGGTTGGACTAGTAGGAGCGGATGTGACGCTAGGATTTTTCCAGCGCGCAGGAAAAATACAGCATGGACTTGTCATATCTTCCCTCTCTCTTTTTTTATTTATATTATTTTGCTGTTTTTTTATGCGTCCGAATATTTTGTTGATCGTATGAGCGGGTTCATGTTATACTATAAGAATTGAACTAGTACGTATTGAAAAGTGCCCTCCCGGACTTCCGAGGGCTAATAAAAAGGTATTCCCAGCGTCATCTCCTTTCCTGGGCATAGAGTGTGGGCTTCTTACATCCTACTCCAGACGTAGCAGCTTGAAAAACCTGGTTAACTCCAAGTATTAACCATAGCCTTGCCGAAGGGTACGGGTTTTACAGGAAAGCCCAGAAAGCAGGAAGCCCGAACATGTCTTGATGGAAACAAGCCAAAAGTTTCCATCCAAACGAAGTAATGGCTATGGGAAGCCGAAAGTTTCTCAGGCCAACATTTCTGACTTCTCCTTATGGGGAAACTACATAGAGCTGTGTAGTGTCTGTTTTCTCTTTCCCTTAGCGGATGTTTCAGTACATGTAGGTTAGGTTTAGCGAAAGAAGAAAATAAAGCTTTTCCATGTGCGTATATTTGCGGATTTTTGCAGGTTTTTTTTTTTGAGGGGGGGGGGGGGGGGAGGGACGAGAATTGGTACGCTTTGTATGTGATGTTTTGTTTGTTGTGTGTTTTTGGCCTTTTAGATGCTGAATAGTTTTGCAGAAGATCTGGAGTCAATTTTGTCAGATTTGAGCGGTTCCACCTCACCGCTTCCGACCGTCCATGAAGACACACCCTTTCTCGAATCAGAGATTTTGGGCGGACAAGAGCCGGGAACGCCTACTTCGCCCGTCAGTGACAAACTTTTTGAATTACTCAAACTTTTTAATCCTTTTTAAGCTTTTTGCTTTCATTGTCTGCTTTTAAATGTCATGTAGTATCGTGTGCCTTACAATCATTTTCCATTTAATATTCATTTTGTTTGAATTTAATCAGAATTTTTTATAATTATTTGAAAATTTCTTTAGAATTATTTCAGATTTTTTTTATTTGAGAATTTCAATGCAATTATCTGAGAATTTCATTAGAAGTGCTTGAGAATTTTTGTTAGTTATTTCGAACTTTATTGTGATTGTTCGAGAATTTCGTTGGAATTATTTGACTTTTTTGAGAAGTACTAATCTCTTGAGGTTTGTAATTATTTGAGAATTTCATTTGAGATTTTTTTTTCTTTTTCAAATGGTTAGGAAATTCGGCGACCATCCAATTTATTCACAGTGGAATCGAGTGTCTTGCCGCAGTCTTTGGCAGGTAGCATAGCCAGCACTTCACGGTCTTGCAGTCCCGAAACAGGCTCGGATCACGGCAACTTAAGTTTATTAGAACGTCTTATACGGACCCACTCGATATGGTTTCTGCCCGATCTGCAGCGAGTCGGCGCCGTCTATTTACTCGAGAACCAGGACGAGACGGGCTTGTTTATCGTCCGTCAGTCTTCCCAGCCGGGTACCCTAGCCTTATCCATCCGCTTAGAAAGCGAAGAAAGCGGCGCCGATGTCCAGCATTACCTTCTGGAGACTCCTCGTTTGGACAGCGGGAGTACAGGAGTGCGTTTGGAGGCTTCGGAGTTGATCTTTGACTCGCTACCGGTGCTCTTTGAGCACTACAGCCAATGCTGCGACGAGCTGCCTATTCAGTTACGTTTGCCACGTCTGTTGCGTGAAGCAAAGAGTCGACAAGCCTTGTCGGCCTTTGCCGTCCTCGGACAAGATTTCTGGACTCGCCGACTCGCACCCATGGTATCAGAATCCCCTCCCAAGCTGTCCCCGCGTATGGCTCGCAGCAAACAACCTCCTCCGCCACCTCCCCGCTGGGCCAAACCGCCCCAAATGGGCCTTATTGCTAACCTTACGTCCGTTCTTCCTACTTTGGAGGTTAACGGGAACGAAGTGAGCGAAAGCGAACTTTTGCAAGGCAAAATCATAACTGCGCCAGCCTTGGACAGTGTAACGAAAGATCACGAACAGGAAGCCGAGTTTGAATCCTTGCCAAACATTCTTTTCAGTGCCGTAACCGATACAACTCTTACTACTTCAGAAGAAGCTCAAGTTCAGCCAGGCGTTGATACTCTGCTGCAAAAAGCCGCTGAAACCGACAACGGAGAAGAGAAAGCGAGTATGTTAAGTCATTTTAGTGAGAGTCGGGAGAAAAAGAAAGGGCGACGAAGAAGGCAGTTTGCGCGGTCCCCGGATGGTAGACCGTACCGCAGCAGTGCGGCGGACAAAGCTTCGGATTATGAGGATATCTGGGATAGTCCGCCGCGAGAACTGACTTCGCCTCCTTCTCCTTCCTCTCCTACTTCTTGTGCCTCTCCTAGTTCTGAATCAGATTGCGAGCCACTTGAAATGGACCCGCCCGCTGTGATGAACAAAGCGGTCTCCATCGCCGCGCTGATTAGCTTCGATGACAATACGCAAGTGGTAAGTCGGGCGCCGACAACGCCGCATCTGTCTCCCATTGACGCCCTCTTGGACTGCCACGTTACCACCAACATTACCGTGCAGTCGGACCACACTATTACAAAGCGAATTGAGAGCGAGGAGGACGTAATTGTCCAAGATTTGGTCGCTCATACCGCCGTTGATTCGGATGATTTCGACCCCGACGATGGCTTGGTCCGGCCCGGTAAGTTGGACTTCCATAGAGCGTCCAAGCGGACCAGTCCACTGTACTCGGAACCGGCTGATGCGCTACCGAAGCAACGCCAGCCGCCCTACCACGCGACTCGGCCGTTACCTCCGTTTCCCGCGCCAATGCACTTTAAGATCCCGGCGTTTCATCAGCCCGCTTTACCTTCCAACTTTACGTCATATGTCACTGAGACTCCTCCGATTTCGTTGCAGACGAGGCCCCTGCTGACCTCTGCACCGCTACCGTCTGAGCGATTCGTGATCAATAATAACAACCGACGTCAAACTGCAGTTGTAAATAAGAAAAATCAGAAAAACAGTTTCCGGTTGCCCTTACCGCTCAAGTCGTCTGGGAATTCCACTGCGGCGCTTGTCAGCTCTCAAAAGATTACGAGTATTTCCTGGCCTGTAGATTCCAGTTGGGAATTTCTACATACTGACGTCTCGAGTTTAGAGACAACGACGTCGGGCGTCACCGGCACTAACTTTTCCCTCAAGTCACATCCCAGTTTAGCCAAACCACCTCACTCACCTTTTCCTGCACCCGGCGTAGACTTACCAGAACAGTATGCATTCTCGAATCTTACCATGCGTCACGTTTTTGCTGTCTTACGACCCAACCTGGCCTTACCTGTAGCGAACTATGCCCCGCCGCCGTCCCCGACGCCGTCCGTCTCCCATCCACACACCTTGGAGTTGCGGAAATCGGCCTACGACAACTGGGCTAGTGACCATACGCGCAGAATCGCCGAAGAAGACGACGAAGACGACGTGGGGACAGAAACAGAGTTCTCTGAACCGTGGGACAGTTCAAGATGGGCGCAATTGTTGAACGCGAAGGAAACGATGTCCAACGGGACCAACAACCCTTCGCCGCCCAATACTGCGACTAATTCCGTGGTGTTGGACTTGGGCAAAGGGACTTTGTCTGACGCGGGCATTGGGACTATGAGTGATTGTGCGACTTGGAACAAGAGCCATGGTGAGACACGGAAACGACCGCCTAAGGTTCCTTTACAGCGCACAAAGAGTTTTAAGGACAAGATGGATCCGCTTATTGGTAATTTGCGTGTTTTCTGAGGGTTTTTTTATTTTAAAGTTCCCCGTATAGCTTAAGCTTTCTGTGCCGCGATAGCGCGCGGAAAGTGTAACGGAAACTAAAGTTCTGATCAAATTGAGTCTGTGTTTACAAAGTTATCGTGTTTGCCGTTTTATGCGCAGAAGCAATGCGCGTTCATATGCGCCCGTACAAAGCACTGCGCGCCATCTAGCCATAGTTTGGATGTAAACAAGCTAAGCTATAGGGGAGCTTTAAAGTGTTTGAAAAGGATGCAAATATGAAAATTTTTGTTTCTCTTTATTCTTGCAGCTTCGCCACGCTTGTTGGCTTTGCGAGGGTCTGAAAGGACGGAAGCGGGAAGGAGATTACGAAGCGCGGTTTTGGCTCTGGGTCAAGACCCCAGCACAACTTTCTGCCAGAACATTCGTCATTTTGTACAGTGCACCAGGGAAGCCCGTGAAGCGCGACCTAGTGTGGTAACTCGTAACGTCCGTCAGTTTATGTCAGGTTTGAAGAATTTCCTGCTGCAGCATGGGGAAAAACTCTTTGACGCGGCGTTACATGATGAACAAAAACGGGTAAGATTTTCATTTTCATTGATGGGTTTTTAGGTTCATGTATGGATTGATCTGTTCTAGTTGAAACCAACCGAATTCCTCAACTTGGGTGCTATTTTGGAGTCCTGTTTGCAATCTTTGGTGCTAGTGCCATTGCATCCACATTTGTATGCGCTGTTCGTCCAAGACGCGCTCGATAAGGGCAAACTACAGAATATGGTGTTGGCCATGGAGACAGTACGTGAGATGGATCCAGTTGCTCTCGGACTTCGTGTAAGAATCCCAAAACATTAAATTAAGATAGTACATGCATCTGCATTTCATGAATAGAATGGATATTCATGTTGTTTTTGTTCACGTTAGGCGGATTGCGAATTGCCCTCTGCTGAGCTACTAGATCGTGTTGGGCAGTCTTTGTATCTGATGCAAGCAGCACCGTGCCCTTTGGATAAGCTGGAACATCTCTTGGCTGCTACCACAGATATTTATTACCATGTATATAAATCACCTCTTTGAGGCTTTGAAGTCTTTGAGTTACGTGGATTTATCGTTGTTTTTTTTGTAGGCCACGTCAGCATATGGAGACAACTTATCAGCCGACGAATTCTTGCCATTGCTCGCTTGGGCTTGTGCACGTTGTGGATTGGTCACTGCAGAGCAGGAAGCGGATTTCATGTGGGCCCTACTGCAACCTGCTTTGTTGGCCGGAGAAGGAGCGTATTTCTTAACAGCATTATCCTCAGCCTTGCAACTATTGCACGGCTTCCGTTTGCCAGTTTCGCCGCCAGCGTCGCCTTCCGATGGCGTTTCGGAAATGGGCACTTGGCGAAGTGGGCGAACTTCAGGAAACAGTCCTATTCCTTGTGTCCTCCGCGTTTTAGTGGCCGATGAAAGTCAGGGTAGCTTGCTCGCGCGCACTGTGCCTGTGCGCCCATGTATGACAGCTAGAGATGTTTCCAAGCTGCTAGCACTTAAATTGAGATTATCGAACCCGCAAGATTATGGATTGGTGGCTCTTATTGATGGCCAAGGTAAAAGAGGAGTTTAAAGAGTTAGAGAGAGTCAGTTCGGGTAGTAATTTGTTCCATTGTAGAAACGCTCTTGAATGAATCTGACAGTCCACATGATTTGCGGACATCTGTGTTGAGCTCGGGACGAAATTGCACCTTCGCATTTCGACGACTCGATGCGAAAATTGCTTGGCCTTCACATTTGGAATCTTGACGAGTGACGTTTAGTGCTTTTTTTTCAGTCTCCTACCCCGTAATTCAAGCTACTAATGGAAAACCCTGAATAACTGATCCACGCATAACGAATACCTTATAAAATAACGAATACCTTCTACATGCTTACTCATGTCTTTTCAAGCTTACATTTTCTGTTCAGAGATTAAGGACCCCCAACTCTTTCCTCCTTTCTTATCCTTTGTATAAATAAAGAAAAATGATCTCCTAATTATGTCTAATTCATGACTTGGTAAAACGTAAGGCAATTACGATGAGTTAACCTGAAAAGGCCGCAATGACGTACAACTGACGCTTAACGTATCATAAAAGATATCAACAGGTGGCGTTTGCCTATCTTTTGAAAACAAAACAAACTGCCGCCTTCCATTTCGATTAACGAATCCTGTATAACAAATTTGGCATTTAGCACATTCATTCAATGATTTGCTTAATTGTAAGACTTTTTAAGACTCCTTTTTAAAGTGAATTTGGAAAAATAAACCTCAGCATTCAATAGTATGTAACAAGAATCATTCACATTTCTTTTCTTTCTAACAAACTTCACAAACTTCGTTTCTTACGAGTTGAGTTCGTCACCGAGTTAATTGGATAGCGTTAATCATTCGAATTGAGCGTCCTTCTATCTTTCCCTTGTTTACTTTGTCAAATGCAAGTGTGCTTGAATAATATCTATGAAGAATACTTCAGACCGTCAGACCCATAGAATCGTAAAAGAAAGGCTACAGTTACTTACTGAAAGTACAGTTATCCAGTATTGGCTAGTCAACGTTAGTACTAAAAGACATAGTGGGTCAAAGAACACTACGATGACGCATATTATGAAAATATACGCAAACTATTAGAATTCAACTCATATTGATTGCAAATTCTATCGACTTTATTTGCTAATCGAAGTCCTGTTTCAAATTCAATGTTAACTACCAGTACACGACGAGTGATTCCAACTTGTCAATAGTGCGGAAGCCATTTCAATTTTTTCCAACCAAAATTTTCATTTCTTTTCTATTTTGTATCTCCTGGACAGTGCCAGACAAGTATCCGAGTCGTCATGGCGGACAAACAACATAATTTCCATCAATAACCCTAGAGTGTCTAGCTATCTCGGAAAAACTCTTCCGTTATTTATTTATTTTCTCTCCTTTAATTGTTGCGTTTGGTAAGGGCGTTCTGTACATGAACTCGGGGACCGTTTCTGAAGCGCCGCGCAGCAATGCGAATACCACGCCCTTTTCCCGTGCGACTTTTGTTCCTTTGCGTTTTCCCAGTGCCTAAAAGCTTTTTAGTTGTGGTGCCGCAACAGCACGTGTCAAGAGGAGAAAGGGGAAAAGTAATATAGCCCTTATTGGCTGCCGTTAAAATTATAGCTTTATCCAGGAGCTAGTTCCTTGTCCTCGATTTTTTTTTACCTGGCCGGACTTAACAAAACGACAATTTGTAATCGTGCTTGTGTACTCTTAAAATTCTAAAATAATTGGTGTTGAAAGTGGAAGAAGTGGATTACCGAGGGGGGCCGTGAATGCCCGGGCACATCCTTTGGTGCGTCCAGCATTTAAAATTTCTATAGGATTTGACCATCCATCGTCATGGCGGATAATGAAAGTGGTTCGGAGCAAGATGATGTCTCATTTCTTCGCACTGTAAGCCTGGATATGTTGTTTCTTTTAGTCTTCGGGACTTTTTTTTAGCTCTTTCTCGGAGCTCTTTTGCTCGGGGCTCATCGTTTGTTCTCGCTGCAGATAATTCTCTTGCTCTTGAAACACTGGGGAGCTGCGGAGAATCTAATTTTAGGTGCCTTAAAGTCTAGTCCTCGGTCCCCGGAACACAAAGTCCTTGTATACCGTGTATAGCTTAAGCTGAAAGTTGCACTTGGCTTCAGAGACGAAAATAAACCTTGCTGTCTTTTTACGCCAGAGCTAGTGGGTACTCATACATCACCAACATTCAAATGCAATGCCACCCCGAAACTTTTTATATCTCCCCGCAGCATCTCTATGCTGCAAACTGCAAATACGGGAGATAAATTGAGCATATGGACTCTAAATATACTCAGAATACCTGGAATTTAGCAGCAAAATAGCAAACAGAGGGGGCTAATTATGTAGTTAGTGTCACATGAACGGCATAACAGCTTGGAGTTAATCTCGTGTTATTAGCTTTTTGCGTGTAGTACCTAGTAGAAAATAGGGAAGATTCCTTGTGGTGGGCCCGTCTTTTATCTCTGTCTCTGCCTTTCTATCCTTGCCTGTCTTCGGTTCGGAGAAATAAAGAAGCTTGGGAGCCGGGGACTTGTACTAGTTCAGGCCAAAGCTGCCTAGATCGATACGGCTCTCTGGACTTGACAGACTTTATGGAGTCTATTCTAATTTGGACCCAAATTTGCTCATAACCTGTTTTTAATTGACGTTTATTTTGCAGGAAGATAATGTCTGTCTGTCGTGCACGGCCACGGGGGAGCGTGTTTGTTTAGCTGCCGAAGGCTTCGGTAATCGACATTGCTACTTAGAGACCATCGCCGATAAAGTACGTTTGTCTCTAAAATCCAGGTCAATTGGCGAAGTTTTTGTTACCCTTGTAACGTTATTGTTCTGTTGCAGAATGTCCCTCCGGACTTGTCCCAATGCGCGTTCGTCATCGAGCAAGCGCTTTCCGTGCGAGCTTTGCAGGAATTGGTTACCGCAGCAGGGTCCGAAACGGTAATTTTGTCAATTTAATTTTATCCATTTTACCCTCATAACTTCGACTCACTACCTTCCGAAAGACCTTTGCTACCCTCATTTACTAACGTGACAAGGAGTGAGTGTCTGTTTTGCTTAATCATGTTTTGACTAAAAAGAAAAGGCCAATTTTGTTAAAAGTGCAAAAAGTGAGGCCGAAAAACAGGCACTAAGAGATGAAATGAGGCGTGACTTAATGCGTTCCTATGTATTTCAGGAAAATGACACGGTGGTAAGTGTAATCTACGGTGGCCTCTCCTCATTCCTAGAATCTGCCAGGTGGTACCTCCTCGCTCTTATTCTTAGTTTCGGTCTTCATCTCCATGACAGCCTAATGCCCACCCTCCAGATTACCATAATCATGTCATCCTCAAGCATTTACTTTGTATTTATTTATTTATTTTTGCTTAAATGTTATTAATCCTTAACAGATCATTGACTCGCATCACAGTATTCTTACAAATATCTCTATAGCATCGTGGCCGGCATTGAGAATCTTACCTAACCCCTGCTCATTTTGGAAGATTTCAGTTGTAACTCGAATTTTTTAAGTTTTTTAGCTGGTTATCCATCAGTACCGTATAGGTGCGGTATGGTTATACATGGCGACCGTTCCACATTCGTTTTTGTTGCGGTGGTGTCTTATTAATCCCGCATTTGAGCTTATATTTTTAGTTCACGTTCTTTTTACTCTCAGTTTTATTTCCTTGGAATTCCGTTTCGTTGGCTCATGACCAAAAGGTTCACGTAACATGCCTGTCACATTGTAAACATACCCATGCATTCTGCACTTGTACTTGAGTTTTCTTTTGGGGCGAGAATCGTCCAAACATATTCGACATTCTGACGTGAGGCAATTTCTTTCCTTCTTTCCTCAGGGCAAAGGCACGGGCTCTGGACACCGCACTTTGCTGTACGGTAACGCCGTGCTTTTGCGTCATCAGAACTCCGATATGGTACGATTACGATTTCAAAAGTCCCAAACTCATAGTCATCCGATGTTTGAACACATTTTTGTTTATGCATTTCGGCTGGCGCTTGTAGTACTTGGCTTGTTTGTCCACGAGTTCTTCGAATGACAAGTTGGCCTTTGATGTCGGTTTGCAAGAGCACTCGGGGGGCGAGGCATGCTGGTGGACCATTCACCCAGCCTCCAAACAGCGGTCCGAAGGTGAAAAAGTACGTGTCGGGGACGATCTCATTCTCGTCTCAGTGGCCACCGAACGCTACCTGCACACGGCCAAAGAAAAGGATTTGTCGGTCGTTAATGCCTCGTTTCATGTGACTCACTGGTCCGTTATGCCCTTCGGCACTGGCTTGTCCAAGATGAAGTACGTAGGGTACGTCTTCGGGGGAGAGGTTCTCCGTTTCTTTCATGGCGGCGATGAATGTTTGACGATTCCTTCGTCTTGGAGTGAAATCACGGGACAAAAGTAAACAACAGAACAGGAATGATTAAAAACCACACACTGATCGATTTCCTTATTACTCGACAATCGATAGCATTGTGGTGTACGAAGGAGGCGAAGTAGTAACCCAAGCTCGATCTTTATGGCGCTTGGAACTAGCACGCACCAAATGGGCGGGCGGGTTCATCAACTGGGCCCATCCTATGCGTATCCGTCACATTACTACTGGCAGGTATTTGGGCGTAGGGCCCAACAATGAATTGTGTTTGCTGGCCCGCGAAGAGGCGTCTTTAGCCGCGTGTGCTTTTCAACTGCGTCCCGAGAAAGACGATCAGAAAGTTCTACTCGAAGACAAGGACCTGGAAATTATTGGTTTACCCATCATTAAGTATGGTGACTCCACCGTCATTGTGCAACATGTGGAATCCAGTCTGTGGCTTTCTTACCGCGTAAGTTTAGTCCTTTTTACTTTTGCAGAAATTAGACATGAAGATAAACTTGCCATGCAAAAGATTGAATGGCTGGAATAGATGGAATGTTAACGAATGATGGTATCTTTCCAGACGTACGAAACGAAGAAAAAAGGTGTAGGAAAAGTGGAAGAGAAGCAAGCAATTTTGGCAGAAGAAGGTAAAATGGACGACGGATTGGAATTTTCTCGCTCTCAAGAAGAGGAATCCCGTACAGCTCGCGTGATTCGTAAATGCTCGTCGCTGTTCCACCGTTTCATCTCCGGTTTGGATACGTTGCAGAATCAGCGCCGTCATTCAGTTTTGTTCCAGTCCATCAATTTGGCTGAAGTCATTATGTGCCTGGAAGACTTGATTAATTACTTCGCCCAACCCGACGAAGACATCGAGCATGAAGAAAAACAGAACAAATTACGCGCCTTACGAAACCGACAAGACCTCTTCCAAGAAGAAGGCATCCTCAACCTGATCCTGGAAGGAATCGATAAAATCACTTTTATCACTTCCCAAGGCTTCATGGTATCATTTGCGGGCGAAGCAGCTGGACAATCCTGGGATATTATCTCTGCTTACTTGTACCAGCTTTTAGGTAACTGAATCTATCCTCTACAAAACTCTACGAAAGGGCCACGTTAGGACAAATCACTCATAATTGATTTATTTGGTTTCTTTTAGCTGCGATCATTAAGGGCAACCATACGAATTGTGCCCAGTTTGCACAATCGCATCGCCTCAATTGGCTCTTCTCACGTCTTGGATCGCAGGCTTCAGGCGAAGGCACAGGCATGTTAGACGTCTTGCACTGTGTCTTGATCGATTCTCCCGAAGCTTTGAACATGATGAAGGAAGAACATATTCAAGTCATTATTTCCTTGCTGGAAAAACACGGACGGGACCCGAAGGTCTTGGACGTCCTCTGTTCGTTGTGTGTCGGCAACGGAGTCGCCGTCCGCTCTTCCCAAAACAACATCGCGGATTATTTACTCCCCGGCCGCAATTTATTGCTGCAGACGCAACTGGTGGATCATGTTTCCAGCACCCGGCCCAATTTGTTCGTGGGCAAAGTTGAAAACTCGGCCATGTTTTTGCGCTGGTACTTTGAAGTCACGGTGGATTTGGTGGAGCAAGCGACTCACTTTACACCGCATTTGCGCCTCGGCTGGGCGAACAGCAAAGGCTACGTACCCTTCCCGGGGGGCGGAGAAGGATGGGGTGGAAATGGAGTTGGCGATGACTTCTACTCTTTCGCTTTTGATGGAGCTCAACTTTGGACGGGTGAGTAATTGCTAGCTGAAGTAGAAACATAAAAAGGTCGGAAGAAAATGAAGCTACTTAAAAAACAAGGGGAAAAAATTATAAAAAAAATTGCAAGAAAAAGAGGAAGAGAGAAAGAAATTGTAACAATCTAAATGTACGTGTTGTCTTTACGACATATTGCAGGAGGAAGGAGCACAGTGATTAGTCCTGGAGCTACCGAACCTTTTTTGTGCAAAGGGGATGTTGTAGGCTGTGCCTTGGATCTCGCTGTCCCAATTATGACTTTTTACCTCAACGGCGTCAAAATAAAAGGCCACTTCCAGAATTTCAACTTGGATGGAATGTTCTTCCCGGTGATTAGTTGCTCCGCCCGTATTAGGTACGTAGAACTTTGAACTGAGTTGAAGAGTATAGATTTTCAGCCAAACTCGGAACTGGTTTGAACTGAACTCAAAGCTGTTTCTAGAAAATGAATAGTATGAATTAAAAACTTGGATGCAAATGAAGCGTAATGGCCTAAACATCGTAAACAAATATGAAAATAAAGCTATAAAAATGGAAGGGTCCAAAATCCTGGATCAGGATCAACTATATGTCGTCTTCAATTTTTAGTTGCCGATTCTTGTTTGGAGGGGAGCACGGACGATTGCGGTTTCCACCGCCGCTAGGTTTTTCCCCACTTTGCGAGTGTTTACTCCCGACACAATCTTTGTCGTTGGAACCTTGTTTTCATTTCGGAGATTTATCCAAAGGCGTGCTAGCTGGCCCTTTTCCTGTTTTGAACGATACCGCGTTCGTGCCTGGCCCCGTTGACACTTCTGCTGTAAGATCATGTTTGGATTTAATCCATTTTTTTCTTATTTCTAGATGTATTTGTTATTGTATTATTGTGGTGGGTTTTGGCGAATAGGTGACACTTCCTCAATATATTGAGAGTATTCGCGACCGCTTGGCGGAGAATATTCACGAAATATGGGCGATGAATAAGATTGACGAGGGATGGGTGTACGGCGAGCGAAGAGACGATATCCATAAAGTACACCCTTGCCTGGTCCAATTTGACCGTTTACCGCCCGCCGAAAAACGTTACGATACGCAATTAGCCCTGCAAACTTTGAAGTACAATGGCGCACAACTCCGACTCCTGATGAACTTCATTGCTGATTTCCTTATTGCCCCTCTTTTCTAGGACTATTTTGGCTATAGGGTACCACATTACTCTTGATAAACCCCCGTCGAGGATCAAAACCTTGCGTCTGCCCAATGATCCTTTCTTGCAGTCAAATGGATACAAACCACAGCCTCTAGATCTAGCGGCTGTGAGTTTGGCGGGAACTGGAGCCAAGTTGGAGGAATTGGTAGATCGTTTAGCTGAGAACACCCATAATGTATGGGCCCGCGAACGTATTCTTCAAGGTTGGACTTATGGTCTCAACGAGGTACATCTTTCGAAAGTTCATTACGACTTAATTCATTCTTGATGGGCCAACAAAAAGGGTTTTAATTAACATCTTAGGATCCTGATAACCGTCGTAGCCCACATTTGGTACCTTACAATAAAGTGGACGACGCCATTAAGAAGGCTAACCGGGACACGGCTAGCGAAACCGTCCGCACGCTCTTGATATATGGTTACATCTTAGAGCCCCCTCCTGGTGAAACCCATGATGCCGGTAAATTAACCAAGAAAAGAAAACTGACGAACAATATTGCTCAGCTAATCAGCTGGAGTGAATTGCTTAATAATAACTATGCTTAATTGGTATATCTTATGTAGTGGAAGCATACGGAGTAGGAGGTAGTGGCCAAGCCGAATTCCGTACTTATCGATCTGAAAGAACTTATGCTGTATCTTCTGGCAAGTGGTAAGGTCGATATAAAAAAAACAAACGTTATTTGTCTAGCTCACATTTGGACTTTCGGTTTACCACAGGTACTACGAGATGGAGGTGCTTACCTTGGGTCCCATGCGTATTGGCTGGGCTCGGGCAGATGCGAAACCGGGGTGCATGTTGGGGCAAGATGATGCCTCGTGGGCCTTTGATGGATTCAGGGTATGTTAGAAGTGCCGCCTAATACTTTTGGATGGTTAGTACATTAGAATGAAAGTACTTTAGTACTAAAAATATGGTAGTCGATGGATTTCTTTCGTAGTTTGGAAGCTTTTTCTCTCCTTATTAAGTTCATTTCAGTTGGTCAGGCGTTATTTTCCTCATTTTTTCCTTCATCCACCCTGTTTTAATGTTTTCTATGAATTCTTTTTCTATTAACTTGCAATCGAGTTGACCGCGGAATGGCCTTAGTTCATTGGGTTGTTGCTGTCACGTCCTATGTTTAGGAAAGGGCAGGATTTTGGCATCACAATAGCAAGGAACCATGTGCTAAACGCGTGGCCGTCGGTGACATCATTGGCTGCATGATCGATCTGCACGATAAGCACATCAGTAAGTCGCCTTCTTGAAAACTCAATGGGCGCTTTTCGCTATATTAGCTGCCTGAGTTTTGCTACACCTTTATTTTCTTTATAGTTTTTAAGTTTTTCTAGAGCATGAAAATGGAATGCTAGTATATGCATGGTTAAGTTTCTTTGTTGGTAAAACAGAAGAAGGTACTACCCCATAAGAAAAGGAAGACGAGTTTTTTTTTTTTTTGTTGGAGTTGCTTAAGAAAGTGTGGCTTTTATGTATGCGCGTGTGCAGGAAGAGCGATGGACCGCTGATGTGGCGGATTCTTATGGAAAGCAGGTGGAAGTGAACGATGTTGTGGGCATCTTTTTGGATCTCGTCGACCGTACCATTAGTAAGTTCGTACTTCTACAGCATTGCATGGAAACGGACCGGGTTGTCTGGTGTTTGGATTCAAGGCTTTTTGGTACTGTTCAGCTGCCATACCCCAGAAACACGTTGCATGGTCCAGGGAAGTTGGGTCATTCACGTTCTTCTTCTTAAAAATGAAACAGGTTTTTCGTTGAACGGCGAACTGCTGATGGACGCGGTGGGCTCCGAAACGGCATTCACGGACGTGGTAGGCGATGCCTTCGTACCCGCTTTGACCCTCGGGGTGGGACAGCGAGTGAAGCTCACCTTCGGCCAAGATGTCAACGCCTTGCGCTACTTTACCACATGCGGCCTGCAGGAAGGCTACGAACCCTTCTGCGTGAACATGACCCGGCCCATGACCTTCTGGTACATGCAAGATTTGCCCCTATTTGAGAACAACGATGAAATGGCGGAGTCACGCATTGAAGTGACGAGAATTCCTGGAGGCTCTGATTCGCCGCCGTGCATCAAGATCGCGCACAAAACGTTCGAGACGATGGAAAAAGCCAATTGGGAGTTTCTACGTCTCTCGCTACCTGTGGCTTGCCAAGACTCTTTGATCTCGTAAGCTTTTATACTTTAGACACGATTTTTTTGGAGGGTGTTTATTGATTTCCGTGCAGGGAATCCGAGAAAGCCATGCGTTGGCAAGAAATCCGAAGACGCCAGCACCGTTTACGCGCTGAACACATGAGCAGACCGCCGACGATCGAGCAATCGATCATCAAGTCCGGGTTTTCCATGTCAGATATTAAAGGCAAGCGGTTTGTGGCGTGCGACATCATTTCAAATTTATTTTTTACATTTATTTTTTAGATTTACAACGAGGATACTCCGATGATGCCGTCGAAGAAGATCATTTGTCCGCATCACCTACGCAATCCCAACCGGCTTCCCGGGTGCGTAGTGTGGACGGTAAGCTAGCGCCGCCCGAACCAACAGGTATAACCAGCAGATAAACTTCTATTTTTCATCCTGAAAACGTTGAAAATTGGTCACAGTCAAGCTAATGACCCGTGCAGCCAGTGAAATTGACCTTCAACGTCCGCAGCGGGATCTGGACCGTAAAGCACGTACTCCCGGTCCTGGAGCAGACTCTAATTTGAAGGATTTTGATAAGAAGAAGCGCGGCAAGTCTCCTTTCAAGTAAAAAAGAGTGACGCTCGAAGTGCACAAGCTTTTTCTTCAAAAAACAACAACATCGATTTAGGTTCTTTACACGACTACGAGACGCTAGCGCCGAGCGTCGTAAAGGTAAGACCCCGGAACCGGGTTCCGCTCTTTCTGGTCAGAGTCCCACGAGGGAAACCGGTGGTAAGCGTATACTGCACCCCAACAAAGCTATCCACATGTCACCCAACGATTTGCAAGTCATCCCGCCGGCCATCCCAGAGCGTCGCCCGTCCAAGAACATGCTCCAAGCTGGACAAGGCAGTCCGGCCACGCAAGCTCGCAATGCTGGACAGAATGCTGGAGAGAACGAAGAAGCAGAATTGTGGGACCCGGAATGCCTCAGGCTTTTACACGAGTATTTTTACGGCGTTCGCATCTTTCCTGGTCAGGACCCGAGTCACGTGTACATTGGTTGGGTCACCAGTCAGTTCCATCTGCGAGAAAAGAACTTTGACCAGAGCCAAGATCGCTCGGTCACCATCCGCACCGTCGATGATCACGAAGACATCGTCGATAGGTAAAACACTCTTTTTATTTCCATTTCAGATCTTTCTTATTTGAAAAGATCATTTCATCAATGGTCTTAACGGTCATTTCAGTATGGACCGGCACAGTTGCTACATGCTACGTGCTGATCAGCTCCTAAGCGCCGTCACCGCGGGAGCCGAGTCAGGCGGCGGTACTAAAGGCGCTTCGCAAGGCATGTTTGTGGGTTGTTTCATCGATACGGCCACAGGCGTGATGGTGTTTACGTGCGAAGGCAAGGAAGTGCCCACCAAATTCCAATTAGAGCCCGGAACCAAGTTATTTCCTGCCATTTTCGTCGAAGCTACTTCCAAAGAAGTCCTCCAGTTTGAATTGGGCCGCACGCCTACTTCGCTACCACTATCAGCAGCTATTTTGCAGAACTCGGCACGACATGTTATCCCGCAATTCCCTCCGCGTCTCAAAGTACAGTGCTTGCAACCGCACACGTGGTCGCGAGTACCAAACGCGTCCTTGCGCGTGCACGCACTCAAACTGTCCGACGTACGCGGGTGGTCGTTGCTCTGCGAAGAGCCGGTTTCTATGCTGGCTTTGCATATCCCCGAAGAGAATCGTTGCGTAGATATCTTGGAGCTTATTGAGCAGGAAAAACTTCTGTTTTTCCATTCCCATAGCTTACAGCTGTACTCTGCGCTGTGCTTCCAGTCCAATTACCGTGTAGCGCACACACTCTGCTCCCACGTGGATCAGAAACAATTACTCTATGCCATCCAATCCGAATTCATGTCCGGGCCATTACGAGCTGGATTCTCCGACTTGCTCATTGCGTTACATTTAGAAGCGCATGCAAGCACTATGTAAGTTATTTGTCTTCATTACTTTTCGCTTATTTTATAACAATAATAATTGTTATTATTATCCCATAATAATAATAATAAATACTTTCGTGCTTATAGGGAACAAACAACAAACGAATTTATTGTGCCTTTGAGCCCCGAATTGAGAGAAATGTACGCCGAGCCGTCCGCTGCTCATTCGCTGAGCTGTTTGACTGTGGAGTCGATTAGACCCCAGATGTTCATGAGTGAGATTCAGTAAGGATTTACGGAAAACAAGTCTATATAAGTTGTATTTACAGTTTCTGTTTGTTCTTTGACTTAGGGAACAAGTGGAACATATCAAAGAATTATACAGCCCCCAATTTCCATTGACTGAGGTCAAGGAATTTGCCATGGGTGCATTGGAACGGGCCGTCCTTCTTAACCAAGTACATAATCGCGATCCTATTGGCGGTTCGAATCAAAACCTTTTCGTGTAAGTTGAACTTTCTTTTCTTTTTAATTCCTTCGTCATTTTTAAGGGGCACGGCACTGTAATTCTTTTCTGTTCAAAAATAGGCCTCTCTTGAAATTATTGGATAAGTTATTATTGGTAGGCGTGATGGAAGACGCCGATGTAGAGCGTCTTTTGGTACTCATAGACCCCGAAACATGGGACCCAACCTTTGATAAAAGTAAGGCCTTACATTTGGAATTTCTAGATTTCCCCCCGTATTTTTGTAGATAATTTGTAATTTTTATATTGATTTATTATATTTTTTTGTAGTATCTTTGTTTATTTGTAGTACTTTATATTTATTTTCTATTAAGTTTTGTACTTGTTTTTTATTTGTTCTATAATATTCTGGTATTTTATCTTGAAACATTTTATTTTATTTTGTAATATTTTTTTTTTTTATTTGTATTCTTGCGTTTTTCTACTTTGGTTACGTTTCATGGGGTTTGTTTCGAGCTAAAAATGAAAAGATATAAGGGTGTCTATGTTAAAAAGTTCTAAGAAACGATCTTTTGTCCTAACAGGCGGAAAGGACGAACATCGTAAAGGTTTATTGCAAATGCCGCTGGCCGAAGGAGTCAAGTTACAAATGTGCTACGTGTTGCACCATTTATGGGACGTCCAACTCCGACATCGTGTGGAAGCCATCATCGGCTTTAGCCACGACTACGTGTCGCAGCTGCAAACGGACCAGCTTCGCCGTTACAATGAAATCAAGCAATCTGACTTGCCATCCGCCATAGCTGCGAAAAAGACCCGCGAATTCCGCTGTCCCCCACGCGAGCAAATGAACGCCATTCTGGGTTTCAAGCATATGGAAGAGGACGACGAAAACTGTCCCAGTAATGAAGAAATCCGCTCCCAGCTTACGAATTTCCATGAAGAACTCATGGCCCAAGTGCGGATTTCATCCGGGGAAGAAGAACCAACTGATGAAGAGAAACTAAAAGCAACCCAAGCCGCCGCCGAAGGCAAACCGGGGTTGATGGGACGTATGAGGAACGTAATAACATTGGTAAAGCAGAAAGCAACCGAGGAAGGTTGTACGGTTGCAGAAGCGAAAGACAAAACTCCAGAAAGTAAACACAACTTCAGTGAAACTGTTTTACATATTTCTAAAAAAAAATCAATTTAATTTCTTTAATTCCGTAGGTATATTCCGGCAAGTCCTGATTAAAACTATTGTACGTTGGGCGGAGGAAACCTACCTCGAAGATTACAATCTAGTCCGGGAGATGTTTCGTCTGCTGTTGAGGCAATACGACGGTATAGGAGAAGTTATGCGCGCACTGGAAAAAGCGTACGTTATTAACGCAAAGACCCGCGAAGATGTACAAATCTTATGGGTGGGACTCTCCCGCATTCGAGGACTTTTGCCAGTGCAAATGTCCCAAGAAGAGGAAGAATTGATGCGAGAACTACTCTGGAAAATGGTGAACAACCATACCTTCTTCCAGCACCCCGACTTGATTCGCAACTTGCGTATCCACGAGAACGTCATGGCGATCATGATGAATACACTGGGTCGCAGAGCGCAGGCGCAATCCGACGCGGCCACGCAAGCCGCTGCTGCGCTCACCCATGCGCATGGCGAAGCGGTAAAGGAAAAAGAAAAAGATACGAGCCATGGTATGGTCGTAGCTTGCTGCCGGTTTCTGTGCTATTTCTGTCGCACGTCACGCAAAAACCAAAAAGCTATGTTCGAACATTTGGCGTTCTTATTGGAGAATTCTAATATTCTCTTGTCCCGGCCGTCTTTGCGAGGCTCCACACCTCTGGATGTGGGCTACTCTTCACTAATGGATAATACCGAGCTCGCTCTTGCTCTAAGGTATACCTTCCTTCCGAAATTCAGGGAGTTCATGGTTCTTCCGAAATTAAAAGCTTGTTGTGGTTTTGTATAGGGAGCATTACTTGGAGAAGATTGCTGTATACCTTTCCCGATGTGGTCTGCAGTCCAACGGCGAGTTGGTCGAGCGTGGGTACCCGGATTTGGGCTGGGATCCGGTCGAAGGCGAACGTTACTTGGACTTTTTGCGCTTCTGTGTTTGGGTGAATGGTGAAAGCGTGGAAGAAAACGCCAATTTAGTTATCAGACTGCTTATTCGTCGCCCTGAATGCTTAGGACCCGCTTTGCGAGGTGAAGGTGAAGGTTTACTACGGGCTATCACAGATGCCAACAAGGTGGGTTAGTTTCTCTTTCTTGGTATCCCTTTTTCACCACCTTAAAGTTTTATATGAGTATTATGCAATATTTTTTGGGGATTTGGGGGTTTTTAGATGTCTGAAAGAATTGCAGCTCAAAGAAATGCACAAGCAGAAGCAGAAGGTACTAATCCAAACATGGTTTTGGATCATCCTTTACCGCAAGGCGACGATGATGAAGATTACATCGACATCGGGGCAGCTATTCTCAGCTTTTATTGCACTCTAGTGGATTTGCTAGGTCGGTGTGCACCAGAAGCCCCCGTTATCGCTCAAGTAAAGCTTTCCTGACTTTTGACTTAAGGCTCCCGTATAGCTTAGCTTGTTACACCCACGCTACCGCAAGGTGGCGGGCAATGCTTTGCATTTATAGTATGTGAACGGGCATAGCTTCTGCGCATAGAAAGTTGTCCTACCACAGAAAGTTAGCTACACGGGAACCTTAATTACTTTCAACGGCAGAAGATTAACACGGTACTGGCATATCTTTTAGGGCAAGAATGAATCCCTTCGAGCTAGGGCCATTTTACGTTCTTTGGTACCGCTAGAGGACTTGGCGGGTGTTTTGAGCTTGCGCTTTACTCTCCCGTCTGCTTTACCAGAAGACGGGACACCGCGGTCAGATATGCCCCCTGGCTTGATTCCGGCTCATAAGCAAAGTGTAGTACTGTTTTTGGAGCGCGTTTACGGTATCGAAGACCGTGAGCTTTTCTTCCAGCTCTTGGAAGAAGCCTTTTTACCTGATTTGCGCGCTGCTACCATCCTTGATAAGGTGGACGGCGGCGAATCCGATATGGGCTTAGCTCTTCATCGTTACATCGGCAATTCCATTTTGCCTTTGCTCATCAGCCATGCTCGGTTCTACGCCGAGGCCGAGCAACAAGCTTCCTTGCTGGATACGACCTTGCACACGGTTTATCGTTTATCCAAAAACAAAATGCTCACCAAAGGACAGCGTGAAGCTGTCTCGGATTTCCTGGTCGCTCTCACCAGGGAATTGCACCCTGCTATGCTGCTCAAATTGCTGCGCAAACTCACCGTGGACGTCTCGCGTTTGTCCGAGTACACCACCGTGGCCCTACGCGTAAGTCCAAACAACTTACAAATAACGTACAAACGACTATTTCAAGTTTCTTAATAGACAAGTTAATTTTTCATCTTTTATATTTCTAATACCTTCGTAGTTGTTGACGTTGCATTACGAGCGTTGCGGAAAGTATTACGGTTCCCTGGGCGGTCAAGGAACTTACGGCTCAGCCTCCGAAGAAGAAAAGCGACTTACCATGCTCCTTTTTTCGAACATTTTCGATTCCTTAGCGCGGATGGAATACGACCCCGAACTCTTTGGCAAAGCTTTGCCTTGCCTTACAGCTATCGGGTGCGCCTTACCTCCAGATTACGCACTGTCAATACACGGCGATGACGAATGGACACGCCCACCACCTCCGGGTGAATTGGACGGGCCTTACGAACCGCAGCCGATCGTTACTGCCAGGTATTTCACCTTTTTCCATCGTGATTGACTTTTTCCTTGATTTCTTGCTAATTTGTTGGAAATTGTATCATCATTCCCAGGGTGAATTTAAGCACGGATTTGAACAGTCTGGTACAAAAGTTCTCGGAACATTATCATGACGCGTGGGGTGCGCGTAAATTCGAAAATGGTTGGCAGTACGGCGATTCTTGGAACGACGAGCAGCGTACGCACCCGAGACTCAAGCCTTACTCTATGCTTTCTGAATACGTAAGTTCCTTACATCCTTTTTCTAGAAACTCGGTTTCAAATCTGGGTACCCGAGAAGACTACTTTGAGGTCATTTGTATTGGTATTCGATGACATTTTATAGGAAAGAGAACGTTATCGCGAGCCTATTCGGGATTCCTTGAAAGCATTGCTAGCTTTGGGTTGGAACGTGGAATACGCCGATTACGAAGCGGCTCATGATCCTACGCGAGCTGGCGGAGCTGGTGCTCAACGGCGTCAATCGCGTTCCAGCCAAGGTATGGCTGGCGATGCCAACAGTCCGTACTCGTACAATCCGCGACCGGTGGATATGGCGAACTTGACTCTCAGTCGCGAAATGCAGACGATGGCCGAGCGACTTTCCGAAAATGCGCATGATATTTGGGCCAGGAAAAAGAAGGAAGAATTGTCGGCGTGTGGTAAGTCCTTTTTTATTATTTTTAGTCCAAAAATCTATGTAAGAACGCGTTTTTTCGTTAATTAGGTGGTGGCCTCCATCCTCAGATGGTTCCCTACGACTTGCTGACCGATAAGGAAAAGCGTAAGGATCGCGAACGATCTCAAGAATTACTCAAATATCTGCAATACATGGGTTACAAGCTGTACAGGTAACCGTTTTGGGGTGCCAAGTGCCGGGTGTATTGCCCTTTCCCGTTTTCTTCGAGAATTTTGTAACTCTGGATTTTTCACTTCATCTTTCCCATAATTTTGTTCATTCTTTTTAAGAAACACTGGAATTTTTTGTAAAGAGAGCCTAATTGAATTTTGGATTCTTTTTCACGCTACTCCGTTCCTTGCCTCCCTTTTCCTGGACTGTTTTGCACACTTGATTTTCCGTGTGGCTGCGTGTGGGATGAGTGCGTCAAAGACTTGTTCCAAGCGAATCCTATAATATCCAAACCATGTCTCGTTTACAGGCTTAGTAAACAGCAGCAGCAGCAATCTGCCTTAACCACTGACGGAGTAGTTGGTGGGGATTCAACCGTGGGTGGAGCAGCTTCCTTTGAAAGACGATTTGCCTATTCCCTACTGGAGAAACTGCTGGCGTACTTGGATGTAGCTGCCCTAAACATGAAGCACTTGAAACCTTCCAGCAACTACTCCCGCCGTTCATCCTTCCAAACGTCCACACGCGATGTCAAGTTCTTCTCCAAAGTTGTCCTTCCACTCATGGAAAAGTACTTCAGCACACATCGCAATTACTTGATAGCTGTCGCTACTGCCACCAACAGCATAGGAGCTGCCTCGCTTAAAGAAAAGGAAATGGTCGCCAGGTATACGTTTGAATATAACTTCTTACAATAAAAATTAAAGTAAATAAATTTTAATACATGAATTAAATTAATTAAATGTAATTCATAAAAAATAAATAAAAATTTATTATTTCTTGAAAAATTAAGTAATTAGGATAATAAAAAAAGATCAGTACATTAAAAGATAAACTAATTAAATTAATTCCTTAAAAACGAAGTAATTAAAATAAAATTCATTATTTCTTGGGCGGGGCTAGCTTGTTCTGTAAATTGGCATATTTGCTGCGGTCCAAGTTTGGGTCTTTTGGGTACGACATGCGGATTGCTGTACGGTGCTTGCAAGTACTTGTACGTGCCATCGATGCAAAGTAACTTTAGTTTTTAAAACACAAGTTATTGCGTTTTTTATCAACTGTTTCTGATCATAGGTCTTTGGTGAAAAATTGCCCTGAGTTTGTGCGTACTTCCATGCTGACTTTCTTCAATAACTGTGCCGAAGACTTGGGTCAGAGCTTGTCGAATCTACATGACGTAAATATAATTTACAAAAATATGTGTAAAAATTCAGCGTATTTCTTTCCGCAGATGCGGTACAACCTCATACGTGGTACACACATGAAAACGTCGTCGTCTCTTAACTACATCCAAATGGTAACGCTACCTGTGCTCACTGCCCTATTCGATCACTTGGCTTGCTATGAATTCGGCGCCGATCTCCTACGTAAGTTAATTCTGTATCCTTGATTAACTATGCTCTCAAGATTTTTTTTTACAAATTTAATTTTAGTGGATGATATCCAAGTGGCTTGCTACAAAATTCTCAACAACCTATTCACCCTTGGCACGGATTCGTCCATTTACAAAGACAGGTAAATAGCTTCTTCGAACCACGTGTAACAGAATTGAAACGTTATTTTTCTTTTTCATTGCATTTTGTTTTTATAGGAAATTTATTAAGACAGAAATGGATCGCCATCGCCCAGCTGTGGGATCTTGCTTGGGCGCTTTCGCGTCGACGTTTCCCGTTGCGTTTTTAGAACCGCAATTGAACAAACACAATCCCGTTTCCATCCACGGTCGTCTTCAGGATCATTCGTTGGAAGCTCAGGACGTAATGTCTCGCTTGGAGTCCTCTATGCCAACTCTGGAGCATATTTTGGCGCAAGTTGAGGCCTTCGTAGCTGCCGAGAAGCAATACGCTGAAGCTCCGCATATTATCGATATCTTACTACCCATGCTGTGTGCTTATTTGCCTTTCTGGTGGTCCCAAGGTCCAGATAACGTTAATCCTTCCGGAGACAGCCATGTGACGCTCGTAACGGCTGAGCATATGAATCAGTTGTTACGCAATGTGTTGAACCTCATCAAGGCCAATATCGGCTCTGAAACCGCGCCCTGGATGACTCGCATTGCTGGTTACACCCAGCAGATCATTCTGAATCCCACCGAAGAACTTCTTCGAGACCCTTACTTGCCGCTAGCCCAGCGTGTGCGCAAACGTACCGAGCAAATGTTCCACAAGGAAGACGCGTTGCGAGGCTTCTTAAAATCGACGACAGAAGATACCTCCGGAGTAGAAAGTCAGTTACAAGCTGATTGGTACTTGCTAGTCCGGGATATATACGCGTTTTACCCGCTGCTCATTAAGTACGTTGACTTGCAACGTAATCACTGGCTGCGTCACCATGTACCCGAGGCGGAAGAACTGTACGCCCATGTAGCAGAAATCTTCAACATGTGGTCCAATTCTCATTACTTTGGCCGAGAGGAGCAGAACTTCATTTCCGCCAACGAAATTGATAACATGACACTCATAATGCCCACGTCTGCCACAAGGAAAACTTCTGCTGTACCAGATCAAACGCAACCCACTTCTGGAAAAGCAGTACGTATTACTGTCATGTCTGCGTGTTTGAAAAACTAAATAGTCTGTTTCTTTTTTTCTAGAAAAAGAAGAAATCGCGTGACAGGAAGCGAGACAAGGACAAAGAGATTGCGGCTTCGCTGATGGTAGCGTGTCTGAAACGTTTATTGCCGGTTGGGTTGAACCTATTCGCTGGTCGTGAACAAGAGTTGGTGCAACATTGCAAGGATCGTTATCTCAAAGTAATTTGAATTTTGTACATTATTATACATTATTGCATTTCATGTTGATAAGGAAGAATGGGAATGATGATTATAATTCCTTTTCTGTGTTTTTAGAAAGTGCCAGAATATGAAATTGTAGATTTTGCCAAAACACAGCTGACCTTGCCGGATAAGATTGACCCGTCTGATGCCATGTCCTGGCAGCATCATTTGTATTCAAAGTTGGGATCGCAAAGGGTATTACCAACTACCCCCATAGCAGGACAAGGTAACACAAGTAACCCTGGTAAAACTGGCCCTGGAGGTTCACCCGCATCTGGATTGGATGACCTGGTGGAACGCATTGTGGCCATGGCCAAAGTACTCTTCGGCTTACACATGGTAACGAATTGAGACTTAATTTTTATTACTTTCTGTTACTTTTCCTTCTCGTTTTGCGCTTTTTCTTTCAAAAATTGTCTTATACTGGCTTGCATTGCGTACTTGTGAATATTTACTTCCATGGCACCTTCTAGATTAAGTATCGCCTGACATTTTAGAATCGATATATTATGAAAGTTTCGATATCAATCACGCTTGCTTTTTATGCTGAAAGGCCGCTATGTTTCTCTTTGGTTAAAGGTGCTTATTAAGTTATTAAGCATGCTTCTTATTAGCGAATCCGGTGTCTTTGTCTTTGCTTTATGGCTTTTGTATTATCGGGGGTATCAGATTGACCATCCTGCACAAACGGCCAAAGGCTTGTATCGCTCGGTCGTATCGACGCAGCGAAAACGCGCAGTCATCGCCTGTTTCCGACAAACTTCGATACACGCTCTTCCAAGGTATGATATGAATCCATAAGCACCCATGTAAATTTGCGCCAAGTGTGATGGACATTTTTGCATTTGTTTGTACTTTGAATGCATGCTACTTAGTCCATAAATCCGCACATTTTGAACTCATTTTTTAGTACATACTTCAAATGTTTGACATAGAGAAGGCAAATTGATTACGCTTGCTAACAGGATTTCCTTCTCCTGACCTTTTTGCGTCCCTTAACGTTCGGTACGGCGCTACATAAAAACGACATGTAGCAACGTCCTCATTGTGTCGCCAAGCGTCGAGGTTTACATGGCTGGCGGAAACTAATCTCCATCACTCGCAAACGTGCCATCGTAGCCTGTCTGCGTTGTCCTCCCCTTTATAGTATGCCTAGGTATAACATTTTAACCACCTCTAAAACTAACTAACACGGAAATGCATGCGAGGGAGACCTTTGCAAGCGAAAACTGGATTTTCGTAAAGTCTAGCGGGTAGTTTTAATCTCTTTGGGGGGGTTATTTAATCTTAGGCATCGGGCGATCAACATTTTCTTGAAAACATACCACGAACTTTGGCTTGACGACGAAAATGTCGGCCAAGAAACCATGATTGAAGACCTGACGACTTCTTTCGAAGAAGCCGAGAAGAAAAAGAAGGAAGCAGCTGCTGAAGAAAACCGTCCTGATCCTCTTACGCAGTTGGTAACGACGTTCAACCGAGGAGCTACGACAGAACGTAGTGGCGCTTTGCAAGATGACGGCTTGTACATGGCCTACGCCCATATCATGGCCATATCTTGCGGAGAAGAGGAAGAAGAAGAAGAAGGGGAGGAAGGTGGCGAGGGTGAAGAAGGAGGGGCTTCAATTCATGTAATTTTCTCCAATATTTTTCCTATATTTCTTCAATATTTCTGTAAAAGTTCTCCAATATTTCTGCAATATGTCTGCGATTAATTTTTTTTACTGATGTCAAAATTAACGAAACTTTGTGTTTACGTGTCGTTTTATAGGAACAAGAAATGGAAAAGCAAAAGTTGCTCTTTGCCCAATCCCGCTTAGCGTCGCGAGGCGTCTACGAAATGGTGCTGCAGTTTATCTCAGCCTGCAAAGGAGTGCCCTCAGACATGGTTATGAACACACTCGAACTTGGCATTTCTATCCTACGTGGAGGCAACTTGGAAATCCAGATGGTAAACAGAAATATAATGACTTCAACTGGGATTGTTTATTATATGTATATGATTTTTTTGGTTCTCTTAGTCTATGTTAAACCACCTGAAAGAGAAGAAAGATGTAGGCTTCTTTACGTCCATTGCTGGCTTGCTGAATTCCTGTTCCGTCTTGGATTTGGATGCATTTGAGCGCAATACGAAGGCCGAAGGCTTAGGAGTCGGCGCCGAAGGAGCAGCCGGAGAGAAAAACATGCACGATGCGGAATTCACCTGTGCGTTGTTCCGCTTTATTCAGCTCACTTGCGAAGGCCATAACTTGGAATGGCAGAATTATTTACGTACCCAAGCCGGCAATACCACTACCGTCAATGTGGTCATTTGCACTGTGGATTACTTGCTGCGTCTGCAAGAATCCATTATGGATTTCTACTGGCATTACTCCAGTAAAGAGATAATTGACCCAGCGGGCAAAGCCAACTTCCTCAAAGCTATCGGCGTCGCTAGTCAAGTATTTAACACGTTGACTGAAGTCATCCAAGGTCCCTGTACGCAGAATCAGCAAGCTTTAGCTCACTCGCGTTTATGGGACGCGGTGGGCGGATTCTTGTTTCTTTTCGCTAACATGCAAGCCAAATTATCCAAGCACTCCTCGCAAGTCGAGCTACTCAAAGAGCTGCTCAACTTGCAAAAGGATATGGTTGTCATGATGCTTTCCATGCTTGAAGGTAATTTTTTTTTAAATCCAAGTAGAAACGGGACCATAATCCCACACGTTTATAGGCAACGTGGTGAACGGTACTATCGGTAAACAGATGGTTGACACGTTGGTCGAGTCTGCCTCGAACGTCGAGTTAATCTTAAAATACTTTGACATGTTCTTGAAGCTCAAGGACTTGACGAGTTCGCCTGCCTTCCAAGTACGTTATATAATTTTTCTCATGTTTCTGATGAATTTTTCAAATTTAAGGTTTGAGGAATTGATGATTTGAAGAATTTGTCAATTTTGTTTTATGTTAAATTAGGAGGAGCCGTTGAAAGATGGTTGGATTACGCCAAAGGAGTTCAAAGATAAAATGGAAGCTCAGAAGAGCTACACGCCGGAAGAGATTGATTTCATGTTAGCTTGTTGTGATACGAATCATGAAGGCAAAATTGACTACCTTGAATTCACGGAGCGATTTCACAATCCAGCCAAGGAAATCGGCTTTAATTTGGCCGTTCTGCTAACCAATTTGTCAGAACATATGCCCAGCGATCCACGCTTGGCGCGGTTCTTAGAAACAGCTGGCTCAGTACTGAATTACTTCGAGCCTTTCTTAGGGCGTATTGAGATCATGGGTGGCGCGAAACGCATTGAACGAGTTTACTTTGAGATCAAGGAATCAGATATCGAACAGTGGAACGCTCCTCAGATCAAGGAGTCTAAACGTGCGTTCTTTTACTCCATCGCTGAAGACGGGGACAAGGAAAAGCTCGAAGCCTTTGTTAATTTCTGTGAAGATGCCATTTTTGAAATGCAGCACGCATCCGCGCTTATGGCCAGCGAGAATGAAGGCGGAGCTTCCAGTGCTAGACAAGCCAAGTACAGCTACGTCAGTGCCGAAGAGGAAGAACAGTGCGTACTTTGAATTTTTTTTTTTATTTATTTAGGCTTAAAACGCTTTTCTTTGCTGTTCTTAGGGGTGCCCTCGAGCCTTTGAAGCAGAAAGCCAGTGCTATTAAAGATATAATCCTGAAAGCCTTCGCCTTACTAGCTCCGTCCAACATCCGAAGACAGTGGCGACTCTTGCAGCAAAAATCCATCTTTGAATTGATTGTCGGTCTTTTCAAGCTCATGTGGAAAGCCTTTTATTACGGTGCTTATGGTACCGCTATTGTGATCAAGTAAATGTCGCAACATTTTTCCCAATTGTGAATTTTTACTTTATATTGTGTACTTGCCGCAGGCATTTCTTGAAAATTTTGTTAAACCTCATGCGAGGACCTCAACCTGAGAAAGTGGAAGAAAAACCTGCGGAAGAAGCGTCCATGATGATGATGGTGCGACCCGCTTTAGCTCCGCCTCCACCGCCCGAGCCAATGGATATCCCCATTGTGCAAGCAGCAATAGGAAGCGGAACTGCTGAAGGAGGCGAAACTATTTCGTCGATTGAAGGAGAAGCTACAGCCAAACCAGCTGAAGAAACACGCAGCGATACGACCCCACCGACCTCGAAACCTACTACACCTGACGGCAAGGAAGCATTAAGTGCTCCGATGGCTTTAGATTTCTTCGGGTACGTTTTTCGCCATCATTGCCAGCCTTTTTGATTCGCTTTACATGGAGGAAGGTATGCTTTTTAGGGTGGATCAAACTGTTGCAGCGGCTGATTTGGCTGCCAAAAAAGAACTCGAAGCTGCACAAGCAGCAGCTATGGCTGCAGTAGAAGCTATGCGGCCTGGTGTGGGTCAGGCAGCAACGGGTACAGAACGCGATCTTCCGCCTGTGTCTCAGGTTAACGTTGGGGAATACGCCAAACGAATCGTGTCATTCTTGGCCCGTAACTTTTACAATCTCAAATACGTGGCCTTGGTTCTGGCTTTCTGCATTAACTTTATGCTGCTGTTCTACAAGGTAAAGAAAAATTACTTACGTTTATCATGTAGAGTATTACAGCACTTTCTCTTAACTGTTAATAAGGGTTTGTTGACTTTTCGATTAAAACTTGGGTTCGAAACAGTGCTTCCACTTATTGGACTAAAAAACTGTCGACTGTGTTGCCAACTTAGATCATATATAATCTAAAGTTAACTTATATGATCTAAAGTTACCTTATGAAAGTTAACTTAAATCATGTATACTATAATCATAACATATATGCTCTAATTTGTTGCCAAAACCTCTAAAAAGCCTCTAAACTTTGGTTACAATGCAAAAACCCTAAGAAGTTACTACTTCGTTCGAAAGATAGCGTTAAAGTAATACTGACTAGATGGCGTTCGAAACAAGTGTGGAGCAGAATTTTTTGGAGAATCGCGTTATTGCACCCAAAACGCAAAGATTTCATAAAAAAATCTATTTTTCACTAAAAATTTCAATCACTTCACTCCTAATTTTAAATTTAAATATGAATTTCCGAATCTTCGATCTAGTGGAAACCCTCGAGAAGTGAAAGCACTGTAGTTAATCGATTTTTTCTTGCAGGTATCGAAATTTGGCGAGGAGGAGGGAGAAGATGTTGGTGAAGACAGTGATTCAGCAACCACAGCAAGTTCAGGCAGTATTTTGTTGGATGAGTCTGCGGATACTTCAACATTAGAGACGTTACTAGGCGATGTAGTTGACAAGTTAGAGGAAGTGGCAGGTCAGGTGATTGATGCGGTGAACGACACTTTAGCTGACGCCGTTGGCGGCAGAGATGAAGACGGAGAAGCTGGAGCTGAAGGCGGAGACGGTGATGATGATGATGATGAAGCACCGGAATACATCCATGTGGATGAGCGTTTCTTCTACTTGGAGCACGTCGTTCGAAGCTTTGCCATCCTGCATTCGCTCGTTTCCTTGGCCATGCTTATCGCGTATTACCATCTCAAAGTGCCGTTAGCCATCTTCAAACGTGAAAAAGAAATCGCGCGTCGTCTCGAATTTGATGGACTCTATATCGCCGAACAGCCCGAAGATGACGATATCAAATCACACTGGGATAAACTCGTAGTTTCTGCCAAGTAAACGTCTTTTAAAGTATTTTCTTAGAGCGAAAATAAGTTGTTTTTAATTATTTTAAGATCATTTCCCGTCAATTACTGGGACAAGTTCGTGAAGAAGAAGGTGCGGGCCAAGTACAGCGAGGCCTACGACTTTGACGCCATTAGTAACTTACTGGGCATGGAAAGTATGTCATTGGTTGCTCAGAAGGACGAAAAAACCGGCATTTGGCACACTATTTGTAATATTGATTGGCGTTATCAAGTTTGGAAAGCTGGTGTCACTTTTACAGATAATGTAAGCAAAACAGGTCTTCTAATTCAAAGCTTCTTAATCAAATGCAATATGATAAACGTGTCGTTTTAGTCGTTTTTGTACTCGCTGTGGTACTTGATCTTCTCTATTCTGGGCAACTGGAACTACTTCTTCTTTGCGGCCCATTTACTAGATGTAGCTGTCGGTTTCAAGACCCTGCGCACCATTTTGCAATCCGTAACGCACAACGGCAAGCAATTGGTCTTGACCTTCATGCTTCTCACAATTATCGTGTACATTTATACCGTTATCGCCTTCAATTTCTTCCGTAAATTCTACGTCCAAGAAGAAGACGACAATATCGAACGCAAGTGCCACGACATGTTATCTTGCTTCACGTTCCATGTCTATAAAGTAAGTCGCCTAAGTTTACCATGTCAATTCGAGTTTGACATTACCAATTTCGTTTCGTTTCGTCTCTATAGGGCGTGCGAGCCGGAGGCGGTATTGGTGATGAAATCGAGCCGCCAGATGGCGACGATTATGAAGTGTACCGTATCATGTTTGATATCACTTTTTTCTTCTTCGTCATTGTCATCTTGCTGGCTATCATTCAGGGTCTGATCATTGACGCCTTTGGTGAGCTTCGTGATCAACTCGAGTCCGTCAAGGAGGACATGGAGTCCAATTGCTTCATCTGCGGAATTGGCAAAGATTACTTCGACAAAGTGCCACATGGCTTTGATACCCACGTCCAGAAAGAGCATAACCTGGCGAATTACCTGTTCTTTATCCTCATGTTGATTAACAAGGACGAGACGGAGTACACTGGTCAGGAGACGTACGTGTGGAACATGTACCAACAGAGGTGCTGGGATTTCTTCCCTGTTGGTGATTGCTTCAGGAAGCAGTTGGATGAAATCGGAGGTGGAGCTGGCTAAAGGAAATGAATAATTTAAGAAATCGAGCTCCAATGAAGAGAAATGATGGCGCTAGCTACAAACCACGCCCCCGTTTCGTATGAATGTTCTTACGTTTAGCTTTTTTTTGCCCCCGCATGAAATGGTGTTTGTTTTCTCAATGAAACATGCGTGCATTGTTTACAAGCAATCATCCTTCCCTTTGCCGATACGATTGACAATTCGGTGCAGAGCAATACCAAAGTGTGCTGTGTAACCTGTAAAGCCAATTAAAAGATACTTGGTAGGTTTAAGTTTCCATTGTTTCCATCAATCTATCCACGAAACTAATTCGATACTTCATAACCTTCAAAATGTCATACGCAAATTCAGAACTGCTTCCCATAAATCGGTTTCTTACGCAAGGCTTACGCAAAACAATAACAAACATCAATGCCATCTATGATTCTTTCCCATCAATAAACCAAGGTATACGGGAGCCTTAAACCTCTGATACATTACGGCTGTAGTAAAAACATAACACATTTAATTCCAAAAATCAAATTATATTTATTACGCATCGCAAAATAGAAAACAAAATATCCTCTGCATAGTAATCTGGGGTAAACGAAAATTTGACCTTGTTTTGTCACCTTTTAGGAAACACAGAGTAAATTGAATCTCTATAGATCCATTCCAATTACATCATCGACTCATATCGATATCACATACATGGCATGAGTTTCCTTCTCCAACGATCTCCAAATCTGCCCAACGCACCTTTAGTTGTAGAAAAACATTAACTTGATACTCAAACTCAATATGTAATCATGACAAACCTTCTTTTCTAAATAATTATAAGGTGTTTCCACGTACTGCTTTTCAACAGTAGAATTATCTTCGGCTTCTTGTTCCCGGTAACCATTCTACAGAAACGACATTTACCATGTACACAACCTTAAAAGAAGAATAGGATACTTTTACACTTAGGTGTAAATCTAGCAGTAGGGATCATCCACCATTTCTGCATCTTCTGAAATGTGCCGTTGGCGAAAAGGAATTTGCGAAGTTACTAGCCAACACAAATCCAATCGTGGCCACCTAACTGGAGTTTCCTCCCACGTTACAGCCAACGCCCGAATATCCTTAAAACTACATTCGTGAGCGCGACTTCGCTCCTCACAGGTTTCCAAACTGGCTGTACACTCTTACGAAACGTGTTCTTCGTGTTTCCGACTCGCCAACGCTGTACGCTGAGGCGTAGATAGAAGACTGTGAGGCAAGCCTGCTAAAGGAATTGAATTCCTTCGCTTTGTTGTCTTCTTCGGAAAACTACTGGATTGCCAATTTACCATCTGCGACCGCGCACGGACGGGAACATTTTCGGAGCATTTTCCATAAGGATCACGTTGAACCGCAATTGATAATTGTTCATGGTTACGCTTAACTAGAAGCGGAGCGGTAGTTACTACTAAAGTTGGAAACTGCTCTGGGCTCACACTCGCGACAACTGAATTGATGTCCGGGCATACAAGCACTTCCGACCTGAGTTCCGAATCTATAGATTCCTAGAGCATTGCCTTGTCGTTGCTTACCGGAAACATTTTTTTCGACCTATTATTAAGTGTACGACAATGATCCTGCCTTGGAGTTGAGGACGATTCTTCAACAAATCAGACCAGGATTTCAAGACCGATTCTAAGCAATCTTCTTCTGGTTGGCTACTTTTGACAAGTTCTTCAATGTTCTCACAAAGGTATTCTAAGCTTGTCGATGTCAATACTGGTTCTTTTACGACGAAAACCCGCGAAGTGGAAGAAGAATCTTTAAAGCGAACCGTTTTCGCCAAACTGGCCTCCTCTTCTTCTTCAGCAGCTAAAAGTCCATTTACTTCTTTGACGAGTTCTTGCGAGAAAATTGATACCGCAGCTTCAAGAGCTTGGTCGCAGTCAAAAGATGAATCAGCAGCTTCTGTTTCTTTGCGAGAATACTTTGCGGGCTCTTGGACTGTTATTTCCGCAGGGTTCGTTTCCGGATTTTTGATTTTCTTGGATTTTTTTAAGGTTACAGATTTGCCGGACTTAGCATGCTTCTTTTCAGTTGGACGCACACGATCAAGTCGTTCAGCGGGCAATTCTTAATTCTGAATTAGATTTATTGGATCAGCGAGAGCTTTTGGTGTCCTTTCCTCACGTCGTTTGGTCGCACAGCTACTCTTTTCTTCAGTCACTCTGCTTCGTTGTCTATCCTTAGAAGAATTAGCACTGGAAATTGATCCTGGATCCTGAGCAACCCTGCGAATGCCGTTGAAAATTCTATCAGCCGATTTCGACAAGTTAGTTTTCGAGCTTACAGAACGTGAATGACTTTCAATCTTAACACGCTAGCTGTCTCGACTTCTTTTCCCTTCCATAACCTTGAACTGGTCACTTGATTTGCGCTTGGTCTTGTGAAGCTTATCGGGAATCTTCCTTTGCTTTCCCTCTTTCCTTCTTGTTGTCCAATGTTTCAGTAATCAAATTTGCAAATCGGGTTTCTTCCACTTTTTCCACTCGCGCTCGGGCAAATCTTGCCTCCACCACTGGAGTTACTTTAGGAGGTCTCGGCTTTTTATTTTCTGACGTTAAATCCGAGGCCGAAAAGCTAGAGTGTGTATTGGTAACGCTGGCATTGTTTCTAATCGTTTCGTTTTGTTTCCTGCTTGAAAAGGGTTCCCTTCTTATAGGCACCTTAATGACCAAGCCAGATGGTGTCATGTTTCTTGGATAGGGCCGTGTGCGAGAAACAGAATGGAAAAGAAAACGATGATTAGAGGCCAGATTTGTAGTATTGACGCTTTTCGTAACCCGAGTGGTAAGCACAGCCAGCTTAATGCTTGAACCTTCAGCTTTGAATTTAGTTTTCGTAGATCATTAGCGAAACTGATACTAGTTGAGTATTGTCTTTCTGTTTCTCCATTGCTGGATCTCTTTGAGAATCATGAGCTTCAGGTACTGGCGGCTGTTCTCCTATTGCTAAGCTTTTGCTTTCACTTTCACTTCGCTTTCTCCTATAGCTTGGCTTTTGTCTCGAGAATGGTCGGAAAATCGGAAAAAAATCGGAAGCGATCGCCTATCTTGTTTCACAGCATGTAGCGAAGAAGTGTCTGTTCCCAACAATGCCGTCTTGACTTATCCACGCGCTTATGACACTGCGGAACAGGGAATCTCTTCTTTGCCACGAAATATTGGAACACAAAGAAGCCAAGTCTTTATCTTATTTGATAATTTGATGTATTGTCACGTTCTGCTCTCTTTCATGCTAACTCTCACTTTCCGTTACAACAATCAAATTTTACATTGAAGAAACGAACTGGCTTATGGTAAGGTCAAGCATGAACTGTTCTTACAGGCTGGGTGCAGGGGATTTCATTCTTTCTAATAATGAATTTTAGGATTCGTGGTTGAGAGGCTACCAAATTTAACTGTTGGGCAACAATCAATGTCACAGCATTTTACCACCACAGGGACCATACATGGGATATTAAATCTTAATTTACAAGTTCCGGGTTTATTCTCAAAAATTCTATATAGTAAGGGTATTCATAGGAAAATAGGAGACAATAGGAAAGGGAGCTCTTGAGAAAAAATCCCTTTCGGCTTCGTCCGGAACATAGCCGGCCCTGTTATTGCTCCGCGATAACATCTTCTGTGTTAGCTATATTTAGTAAGCACAATTTGTGTACTGGACGTAGCATTTCTCCGGAGTTTGTTTTGACCGTTGCTACACGAACTATTCCGTCTTTGCCAGGATGAGTCTCGGTTATTTTCCCCATGGGCCAATGTCCTCGAGGAGAATTTGTATCCGCTATGAGGACTATGTCGTCTTTTTTTAGGTTTTGTCTTGACTTGAGCCATTTACGGCGTTCGATAAGATTTGGCACGTATTCCTTGAGCCATCGCCTCCAAAAATGGTTAATTATGGCTTGCGAAACTCGCCATTTTCGTCTTGATAGTTTCTCATTCGGATCAACAATGTCAGGGGGGATGTTAGCATACGCCCCTCCGAGCAGAAAATGATTTGGAGTCAAAGGTTGTGGATCGTTAGGATCGACACTGACATGAGTTAATGGTCGGCCATTTAAGAGAGCTTCGACTTCGACTAAGACTGTTTGGAGGATTTCTTCGTTAGTGCTTTGGTTTCCAAGCACGGCCTTTAAAGCTCTTTTGGCAGATTTGATTAAACTTTCCCATGCACCTCCGAAATGAGGGGCAGACGGTGGGGAGAACTGCCAACTTATTCCTTTAGCAGTTAGAGCGTTAGCGATCTTTTCTTGGTTCCAAGCTTGGATACCGGCTTTCAATTCTTTCTCGCCACTTGTTAAATTAGTTCCGTTGTCAGAAAAACACTTGTTAGGGGTTTGTCTGCGACTTGTGAACCGTCGGAAGCACATTAAAAATGAGTCCGTGTCTAGCGATCGGGCGAGTTCTAAGTGGACTGCTCGTGTGGTGAGGCAAGTAAATATACAGCCCCATCTTTTCTCGGTACTTCGCTTGACGGTTACGTACATTGGGCCGAAGTAGTCAATGCCGGTAAATGTAAATGGTGGTTGATAGGGTGTCAGACGAGCAGCAGGAAGTGGTGCCATTAAGGGTGCTACTGGCTTTGCTGTGCGTTTTCTACAAATGAAGCACTGGTTATAAGTACCTTAGCCACCGTTGCTCGTCCCTTCAAAACCCAAAATTGGCTTCTAACTTCATGAAGTGTGCGTTCAACTGACGCGTGAAAGATTTTCTTGTGCGTGTCTTCAATTATTAATCTTGTTAGTCGATGATTGTTGTCTAAAAGGATAGGATGTTTGGCTGTAGGGTCTAACGTGCAATTCTCAAGCCTCCCACCGACACGCAGAACGCCACTTGCGTCAATAAATGGGGTTAACTTAGTTAATCTGGAGCTGTTTACTATGGGTTTATCTTGGGATAAGTCTTTGATTTCGTTACCGAAGCATTCGCTTTGCGTAATTTTGAGACATAAGTGAAAGGCGTTTTCAATTTCTTCTGAGAGAAGCGTTATGCTAGATGAAATCTTGACCTTCTTACAGGCGTCAACGAAACGTAGCACAGTGGCGACAACGCGTTTTGCTTTGAGTAGAGTTGGTGCTTTTTGAATGTACTCTGAAACGGGAAGTTTTTTAATTGATACAGTGCCGACCCAATTTTCTGAGATAATTTCTGGATCAGTTTCACACGGTGGATCTGGTTCTTCGGGCTTAAATGGTTGCAGTTTGAGATTAGGCTCCTTCAAAAATTTTGGACCGCTGAGCCATCGAGCTCCTAAGGTAATCTCGCTTGCATTTAAACCACGGCTACAGTCGTCCGCGGGATTGTCTTTTCCAGTAACATGATGCCACTGTATGGAGCAGGTTGTTTCCAAAATTTCTCCAATTCTGTTGCCGACGAAAACTTGGAAACGACAGGTGGTTGAGTATATCCACTTCAGAACCGCTTGGGAATCCGTCCAGAATACTACATGTTTAATGTTCATATTTAACTCTTTACAGCAAGCAAGGGCTAAGCGAAGTCCTAATACTGTGCCCTGTAATTCTAAACGGGGAATCGAGACAGGTTTCAGGGGGGATACCCTTGTTTTGGCCATTATGAACGCCACGCTTGGTGCCTGGTCTGGATACGTGTGACGGATATAGGCAACGGCGCCAAAGCCACGCTGTGAAGCATCCGTGAAAACATGCAGTTGAGAGTGTGTAGGGGGTGAAGGTGATCGGAAGCACCGAGGTATCTCTAATTTTGAAAGTGTAAAGAGCTCGCCAGCCCATTTTTGCCAGCGGTTGAGGATGTGAGGGAGGAGTGGTTCGTCCCAACCTATGCCCGCTCGCCAAATATCCTGGAGAAGGATTTTTGCGGTGAGCACGAAAGGGCTGAGAAATCCAAGGGGATCGTAGACGGTTGAAACTAAGCTCAGGATTTCTCTCTTGGTGGTTACTTCTTGAGGGGTTTTGAAATTGAAGTGGAAGGTGTCTAATTCACAATTCCACAAAATGCCAAGTGTTCTTTCGCTTGGAAGCTTGTCTAAATCTAAGTTGAGCACAGGATCATTTCTCTCAGGAACTGGAATTGCGTTCAAAACCTTGCGTGACGACGACATCCATTTTGTTAATCGAAAGCCCCCACGCTGCAATAAATGCATAAGTTCCAATGAGGTCTTGATTGTTTCTTGTTCGCTGTCCACCGAATCTAAATAGTTGTCGACATAAAAATTGGTTTTGATTTTCTTTGCGATTTCCGGAAATTCATCTTTGTTGTCCGTTGCGGTCTTGCACAAAGCATTTAGGCATATGGAAGGTGAGGATACCGCACCAAATACATGAACTTGCATTTCGTACGTTTCTGGTGTCACACCGCTTCCGGGTCTTCTCCATATAAAACGAAAGGCTGACCGGTCGTCTTCGGTAACCAGTACTTGATGGTACATTTTCTCGATGTCGGCCGAAATTGGGACCGGGTTTCTTCGGAAGCGTAAAAGAACGCCTAGTAAATTAGTAAGGAGGTCAGGGCCCTTCAGAAGGTTCTCGTTAAGGCTTGTGCCAGCATATTTCGCAGAGGCATCAAATACGACGCGGACCTTGTTGGGTTTATGAGGATTGTGTACAGCGTGGTGTGGAAGGTACCACGTTTTACCCTTTGGGCCTTCTAGATGGTTAATCGGTACTTTCCGTGCATGACCTAGTTGAATGTATTCGTCGATAACCTTTATGTATTTTTCAGCTAGTTCATGATCTTTCAATAGCTTTCGTTCTGTACAGAAGAAACGTTGAATGGCTAGTGCTTTGTTGTTCGGCATCTCCGGGTTTGACTTCTTCCACAGAAGGCCGCTTTGGTAGCGATTGCCCACGTTGAGAGTAGTGGCTCTTAACAAATAATTTGCTCTTTCGAGATCCTTTCTGGCAGGGATCTTTGTTTGGTCAATTCCTAACGCATCCGTCTTCCAGAAGTTACTAACCAGTTCATCCAGTGTCACGCTGTCGGATACGATGCTAATTAGATTTACTGAATGATTTTCTTCATGTGCTGGATGATATGGTATTTGCCCAATAGCACACCATCCAAATGGAGTCAGTACTGCCCATGGTCCATTGGTACCTGCAGGCGGTTTATGAGTTTTGAGTTGCTCGTGTGCTTGTGGGATGTCTGCTCCAATCAAAACCGTAACTTTGCTGGTGTTGATACTTTTCTTTTAAGTATTTCCATCTTTTCTTTTCTTGAGGCCAATTGATGCACCGATCGGTAAGGTTAATGCGGGGAACAGTCGAAACGTTCTTCATCTCCATTACTTCACCATTCGTGCAGCTGCCAATCTTAAAATCTACTGTTCTGCTCTTGAATAAGGGGTCTTTACCATGGAACGTTCCAAAGCGGGCCATTTTCGTAGGTCCTTTCAAACCGATCCTTTCGGACATATCTTCAGTGATAAGCGACACTTCGCTTCCGTTATCGAGGAGGGCAAAAGTTTCGATAGTTTTGCCACTCGCGATTATTTTAATTGGGATCACCGACAGTAAAGTTACTTGACCAGATGAGGCTCTAGTCATGGTTCCAATGTGGCCAGCAGAGGATCCTGTATTTTCACTATCATCGCTTGAAGTGGTAGGGTTTCGGTTGTCTCTTTCATAACGCGTAGGATCATGTAGCAAAGCATGATGTTTTCGCTTGCATTTCCCTATTCCACACACATCTTTATGACGACACTCCTTGGCCATATGACCAGCAATCAAGCAGTTGAAGCATTTTTTGTCTTTTTGTACAGCCGTTACTCTGTCTTTCAGTTGAAGACACTTAAATATAGGACAGTTGTATAAGCGGTGTTCTTCTTTGCATAGGGTGCATGGGTCAATCTTTCTTCCACTCTGAACGATCGAGGTCGTCAAGACAGTTGTAACGCGCTCTTTCCTATGGTTTAGTCTACTGCGATCCGAATGGGATTCCTCGATAGGCTTATGCTCAATTTCAGAAAAAGGCTGTACGGTAGCTTCTCCCATGATGAAATCATTTAACCAGGCAGCAAAATCGAGTAAGGTCGGAAGTCGTTGCAGCTTAATTGATTCTTGACCCCACATATGTTTAATTCTACGTGGAAGCTTGTCTCGAACGTTTCTCAGCAAGGATGGAGAGTACAGGTCCTGTTCGTATCTTGAGGCTTGAAGAGTAGCTATCGTTCCATTAAGGTCAGCGTAATATTTTCTTAGCGACTGCTGGATAAGTCATGATCCTTTACAGGTATAATTTTCAACAGGTCTTCGACGTATGCTTCAGAAACCGCCATTGGGTTTCCATACAATTTCTGTAGTTCACGCAGGGCGTGCATATACGTGACAGGGCTTTGCAAATACTGAGCGATGGTGTTCCTTACAGTGGGAGCCAACAACTCGCGGAGATACGTTATACGTTGTGCATCATCGCGTAATGCGTCGTGAACTCGACTCTTAAAATTGCCGATAAAAATGGGCCAGTCTTTCGGATTGCCAGTGAAAGATTGAAGTTTAATTTGTGCCAAATGTTTGACATTTTCTTGCGGTCTATTTTCGGCCGTAACCGTTGGTTTGTCTTCAAATAGCCATGCATCTGGAGTATTCTTGATTTCCCTTTCAGCAGGTGTAGTGGGAAGATTTATTGGTGTTCGCGTTAACCAATCTGGAACTCCGTTTTGCATTTTCAATCCGTGGTAGTCGATTGCGGGCTCAATTCGTCGAGTATTATGACAACTTCGAACTCGGGACCTAACAGGACTTCCGTCTTCTTCGGATTCTTCTTGTAAGATGTCTGCTTCTTGACGAAGTCTCTCGATTTCCATCTCTCGCAAGCGTCGTTGTTTAGTAATCGCCAAGTTTTGCTTTAATTCTTCAAGTCTTGCTTCTGCTTCTTTAATTCTTTGTTTGCTTTCCGCTTCAGCTTCAACTGCGGCTTCTATCTGCCTAAGTTCCGACTCGGCGGACGCGAGACGCAACCGAGTTTCCTTTAGCCGTGCATTAGAAGTACCGCCTCTCGATTCTGAACGGTGAGATTTGCTTGCAATTGATGAAGGCGGGTGAGACGCAACAGACGAAGGTGGCTCTCCGACCCGTGAGAGAGGTAGTTTTCGATATTAACGTAACATGCAAAAACTTCCTTTTCGATAAACGTGTAATATTTTTCTATGGTCTTCTTCTGTACGTCTTCAAGCTTGCGTGTGGCAATGAATCTTGCGTTCAATTCGGCGCATTCATTTAGACACGACGCGAGTTGTTTGCGTTGCACTGCTAACGCACTTTTACTGCCGCGGTTGACGATGTGCGCAGAGATTTCTTCAATTAAATCTAAGGCTTCTTTCTTCTTTTCTGACCTCAATTGCTTAAGTAAGCGACCAGCTTCTGTGAGTTCTTGATCGTTGTTATCGTCTTCTTGTACGGCGGCTGCCGCTACGGCTTCACATCTTTGTGACATGCTGATACCACAACCAAATTATCCAAAATTATGACTTACGGTTTCGATGAGTTCCCGGTCGATGCACCATAATGTTCTCGCCAATGCCGTCTTGACTTATCCACGCGCTTATGACACTGCGGAACAGGGAATCTCTTCTTTGCCACGAAATATTGGAACACAAAGAAGCCAAGTCTTTATCGTATTTGATAATTTGATGTATTGTCACGTTCTGCTCTCTTTCATGCTAACTCTCACTTTCCGTTACAACAATCAAATTTTACATTGAAGAAACGAACTGGCTTATGGTAAGGTCAAGCATGAACTGTTCTTACAGGCTGGGTGCAGGGGATTTCATTCTTTCTAATAATGAATTTTAGGATTCGTGGTTGAGAGGCTACCAAATTTAACTGTTGGGCAACAATCAATGTCACAGCATTTTACCACCACAGGGACCATACATGGGATATTAAATCTTAATTTACAAGTTCCGGGTTTATTCTCAAAAATTCTATATAGTAAGGGTATTCATAGGAAAATAGGAGACAATAGGAAAGGGAGCTCTTGAGAAAAAATCCCTTTCGGCTTCGTCCGGAACAGTGTCAACAGGCCGCCCAACAGCTAGGATTGGCAAAGAAGGCATAGAACCCTGCTTATCGCTTCCTGTCTCTTCATAATTGGAAGAGATACTCTCAGCTTTTCCAATATCGTCGAACGTCTAAAAAAAAAAAAAAAAAAAAAAAAAACCCTAGGCAAGATACGTAAATGGAAACTTTTAGGTACATATTGTGTTTCAGAAGACGAGACTGAGGAATGCTGGATCTTTTGGACAACCATAGAAGGAGAAGGAGTGAGAGAACTTAAGTCGGCGGAAGTAATATCACTGTACGGCGAAAGTGGTTCGAGTCCTTCCACCGAATCAGACAGAAAACTCCTTTCAGTAACCTAAAAAAAAATAATTATAGAATATTACAATTATATCAACATAAAATATAGAATTATATTAGAATTATAGAATCCCACGATCCAAATTTCCTAAACAAATGGAGCTTACGTTAAGTTGTGAAGAAGGCTTGGTTGGAGCACTAAAGAAAGTGTCAGGAGAAACGCGGTTAGTAAGTATTTGGACTAACTTGAGCAGAACGCTTTCCAGAATCGGAGATGGGCGAGTCAGGATACTCTGGAGTACTTGGACGAGGAGAGGCATTTAAGTCTACTGACTGGTTCTCGTGAGGCGCGTTTGGGAGAAAAGGTGGCGGACTGGGGCCCACCTATGATGATAGCCATGCCCCCAACCTGGCGAGTAATTAGGCTGCGGAGGAGGCTCGCCAAAGGAGTTAGGTCCAACACAGTCTGGTCTTGGACCAAAGGTAGGTGGATCTGAGTTTGGCTTCCAAGGTGACGGAAACGGTTCACTACTGTTGGTTTCTTCGTGAGACATTCTCGAGTAAAAGAAGGATTAATCTTTGCTAAAGCCAGGATCGATGTAAAACTGATCGGTATCATCAAACTCTTGTGGAGCAGGACAAAGACGACACAGCGGTGAGAAATGGGAAGTATAAGGAGGAGGAAAGGGACATGGGAAACGTGTCGAATGCTGGGCTCCGAAAGACTACTTGGACTTGGACGGGGAGAGGCATTCAAGTCTACTGACTGGTTCTCGTGAAGGCCCACGAAAGGGGGTGGAACACAAGGAGTGCGTGAGGAGGAGTTGAAAGTGGCCCTGATATTGCGCTATTGCTTCTATAGTCCGTCTATAAATACCGGAATTTGTTTTGATTTATCTTTTTTGTGTTTTTAATGACAAGGATAATCGTAAGACTCGACTCGAATCAATGATATACCTGAGCAGCTAGCTGTCGGCGAATCCACTCCGATTTCCCACGTAGCATCTTTTGTTTAGATAACTCAAACTGGGCTTCGTGAGTTGCCAACGTTTGCTAGACATTAAAAAATGAATAAAGAGACTAAACCTTAAACACGAATAATAACATTAAACATTAATAATAAATTAAGTAACGACGAAGCCTAACCATGTCCAGGTGATTCTTTGTTGACTCCCGCCTAGCAAGAAACTGGTGTTCCCAGCTTTTAACATGTATTTCAAAACACCTTTCCAATTCAACGCTTAATGATAAAAGATCCTATAGTAATTCAAAAGAATAACAAGTAGAAAGCGAGAACTAGACAACTTTGTACATGTAAAGGAAAGTTCTTACAAGGGTAAGCGACTGGCGGAAGACGACATTAGGCCTCCTGAACCGGTTTCCCTCCTATTGCGAAGGCAAAAAAATTAGATTAGAAATTTGATATAACATTAATCAAACAGACCAAAAGTTAACCATTGTTACTGTACTTCTTCATGTGAAGGCGATGGAAGTGGAGGTTTTTCTTGCGAGTCTGGATGCGGTCCTGGTGGCAAAGGTGGTAGGACGGGAAAAGGAGGCTGGCTACTGCACCCACAATTATTTATTTTTGAGACGTTTGCCCTTCAAAAAGAGTAATTTTGCGATTAATTACTTTATTAAAACAGTAATTATTAAACAACAGTAAAAAGCAATTATTCAAATAGTAAATTTGCGATTATTAGTTATTATTTTATCTCAATACTCAAATCTCAATCTGTAATTCTGTATTGTATGGTTATTATGAAGCTTAATAAAAAATAAAAACATGTTTAATCAAACCAAAACCAAATTTTATAAACTATCCAATATACCTTCTGTGACTGTCATTTATTAGCATGTCTAGAAGAATAAGACTTTAAAAGAAAACTGCTAGGAGGCACCTGTTGATCACAACAATTAGGCGCGAGACGCATGGATTGGCTATCACAACCCTTCTTCTAGACCGCAGCAACCGCTGCAAGCCGCTGCAACTCGCATAAAAGCGGGTTCAGCCATGTTAGGGGAGGGGCTAGCGATCCGCTGCGAGGGTTGCATGCCGCAGCACACTATATAATGCCGTTGCATTGAACCATTCTTCCTTCAGTCCTTCACTGTGTTTCGCATGTTAGCTAGCAATTGTAGCGTAGTGCCTTATAGTGTAGTTCTTCTAACCCGGATTAATTATTTAATGTAGTTCCTCTTAACCTTGGATTAGATTTTTCAGTAAGGTTATTTTTTATTGCATTCTGTGTTTCCCTTTGACTTTTGTTCTGTTCTGTTCTGTTCTTCTTTAACCCGGATTATTTTTTTTCCTCTTAACCCTGGATTAGATTATTTGACTTTTTTCTTCTAACAGATTAACCCTTTCTCTCTTTACTAATATGAGTAAATCAAGGGCGCAGTTTTTTAAAAATTGTCTACGCGATCTTGAACGTAGAGCAAATTTGCCTGCGTCGGCCTACGATAGTTCTTCAAGAGCGCCCATACTGATTAGTAACGAACATTTTGAGAAGTTTAGGCAGGCGTGTTTTTCAAAGAAAACAGAGTTCGATGCTTACCCTCTCCCGAAGCGTATGGCAATATGGCAATCTCAGAGTTTTAATATTGACCAAATTGACACAACTGCTTCCAGTACTTTGCCCGAGCGTTTGAGCGAATGTTTAGCTTTGTGCAGCAATGGAGATGGGAATTGTTTCTACAATTCCGCTTCTTTGTCTTTGTTCGGCAACCAAAGGCATGCCGTTGAGTTGCGCTGCCGAGTTGTGGTCGAATTAGCAACCAATTATGAGTTGTACTCCAGGGAGTCGGCAGGATACCTCTCGATGAAACAAATTGGAACCCTAGTCGAGTACTCAGGATTCACTTTCGACCGTGTTAAATTCACGGGCGTTGACTCAGTGTGCCCTACAGGTATTCCACCGGCGGAAGACTGTTTTAAGTACTATTCCATGGAACACGCCAGGGATCGGGAATATTCGAGCATTATTGCATTCCCAGCTTTGGCTAATGTTTGTAAGATAGCCGTGGAGTCAGTTTATCCGAAAGCGGATGGAATCAGAGCATCTCATCAAGCGAATTTTTTAAACGAGACGTTTTCACCAAGCGGTGCCGTTTCCTCTGAAACTATTCGAATTTTGTGGACTGGGCTTTTGGCAAACTTCACGAAGAAGGAAAATGGACGTTTAGTCCCTCCAACATCCTGGAATCCCAATCATTTTGTGCCTGTGATTGAGCGTGCTAGTCAGTCACCCCTCTTTTTGTCAGAGAACTGCACTCTTCCGGTTCTTGATGTGGTGGAAACTGCGTCAGTTATTCCCAGTCATCCAATTGAAACTGCAAATGTGATAACACCTGTTGCAGTTTCTTTTTGCAGCTCTATGCAAAATAGTAGTAGCGCTGTTAGTTCAGGGCTTCGCGAGTCGTTCTCGCATGAAAATTCAAGCTCAGATTTTGAATTGTCTGTCCCAAAAGCTTTTGCCGCAAATAATGGAGAGCACGAAGAAAATGTCACTAAAGCCATTTCATCGAATGGTAAAACACCTGGTGTGAAGTCAGGCAGAGTAGTATCTCATACCAAACAAGGGCCTTCAAAATTTTCGTGCAAGGGATGTGAAACTACGTTAAAAACAAATCAAAATTTGGAGAATCACATTAAAAACAAGCGCTGCAAGTTTCAGCTAGGAAAACAAAGCTCTAGTCAAATTCTGCTTGCCGAGCAAGGATCTAAGGGCTTTATTTGCGAAGACTGTAAAACCGTTTTCACAAGGAAGAGCACTTTAAAGGTGCACATAGAAAAGAAAAGATGTAGCAAGTCTAGTTTTGAGTGCCCGCAGTGTAGTTTGCAGTTTTCTAGAACAGACATGCTCACCCGTCATGTAGAATTAGTTCATTCTCTTGAATTAGGCTCTAGTCAAATTTTGCTTGCCGAGCAAGGATCTAGCGGCTTTACGTGCAAAGACTGTAAAACCATTTTCACAAGGAAGAGCAATTTGAAGTTGCATATAGAAAAGAAAAGATGTAGCAAGTCTAGTTTCGAGTGCCCACAAGTGTAGTTTGCAGTTTTCTAGAGCAGACATGCTCACCCGTCATGTAGAATTAGTTCATTCTCTTGAATTAGAAGAAACACGTACTTCTGAGGAGATCCCCTTAATTGGCCCGGTAGACAAGGAGCATTCCTTAAACGTGATTTCAGTTGACAAGCAGCAATTGCACATCTTAGTCGAGTTAGATCAGTCAGAGCCGACTTACGACCCAGTAATAAATTCTGCGTTTCAGAGCAGTGTTAGTGGTAGCGTGTCTGCTGATACCATTAATTGCAGTACTTTAGTCATCGATTCTGACGACGAATTCTGTAACGTTGCTAGAAAAAAGAGAAAGCTCGAACAGCTACCAAGAATAATTTGCTATCACCCTGGTTGTGAAGAGAAGCTGTCACGCCTGACGTCTTATGTTGAGCATGTTCACGATAAACATGGTTTGTCCTGCCAGCTAGAGGAATTCAGTTTTTGTAACGAGAACAGTTTCATGTCGTGGAAAACAGAGATAGAAAGAAATGCTTGTGTTAGTTTTCGTAATCGAAGGGGAGCTCGGAAGTGCACTAGTTACAGTACAACAACCTACGTGTGCAATCGCTCTTTCTCGTATAAAAATCAGGGTACAGGCAAACGTGCCCTGAAGCGACTAAAGTCTTGTTGTACGGGTGTCCATTGTACCAGCTTTATAATTGCGCAAGTATGGCACCTTACAAAAAGAATTGAGGTTACATGTTGCCTAACTCATGTTGGCCATGATCGTTTACCAGGTCGGTTGGCAAACATTCGTAGAGACTTGCGCGAGATTTTTAATACGTTAACAACTGATCCTGGAACCATCCGTGATTTGGAGATTGCTGTGGCTACAGCAAGACTTATTAACAGTAGACCACCAGAGGAAAAGATAGTAAAAGAGACGTTCGAAAAATTAACCGACGTCCGTTCTAATGCCAAATTTATACCTCAAAGAGAATTTCATAGGACGCGCAAGCCGTACAGTAACAAACCATCGAATGCCTTTCAGAGACATGGATCTCAGGATCATCCTGCCGACGTTTTAGATGACATCGTACCGCAACTCTGCGCTGGTTGCAACAAACGAAATGATCCCGATGACGACCTTGATGATGATATTACTTGGGTTTGTTGCAGTGTGTGCAAATCTTGGTTTCATATAACTTGCGCTCACAAGCAGCAGCCAGATTTATGCCTAAATGATATACCAATGGACGACTTACATGACATTCAGTACCTATGCCTTGTCTGTGTTAATGAAAGGCATAATGTAGTATTGCTTTGCATTTCGCAAAGCAATACTAATTAGCAATGGCAATTTTTTGATTGACTTCGCATTTTATTGCCGTATTCATGTCAATAAGTGTCAAGGTAGTTTGGGAGTTTTACTCGCAGGGTGCAGCTATGTGCAGCAAAGTTGTGATTTTTAGTTTCCACGAAGTCTGATAGTCTTACTCGCAGAACGCAGCTATATGCAGCAAAGTTGTGATTCGTGTTTCCAAATAATCTGCGAGTTATACATCAGCAATTATATTCAGCAAAGTTGTGATTTAAGTTTTCAAGCTGAATTGTATTTATGATTGTGAATTCGATGTATGGTTGTGAATTGAGTTTATGGGTGTGAAGGTAAAAAGGGGTACCACACACCGTGACACGACTGAGATGTATTGGAATATTAATATCAGTACACTCGGTAACCGTGTCATCGCTGAGTGGGACCCGCAAGCACTTCGAATTGTTGTGAATTCCATTTCATTGTGTTGTGTTTTGAAATTTGAATTTTTTAGAACATTGCAGAAATATACAATTAAACAAGAAAAATATTTTTTTTATTTTACAAAGTAATTTTTATTTTTTCAGGCATATTTTAATAGGCATTATGCGGTCACAGCATTATTACAGCGGCCACGGAAGTGTGCATAACAAAAAAGGTAACCAGAAGCAACTACTGTACAATGAAGCGACAAATTATTGACAAAAAGACACTAAAAACCGCAAGAACTTAAATATAAATTCAACCAATGCTTAAAAAGTGCTTACTTTCTTCCTTGCTGGATTTGGACTGAATAAGGAGCTTCTAAAGTTGGCAACTTAGATAGGGCTGCTCGAACTGCTCTTGTCTTACCTTCCCACGCTCTATAGGTCCGCTTAAACAAAAAACTCATAACTCCCGATGGATTTTTTGACAGGAAGGTTAGCAACGTCTGCAAAATCTTTTCTGATCATTTTAACGGCTTTCCTTACTTTTTCTATTGCCCACACCCAATAACAGCGAAATGAAGCGTGAAATTTAGCGAAAACTAAAAGAATTAATAAAGGAAACTCTAAAGATCGCAAAAACTAAATACAACTTTGTAGACTGCTAGGTGGTTGCCTATAGTCGCTCCGGGTTTCGGCTTTTAGGCAAAAAGTCAGTACTGCTCACCGTGTACTCCCTTCCTGTCTTCTCTTCCCACGGTACGTAGGCTACACAATCTTTTCTGCTTTTTCCAGAATCTTCCTTACTTTTGCTATTGCCCCGCACCCACTACTTGTTTTTAGGCTTTTCTACCTCAAACTTTGTCTTCCAAATTTGGCTTATATGAAGAATTTGCCATGCGGTTTAATAGTGTTGATAGAAGAAGACACTACATAGCTGATGGTCTATGTGTCTTTTCTGTTTACTGTTTTAAAAAAATGCTATCAAATAAATAAAAACTGATACAAATAAGAATAAGAATTGTAAGAACCGGTACTGATAAAGAAGCTATATACAAAGATAACTACTTATATACAATATATGCTACTGTAATAACTAATACGAAGATAACTTACGCCAAATCAACTGGTCATAAACTTAAGCTATGAAAAAAATTTGCTTCAGCAACACCGGTTCCAGAATTCCCTAATCGGAAATTCTAAGTTGCCCTCTTTGGACCCCTTATGAGTTGTCTTCTATGTTGGCTTTCTTATTGTGTTCCTTTATACTTATTCCTTAGAAGGGCCTATTGACTTAACTTGGCTAGCACTTCCTAGACTTTTCGTAGAACAGCCTCCAATACCCTATATAGGAGATTATCTCTTGCGGATATATAAAGTGGAATCAGCATAGGCAAAAGATGTAATTCTTCGCCAGCGCTCACGCAATCTACGCAAGCTCTTGTAAAAGTAGCCAAGTAAAACAAGTTCCTTTAACTATAATCTAAAAAGCCCAACACTTTCATTGTCTTTTCATTTTAATTCTTGCGATCAAAATAAATGTCCTTCACTTTTGCTTCTTTCGTTCTTCACGACCTTCCCATACCAATACCGCGAAAATAGGGGGTGGAGGATACTTGGAAGACTTTTGACCGACTTCTGCAAACAATCTACGTCTATTCTCTCTGTCGTGTCAATAAACGGCGAAAACGGACCACATTTCGAGTTTTTATTTCAGAGTGGTAAATATTTTGAGAATTTTACTCACTTCTGTTGGGTTTTCATCTGTACTTCTTTTTGGTGGGCCATATCAAATCCAAACTGGGCTCATTTATTCTAGTTTTTTTCCAAATGAAGTCCAAATAAAGGTAAAAAAGACGCCCAATCCTTCTCCATGAGTTCAATAAACATCTCGTTGCGAACCTGAATTAAATTTTAGCCATCGATTAAGCTTTCCAATTCTTGAGATTGTTTCAAGTTCTAAGAACATTGGTTAATTTCCATTAAACCCCGTGTAGACACCCTAATTCTCATTAACTGAAGCGCAAGTTGACAAATAAGCACATTTCGCAAACCTCGGAAAAAGTTGTACCCAGGTAGACTACGTTTGAAAAAATAAATACTGTGGTAGTAGGATGAGTCACGTACGAGAGCTAGAGAAGGCAAGTCGTGTACCAGAGTGCGAACAGTAAAGTCGAGTTTTTACTTTTGATCCGTGATTACTTTAACCCTGTGTAACGAGTGAATTTGCTTGCCATACAGAATAAAGACACTTAGCCTATATTAATACAACATTAACCCATGCTTATAGAAGCTGCTTATTCTTCGAAGTCGGTAAGTTAGCTCACCGTGTATTCCCTTCCTGTCTTTTCTTCCCACGTTCCGACGGTCCACGAAAACCAAAAGCTCATAACTCCCGATCGACTTTGACAGGAAGTAGCAACGTCTACAAAATCTTTTCTAACTATTTTGAGATTTTTCCTTATTTTTGCTAGTGCCCGCATCTGCTCATTGCTTTTACACTTCTTACCTGTTTTGCAAATTTGGCTATAATAAGATTATTAGCTTTTATACGAAGAATGTAATGTTATGTGGCTTAAAACATAGCGTTGCATAGAAGGCGGAAGACACTAGATAGCCGACGGTGTTCCTCCATACGTAGTAGTGTAAAGAACAATCCCTACACAATTATAGCTGACCACGTACAGCTCACTTCCAAGATGCCAAAAATCAAGTATCAGATCAGACTTCCGACTTCTCCTTTCTCTTTCATTCACACCGTTTGCTTCTGACTGTACATTTCCTTTTATATATTGTTTAGCCATTCTGCACATTCCGATCAAACGTTTTATAAACGTTCCTCTTCTTCTTCGGGTCCAATGGCCCTTGAGGTCTCACGCGCGTTCTCTTGTTAATATAATCGAATCCGCCAAGCACCCAGTCTTGATTAGACGCTGATGTAGATTACTGACCAACTTAACCGAAGAATAGTTTGAATAAACTTGCAGGATCTTACCGTTGTGCCAAGACCGAATCCACTCGGCCCAAACAATCAAAACAATCTTATTTTGCCCAAAACAGTTTCCTACAGTAGTATTCCTTAATTATGCTACCCTTGGCGTAAGCTGATCACTTCCTTGACTTGCTGTATACAGCCTCCAATTCTCTAGAGATTACCTCAGGCGGATAAAAACTTTTTGGATTCAGGATAGGTACAAGCACAGATTTCTTCGAGCAATCACACAATCTACTCGAGGTCTTGTAAAAAGTAGTCTAGTAAAACAAGTTCCTTTAACAAATCTAAACGCCCTACATTTGTCATTGTAATTCTTGTGATCTAAGGCAAGCGTCATGTAGCTCATTTATAAGTTAATCATGGTTGCTGCCTGACTTTGATAATTAGCTATAATGCAGCAGTCCAAACGAACCGCTGGTCTATTCAGTAAAGCACAACACAGGAACCTTTTTTCCCAAAACCATTGTTTAAGCAAATATAAACTGACTGTATTCGAAACCGTAGGAGCTTATATATACGGGTAGTTCAGGACGCAAATATAGAAAGTACAATACAACAATAAGTCGTCCGAGTGCGGTCAATCAACAGTACAAGTACAAGTAGAATAAGGTCAGATCACAGACTTACGTCAAATACCAAACAGAATCCCCCAACACCAAGGTTAATTAATACGAATACACATCCTTACACAAATACAACATTCCCTTTCTTTCCGGGGCATACATTTATCAAGGATACGATCATACGCTTTGAAACTCTCGATATGGCCGTCACGAAAAAAATGCTTTCCTATTTTAGAGCTCCGGAAATTCTATGGGTCAAAGTAATATTCGTTACACCATAAGTAATAAGTTTACCAGTCATACTTGGTGTCTTACAAGAAGAATGGAACGAAGAAAAAAGTCAGCAGCAGCATCATACGTTCCCAAAGAAAAGTTTCGAACTTCTCGTCCTTTATTTTTTGTATTTAAGGTTTTTATTTTTTACTTAAGGTATTAATTAAAAGCATAATTCGGGCAATGGTCTTCTTAGTTAAAACTTGTTACTAAACAACAAAGGATGAGGCTGTTGGGGTAACATTCAACTTTCACTGTACGTTTTTAGTCATATCAATACCCATTCCGTTTTATTTCTCAGTTGTCAAAAACCATACTGAACACATAATATTTATTCTTTTGGTTCTAAGCACCCTCGGGCGTCAGCCGCGGCAAAGCATGGGGAGAAAAATACAGATCACGTGCAACACTGTTGGTTTATGTGTTTTGCTGCTTTTAAGCCAACTCCTACAACATGCCTAAACCCGCTTTTATGCGGCTTGCGGCGGATTGCCGCGGTCTGGAAAAACTGGAAAGATGGGGTTGCAATAGCTTAACGTCGAGACGCACGTTGCCAATTGGGGACGCCATCAAAACACCATTGGAAGCTTCAAGCCACCAATCGGCGAATTTTCCCCTCTTTTTAGTACGAACAGTTCACAGTTCGCAGTTGTGAACTTTCAAAATTTTTAAAGTTTATGGTTGTTTTAAACGTGCTTTTCTCTGCGATTTCCCAAGAAAACGAGTTGAGCCTTTCTCTTTTCTCACTTTATCTTTTAACTAATTTCTTGTAAAAACTATGGAGGTACAAGTAGTACAATCGGTAGTTCCCGTTATTCACATTGAAGTACTAAAGAAGGGGCAAAGGTATAATATAGTAATAAATCTGATGTCTATTCCTTTAAAATTACAGAAACGCTTAACACATTAATTTATTTATTTTCAGTCAGGTCCCTAATGCTGAATTGCGAGAGAAAATTATGAAATACATTTCCAGCCTATTCATTTTGGCTCCCCCTGCACAAATCATTCCAAACTCTGCCATTCAGGATGATTTTTTACAAGAACATATCAAGAGAATCATGATTTCCCAGCCAGACACTGCAACTGAAGTCTCTCCCATGTACGAAGTTCATGTCTATACCTTAGACGAATCAGGGTTACAGACAGAAGAGCTGGATGAAAGCGAAGACATCTCCTCTGCTGGTCATTGGATCTTACCATCAGCCGAGTTTGATGGCTTATGGGAATCGTTGGTGTTCGACGATGCGATCAAAAGCAAACTCCTCAACTTTGTTTCGACCACTTTATTGTTTTCAGACCGTGGCGTAGACGCTTCGTTAGTCAATTGGAATCGTGTGGTTTTGCTGCATGGACCTCCTGGCACGGGCAAAACGTCCTTATGCAAAGCATTAGCCCAGAAGTTGACTATCCGGCTAAGCCATCGTTACAAATATGGCCAGTTGATAGAAATTAACAGCCATAGTCTCTTCTCGAAGTGGTTCTCTGAGGCAAAACTTCCTTAAATTTTACAATATTGAAATAATATTAAAACAATCATTTTCTTTTTTAGAGTGGGAAACTGGTTCAAAAACTATTTACGCAAATCCAGGAACTCGTAGATGACCCCAACACTTTAGTATGTTTACTAATGGACGAGGTAGAGAGTTTAACACGCGCTCGTCAATCAGCGTTAAATGGTACTGAACCTTCGGATGCTCTCCGCGTTGTTAACGCTGTGCTTACACAAATTGACCTCATCAAACGGTAATGCAAATGAATCCAGTGAACGCAATTTGAATGTAGGTCAAAAGTCAGAAGTTGATAAAAGTCATTTTTGTACAGATTTCCAAATGTGCTGATTTTAACTACCTCAAATGTTACCGAAGCTATTGACCTTGCATTCGTGGACAGGGCAGATATCAAGCAGTATATCGGATTGCCATCCCCTCGTGCCATTTACCAGATTTACGTCAGTTGCTTAGAGGAATTATTACGGGTTGGAATTATCACTTCTACGGAAACATTCGTTAGAGAAAGCGAAATTGACGGCAGTAATCTTGTAAGTCCAAGCCATGTGTTATGGACTATTGCTGGGTAAGACTTGTCAAGCATTTAAATGCCATGAATATGTAAGAATAATAGGTTTTATTCCTTTCCAGAAAAAGTGAAGGCCTAAGTGGGAGGACGTTACGTAAACTACCCTTTCTGGCCCACGCGTTGTTTCTGCAAGCCCCTAGTTCAGACATGGGTTCTTTCCTAATTGCATTAGCCAAAGCTGTGAACCAGCAATTCGTCGACCGAAAGCAACTCAGCTTATGAAACTGAACTAAAATGCCTGGTGCGATTTTACTCTCTGACGCCATCAGCATTCACAAATGCGATAATGTGATACTACTTCGCCTACTTCCGTGTTATACAGTTTAATAAGGATAAGAGCTGAAACCACTTAATTGCGCAGTTTTGCGGGTTGTTCACATTAATAAATAATGTTGCGAAAACTAAAATTGTCTGTTTATGTTTCATTTATGGTAGTCCAAAAGAAAGAACTATTTAAAGCATATCTGGATATCTGACGCAAACCGGGAAGCCGGCTCTGGATTAATTAAAGACACCTTATAACGGTATAATCCACGGATTAGATTGATATAAAACTAAGGCATGAAGCTTGAAGTTTTCCAATTCCGTCAGTTAGGATCACTACGACCATCATGGATCACAACGAGTCGTACTTCCAAGCTCGGTAATAGGTGCCAAGTGAAACAGCAGGTACTGAAAAACATTTTGCTTGTTTTTTAAATTAGGACGTGGTACGAGCTGAAAAGGAATGGTTGGAAAACACCCCCGGACTACATGGCGTTCGTCCATGATCATTGGAGGAAATACGATGAGCCGAACCCGATGTTGCACCATTTACTTGGCGTACTTTACGTGTTCTTTATGATCTTATCTTTAGCGGGCAACGGAGTAGTTATTTACGTCTTTCTTACGTAAAGAACATAAAACGAGTACGCAGTAAGTTTCCAGTTAACAGAACTACCTTTGATAGGTCCAAGAAGCTTCGCACGTCTTCCAACATGTTTGTGGTTAATTTGGCCATTTGCGACTTTGTAATGATGTTAAAAACGCCCGTTTTCATCATCAATAGCTTCCACGAAGGACCCATTTTCGGTCACCTAGGCTGTCAAATCTACGGTTTGTTGGGCGCTTTGACTGGTCCTGGAGCTTCTGTTACGAATGCTGCTATTGCATACGATCGTTATAAGTAAGCTGCAGAAACCTTATGGAGTTCATAGAATCCAGAAGCTGTACCGTTTAGATGTATAACACAGCCGTTTGCTACCAGACTAACCACAGGCCAAACCGTTTCCGCAATTGGTTTGTTGTGGGCCTACGTTTTGCCCGTAGCCTTGTTGCCTTTTACAAAGACTTGGAATCGATTCGTGCCAGGTTTGGAAACACCTTAGTTAATCCTACTACATTAATACGGTTTTCCTAGAGGGCTACCTGACAAGTTGCACGTTTGACTACATGACAGAGACGACTGAGACTCGCATATTCGTGTGGGTTATTTGGATTTGGTGCTATGTTCTGCCCTTGGCTATTATCGTCGTGTGCTATACGAAAATTACTGTACACGTCGCCAATCATGAGGAGCAACTTAAAATCCAGGTTTCCAACGATCCCAAGTTCTCCAAGTGCAAATCCGAACATTAAGACTCGCTCGTTATTTAGGCGCAAAAAATGAACGTGGAAAGTTTACGAGCAGGCGAAGCAGTTAACGTACGTCAAGAAATCCGCGTTGCCAAAGTGGGCATGACTTTAACTTCCCTGTTCCTGTTATCGTGGACTCCGTACTTCATCATTGCGTTCGTAGCCGCGTTCGGCAATCGGGAGCTGGTTACACCCTTCGCTTCCATGATTCCTGCCATGACGTGCAAAACTGCAGCTTGCATCGATCCTTACATTTACGCCATTAATCACCCCAAGTAACTTTGTCGTTCTAAAAGCAACAATTAATTAAATGTTTCAAGTTAAAAAAACGAAAAAACACCATTTTAGGTATCGCCAAGAGCTCCAGACTCGCTGGCCCTGGCTTTGTATTCACGAATCTGAAGATAAAGTTGGGGAAATAAGTTACAGTCAAAGGACCCAAAACGGAGCAGCTTAACCTGTAATTTTCAGTTTCAGTTTATTATTTTTGGTCCTTGCCCATACATCTAAGACCACATATACCTTTTCCAGTCTTACTTCTTCGTAGATATGAATTCATTTGAAAGAAATTAATGATACATCAAAGGCTAATATAATTATTTGGAACGAAATTCTGTATTTTGAATATCCCGACAGTGTTCGAATATAAGAATAATTAATTGAACGAACATTTTTTTCCTTTATCTTTTTTGCGTGGGGTGCAAAATTTATAGACCTAAGTAAACCGGTACCGGACATCCATGAACAAGAACAAACAAAGAGAAACGAAGCTTAATTAAGAAGCATCTTCTCTGAAATCGGCTAATCAACAAACAGAATAGTACACTCATATTGCATTCTTGCTGTAACGAAATGTAATTAACAGAACTGGGAATCAAGATATAACGTAGTAAACACATGCAATAAAAAAAAGTATTAAAGGTGCAAAGAATCACAACGGTTGCTGATTTGGAATGATTGATTCGCAATTGAGCATCTTGAACTAGGTTATAATGCTGATTGGCTTAATTAAACGAAAACAAACAGGCATAATTCCTTTACGACCAACTTAAATGAATAGTTTTCTTTCGTGGAAACTCAAAGACGAACTTGCTCTAATTTTTGCATCAATTCATGACTTTTGTCGCTCCGACTGTCCCCCATAAGATCGTTGACATTGATAGAAGGCGTGACTGGAGGGGTAATAGGCATACGGGAGGCTCTGTTGGCAGACGTACCAGCAGCGTAAACATGAGAAGATGCAGCCGAAGTTGAAGACAAATTGGGCGATATGAATCCAGGCTGATGGAACCGATGGCTGTCACGGGCCAAACGAATGGGCGAATGTTGATCCAGAATCAGGCGTCGCTTAGTGTGCAGGGTACCCGCACGCGGCATTGATGCGACGTGACCATAGTTAATCTGTTCAGGATAGGAAAGGGTTTCGTTAAGGTTCAGATTCAAGGAAGACTGGGACGACGTAGGCGAAAAAACTAGCTTCTGGGACGGACTCCACCGCGGACTATTGCTCCTGCTAGCACCCACGTTAGTCAGCTGCTCCGAGGAATGCCGGTAGTGATTCCAAGCGTAAGAATCCAAAGCAGCTCGACGGCGACGATCGCGTTCTGGCGAATACTCACGTAACCCACCTCCACCACTGCCGCCACCACCATTGCCGCCACCATTGCTGCCACCATAGCCGCCACCATTCCAAGGCATCTCATTCCACGGCATGTTTTCATGATTCCAGCGCTGGGAAGGAACCCGGCGGGCCGGGGCATTGGGCGGAGGCAAAATGGGCATCGCGGGAGGAGCACAGTTGCTAGATTTGGGGGCTGTTAAAAGCGATTCGCTAGCATGCAAGTAATACGGACGCTGATGCGAATACTGTGAAGTCGATTCATTGCTCAAGGACACATGCTCGCCAGTATTGCAGTTTGGCTTGTTGCCAGCATTACCACCCTCCTACGAATGACAATAAGCAAGCCAAGGCAACAGTAAAAGCAGGGTTTGCAGAAAGAATGCAAAGAAAAAAAGCGCAAGCTTCCAACAAGACACACATCCTTTACGACAGTTGCATGGCAAGTTTAGGAAAGACCCATAAGCGCATGTATGATATGCAAAAGTAACTCGCTGGTTAAATTTAAAAGAAAAATAAAAAAAATTGCGAAAGTAACTTACTTGATTCGGATCCACAGGCACCAAATTCGCAAAAGAACCTTCCATAGAATTGGGAGTGGTCGGTGAGGTTAGATAAGCAGGCGTACCAGTCGTAGGATCGCTTACCATAGAAGCACCATGCATTGGATTGCCAAAGTACAAGTATTGCGTCACTGGGCTGGCCTAAAGTTACAACAAGATTTTATTATTTTTTTTATTCATAGATCTTATTATTATTTATTTGTTTATAAATTTATTTATAGTTATTTTATTTTACTATTTCTAAGATTTTTATTAGAAAGCATAGAAGTCTTACATGGCGGTAACCGGGCACCCACTGCCATTGCGCGCCTGGACCCCATTGCTGATGATATTACGAAAAGATTAGTTTTTTTTAGAACTTTTTTCTTTTTAAGGGGATTAACAGGCTATGAAGTACTTACTGGGGCGCTGTACGGGTATTGCTGGAAGTAGACAGGAGGCACATGCATGTAAGGATACGGGGTAGAGCCCGCTGGCCCCGTATAGTAAGCCGTAGCCATAGGGATTTCACCGGTAAGCATGGGAGGCGGCAGAGCTGTAGGCGGACCTGACGTTGCGGCTGCCGAAACTTCACTCTGGGAATGGGCACGAGACGGCAAGGGACCTGTTGGCGTGGTAGGCGTACTCATAACCGACGACACTGCGCTAGGCGAAACGGGCGTGGTCACTGGATACAAGTAGGGCATGCTGTTGTAATAATTGGGGTAAGCTGGCGACAAGGACGTAGTTAACGACTCCAAACTACGACCAATGCCCTTTGACAAGAAATAAAAATGACATGATATTATGAGAACGAGTGGACTGGCGGCTATAAGAAAAATTTATTACTATTACTTGCTTTCGCACCGCTGGGGCAACGTTCAGCTTGCGCTCTCGCAACACGATCACTTGGCTCTACAAAGTCGAATATTACAATACATAAAGTATAAACGTGATGTAAGAAATAAAGTAAAGAAAAAGTAACGAAAAAAATAAGACAAAAAGACAAAATGAAGAAAAAAAGTAAAAATGAAGAAAAGAAATGAGCAAAAATAAATAACAAGTCGAATATTATAGTACATAAAGTATTAAAAGTATCATTATTATTAATATTAAACGTAATATTAAAAAGAAAGAAAAAAGAAAGAAAAAATTAGAAAACGAAGAATAAATAAGGAAAAAGTAAGAAAATAAGAAAGAAAGTACTTACAGATGCAATCTTGAGTAGTTGCTGGACTTCATCTTCATTGTCGAACGTAACAAAACCGTAGCCTTTGGATAATCCGACCCGATCTACGATGATTTTTACGGTACGCACATGGCCATAGCGTTCAAATAAAGTTGCTAACTCGTCTTCGGTAGCGGTCGCCGACAATCCGCCAATAAAAACGCGATTAGGGACCAAAGTACCATGCTTGGGAAAACTATTGCAGTTAACCGGGACAGGGACTAAAGCAGTCGTCATGCCTTGTCCGGATCGCGATACAGTCAGCAAAGGAGGCGACGTGGCCGACTCGGAAAAGCTGGACGAAGTAGAACTCTGCGTTAAAAGATAGAAACATTGTTAACATCGCAATACAAAGGTTCAACTTTTTGGATTTTTTTCTCCACGTCCACACAACCCCAATGTACATCGAGTGGGTCGTACAAAAAGCCTACAGCGAATAACCTTACCATGATAGTTTCTGGGTACTGAATCTCAATGAATTAATACCCCAAAAGAGATAGACCAGCCTGTTTTTTGTGCTGAGACAAAAAATCACAGCTTCGCGTTACTTTATGTGCTTCTTAGCCACAGCCAGAGTGCACACGCTATGCGAAACGTCCTGCTAAATAAGTACTTGTGAATATGGCCAGCAGACAACGACCACCGCCAGATCACAAAAACTTAAAATAACGGACTAACGGCTCAAATTTTCACAAGTTGCAGATTAACAAACAATACTCCACTTCATTTTCTTTTAGACTTATATAAGTGCTAGCCCAGCGTCCGTACAAAAGTACCCTCCAAACGCAACTGAGCGAGCCATTTCAAGGGTTAAGGTCCCAGGTGTCCAACATCGCTGTCGTTTTGCCACATCGAAAGTAAGAAATACTAAAAACGAAAGACGAAACGAAAAAACGTTTCTTCGCTCTTCTATATGTTTCCCCTTCTCTCCCACCCGCACCCCCTATAAGCCCTCGCAAACTACCATACAACGAGAACTTTCGCTACAGAGTTTCAAACTCGAGGGACAAATCCAACTCCAGAACATTGGAAAGAAACTTATCGTATTTCCTGCCTTTCCTGCAACGCACGTGTATATCCACAATCCGGCAGTTTCTTGCTTTCGAACTTTTCGTTTTGGGTTCCCATGTCGTAAATCAACGTTGTAAAGGCGCAAGGCGGATGACGTACCAGTAACCTAAAGTTTGACCTTTTCGCTTTTTATTTAAGTGTCTTGGAATAAAACCCAAAGGTCACAGCAAGTAGTTATAATTTTTCGTCAAAAGATGCACCGTGGACAGACCCCCTATATCCTATGATATACAATTTCCTATCACAATTTCCTACACGGAAAACTTAGAATGATCAAAAACATAAAGAGAAAATTCAAAAATTCATAAATAATAATGATAAATCAAGAAAGAGAAAACTCAATAATATCTTAATAAGAAAATCTACAGAACTGGGGTAGCTTTATTTTATATATGGTTTATTTTTTATATATGATTTATTTTATATATGATTTATTTTCATAACTTGGAACTCTATGTAAAAAATTTATAGAAGATAAATATTAATATAAACAAAACTATTTCTCTAGACAATTATACCCCATACCTTACTGTCACAATGCAATTTCATTATATTGCATAGGGAATGCTGTAGCCTTGCCATGCTGTAACACCATAAAGCGATCCACTACACCGTGGCCTAAAACTCCCTACATGAGGGGAAATAAGGCCTTGATTATAAATGCCAAGAAAAGTAGGCTAAGTGCAATTAGTTTTAAGTATTAGATTACAGCTGACCCAGTTTTATGTTAGAAATGGAGGTCAATGCTAGGTTTTTGTTTATTTTCTTTTTTGTGGTTAGAAAAGTTGGCTAATGAAAAGGCGTCCCAAAGTTGTGGCCTTGTTCTTGTCCACCAAATTTGTTTGTAAAAGCAAGCTAAATTTCACAAGTTCGAAGGAGCTGTTTATAACTAGGGAAATGTGAAAAATAAAAAAAAACACGCCAACTGATAGACAAGCTCCGAAAACTGAAGCAAAAGCTGACGTAGTTAGTGGCTGCAGGACGCCAGACTCGTCATGGACCCATCTTATGCATGAAACGACAACTGTGCAACCCCAACTTTGACCTCCATGTGGTATTTGTATTAACACTTCAAATTTCCCCAACAACAGACAAAAGCGAAAACGAAATAAAACAGCCAGGCTTGGAAAGAGAGCGTTTAGTCTGTTTCTGTTGCGCGATCACGCAATAACCCACAAGCTTTAGCTTGTAGGTGTGTTTTAAACGTCTAAACAAAATATTCGTATTCCTTTCTCCGTGAGTAATTCGCAACCGTTAATTATTAACTCAGGGTGGACAGTGTTTAAAACTGTGATTAAACTGTATGTGTTCCTTAACATGCTTAAAGTACTGTATTCGTTAAGCTGGTTGTGCGCAGTCATTGCTGCGCAAACTGCAGATAAACAAGTAAGGCTAATATTCCTTTCATGAGAACCTTAAGTGACCCAATTTTAAAACTAAAGCTATCTAAATCACCCTGAAATATCGTTTCTAGGAGTTTAATGTTGTGCACCAAGAGGGAAGAAATAAAGTATTGGTTTCTGTTGAAGTTGACCTATCCAAAGAAACCGTTCTGGCGAGTCCGCGTCAAACAAACAAAGCCTCACTAACGACATTCTACGATTTCGAAAACGTATTACCTCAATTTCGTAATCAAATTGAATTATATCACTATTTTATTAGCATGTTGCTTTGTATAAATCTGTAAGTGGAGCAATCTGCTACGTGGAACGCCTGGAAGACGACGACGTTCATGCAGAATTGATATTGTTGCAAAAATTGAACGGCGTTATCGTGCGCGATGCTCCTCGCACTCTCTACGTTGCCAATTCGTCGTTAACAAAATCAGAAGTATAATTTCGCAACCCAACCCTACTAACAAGCTTTCTTACAAACTTGTAACATGATCTTAGGTCGAAGCACTCGGAGGTGAAAGGTTGCGCAAGTTTTGCAACGGTAAGGAGATGCGTATGCTGGTAAACGAAAACCCTTTGGATAACGGCTATGGCGTACAAAGTATGTACACTGATGAAAACAGACAAGCTTTTTAACCTAATAAATCATGACGACTCTTAACAGAACGAAGCAAGCGTTCGGCGCCAGTGCGTCGGCGAATCCAGACGCAAGTTCATGCGCAAACATCGCCAAATGTCGACGGTCAGCCAGCTCCAGAAGCCTGGGCCCTCGCCTCACCCGATGCAGCAGTCGCCCGCGTGGGTAAGTGCTCCCGAACTTGTCAGATCATAAAAATAATAAATAAAATAAAATGGCACGATCTTTTCTTTTTGCTTCCACCCACTTTAAACCAGGCGGTGGATCAGGTTACGCACAAGCTCAAAGTCACGTGACGGTTGAAACAGAGCACGAAAGCGGGGCCAAAGGTATCCGACGTATGTCTGCCTCTAGTAGTATGTATAACAGTGGAGGCGGGGACTCCGCGGGTCGAATTATCCCTCCAGCTATTGCTGCCGCAGGCCTATCCGCTGGGAATAACAAAGGATTTGGGGGATTCGACTCCGCTGGGTCCGGTTCAGCTGCTGGTTTCTCAAATTTTGGAAGCTCCTCTTCCAGCTTTTCTTCCAGACCGGCCGGATCGGGTCCCGTGTCTGGTTCAAAGACTTATCGTTACAAAGTCGTCTATCCGAACGGGTATCAGTCTACCAGCTGGTACACGGGTACGGCTGATGGCAGCCGTGGAGTCGTAGAAGGACCCCTGGTGAGCTCCGATCCACTTCATCTTACTGCTCCTGGTAGCTCAGGTGGAGAAGCGCAAGGAGGTGGTCCCATTTACGGCGCGTCGGCGCAGAAAATTAGCAGCGAATTTCATACTATAGGCGTAGGTGTCGGCCATTCTAGCGGAGGATTCACTCCCGAACGAGCTCACCAACAAGCTCAGCAAACACTTCAGTCGTCAAGCTCTCAACAACACGGGTTTGGTATTTCGTCAATTAATGACAGCGGTAAGCAAACTGCTTACCAACAGCAATTCCGCGGTCAGGCTGGAGATCAGCAGGTAATAGGAAGCATGGACAGAAACGACGAGCCGGTTTATAGACAACCTACGCGGTCCCAAGTGTTGCAGTCTTTTGCCTCTGAGGAAGAAAGAGTCCAAAGCTCTCGAGGCCAACAACCCCAATACCCAGCTTCCTCCCAATCAGCGGCTTCTTTGCAATACCCGTCCCGCTTGCTGCAACAGCCCCAAGGCTATTCCAGCCATTCGCAACAATCACAGGGTGACATCCGCTCCCACGGTAGCTACCCCCAGACACAGCAGGTTAGGCCTCAACAAACCTTCGTCCAAACATCAGAATCAGATTCAACTAGCTCACGAGACTCTCAACAGCAACATGCTGCTCAATCTCCAGGTTATCCGCAACAACCCTTGTACGGAGGTCAATCCCAACATCAACAGTCGGTCGCTTCTGGTTCGAGGACCACTGCAACACAAGAAGTAACACATTCAACGACCGCTAGGGCTTATCAACCTCAACCTCAAAGACGCCCAAGCACCCAGGGCACTGTCGGGCAGCAACAACCAAGCTACGGATCAGCAGGCTTGGATTCTCAACACCAAGTTCCCCAAACCTTGCCTCAGCAGCAGATTTACGCGCAATCCGGACTAGAAACATCTCACCAGACAGCCCAAACGTTACCAGCACGCGTACCCCAACAACAGACCTACACGCAATCAGGCTCCGACGTGTCTCATCAAACTGTTCAACAATCAAGGGTTCCCCAGCAACAGACGTACACCCCAACGACTTCGGACGCTTCTCATCAAACGTCACATGGACGAGTTCCCCAACAACAGACGTACGTACAGACAGGATCTGGCGTATCTCATCAAATGTCTAATGTACGAGTTCCTCAGCAGCAGACATACATACAAACAAGCTCTGATGTAGCACAGCAATCGGGACAAACCTTACCTTCCAGAGTACCCCAACAGCAGACGTACACCCAAACGACTTCGGATGCGTCTCAGCAAACGTCACATGGACGAGTTCCCCAACAACAGACGTTCGTCCAGACAGGACCTGATTCATCTCATCAAACGGTACAAACTTTACCTTCCAGAGCACCCCAGCAACAGACGTACACCCACACGACTTCGGATGCGTCTCAGCAAACGTCACATGGACGAGTTCCTCAACAACAGACGTACGTACAGACAGATTCTGACGCATCTCATCAAATGGTTCAAACGTTACCTTCAAGAGTACCCCAACAACAGACGTACACCCAAACTAGTTCAGGTACGTCTCAGCAAACGTCACATGGACGAGTTCCCCAACAACAGACGCACGTACAGACAGGTTCTGACGCTTCTCATCAAACGGTTCAAACCTTACCGTCAAGAGTACCTCAGCAACAAGCGTACACTCAAACAGGATCTGACGCATCTCACCAAGTAGTCCAAACCCAGCATGTCCGAGTGCCCCAACAGCAAACGTACATTCAAACAGGCTATGATGAATCTCAACAAACGGTTCAGACGCTCCCTACCCGAGTTCCCCAGCAACAAACATACGTGCAAACAGCAGTAGAGGGATCTCAGCAAACCACTCAATTGTTACCCTCTCGAGTACCCCAACAACAAACATACGTACAAACATCCCAGCAGCAACTGCCGGCTGGTCATTTGGTTCATTTCGGTGGGCAACCCGGCCAACCTGGTCAACCCGGCCAACCTGGTCAACCTGGCCAACCCGGTCGAGCTCCTCAGTACCAGCAGACTTTTAGCCTTCAAGGTGACGGAAGCGTTCACTCCCAGTCCCAAACCCATCAACAAAATGTCCAAAGTCAATACGATGGTCAAGTAAGTCAGATCTCGTCGAATGATGGGTCCATTCAGCAAGGTGTGCCGATAGGCTCTCTCCAGTACCAGCCCACTCCCATTCAAATAACTCAACAGCAATCGGTTCATGTATACGGTTCTCAAGCCGACAGAACCTCACCGCATGTCCAACAGGGTGCCAGGGTGCCCCAGCCGCAGTATTTACCACAGCAAGAGCAGACCAGAGGCGCGGGCACCTTTCAGCAAAACTTGGTACAGACTTATCAGTCACAAGATGGCCAGCAAACGTTACCTGGGCATTTGCCACGTCACCCTGCACAAGCTCTCACGCAGCCTGGTGTTGATTCCACGAGAATTACTCAAACGCAACAAAGTCCTTCTCATGGAGGACAAGTCGGTTCAGTAGCCTCCCCATTGGGGCAACCCCAGCAACCGCAAAGACAAGGTGGGCAACAAGCTGAGCAAACCTACACTGATTCTCACGAGGGACAAGTTCCTCAACGCGTTCAACAACCCAGTCAACCTGGTTCTCATTTGCTCATGTCTGCGCATTCCATGCACATGGAAGAATCCGACATGCTGCAAATGCAACCTCACGAACCCGAACAAGAATTGACCGATACCCAACCCGGTTTTATCCCACGTCAATTGCATTACCGACCGGCTCCCCAAGCTCAAGCGCAAGTGCAAACTCAAACACAGCAACAGGAGCCATCAGCAGGCCATATTCAGGTGACCACGTCTGATGCTGGTCGCCATTCTACCCGTCCTTTGCAAGTCCCTTCGCAAGGCGAAGTGATCCACGAGGAGAACGTCAGCATCGTTCGTGGCTCTAACGGAAGAGATCAACAATCCAATGGCGGCCAACTCGTCCTCCAGCCAGGAGAAACGGTTCCTGGCACGCCGTACTCGGTCCCTAAAGGATTCCGCGGTACGGTAATTCAACAAACCGTTCCTAACACTGGTGCCAGTTCTACGACTTTGGAAACCGGACCAGGTTCCGCTTCTGCAAGACCTCAACATTCCTTGGGCTTCATTGGAACGTCCACGTTGATTCCCACCGGCCGAGCTGATATCCCTCCCGATTTCGAAGCTCCTACCGATTACCGCCGTCGTCCCCAGACAAATCGCGTTCAGCCCACGCAATCCGGTAGTTCCACCCGGGTTTCAGGCTCGGGGCCCACGTCTGCCCCTAGACAAGAAGATATACCCAGTCCACAAGAACTGGCCGCTGCCGAACAGACCGATGAGGATTACGAATATGCGCCGGAAGAAGACGGACCTAGCGAGGATGACCTTTGTGACGGTTCGCCCAACTGTAGTGGTTCCGGACCTTCTGTTACCACGACAACCGTCATTCGCCAAACACCCGTGATGGCCATTCCGATCCAGCAGTCGCGCCCGTCTTCGTCCCAATCTGCTATGGGCGCGAATGGAAAACGCATGCATCAAACGTTTACGCAAACACAAATGATTACTTCCCATGGGATGGGTGGCAATGGTTTCGCAGTTCAATCGCCTTCAGGTTTAGTAAGACCAATTGGCACAAATGGAAATGGAAACGGAAATGGTTGCAATACGGTTAAAGTGTCCTGTCAAGTCGCGCACGGCCCAACGCAAAGAGTGCGCATTTGCACACCGCAAATTACTCCCAGCTGCTGCTGCGATATCCAGTGCGGAGCCTGCTAATATATCTCATGTAAAAGTAAAAAAAAAATGCATTTATACACGAAAAGGATAGAGATTATGCGATAGCTTAAGGTTGTGGCCCAAGAAAAAATAAAATTGAAAACAGAGCCCCCAAATCTTCCCCGTGTGCCACGTTAGCCTTGCTTGTGAAGTTATTCATAGAAAGTGATAAAAGTTGCTAGCGCTATAGCAGAACATAGGCGGCATTTTTTTTTTTTAGCTTATTGTGTCATTTAATAGAAACAGCCATTCATGTTTATTTTACGCTAGATCATCTTTTGAGAGATTCTATTGGTTACGGAAGACTTTAACAGGCTTGCGAAGTTATATTCTATATATTGTGCCATAAGCTGTCAGTTTCGTGAAAATACAACTGCTTGAAAAATCTTTCAAATAAACAAACTTGCCTGTCTTCTTTAATCGGTACTGCATTATTTCAATAGGTAGGGCAGCGCGACACAAGGACGACTCAACAAAAGGACTACAGTGCACCCAACTTAAGGACTACAAACCCCGACTTAAGGACTAAGAACACCGACTTAATGACTTGGTTAGGTTAGTACAGGTTAAGTTAGTACTAGATTAGGTTAGGACCAGGTTTGGTTAGAACTGGGTTAAGTTAGGTTAGGGGTTTGTAGTCCTTAAGTCGGGGTTCGTACACTTATAAAAAGGGTACCTAAAACAGTTATATAACGACATGCTAAAATTAGTAGTTACTATTTCAAGGTGGGTACCTCTCCCCAAAGAAGGTTTTAAAGAAGCCCCTATCTGGTGTCCTACTTTTTCGGGGCTTTTCTTCCCCTATTAAAGGGGGAAATTTTTAACAGTGTAGTCCTTTTGTCGAGCCGTCCTTGTATCTACGTCCCGCACGTAGTATTTTGGATCCACACAGTTTGTGTTTCTTAACACTGTACAGTTTATTTATAAAGACGAAGTTCTTATTCAGGCGCTATGGTATCTTCTCGCAATCTCGCGTACAACTTTTTACTGAAAACAAAACGGCGATTTGCATATGTGTTGTGGTTGGCTAATTGGCTTGAGAAATGGCCGACATCTCCTGGGAACACGCCTTCGCGATTGTTGCTCGATACCTAGCTCTTGCTCCGATAACACACAAGCCCACCCACTCAACTCAGCTCTTTCAAGTAGTGACTTGCGCGATTCGTTGTGGGCAGCGTTAAGCCAGTTACTAACTTGTGTGCGTAATTAATTAATTTCTAAGACAAGTGAGAAAGTCATGGCTAGTCATCCTCTGTTGTTACGTATTGTTGCGTCGTCTGTGGCTGCTTCTGCCCAAGCTGGTAGGATAATAAGAGATGTGATGAGCAAAGGAGACTTGGGAATTGTGGATAAGGTAAATATTTTAGTTTTGTGTTTCTTTGAATAAATATCCATATTAAGTTCCACTTTTTTTTCATTCAAAGGGTATCAATGATCCTCAGACTGAAGCTGATCGCCGAGCACAGCGGCACATTATACAGAGTCTAGCATTGCAATTCCCCAAAATTCACATCATTGGAGAAGAAGGCGATCTAGCCGTGGAAGCTGCAGACTTAATCAGTCCCTTGAACGGCGAAGCAAGGGTCTCCAGTGAGCAAAGTACAGATCTCATAGACCAAGATAAGATTTTATCTTTGTGTTGTCCAGAAGAATTATCTTCCATCAATGAAGAAGATGTAAGTTAATTGCAAATTAGCTACTTCTAAGCAACTGTTATCTCCTTATAAATAACTTATAAATCGACATTTCATACTTCTTTTAGCTAGTCATATGGGTAGATCCTCTAGATGGCACTGCTGAATATACCCAAGGTATAATAATCTACATTCATTAAGTTTTTAATAGATTTAAGGACCGATTTTCATCTATTTTTCGTGCAGGGAACTTGGATCACGTCACAGTATTGATAGGCGTGGCCTACCAAGCCCGTCCAGTTGCTGGCATCATTCACCAGCCTTACTACAATTACCAAAACGTGAAAAGTGGATCCGATTTGGGACGTACCATCTGGGGTATTCCTGGAGTTAGCGTAGGTGGATTTACCCCTTCACCGCCTCCTACGAGTCGCATTATTGCTACGACGCGCTCCCATTTGACACCCGTAGTCCAGGAAGCCTTAGATGCCATGCAGCCTGACCAAGTTCTCAAAGTAGGCGGTGCGGGCTACAAGGTGCTCATGTTGCTCGAAGGGAAGGCTTCAGCGTACGTTTTCGCCAGTCCTGGCTGCTATAAATGGGACACTTGTGCTCCCCAAGCTATACTCGAGGCAGTAGGCGGTAGAATGACCGATATTCATGCGAAGAATTACCCGTACGATATGAACGTAGTCAAGCGTAATTTAAGGGGCGTGTTGGCCACCGCGAATGCTCAGGATCATGCATACTTCTCCAGTCGTATTCCCGAAGCTGTTAAAGACAAACTGCAAGGTTAATTTTTCCTTTTTTTTATGTTTCGCTTGGAAGCGTCAATTTACAAGTAGGCTACTATAATAAGACATAGTGCACTAAACCTGTAGTCATTAATCTTTAGTTAAATCGTGCATATCTTGGCTGCTGCATTCCGTTAGGTCAATTAACGCAAGTTTGACCGAATTAAAAAATTAAAGTAGGAGCTCGCACGACTCGTGCAGTGATGCGTGTAAATGAAGTTTTAACCGTTTGTAGAAATAAGCTTTTATTTTATTTTCCGTATTCTCGCGATTTATCCATAGGTGATTTTGTATTACAAAGTATCAAGTATTTCAATAGTGCATTAAAAACTATACAAGAAGCTATAGAATGGAATTACAGAGTACTTATGACATTTGGTGTAGTTTGCGTGCTGTTGTCGGAGTCAGGACTTGAAAGCGGCAAGGCAACAGCCCAGACTGTTATCACCCCATCTGTACCCATTCGCGGTTCAAGTACAGTAGGGTTGGTGGCCGTAATATACGCACTGGCCTGGGCAGCCTGGGCCATGAACTCCTCTTTCGCTGGCGCCTTTGTTGGTGGTGATTGTGGGTCTTGCATGATTAGTTTCTCACGAGGTACCCTCGTATTCGTGTCGCTAGACATGTTCGCCGGTTTGGGTTTATTCGCCTTGGAAATTTTGGGTTTTGATGTCAGGATTGTTATCGCGGTTTTGTTTTGTGCTGGCTTTAGCTGAATCCGTGGGGCAGGGGTAGCGGCAGGGGCTTGAGTTGTCTGTTTCACCACGGTCTTGTTCTGCGCGACGGGGGCGGGTTTAGGGAGGGGCTTAACGACAGGACTCTTTCGCGGAGGTGAGTCCACAGCTCGGGCTCGGGGAGGGGCTTGCGTAAGAGTATCCGGCGAGGGATGACCGTGGATACGGATTGTGGGTCTCAGTCTGGTCGGGGGAAGAGGTGGCGGTGCTTCGGCTTGGAAATTAAAACTATCTGGGTCGTCGAAGATTGGGACCTGGAAACTACTAGGTTTGGCGTGAGCAGGGATGAAAGGAGGCTGATGTTCTTTCACAATGGGGTGAGTTATAGTTTGAGGAGGGATAACGATGATAGGTCCGTGGTCCCGGGGCGGAAAGAACAAGTCGATTGGCTGGGTATGTGTCGGGAATTGAGGTTCGTGGAAAAACAGGTTCTGATTATTCCGAAAGGGTTTTGGACGCGCCAAGTGTGGGCCCCTAAATGACGACTCATCCTCGAAGCTATTCGAATGGACCGAAGGACGCTTCAACGGGCGAAGTCGTTGACCAAACGCGCTATTGTGCGGCCGTCTTAGTGGGTGCAAACTACCGCCTAATCCCGAGTGATATGAGGTATCTGATGAGAAAGGTTTCTTGTTATGAGGACGGAAAGGTGGGGGATTGAAAACAATAGGACGCTCATCATTGTCGTCGTTATTGATTTGAGGTCTATGTGGACCTTCGATATCCGAAAAATCTTCGTTAACTTCGGTTGGAAGATGGGAATTTTGTTCGTGATTTGATGGATTCGATGGATTTCGGAAGAGCGGCCTGTCTTCCCGCATCGGTGCACGGTTTTCTTCTTCTCGATTGTTGGATGGGCGTATTTTCGGTCGGGTTTTACCGTGACCCTTTTTAGGAAAAGGTGGCGGATTGAAGACGATAGGCCTGTCGCTCGGATCTTCATTGCTACCTGAAGAAACAACGTGTTGTTGAGGGCGTGGTACTTTTACCCTTGTCGGGGGTTTCTTTGGGAAAGGTGGTGGGTTAAAGGTTATCGGTATGTCTACATCTTCTTGACTAGGTGAAACGGTTCGGGGACGTGGCTTAGGCGTAGTAGTTCGTTCAGGAACGGGTGCTGCTAAAATCACTTGTCGAATGGGCTCCTCTTCGTCATTGGTGAAGTGAGGGCGTGGTTGAGGAGAGAGGAATGGACCTCTGAGCCCTGGGATGTTTGGCAGCGGCGTTTCTCGATTCAGAAAAGGTCGACTGGGGGTAGTAGGACGTTCGAAATCCTCTGTATTGTCGAAAGGATACTGCAGGAAGGGCAAGTCAAGTGGAGCAACGGGCGTTGTATACTGAGGTCGATTGCCGTTACCAGGCGTTTCGTCATTATTGTAGAACTCTAGTGGTTTCGGACGTTTCTTTTGTTTCAAACTAGATTTCTCTCCTGGAGAATTCTGCTGAGCAATGCTATGTAGACCGTAAAGCAAAGCTGTAGCTTCATCATATGCGGCAGGACGAGCGGGGTCAGAGGGCGGGTCTCGTTCTTCCGGTCGTTTCACTACGTAATTTGGCTGACGATGGAATTCGGTTTGCTGTTTCTCGGGGTTGAAAAAGGGGAAAGTGGGTTCAAAAGGGGGACGGTATCGTCCGGCAACTGAAGGCTGGTACTCGACGGACTGAGTCGGCTGACGTACAACTGGTCTAGGTAATGGGGCATAGTCGGAGTACGGTTCCGTAGTGGTAGAGTACCGCTCCGGGGGTTCTGGGTAAGAAGTGTACTGAATGCGAGCATTTGATTCAGGCGCCCTTCCTTCTGAATGATACACGGGTGGCGCAGGTAATGCGTGAGAATCGTCTAATTCATCAGGAAACTTCCAGCGTGATGGAGACCGGCTTTCGTACGAATCCGTTTGTAAATCCGTCACTGGAAGAGGTGTTGTAGGTTCGTACCGAATATGGGCCTTGAAGCCGTCGTCGTCAGCATGGTACCGAACTATTTGCCAGCGTCCATCAGGCATCAGAGTGCGGTAAGTTCCTTGGGTCGTCCCATCGTCCTGCCACGCTCTTTCGTGACTATAACTTGCAGACCCAGGTTCTGTCACTGCGTAGCGAAACTTCTGTAACAGCAAGATTTTCAAGTCAAGATTTATTTGTTCTTTTAATAAAATATTATTCGAAAATGCTAATGTTAAAAGATTGCACACGAATCGTGAGGTAGAAAGTGACAACAAAAATACCGTTATATAGTGTATGCTCAAGCACTCCTTGGGCAACTATCGTCTTAATTTGATAGTGCTGGAAGCAAAACCGCAGAGATATGGAAAGGAAAGTTCCTAACTGTCCTTCTATATAGATTATTAGGTTTTTCTTTGTCAAAACTCGAGTTTTATGGGTTTTCAATTGTTGCACTTGGTCTGGCACCCGTGCGCGCGTGCGCGTGTGTAAGCATGTGTGTGACGTTCGCATGCGGTTGCGGTGTTGGATTTTGGATTAGTAGGCCCTTGCGCATGGGTTCTGTAATGGGCTATTAAACTAGCAAAGTTGTAATAGAGCATCCCATATAGTGCAGCTTGGCCAGCCCCACCCCATGCGCTCTTAACATGAATCGTTTGTGTCTGAGAGCGAAAGTACTGTACGTCTTTATTTCGCAGTCGCGGTGCTTTAACACTCTACTTGTACTACAGTACAGATATCCATTACAGCAAAACGGCCTTGTAAAGAATTAGACCGTTGTTTCAGATCATTGCCAATTCATAACTCATTCTCTAAAATCTTCACAGAGAGACCGAAAAGAAATGCTGCTTGTTATAGAAATACAAATGGCTTTGCTTACCCGTTGAGCTGCTGCTGTTTCAACCACAAGAATGGCAAGCAAGCAAAATACCTGCCGCGGGCTAAGTTTCCTATAGAAATTGTGACAAATTTTAAGAAAGATATAAATCGTATACATGGTTAAAATTTGGGGTAAAAGGGCAATCAGTGCACGATTTTGGAAAGATCGGCGTGAGGGAGCACAATGTAGTGACGGGAGCCCTAGATTTTGGCAGTTCCGTTTCTTTATTGCCCTACGGAGAAAGCTTCCACAATAAATTAAGCTGTGAGCTGGACACCAACATAAGTAAAGCACAAATTATCCATAGAAGCATACTTTCCCTCAAATGGACAGGAAACGTCGAGGTTTTGGATTCCTCGCGCTTCGTGCGATACCGTATAGTTTTAACCAAAATCAACGAACCATTACCAATGCGCATGCAACCAACCATGCAGCCTGCATATCTCATATGATGCATAAGTAATGATCTAGAGCATCGTGTCGTACTACAAAAACCAAGAAAGCCATCTTACGAATCAATTGACCACGGAGTTCGGAGTGTGTCAAGAAGGAAAACCAGACTATCGCTCGTGTCGTAAGTCATGGTGGAGTTAGACATGCACCAATTTTTTTCTCCTTAGTTATGTTGGGTGGAAGGAATTTAAAAGACAGCGGTATATGTAGTTGAGACTAAAGAGATTCCGGATAGGATTTAATGGTTTAAACTATTCAGACTTACCTTCTTGGTACCATTTTGGGATGAGGGATACACGGTTAGATTCAATTTTTGTAAGAACGATAAAATAAAAATTGGCTGCACACAAATAACTGCTTTGTCACTGTGGATTGAAGATCACAGCACTAGGATCTGATAACTTGCAGCTGCGAGTAGTTGTTCGTTGTAGCTTTGGCGACCAAGTGAGACTATCTTGGACTGGGTTTGGTCACATATAAGGAGAAATGAGATCTCCGACCCATGCGAGAGAGGATCTACTTGGAGAAATTGGGATACGCCCAATACTTTTTGCTTAACTCATATGCGGTTTTTCCTTGTTAATGAATGGTTAAAATGTTTGGATGGACTGTGGTCGCCTTTCAATTCAGAACTAATGGTGGGTAATGAAGCCCAACCGCACAAGTTGAAAGAGGCATTCAGCATACTCGTGCATTCTCTCTTTTGTCAGTGATCGGACAATCGGTACAAGAGTAATGCACATGTATATCAGGACTTAAATATGCATGTACAGCCTTTCATTTCCAAATGTATGTTAAGCTACCAAAAACCGAGCAAAATTGCAATCCGTGATTTCGAAAATGGCTTATGCATTTCCTCGTGCCAAAACCTAAGCATGAACTCCCATCTATGAAGCTCCCAAGAACTAGACATTTCGTTAAGTTTCACTTCAGCTCATTTGTTTGTAAACATTTTTTTCCTACGTGTACTTTGTCGTTGATGTGACGACCAACTCGTAAGTGTCTGTTAAAAAATTATTTAGTTCTAATCAAATGGCATTTGTTATGTTAGATCATGTCTTGGCTTGCAGACCTTGCGGGCAAAGCTGAAGACTTTTTGGTGAAAATTGATCATAATACAGCGCAAGCGTTAAACAAAGATTCGCCAACTCCCGGTCATTCACGAAGAGGTTCTACAGCTTCCGTTTCATCAGACTATCGTACTGTGAAGCATCCAGTAGCTGCAGTGATTAAAGACGATGTGTAAATAAAACGCTGAACTTTTTAATTCTCCATATGTACCCTACTTTAACGTTTAAATTTACTAATTCGTGTGCCCAAACAGAGCTTCACCACTGCAGTCCGTTCGGTCGCCTGCAAAACGAGAAAAGAAGCTTCTCAAGGGTAAAGATCAGGATGAGGAATTACTGGCCATGTTAAACACCCAAGATTCGCCTCTTCCTGAACCTTCAAACTCGTCTCATACCAGAGCTGCTTCTCTCGGAGCAGTCTCTTTTATTGAAAGTGATGCTCCTCCTACTAATGGTAATCGCCGTTAAACTCCCTTCTTTTCGTACCTTGTTATAATTTTGTGTACCTTATTTAGGGAATTTTACCAAAAGCACGAAACCCAACTCAACACATTCCGACTTGTCTCTGCCCGAAGAGAACGCTTTACTTCGCAAGGAAATACATTCGTTGAGTCAAGAAGTACGCCAGGCGTTGCAAAGAGCTAAATCCGCGGAACTAGGTAACTTAATCGTTAATAAATCCGGAAAGCCTGGAACTTGATGTCAGGTTTTTTGTGTAGAAACTTCGCGTTTGCAGAGCCAAGTTAAAAGTCAGTCGTCGCTAGTTACCAAGTTGGAAGGAGAACAGTCTGTTCTTCGGAGAGAGAATGTTCGTTTGGCCGATGAATTGCTTCATAAGGATTCCCATCAAAGCGCTCTGGAAACCAAACTGGCCGCCGTCCAAATCGACTTGACTCGGTGTCGTGAAGAAGAGCAAACAGACGCTGAAAAGTTGCAGTCTTTGAATGCCGAGTTGACAAACAGCGCGAAGCAGCTAGAAGAAGAGAAACTTCATTTCCAAACCTCGTTAAGCCAAGCTCAATCAAAGATCCTCCAGCTGGAACAGTCCAACGACTCGTTATCAGCCGATTCCAAGAGCGCTCGTCAGCAGTTGCAGGAGAACTCGCGCCTGCTAGCTCAACATTCAGCTTCGTTAGGAACGGCACGCGAGGAATTGACTGCCACTCAAACGGCTTTTAACGACTATAAATTGCGAGCCCAGCGTATCCTTATGGACAAGGACAAGCTCATAAGCGAAATTAAAGAGGGAGCTGGACTCCAGAGTCACGTTTTAACCGAAGCGGAAGTGGAGCATTTGCGGCAAGAACGAGATCTTCTGCGCGAAGAAGGGGCTCAAACTGTATCCCATTTAAACGCATTGCGACAAGAAATGCTTGCTATGGAACAGCGTTACGAAACGGAGATCCGCAATTTACGCGAATCTCAAACTGCAGTCGAAGCTGAGCTACAGCACGAAAAGCGTCAGCGAACAGCCATTGAAGAAGAAACGCGTTCAGCGCAAGAAGAACTACGCTATTTACGGCAAGATAGTGCCCAACAACGAGCCCAAGCGTCGACACGCCTACGTGAATCCGAAACTGAAGTTTTACGACTGCGTAGTCAGTTGGCTGCTAAACGTCATAGCAATGCGACTGAACAAGAACTGGAACGACGCTTGCACAGTACTACCGAAACCTTGCTCAGCAAGCAAGCCGCTTTGGAAGCCGCACATGCTGAGCGTTCTTCTCTGACTGTGCAATTGGAGCGCAAAGAACGCGAATTGCGCGAGTCATACGCTGCACAGCATCGAATTACCATGAATATTACAGATGATGGTAAGATAAATATAATATAATTCTAATAATTATGTAATTAATTAATTCGCTCATTCTAATATTTAACTAATTATTATTTAAATAATAACTAATATTATTTAAATATTTATTCATTCTAATAATTACATAATTATTATAATATAATTATATAATATAATTTGACGGTCCCTGGTAAATATAAGGTAAAATATAATATAATTATAATTCCCCTAATATATTTCTTTAGTACAATTGGTTTGTTAACTTTTAATGATTTAGCTAAAGCGTCGACTGGTATAACCAACACTGGGATGGAAAATGGAATCAAAAGACGGGTAAGACGCGCGTATGGTACCATCGACGCTTTAAATATTAGGTTGGGCGCGGCCTTAAGACGGTATCCTATTGCAAGAGTAGGAGTGCTCATTTACATGGTAGCTTATATAAATACTAACGCCCTTTCTTTTTTAATTAATCCTCCGTTCCGTTCGTTAGGTGCTGTTGCATGTCTGGGTGGGGATTGTTTTGGTGACATACTCTCCGGAAACCCATGGCCCAAATCACCAGAAATGACGTTAACAAAAAATATAAAAAAAAATATGAATGATTACACGGGTTTTATCCAAGGTCTTGTTTGTGTGACGGGTTGTACTCTTGGGAAACGCTAGGTGTAACTTTGAAGAAAATTATTGTTTATATATAAGCACCACATTTTTCCTTTTATAAAATTCTAAAATGTATTTCTTCACTCCACAACCCAAAAATAAGATATTTTTTTCGACGCAGTTTGAGGGTGAGAGAGGAATGAGGCAACAAATGAATAAAAAAGCTTATTCGGTTAATTGAAGCGAGTCTTCTGGTAATCCATTTTGAATCAATGATTCCGACTCGACTTTCGAGACGAAGTTTGAATCCAATGCTCGTAGCTGCTCCAAGAAATTCCCGCGCTCAGCTTCGCTCCATGCATCGAACCATTCGTGAAAGAGTTTAATCTGTCACAATTAAGTAAACATGAGTTAATTGAGGTAAAAATGAGCTAATTTCTATTTCAGTATTAGTTATTGGTTTTACTTGACAGTGGAAAAGCGACGGCCGCGGGTTGGGATGGAGTGAAGCTACTTTGCCGACAAACTTGTGTAAGAGGACATCTTGGAAATCTCCTTTTTGCATTTCACTCCATGATGAGAACCACTGCAGCAAGTAGTTTTGTTGTTGAGACGTTCCAACAATGGGACCCATTTTGAGTTTTGGGATGATTCTGGTTTTCCCAGTTTACATCTGATCTGCAGCGACTTACAAAGTGCCCCACGATCGTTTGGCAACTTCGTTTCTGAACTGCTCCGTCCACACTGGATTCAGCACCGTCAATTTGCTCAAGAATTTATCTTTTAGCGAAGAATCCCAGGTTTGGAACCACGCAGAAAACAACCGCAATTGACACCGAAATAAAGAATGGCTGCTACCAGCAGCTTCCAAACTAAGTTGATCCAAGCTCTGTGAAAAAGAAAATGAATATAACAGCAACCGACCTTGAAAACCGACTGAAATTGAAAAGCTTCCTACAACTCAGATGACGGATAGGGAAACGGGGCTCTCATTTGGGGATTGGATTGGGAATCCCGTTAAAGAAAGCCTACGGCATAGATTGGCTCTTTACTTTACCTGGGAGAGCGAAACGGATACCATATTCAAGGGGAGGGAAAGGGAAGGAACGTGGTGAAAATTGTAATTCGAACCGGAGAAACGAATAAAGAACGGTCGAGAAAAGTAAAGAATGCTGGAATTGGAAACGAGAAAAATAAGGTAAAAGACGTCACGCGTGAAGGCAATAGATAATGACAGATAACGGGACTGCGGTATAGAGTTTAACACCTGCTATATTGGTTATACCTGTAGAAGATTATCCACGTGAGATGGTAAGGTAAGTTGCAGCAAGCGGTGGAGAAATTCTTGCTGTTGATCACTATCCCAGCACCCAAACCAGTGTAATGAAGAACGAACTTGCTGCTCGAGTATTAGCTGCTCAGCGCTGGCCATGAATTCACTGCTCCTTTCTATGAGAACGGGATGATTTGAACTTGGCGCCCAACTCGGGATTTTATATAAACAAAACGCAAGACGTAACATCCCGTTAACACCATACCATGGAGAACTTGAAATTTACCTTTGTTGACAACAATGGAAGCGTTACGAAGGAATTCAGGTATCCTGTTGAACCAAACACGCCACTGGAACTTATAGCAGCAATCTCAAATGCGCAGATAGAAACAAACGCTTATTTAACTGACTGTATTGCTGAAGCTAACGCCGCAACGCTCAGCACGGACCAAGGTCAGGAACCCCAAGGTAAATGTTCTAGATATTACCTACATTTACTTGTTTTCTTGTGACAAAAAACTTTTGATCACCCAGCATTGTCAAAACTTGTTGTTATGAGAAATGCATAATAAAAGGCAATTGAAGATTTAAATTTTTGTATATTATATTTTAGACATGGACACCGTTGAATTGGAAGAAGATTTAGAAGAAGAGGAAGAAGATACATTAATTATTTTTAACGCTAATGGGAATTCAGCATGTAAAATCCCCAAGCTGTCACAAGGAGAAAAATAAAGCAAATTGTAAAATAAAGCAACCTCATAAATAAATTGTTCAGAATGAAATCAAAATTTCTGTAAAATTCAGCAGCTTTTATTTAAGGCTAATTACAAATGGATGAAAAAAAAATTAGCATGGCCATTGAAAATTGAAATTGGTTCGCGGTTCTGGACGGAACCTCGCTTCCCAATCGACAGGTTCCCATTTCGTTCTATTTGCGTGGATTGGAGAGCAGAAAAATAGTAAATTTTTAAAATTTTAATTCTGTGTTACTAAGCAATCCAGCCATGTCTCGATTTCAAGAGATGAGGTCTACTGTCGCCGAAATGCTTCAAGGCATTGAAAGGTATGGAACCATAAATCGGCATGTCACTAAACATATTGTCGTCATGGAATCATCATGTGCTGGTTTTTTCTTAGGTACAATCCTGATAACCTCGCCACGTTAGAAGAATATATTTCTGTTCAAGCCAAAGAAAATGCATATGATTTGGAAGCTAATCTCAGCGTTCTTCGTCTCTACCAATTCACCCCTACGCTGTACCAATCACCCATCGTGGTGAAGATCTTGTTGAAGTCCCTCACGAACCTGCCTCATACGGACTTTGTCCTCTGCAAGTGTTTGATGACACAAGAGAAGGTACCCAGTAATTTATATTAAAAAAAAATGAATATGCCTCAATATCTCTTCATTATCTAGTTGGAAGATCAAGCCATCAAGCACATCATGTACATGGCGGAACTCTTGGAAACCTGCAAATTTTCCATGTTCTGGAAAGAGCTGAGCCAGTGCAAGGATTTGATTGAAGGGGTGACTGGCTTCGAAGACTCCATTCGCAAATTCATTTCCCACGTTCTAAACGCCACATATCAACACATAGAACTACCCGTTTTACGGGACTTGCTGGGCAGCGTGAACGGTAAACGCTTACTTTTTATGTCTATAATGTTGTCTAACATCATATGCTTTTTTTCCTGGTGTTTCCCAGACGCTGTGTTGAAGCAATGGATCATTCGAAATGGATGGAAAGATTTAGGTGACGGTCGTGTCTTTATTACCAACCAAGAAGATTTGGTGAAAACCAAAAACATTACCGAAAAGATCGAGTTCGATAGCGTGGCGGGAATCATGGCCCACTGTATTTAAAGCCGTCTAACGGTACATTTTTCAACAATTCTGTGGTGTCCTGGACGTATACTTGCCTCTACATGACGGACAAGAAAACGCCAGTTGGCAAGAAGGACAAGGGAAGACCGATAAAATACAAAGACACTTGAATTAACCCAGACAAAATAGCGTCAATGCCTTAATCAACCAAATCGTCCAATCCCGAGTAGCTGCTTCATTTATTTTTCAGAATCTGAGAGAGAAGTTTCTGAATTCGGTTCGGGACATGGACTCCCAATTACGGAATTCAACGCGCTCAATTTTGCAGCCTGGGCTGCCTGTTCTCGTCAACCATTGCACCCTGACGGAAAAACAAGTAAAATATTACGTTTACTTGCATTTTTTTACTATTTTTTTTCTGCTGTGGCAGTGTGCCCAAGCCAAGAAGCAAATCAGGTGTCTTGGCTTGACGGTTACTGTTGTGGCCAAGTTAGCAACACGTATAGTACTTACACTTCATCCATGTTCTGCTTGTCGCCTTGAATTTTGCCTACAATTGTTCCGTTTTTGGTATTCTTTACCCAACCTCCCATGGCAAGTTTGTCGGCGAGTTCTTTGCAGTATTTAGTAAAGTAGACACCTATAGCGTAACGCAAAATGAAAAAAGGAGCGCGTTAGTTAACAAGTTGACTTGTAGGCATTGGCTTTGCTTCCCAAAATAGCCACACGGAAGCGAATAACTTTTTCGCCAACAACTTGCTTGTGATCATGTAGTACGCAGATGCGGCAATTTTAATGGGTCTGAACCGGATTTAAGGATTAATTTGCAATTGAAGCTTGTGACTTCTGATTTGATTAAATAAAATACTATTTAGGCAAACTCGATATTACCTTGTACATGACCGTATACTTCGAATTCCACGGATACGATAGTAGTTTCGTTGCCTTCTTGACCCATATTTGTTTACAGTAGGACAGAAAATTCACAGAGTAAAACGATTTTAAAGTCTAGTCAAATTCGGTGACTGTTTATTGCCTGGATCTTCTTCACTAAAAACAATCCGCTTGCTCCAAAGCTTCTCTTTGACTTGGAAGGCGAGAACGCGGACATCCAAGCCATCCTTATGCTAAACATAGTCTCTGACATTGGCCGTCCTCCAAAGGAGCCTATAACGATACGGGGCTTACAAAGCCGTGGCCGGTTTTCCCCATAGACAACACTTTAGAAACCCGGATCCCAGTCTACCTCTCTGGCGACTTGCTTCAATTCAAAACATTGAAGTACATCGCCGGGTTGGTAGCGTAGTGAGTCTTCTAATCGCAGGCCGCATTCCACATCTTTCTTAATACTGTCCACTTCGGCTTTCAAATGCCGTAAGGAAGCTGCTTTGCCTGTATGGAGCACCTCTTCACCCCGGATGACCCGAAATAGTGCGTCTTTTTTTAAGACGCCTTTGGTGCAGCGACAACCTGCCACGGGAAGCTTGGATTTGCCTTCTGTGACCACAAACTCCTGCAAAACATGCGCTTCGCCCAGAATTTGTTCCACGTTGCGTAGCGGCAATCGTTTGGAGATCTCGCTTTTCACGTCATCAATAAGCCGATAAATAATATTATGTTGCCTAATAAGCACGCCGTTTTTCTGGGCTAATCTCGACACATCGGGCGGTACTTGCACGTTAAAACCGTACACGATTCCTAAGAAAAAGTTTTCTTATTAATTTTTATCTTATTTATTGAAGTGCTAATAAAGGAAATTGAGGAATACCTTCGAAGGGTTCAGCCAGTTTAATGTCGTTTTCAGTCACGTTGCCCACACCGTATGCTAGCATGTCCATGTGGCAATCATCTGAATGATAGGTATCGAAAACATCCAAGATCGCTTCCACGGAGCCATCGACGTCTCCTTTGAGAATAAAGGAGAATCTGGGCGGGGCGTTGGGGTCGTCCATGATTTCTTTCTTCCGGGGACCTTGGCGTCGGAGACGCATTCGACCGATACGTCTTTTCTCTTCCAGTAGAGTTTTGTAATCTTTCAAGTGCTGATCCACCTTGATCTGAATGGCCTGAGCATCACCCTCGGCTTTCTCGGTTTGCTTGTTATGTTGCCTCCATGCTATTACTTCTCGTGCACGTTTCTATGTAAAAAAAATCCAATTAATAAAATTGTAGAGAGATTCAGGAAGTTTATAAGAGCATGTGAAAGGTGTACGGACTTCGTTTTGTACTTCTATTATCACATCCCCAGCATTGGGTAATTCTCGCCAGCCGAGAACTTCCACAGGCGTGGATGGCAGCGCTTCTTGCAACGTACGGCCCCGATCGTCCACTAAAGCTCGCACTTTGGCCCAACCCAAACCTGCTACCAGATAGCAGCCTCTTCGGAGCGTTCCTCTTTGCACTAACGCAGTAGCCAATTTCCTACCGCGAATAATAACAAGCACAACGTTTTATCGCGTAAAGAGAAAATTGTCTGTTTTTAATTATGTTTTCTATTATTCTTACCCTCGCGCTGAATGGACGCTGGAATCAATGACCACGCCTTCAAAGGCTCCAACGGTGTCTGCTTTCAAACCCAGTAATTCAGCCTGTAAGATGAGCGATTCCACTAAGTCGCGTAGTCCCGTGCCTTTAAGGGCGGAAACAGGTACGGCTTGTACGTCTCCACCAAATTCTTCAAGCTGCAGACCCTGGGATAATAGCATTTTCTTGGTACGATCCTAGAAAACAAAAATAATTGTCAATTTCTGTCTTCACGTGATATTTTTTTTTTTTTTTTTACTATATCTGCATCTTGTTTATCAATTTTGTTTATGGCCACAATAATGGGAACTATAGAAAAGAAGGAGAAGAATAGAATAGAAAAACTTTAGAAAAGACGTTTTTTGAAGTTTTTTGGTGCAATAGGCTTACCATTGGCATCACGGGCGTGTTGAATGGATTCAACGGTTTGCTGCATGACTCCATCGTCGGCAGCTACGACTAGAACAACCAGATCGGTAACGTGAGCACCTCTTGATCTCATGGCACTAAAGGCGGCATGTCCAGGTGTGTCTAGGAAGGTAACCGGGCCTCCCACTCCGTCTAGTCTGACCGAAAAGGCCCCTACATGTTGCGTTATACCCCCAAATTCAGCGTCCACAACGTGTGTATGGCGTAAGGCATCCAATAGCGTCGTTTTCCCGTGATCTACGTGTCCCATGACTGTCACGACGGGTGGGCGGGGCTTGAGCAACTCGGGAGGGGCTGGAGGCCTGTAAAGGGAAGCGAGTTATAACTTAGATGGTAGGAAAAGATGAGCTTTGAGGTTTACCTGTGGACTGCATCCTTGATTTGTGGATGATGGGAGTGTTTTTCAGGGGCAGCGACGAATGTGGAGCGTTGCCCGCATTTTTTTACTATTTCTTGCAGGACTTTCATGTTGTCGATTGCTTTGCGAGGTTCGTCGTAGTAAGAAGAGTTATCCACATAAATCATGGCTTCGAAAACATCATCTTAAAAAAAAAAACGGGTGAAAGCTAGAACTTTGACAATGAAACAGTAATGGTACCTATATCTTTGTCGAGAGCTTCAGCTAACTCTTGGACTGTCATGTTCTTCCATATATTAATAATCTGGTCAGACTTCTTTTTTAAAGCTTTGGGGGAGTACTCGATCGCTTTATGTTTCTAGACATTGTTTATAGCGGATAATTATATTAACAACGATTTAGAAAGAATATATTACTCTTTCTTCTGCAGTTTTCCTCCTTTTCCAAGAAACGCCGGATGTACTGAATTGTTGCGCTGCATCGATTTCGCATAGTGAACAAGGCCTTTGATGGAACTGTAACTGGCGCTCAGTTTGGAACTGTAGCCGGGAGCGTAGAGTTCTTCGGAAGGGCACATTACTATCACCGGTAATTATGCACGTGAGGCCAATTGTTCTCGATGAAACGCCATTGTACGGTGTTTTCCATAACCTTTAACTCATAGAGTAAGAAATTAACAAATCATTTTACCTCAATGAAATTAATACGAACCGGAATATAGACGAGCGCAAAGTTGCGTGCATTATTATTTGTGCTCATACTGTCCGTAGCTCGCTAGATGGCGAAAATAGCCAGCTTTTAGCGTCTTCTATAGGTGTATTCTTTAACTACGTCTTTAACCCCTCTATGTTGTTTTTCGTGGAGTAAGCCGGTGAGCGGACTTACCGTTGTTCATTTATTACGTCTCTAAAAATCCGCTAGTTTTTTGCTTCTTTCAACGCAAAACGTTACATGCTAACCGAAAAAAATTACATTTGTAATTCTGCATCTTCTTTGGAAGGCCGTACTTATAGAAAATGATCGAAAATAACACAGAAGAACTCTTGTTCTTTGACACTTTTGCTCACGAAAGCAATGAGGTAATACAAATTAGTCTGTACTTGCTGGAAAACTCAGCAGATTTTTTTTTAGGAACTAAACCTGGACTTGGTCCAGTTCCCAAAACCAGTTTGTATCAGCCAAGTACGCGTTATTCCGTTGGGAGCTAAGGTTCAAGCCGATTTTCCTGGAGGAGTGCGTCTTGGGTAAAGCCATTTTTCGAATTGTTATTCAAATAGACAAGCGACTTATCATCTGCTCCTTCTTTCTTCTTTAGCGCCACGAATCCTTCTCAATTTCAGCTGGAATTGTTTGTCAATGATCTAAGTAAACCTGGCGCCTCTTCGTTTGAGACGTTGGGTGTCCTGGACTACAAGCAGAATGCTATTATCCAATACGAGTGCAACAAACGGGTATCATTGATTTGTTGTTGAAAATATCCATAGAAAAAACCTCATTATCCTATTCCCAGGTGCCAACTGATGGTTTAGTTCTCCGAGGCTGGTATACCACCGTAACTTTATCAGTTTATGGCTGGTTTACTACTGTGATAGTGCCAAGAATTCCCACACCGCCACAACCCATTGCTGTGCCTCAGCCGCAGACTCCAATCGAAGTTACGCAGATTCTTCCAGAAATTACTCCAATCCCAACTGAAGCTCTAAAACCTGAAATTGCTGAAGGGATTGTCAAAGTGGAAGTGAAAGATGTGTTGCCCGTCCCGGAAGTCAAAGTAGATGTTCCTGATGAGGCAAAAGTTAAAGAAGAAGCACGGGAACATGAAAAAGAGCTGGAAGCTGAGCGTGAGAAAGAGCGAGAACGTGAAAAAGACCGGGAAAGGGAACGCCAGCGTGAGCGCGATAGAGAACGCGACCGTGAACGGGACAGGGAACGCGAAAAGTTTCGCGATAGTAGGGAACGCGACCGCGATCGTGGTCGGAAAAGGGATCGTTCACCAACAGAAACTTCTCGAGAAGCTTCCAAAAGGGATGGTTCGCGCACCAGAGACAAATCCCGGGATAGACCACCCAGAGAACGAGAGCGTAGTGAAGAAAGAAGGAGGCCCAGAACCCCGCCTCACCCTGCGCGATCTCCTGAAGAGCCAGTGAAAGAACCCTATGAAGCCAACCCACCTACTAAGGAAGGTACTGTTCACCAAACTTCTCCTAAACATCCAACAATCCTTTCGCGTAGAGGTTACAGGTTTAATAACGATATACAATGTTTTGTTGTTCTCTAGTTGAAGCTCCGTTTATTGTCCTTTCTGCGGGGGACGTGGAGGCCATTTCTGATGATGAAATGCTAGAAATAGAGACGGTTGAAGCTTCTCCGGTAGATACGGGAGAAAAAGACAAGGACTTGTTCGAAACAGAGGTATGAATTCCAGTTTCACTTTGCTTGAGGTGGGTTTGAAGGGTGTTAATCTTTTCTTATCGGTAGGGCAAAATCAAGATAGTTGACGAGATCGTCGAAGTTCCTGAACGTACTCAAGGTGTTCCCGACCCGGAAGACGACATGGAACCTGAAGATTTCGAAGAAATTGTCAGTGACGAAGATCTGATGTTCGAGGATGAGGTATTAAGCATTGCTCAAGTTTAAATTTTTACAAAGTGTAATGAAACATTGGTTTAGTATATGGATGTGGACTTATCTGAGTATGCTGACGAGTTTGGCAAGCCGTTCAATCCCTACAGCTTCGAAGTCCAGCCCCTTCAAGTAAAAATCTCTGCCTATTTTACCTAGATTGCTAAAAAGAACAATTTATTGTGTGCGTTTAGTATTGGCCAGATCCTTCCATGACCCCCTTTTCACTTTACCTGCATCGTCTGCAAGTCAAATGGCCTGGGATTGAACAGGAGACCAAAGAAGCTGCCCAAAAGTTGGAAAACTTATTGACTTTACCTTTGCAAGACTTCGACAAGGTACCCGCCAGAGGGGAAAAGTTTGTAGAAGCTTGTGAACACGTTACCAACACTCTTCCTGCAGCTTTGGCGTACCATAGCTTCCAAACCACGTCAGCAGGTACATCCCTGATTAAAACTCGATTTAAATTAGAAGTTTATTTCTCTAAAATTATTCATTTTAAATTATTTAATTAAAAATACATATAGATAACCAACAATAGGCGGAAGCCTACGTTGGTATTAACTTTTCTTTAAAAAATAATTTAATTTTGCATTAAAGAATTTATTAATTATTATTATATTTTGTTTATTTATTAGTATTTTTTATTTCAAATTCTTATTAAACAATTATTAACTTCAAATTTTTATATCTCAAATTTTTTTTTAATTATCATTTTATTTACTTTAAATTCCATCCGGTTTATGATTAATTTTTCCTCCATTTCCGGTGAAAGACATCGAAGTGGAGATCATCAAGTGGCTCAGCTGTGCGCTGGACTTTGATATTGCCTTATCGCAGCCTCAACCCGTCTTGAAAGTGCGCCATCTGAAAGCGGGACTCAAGTTAGCCAGCGTTGTAGTTTCAGGATCACCTACAATCCTTCAACGCGCCTTAGACGCTGGCGTACAGTCAAAACTCTTCGACTTGTACGAAGCTCCTCATATGGCCGTGTCCCTTAAACTGTCCTGCCTGCGCGCTTTGGATCGCTCGGTATCCTCCCAGCTTGGCATGGCGCACTTCCTCCACGCAGAACCCAAAGGCTACATTCGCCTCATCCAACTGATCCAAGGCCAGCAAACGACCCGCGCCAAAGTGGCCGTGGCCGCGTTACTTCAGAAAATCCACTTTTACGAAGCTCTGTCCCAATTGAAATGGACGGCCGAGACCATTGTCGAGTTACCCCTCCCGCAGGTCAAGCGTCCGGACGATCGCGTACGTCGCGATTCCAACGATTGGCCCGAATCCGATTCCCAAGACGGCTTTGGTCACCCGCATCCTGAAAACACGTTAGATCCTTACCTTTCTGACCTCCTAGCCTGCATGGACCAGGTCTTACAAGTCTACGCCTACCCCACCAGCACGGTCGCTCCACCGCATCGGTTTCTGCCCGCCAAAGCCCAGTTCGAATTACCACCCCCGTTGCTGGACATCTACCCCTCTCTTTACGCCCTTTTCAAAGCCCAGAAGTTCCTCGACATCTGTCTGTTGCTCCTCAGCCATCCCTTGACGTTTACCCGCTCAGCGCTGCAGGAGAAAGTCTTGGGTTGGCTGGATCTTGCAAGCTCAAGTCAACACGGCCTAACTTTCCTGGCGTCTCAGCCAGAGGTCATTACTGCCATCTTGAAAACGCTGTTCCAGAGCTCCAGTGAAGAGAAGGACGAGTTTGGGAACCCGGAAGACTCCCTGCAAGGCAACGCGGCGTGCCAAAAGACGGGTCTGCACCTCACCCATTCGTTCTACGCTCTCCAATGCCTTGACGCTTTGCAACACGTACTCGGGACCCATCCGGACCTCTTAGCCGTCGACGAGCCTCCGTTGCTCGATAATGTTCAATCCTTGCATTCTTTACTGTTCAGCCCAGCCGGGCGTCTTGCTCTCTGTCATGTGGTCACTTTAGCCGATAATGTAGTGCCCTTGCTCCAGGTTCTAAGGTCCGCGGACGTAGATTTGGAAGCGAAGTTACAGAACTCCGCCACGCGAGGTTACGTGATGGACGTCGTGGCCTACGTTGTCCGCTTCGCAGACCGCGTTACCTTTCTGCAGAAGCATGGACCGGCGCTCCTGGCCATCGCGCAGCACCAGCATCAACACCAACAACTACAGGAAGAAGAGGAGGAGCAAGGTAAGATGGTGACCTGGCTACCTTGGCTCGAATTAACCCAAAACGCGGAAATCTTTACCTATTCGGGTCTGACGGCCTTAACCGATCTGCTCAAGACGCACACCGAAGACGTCTCGACCTTCTCACCCGAAGCCATTACGGTATTGCGCATCATGGCCCATTTGGCCACCGAACCCTCCCACAAATGCGTCTCGCCCCCCGAAGAAACTTGCAAGGAACTCAAGTACGCGTATGCGGTAGCACAGTTCTTTTCCAATGACGTAGCCGCCATGTTGCAAACCTTACTACAGAAGCTATGCCAATGCTTTGACCCGCCGATCTTGCAGTCGGGCGTATTGGCTGGACCCCAGGGATCGTTACTGGTAGGTCTTTTGCGCCCTGCGCTGCTCCTGTTCCGTCAACTTTGGTCGCAGGTCATCAAATGCCGGGACTCAGAGTTCCAAGACTTGACCCCGATTGCTGTCCTATTGCAAACGTATTCGTTACTCCAAGCATTACCGAACCACAGTCTCTGGCAGTCGCAGGTCCAAGAGGCGAGTAGCGATATCGTGGCCACGTTGTTGGCATACACCCAACCCATGCCCCATCCAGGCGCGGATGGGGCGTCCACGACCCTCTTGGAGGATGTCTTGGCTAAAAGCCTGTGGACCTTAATGGTACAGGAGATTTTCAAGTACCTCAACAACGGACCTGGTCCGGCGGCGTACTTTACTGGTTTGCAGATCTTATCCGAGCTTCTACCGCTACCGTTACCGCTGCTCACGAGCTCAACGTTGAGCTCAGCGCAGGTGAGCCAAGCGCTCAATGCGAGGAAGCTTTGGAGCGCGCATTTGCACAACTTGGCGCCGCAGATTCATGATTTGGTAGGGTTGTTGGGGAGCACCGGTTGCGGACCGCTCTTGCAGCTGGTGAGACGCGTCTGCGTTCAGTTGGCGGACTTGGCGCCCAGTACGGGGTTAGTCGTCATGCGAGCGGTGCTAGACTCGATCTTAAGCTCACTGGCGCAGGATGGGAGCGAAAGCAAACTGGTTAAAGCGTTGGATGAGAAGGAGGATCTTTTACCGAGTGCCAACGTAACCCCGACATCGGTTGTGTGTTCCACTGTGACGGGGCGATGGCTGAACTTCTTGGCGTGCTTGGTAGGTCACGCGGCGTTCAAGGCCGCCTTTCTGCAGCTATGTCGGGGGTCGCAGAAAACGGACGAAAAGTATCTGGAACTTCTGCCCTGGTTAGGCGTCATCTTGAACTCGCCATGTCCGGACCAGAATTACCATGTACAGGCTCAAGAATGCGTCGTTTCCATCATGCAGTCGTTGTGCGACAGCGAGATCTGTCTCTTACCGCCAGACTCCGTCCCCACGGAAACGTACCTGTCCTGTGCCCTGCCCAACAAGGACCAACTCACGCAAATCGTACAAGGCTTGTTGAAACATTTGTCCAAAGCTGAACATAGCTATGCCTCGCTTTTACCGACGCTTAGAACGTTGACCATGCTCACCGAGCATAATTTCACCTTTTACCATCTGCAGAAGTGTGTCGAGAAAGCGAGCCCAGCGTTCTTAACGCTGCTGCAGAAAGTGTCCATGGGGTTCAGCAAGGATAGCTCGGATTGCTTGTCCACGTTGTCCACCGCACTGGAACTGTTTCGCTTGCTTGTTAAGTGCCCGCAATATGCGTCCAACATGCCGGCTAGAACCTTGAGCATGAAGGTGGAAGCGCTAGCCTCCGCTTTAGGTTGGGAAGTGGGTTCAGTACCGCGAACCGCTAAACCAGAGACGGAGGAAGGTGTAAAAGCTAGTGAGGATGTGGAGCAGGCAGATACCAAGCAACAGCATTCCTTGGAGGTATTGGACCAACTACTGGCAGCTCATAGCACTGAAGAGGAGTCCATGGAAGGATTGCGAGAAACGGTTTCTTCCTTACTGTTACTACTGCAGAACCGACCGGATAACGTAGCAGGGACCGACAATAACCTTGCCGATCTAGAAATTTCGATACCAGCGGCTGAAACCCTTACGTGCCAGTACGCAAGCCGGTCAGTTTTCACCCTACTCGAACCTGGAACCTCCCATTCTGAGGATGAACGTCTGTCTTCTGCCTATTGGCTGTCGGTTCATGCAGATGACCATGATGGGGAAGTGGAACAGGTAAATGCGATTTTTTTTAAATATGTTGAAATGTTTATGATAGTGTGCTTGTACGTTTGTATGAATTGTTTTTATGTTTATATGTTTACGTTTATATATTTTTGTGTGTGTGTATATATATAGGTGTGTGTATGTTTACGTTTATATGTTTTTATATTTAGTTTTTATATGGAAAACTTTTTAGTTTCTAAATATGTCGATTTTTTATTTAGTTTTCAAATATGTCGAGTTTTTGTATTCTTAGGTTCGCTGCGATCTGCTGGAATTGGCGCAAAGTTATTGGATAGATTGGGATCTGGCTGGGGAAGTGGAAAAGCTGAGTACCCACCCAACGTGTAATACCACTCGTGCTTTGGGTTCGGTGTTGGTACCCGCGAGGACAGAGAGGCATATGAAAGTGAAAATAGGGACCAAGAAGGTGGTGAGAGAAGCTGAGAAGCGAGTGGTACCCACAATTGTTTCAACTGGTCCGGACAAAGCCGGGAAACCGTATGGTAAGGAGTTTTTCTTTGCAATGATTGTATTTTCTTTTTTTTTTTTCTTTAAACGATGGTTTCTTTCGTTTTTCTAGTGGCTCCTATGCGTGGGAGAGGCTTTGGGAGATCTGGAGCTGGAAGTCGACCCGATATTTTCCGATCACGTGCTCCTAATACGTCCAGACCTCCGTCCTTGCACGTTGACGATTTCGTGGCGCTGGAGAGCGGCTCGGCTACTTCAAATGCCTATAAAGCTGGTTTGGGAAGAGTGAATAAGGTTAAAAAAGCTTATTTTTTTTAATTATTTACAGTTTATTTGTGCAGCATATTTATATTTTCTTGTTGATTTGGGAATGATAGGATACTCTGCGGGGTCGAGGAAGAGCATCACGAAGTTATAGTGAGAGAGGAAGGTTTTCGTCGGTGCCCCAAAGAAGAGACGTTTCGAGAAGTAGTTTTCATGACTGTTTTGTGTTAGCTCTATCATTGACCATGATTTGTGTGTTACTCTCTAGTTCCAATGCCTATTCCTCGCAGCGTGAATCGAGTCTGGACAGCTCCCGGTAGAGATGTTACCTCAACCCCAGCGCCCTCTTCAAGGAATTACCGGTCTCCGGAACCGAGACGCCTGGAAGAAAGATTCCAACGCAGCCCGCGCGGAAGTCCCCCCGTTTATCGAATAGGGAAGGACAGAGACAGGTTTCCAGCTTCCATTATTCGGGAAAAGAACAGAAGAGAAGCTGTACGTCACGCAAGGGCTTTTACACGTTGAAGGACCCTTCTTTAAATGCTCTGTAAACCTTCCTTAATCATACATTCAAGAACAAACCCAACAGTCGTATTTTGGAAAACACGTTCGTCATTGTCATGTCCAATGCATGTACAAACACCTAAGAAGTGTTCCAAAAAGAAAGAAAAATAATTGCGATGTTTAAAAAAAATACCTTTAGTCATTTTGCATGAATGAAACGCCTCGTTATATAAATCTGTTATAATTATATAATATGATAATGCGTTGGATGCGCGCTGAGGTCAGACAGTCCGATAATAATAACATGGAATTAAGGATAAGGTGTTATAAAATACCGATCTTATTACATCAATGTAAGAAGCTCGTCTTAACTTGCTGAGGAGTGAAATACGCCGAAATTGTACAGTTACCTGTCACGCTCGAAAGGAGGAGTCTATGTAAGAGTTTCAAAAGAGCCCTGTGTCTTGATGTAATTCTGATCGGTTATTTGACGTTCTAAGCAACTCCTTATTCTATTGGGGATTTAAGTATCAAAAACTCAAAGGCAACCTCATTAGTATTGCAATATTACTAATAAGTAATACAGCCAACAAGAAAAGGCGGTTAAAAAAGGTTAACTTTATAGAATTTTTAAAAATAGCGATACGAACAAGCATGTCCATCCGCGTACTCTACTGTACAGTAGGTTTAAAAAAAACGACCCGAACAAAACGTACGTCCTAATGGCCCGCAACTTTCGCGTCTAGAAAGTGCTGCGAATAGCCGTCTATTCGGACCGGCTATTCGTGTTCCCTGACGCACAGTTGCAGGCCATTAGGACGGTACACAGCTGTGTTTTCTAGACGTTTCCACGTCTCAGTTGAGTTAAGTTAGGTTAATTTTGAGGGAAAGGAGGGGGGAGGAGTCCTAACTGAACTTAACCTAACATAATTCCAACGCGTTCTGGAAACGTCTAAAAAGCACAGCTGGTCCTGTGCCAAGTCTTTCCATCCTACAACAGGAGACAGCTGTGCTAGACTCTGGAGAACGTGTTGTGTCTTTAGAACCGAACACCAAATTACATTTGTATAACATCACTTTCCGTTGTTTCGACCGATCACTTTCAAGTCGACCGATTACTTTCGAACTTCCAACCTACTTCTACGCTTAGGCAGGGTTTGAACACGATATCCCTTCTAAACTCCCAACTTAATTAAAGGAGCAAGTCACTTAATTAAGTACCCTTTAATAGCGAAGCAAATCCGTGTTCACAAAAGCTAAAAACACTGAGAAAAGGACAGAACAAAGAAAGTGTTCGGAGACCTTGCATCCATGAACTTTATTTTTTATCAAAACTGAATATGTTCCCTCCGTTTTCTCGACACGCTTGTAATTTCCTTGGCATGGATGCTGCCAACTTTGACCAAAACTCAATATTGTCAGCCATCCCTTTCCAGACCCGCTCCGCCTCCGCAAAAAGTTCGTCTGCATTTCGCATGTTATAACTAATTAAAAAGAAATTAAGGAATGGATATCTACAGTTAAGGATGTTTTTCATACTTTATACTTTTCTTCAGCTCAAGCCAAGCATCTTCAATGGGATTGAGGTCGGGTGACTTACTAGGGTGCGTTAAGAAATTAACATTTTCTTCCCGAAAAAAATCGCTGCCAATACGTCCGGTGTGAATGGTAGAATAATCCTGTTGATAGGTAAATTGGGAGCCCAGCAATTCTCGCATGACAGGAAGCTCTTGCCTGAGCATCTGGACGTACTGATGAGTGTTGAAATTACCATCTATCCTTTGCAATGGGCTTGGTCCCACGGCTCCACTGAACCAGGCGAACAACCGTACCGAGAATCGACCACTTCTGTCGCTTTGGACAATCTGTTGGTCGTCCGGCTGCATACTAACCTGTGAAAACATTAACAAAGTATAACAAAGAACAAATATAAGATAATGGAGAAATAAAAGTAAATTAAAGAGAAGCAACGATGCTTACCTCTTCAGAAACACATCGAGGACCGACCCAATCCGATAAAAGCGTTGTTTTGCCAGAAAACACTACAGAATTAATCCAGAAGTCTTCGTTGTAGTCTTTGTAATTCTCTGCGTAGCCGGAACGTGCTTCTTTACATCGATCTCCAAGGGAAAACTTTACTTGTGTCCGGGAGTATTTAAAACCTTCCCTTTTCAGCAACTTGCTTGCCCACTGAGCAGAAATATCTAGTCCAGCTTCGGCTGCTATGTTTTTCGCGCTTTTGAACGGGTTTTGTTCAATGGCGGCTAGCATTTGTATGCGGTCGTCTTCACGCACGAAACCCGTGCGCCCAGGACAATCCTACTAACTAATTTACTTAGGCTCTTTAAAAAAATAAAGAAATATTGAATACGATATGCTGTTATAAAGAAATAACCACAATGCGAATACGATATTACCTTTTTTCTCACGGTTCCAGTTTCATTGAATCGGGCTTCCCATCGATAAATGGTTGTTCTGTGTCGTTTGGCCAATTTGGCCGTTTCCCCAATAGAAAGCCCATTACGTAGCGCAACGATGCGGCTTCGCTCTGCCTAGATAATTTAATCGTGTTTAAAGTCAAAAGAATAGATTTCCAAGTAGCTTACTTCAGAAGTGTGATAGTTGGTATTAAGATCTGGTTGGTCTGCTTGACTAGGGGCAGGCTGCTCGACTTTCGCGATTACAACAGGGACTTGTGGTGGTCGTGGCAGAATCTGCCGGAATCCTAGTGGTTTAGCAATCAGGAAAACTGGGGGTCTAGGTAAAATAGTTCTGAGTCTCCCTGGCTCCATGACGTGGGTAATCGGTAAACCATGTACTGTTCACCTTGATTCTAAACAAACAAAACAAACTTTCTAAAACAATCGTATTAAGAATTTCTGAACATCAGATCACTAATAGCTCTTCCACAATCTCTGCTATAGCAAGAAAGGGTCACTTGTGTTATATAGGGAGTAGACGTACCGGGTACATCTCGATTAGAAACGACACCGATCAATAAACTAGCGAATGGAGAGCCTACAGCCAGTGCTCTCCCCTGAACTGAACGGAGAATGCGAACCGGCGACGCTGTAGGAGTTCCATGGCATATATTCATTGCCAACACCCACAGACCGCTTCATTAGTATTATAGACAGTTCGTTGGCTGTTTTGAATCCCATAGCACAGCAAAGACGAGCACTCGGAGTAAATGTTAGTGTTCAAACAGTGTTTCACGACTGTGATGTACCAGCAAACGTAATCACCCAATACCGCAACATTTGGCACTGCAGGGGAGAAAGGTTTGCCAATTTAATCCAACGATTTTAGCCTGAGGGAATGCTTTCGTTTTCCTCATTGTGTACAGAGAGTTATTTTCGTTTGTGATGTGTACGTCAATGTAAAAAACTTAGGTACTTTTGAGTATAGGCCTCCTATTTTTCCTTAGGTAAGTAGAGAGAAGCCCACTTTTGAATATCAGGTTAGCAAACTGTCTGACGACGAATCAACTGTCTCATCGTGAAATAGCGAACGTCTGACGTCAACGAGCAAAGAGTATCGCAAGGCTTTAGGCAAGCTATGCACATATGTTATGGGGAGGTATAAATAGACGTGGGACACGAGATTTGGCATTTGGGAGCCCATTAAACCAAAAGCTTTCTCTGGGGTCCAACTCAGAAAAGCAAACAATAACAATGAATGAACACCCATAGAATACTTCGTTTTTCTACAGTGAGATTCTCTTTTCGAAACTGTTGATACTAACCGATGCTTTTTAAACTCCAGGCTATTAAACTACACCGCTTGAATGAATTCCGACTTGCTTGACGAATTCTCCCACTGCCACTAGGACTCCGTAACCTCACTTACTTCACACAAGCTTTCACTAGACACTAGATTCGTTTCAGCGGCAAAGATGCTTTTTTTCTATGCGCTCCAATGAGAAAAGGCGTTTGGTCCAAAGAATATGCTTCATCACGTAAAACTGCACCGGGAAGTAAAAAACTCGTCTAGAACTTTTGCTATACTGTGAGGGGAGAGATCAGTTGAAAGTTGACAGTTAAAAGTTGATCAGTTGATACTTGCATTCCTAGGGTAACTTCTTCAGTGACAGTTTTTTTGCAACGGAAACTTTAAATAAACACGTGATCTGTTTTTTGAATGCATACGCAGGACCCACAAGAGTGTCGGGCTCGCACGAACGATAATTACAATTGCGCGACCCCAGCCTTGCGTGAGGCCGGGGCTGCATGGGCTGCCAAACTGGAGAAACCTGCTGAAAATTCCGCCAACAGGCTCTTCTCTAGCAGTACTATTCCTAGGCCTACAGAACTGCCGATTCCGGTAAGCGATCCAGGCCATACCAGCGGTGGTACTACGTCTGGTGCAACTACAGTGGACAGCAGCACTCTTACAGGTATCTCGCCCGTTTTTATATTCGCGATTTCTATTCCTGTTGTTTTGTTTTACTATTGTTGCGGGTGCAGAGGAATGTGTTGCAAGAATAGGTGGGGTTCATGGATAAAAAAAAGGGCGGTGTATAGTAGACTTTTACCAAAATAAAAGCTTCGACATAGCGCCTGCGTTTGGTATTCGATTCGGATACCTCCAGTTGTGACCGTTAAAGTTGTTCACCGACATGGAGTTGGGAGTAGAGCCGAAGATTCAATCTTGCTAGTGAATCATGCATTCCATATACTAAACAAGTAGTACAGTACAACAGTGTGTGTAATCTTCTTTCATGTGTCGTGCGTGATGAACGAATGGGTGTGGAATTACGAAGAAGAGGTGTACGAGACCGAAGGCAAAAACTTGAGCAACTTATCCTTGTTTCCTCTCAAACTGTGCTATTTTCTTTTGTATTCTTTTACGGTAAATAGTACGTGCAAGTGATAGGGTTCGTTCTCGTTACAGATGTGTGTAGTGGGGATGACCTTCCCGAAATAGAGATTATTAGCTTACTGGAAGAGCAGATTCCTCGATACAAATTACGAGCGGATACAATCACATCATTTTCAGGTAAAAAAAATGCTAATTTCGCTCTTTTGCTGGGAACGATGTTCACCCAATAATGATTGAACACGTGCGGCTATCACACAAGTAGCAGCCATATGCCAACCATGTTTATGCGCTATAATAACATTCCTCGTCTGCTCGCGTCTCGACTCGCTCCTCCGATCAATAGTCTTACCTAGCTACCAGAGTGCCAGTGCATATTACATCAGCACACGTTTGATACCCATGAAAAGGACATAGTGCATCAGAAAACCATGGTGATATACAAGTGCTAATCTGTTATCAACGACGCTTTCCACGGACTTACCGAGAGGTACTGTGGCAGAAAGAAAATAGTAGTTCTCCGAATCTCAAACCTGTTAAACCGCGTAGCTTTTTCTAGAGCACGTAACGGGTATTATATCATACATTCCAGATAACTTGTGAGAGTGTGGTGATTTGGTGAACGTTCTAAAGCCGTAAATTATACGGCTGGTACTTGTTCTTTTCCCAGGTTATGCAAACCAGGATTGGTCCATCCCTGCTCCTGCTTTAACGCCATCTCCAAAAGATGTGGCACTAACACCGGAGCAGATTCGGGAAACCTTAAATTATTTTGGTAAGTCTTAAGTCTTCATCCTCATCAATACTTCTACATAAAGCCGACTTCCCTTTGACTTCCAATTACAGTAGTTGTAGTTTATTATGATCACTGTTTGTTAGAATCAGCCGCATTATAGAATCAAAATTTAAAGGACCGATTTCAAAATAATAAAATTCATATACTTTTAATCGGTTATTAGAATCAATTTCAAAAGAATCTTCACATGTACAGTAGTGATCGCTACATGGACTTTGCATATTGACCAATGACATTGCTTATACTTCGTTTTGACCAATCCTATAATTTCAGGCCTACTTCTACGCTTATAATAAACTCCTTCTAAATTCCCCAGTCAATTTAATGAGCAAGTTATTCATTTGAACGACCATCAGCTTTAATTGGCTGGGGAATTTAGAAGGGGTATCGTGTTCAGAACCCTACCTAAGCATAGGAGTAGGCTTCAAAGGCGCAGTATTGGTTGTGTTTTAGACGAGCGGTTATAGAAAAATGTCGACGAACAAGGAAAGAGTTGACATAAATGTAAAAGAATTGTTGAAAAACATTAGGAAATAAACAACAGTGGGTGCAGTGAATCTAAACTGTAGCTACTTACTTCCGATTTTCGGCTATTAGAATCTCTCCTTAATATAATCAATATTTACTTGACAAACGTGGTCACAATAAGCGGCACCTACTGTATATAAAGCAGAGTTCCATTTCTTTTTCAATTAAGTAAATGTATTTTCGATTTCCTAAGCTAAACGCTAGATGTCAGCTAGCGTCAAAAGTCGGTTCAAAAGAACGCTCTTACTCCCCAGCTTCTCCTTCAATTCAATGTGTTTTTAGTTAGTAGTGCCACAAAACAATGAAGTAAACTGCCCCATTATTTACAACTAAACTAAACGGCAAAATTGCCCGGCTTTTGAACAGGGAGTTACCATGCAAAGCTAGGCGACGACAAAACAGAATCCTTCTAGTGTAAAACAACCATTCAAAATTTTCCAGGTAAAAAGCATTCCGGTCAGAATCAGTGTCAGTTACTGTTATCTGTTGAACGGAGCAGGTCATCTTTTGAAATCAAAATCGCATACCTGTATTGTGTACATTAGGATTATGTAACGTCGTGAGTGTAAGTAATGTTATATTCTCGTTAACAACATTCACAATATAACACAAATTAGCTTAGTTTTTTAAGGTTTAAAATTCGCGTTAATCTTTTCCTGACGTGCTACGTGAACTAATGATAACCCAAAAGGACAAAACGATTCAAATGTTCAAAACGCCCAGTGTTAGTAAAGTAGCTCAAGGATGTTTTTGTTGGGTCTATAACATTAAAATACCATCTACCTGAATACGTGACTAATTGCTTCCCAAGCCAACCGAACATGTCTTGCTTAACGCGTTTCAACCCAAAACATATGACCGGTATTGCGGCTAGGACACTTGTGTATAGTGTACTATGTAGTAATAGCATAATTCTGCAACGTGATCAGCTAAGGAACTGATCCCTGTAACCTTGGCAGGTTTTTCTGTACCTTCAGGCCAAATACCCATGAGGTATTCCTGTTTTCCTCGAAGCGTTGTCACCTTCCCAGTTGCTATCAAAAAGGATAAAGAGGCCTAATGGTACGGTTTTTACTGCCCTCCACCCAAGAGAGAAGCTCAGGAAGAGATTACTCTAGGTCGCATAAGGTTTTTGGCTTCTAAATGAAACCTCAGAGCTCGAGCAAAAAAAGCGAACACCATAGCAGGATAGTACAGAGATGATAGCGTGAGAGTTTTGAGGGGACGGATCATGTGACCGAACGTAACATGCGATAGGATTACTCTGATAAAAAGAAGTAATGAAGGAACTCGTTATGTGGAGGTAATTCTTACGTAAATAAAAGTTCAACAGACCATTAATGGTTTCCAGATTTGGCATTTTACTACATCGAAGAAAGGACTAAGCTGTCCAAATAGTTTTTTCCCTTTCTCGGGGCGAAGCTGCAAGTTATTTGTTCACACCTGCAACCTTTGCAACAACTTCGCATGACGAATCCAAGCATCCGGCTCTACCAAATAGCGTACAGATTGGCAAATTACCATTAGACTGCCTTACCCACTAAGCGCCATAAACGTGCAGTTTCTAGATAGGTGTTGTAGTCGTGTTTTTCGCCTCCATCACCTGACCATCACATGCTTGCGTTGGAAGCCCGAGCGAGTTCGTTGATCGTATTATTTTTCTTTTCAAAACCTTTCTGGCACGTTTTCGAAAGCGTGTTGCCAGTTTTTCCAAAGTTTTTCAGCTCGCTCTTTCTCTACCTTCTTTATGAACTAAAGTTTAGCTTAGAAAACATTACGCTTAGCGCCAGGAAGATTCACTGGGCTCAAGTTAAGCCCAAAAGGTATATTAAATAACAAAACTCTTATCCTTTCGCGAAAGTTTCTGCATGCTAAGCTAGTTCAGATAACTTAATAAACCCTAGCTTCAATAAAAAAATAAAAAAAAACATTCTAGTAAACACACCTTGATCTATTTTCTTATAATCAGTTTCAATTTATCAAAGCGTGGGTTTCAAGCTGTTTTATTATACATAGCCTCAGTTTTGGAGAGTTAGCTTTAGTTATCTATTCCATACATACCTGGTTGGAACTTCGTGTGATAATTACTAACCCAAAAAGCTCTTTTCTTTCTTTAATCAGTTGATTAGTAAACTATCAAAAGAAGCATACGCAGTGAGCTTTTTCGTGGCTTTTGTCACGTATGCACAATTCTAACAAAGGAATTCGCTTCACCTGAAAGACCGGTTGGATAGTTTGTTTACCAGAATCCCAAAGGAAGAAGGGGAAGAGCCGAAGGGGAACCCGAATGCTCAAATCGTAAAACCTGGATCACGTGTTCACTAGCACCTATAAGTCTCCCAAGGACTCTGCTACGCACTTCAGTCTATTGCGTACTATACTGACTCGAATATCTCTTAATTACTAAAGTTAATTACTTGAAGATACTCAATTTTTCTTTGTTTGGCTTCTCTTAACAACCCATGGACACAGTGATATACGACGTGGGATGGAATGAAAGTTCTTTTAACTCAAGTTCAACAAAATCATCTCAAGCATCCTTCCTAAAGAAATAACCATGCTACGGGCAAGCTCCTACTCTCTTATAGGTGAAAAAAATATATAATACTAGTAAATAAATACGATTCTTTTCATTTAAATTCATTATGAACTAATGAAGTTCATCCAGGTGCGACAGATGTGTTGTAAGGACTCTTTTTTATATAAAAACTCGTTTTACCCCACAAAATAAGGAAATTTTTTATCGTATGTTCGCAATCAGTCTGCAAAGCCTGTCAGCATACCTACCATCCGCCCATGCGTATCGGATATATCGAGTTCGATGAATAGATTAAGTATTTTTTTAAAAAAAATTTTGTTTGTTTGAGGGGTGATGCATTCATCGCGAATTGGAAAGCAAAGCGCGTCACGAAAGGCACGGTTAGGGCGCATGCCAAAAAACAAAGAAATAAAAAAAATCGACTTTTATCCACTTTATCTACGTTTGTCTACTTTTCCCATTTCATGGCTTTTATGGACTAGGAGTTCGAGTTCATGAGTTATATCATGCATACACTGTGTGTAAGATAACCTTTCTATCGAGATAAACTCTGTGCTAAAAGTCAAGTGTGAAAATACTCCTTCAGGCCAATAGCGGTGAACGAAATTGTCATTTACTTTGCAGTTCTGAAGGTGAAGACAAGTTTGTTTGCGCACCTTTACGGCTTTAGCACTTTATCGTGAGGAGTGACTAACCAAAAAACGACGTAAAAAGCCCCGCAGTTCAATAGCCAAGCGAAGTAAGGAGGAAGAATTGCTATGGAAACGCGAATCTTTTCAAATGGTAATAGCGAACAAAAAACAACAACAACATTAGTTCGCTTCCTCTGACACCGTGTGGTCCATGGGTTTTCCTTTAGTGTTCGTCAGAAGCCTGTAATCCCGTGACCGCTAACCATTGAAATTTCTTGGGTTTATTATAGTGGTAACCAGGTTAAAAGAATGATAGTAAAAAAAGTATTATGAAGGATATCTTGCCAATGCCAAGTGTTATCCTGTTGATGAGTGATGCGTCATTTCGTTTACATGTGTGATCCTAAAGATTGTGTTTATCACATCACATCAGCCCTATATTGTGTTTTTCTTTCCGCCTGAAAACATCTCAATTCCTTGTTTGCTTTCCTTTTGTATATTCTAGTGCTATGCAGCAGCCGTGTGAGCCAAATGACTAAAACCTACAATGATGTGGAAGCGGTTACACGACTCTTGGAAGAAGTAATGATTCACTGAATTCAGTATTTTGTTTACACTATATGTAATTAACTGTTTTTTCAAGCTCTCTTAACGTTTTTTTGTTTCTTTTATTTAACGTTATAGAAGGAGAAAGACCTTGAATTGGCTGCCCACATTGGGCAAAGTTTGCTCTCCCGCAACAAAGCGCTAGATGACCGCATTGCCGCTATCGAAGCTGAGTTAGCTGCCGCTAATGAGACCGTCACTCAATTACGCTATGATCTGCTTATGAAGGCGGAGCTTTTGCAAATTTACACCAATGACGTGGATGAGTCTGGATCGGAAGCAGGTAATTAAATCAGTCACGCTCTTTGCCGTTTCTGTTACGGTCAAATACGAAAAGAGGGCATGCCGATTTAATTTATCTATCTTTTCTTTTTGAAACTCGGACAGGTACACCCACCGGCATTCGGGCCCTAACGGTTGATTCCTTGCAACGGCGTGTCCGGAGTCTGGAAGATGATAATCGGAAATTGCGAGCTGAAGCACATCAATTAGCCCGGGATACAAACGATTGTGAATTGAAGGAAGATGAGTTGGTCAAAGACATCGTCAGCCAGCTGTGTAAGTAAAGCTTGTTTGCCGGCCATAGTACAACCGTTACATGTAATGATCATAGTTTTTTCGTTGTTTTTTTTTCGTTTTTATTATTTATTATTTCTACAAATTTATTTTTTTTTACTATTTTTTTTTTTTTTTACATTTAAACAGCTGAAGCTAACTCTCATGCCCGCGATTTGGCCGAGGAGCTCAACAGGAAGTACGATGATAACAGCAAACAGCAGGAGGAGATTGGAAGTTTGGTCACCCAGCTCGTTGAACTTCGCGCGAAAATTAAACAGGTAAGTGCAGTGCCTTAAATGTATTTTATGCTTTTTCAGCAAATGCCAAGTCGTTTTTACTCAAATGTTTTTTTTTTTTTTTTTTTTTTTTTTTTTTTTTTTTTTTTTTTAATTTGCAGTTGTCTTTGGAGAATGAGGAATTGACTTTTCAATTGACGGTTGTACGCGATTGTCAGAACGAATTAGCGTTGGAACTAGCGGAATATAAAGATAAATATGCCGAAATCGAGGAACTTTTGCAAGACACCCAAGAACAGTTACGCCGATCCAACCGGCGCGGCTTACCTTTGGCGAAAGGCGGTTCCTCGTTATCGGGCATATTTGGGTCACCTTTGCCATCCCTGTCGTTTCCGCCCGAGTCGTTAGCTTCGGAATTGGAACTTTCTTCTTTGAGCTCGGATTTCGCCGTCAATTCTGAGCTGAGCACGCCTCGATACAATCGTAACTCTCGGGTCCAGCGCGTTTTAGAGACTGTGCGCTATGTCTCAAAGTTACAGCCCATAAATACCCCGGGTATCGTATCCGCCTGCAATTCCTCCGCAGGGACGGGTTCAACACACAAACCTTATTGGAATGCAGTGGATGCGCCCTCTTCGGGTTTCCCCAGCCTGGAATCAACCTTAACTGCCTGTGACACTGAAGAAACCAAGCAGCTGCCATCCGATGATTTCAGAGATTACCCTACCACGTCCCGGGCCGGAATCCCAGGCACGCCTGGTACGGAGGATTTGAAAGTTGCGTTAAACCGCCTCACTCCTAAGGAGAAATTGGCCCATTTAAGGCAACAGCAAGCTCGGGGCGATGCGTATGGCTGGCGAACGCCCGATAGCATCATGTCAACGGGGAGCAGGTCCAGCTACGGCAGCATGAATGTTTGGAAATTACCGAATGGCTTACAAGTAAGGAAAAATAAAAGAAAAAAAAATAAATAAAACAACTGTCTGTAAATGTTGTTGACGAGGTGCTCCACAAATTTTTTCAGAATTTTTCGAAACTACACATGTGTCCAAATGTTGGGACTGTTTGAAAACATTCCAACTGTTTATTTGTGAAACGTTTTATAATAGATCATAAAGCCTTTGGAAGGATCTGCCACGTTGAACACATGGTCGCGATTGGCTCGTCCCCATCTAGGTGGCGTACTGGAAGATATTCCAGGAGTCGCTACCCGTGGAGCCAAGTACGTGTCCAGTCTCAACACGAACAGCAGCATGGAATCAGGCAACGAATATTCGTTATCGGACTTGGAAGAGGACGACGATATCGTTAACCCGGGCAAGAGCTTCGAACAAGCTGGATCAACGTACACCTACACAAACTCCATTATCCTCCATCCCGATGACCTGACGCGAGTCACGTCAGCGTAAGTGTTGGTTGGATTCTAGATTTATGGCACTTGTTCGGAAGTCGAAACACATTCTAAACACGAATCTACAGTATGAATGATATTCATAGTGCAGAGGCTTTCATGGGTTTAGAATGCACTGTAGAGGGTTAGGTAAGCTTATGTTAGGTTAGTTAAGGTTATCTTATGTACAGTGTGCATTCTAAAGAGTCACCCACGAAAGCCTCTGCATTACGAGTGGCACTAGATTCGTGTAATGTAGATTTGTGTACCGTAGATTCGTGTTTAGAATGTGGGGGACTTCCAAACAAGGGCCAGATTTATTCTTATTAGCTCATGATCTTATTTGCTTGGGATGAATTAACAGGTTGCCAGCCCGTGCTATGCTTTCCATTACTCCAGTTTGCATGGCAGAGTCACCAATTAAGGAAGTAATTCGTACGCCTCCTTTGAGTCGACGGAATTCTGTTTCTACGTTCTCAACTCACTCGGCTTTGGCCCGCGTCTTGCAGGAACGGGGGATCCAAGATTGGGACACGTATCGATCTCGCGCATGTTCTCCCAGTGGTTTATCCACGCCTTGCAACAGTCCTGATGGAACTCCTCCTAGTACTCCGTCTCATTACACTGTTTCGCCTTCACCGTGGCCAGGTATACATGAAATTATTATTATTTGTATGCATAACTTAGATGAATTGCATCTTTTTCTTAGAATTTTTGCACAAGAGTGTTACCAGCCTACGTCGGACTTTTATGGGGGACGTTTCGCCTCGTCCGTCACATAGAATGAACCAGATGACAAGGGCAGATATACAAGTAATAAGCATATAACATTACTATTTATAATTATTAGTATTTTTATTTATTAGTATTTTTTTATAATAACAATCGGCGTAGGCAACAGCGTTTTGCCAGTCTATTTATTGGTCATTTGATTTTATACTTTATTATTTATACTTCACAAAATTATTTGATTTTATTCATTTTTTAATTAATTATTATTATTTATAATTAATATTATTTTGAAGGCCTTGTCCAACTTAAACGTGATGGAAAAATTGGAAGCCATGGGCTTGGATCAAGTGTTGCCGTCTTCTAAAGGCGTTTCTCCCTTCATCCTGGAACGAGTGCATCAATCGAGCAAAGATGAGCCAGAGAGCGCGAAATTCGCTCTGGATTTTGATGACCTGACACTGCCGGCTAGTGACTTGACTTGGTCAGGCATTGGTGAAGCCCCTCCGCCTTTGGGCGCAGTGGAAGTTGGTGAATTACGAATTCCTGCCTGCCATGGTCGAACGTTAAGCCCAGGAGAGCGTCGACCAGCCTTGACTTCTTCAAAGTACGGTGTCCCGGGGAAGCCTGGTTCGGGGGCTGTTGAGAAGCGAAAGCATTGGCAATCAAATTCATTGAACATGGCACAACAATCAAATAAAAGAAAAGAAGGGCTCAACAGTATCAGCTGCTTGTTGACGGACCCTGATGACAGCTATACCGGCATTGGGGTATCTGCTGTCGGTAGTATTAGCGAGACATTCGTAGGGGCCATTGGTGCGATCTTCTTTGGACGAAAAGGTGGCCTGTTGTAAAAATGAAAAAAAAAAGATGAAATAATTTAGCTTCTCGATTGATTCACTAAGATTATGTTCAGAGAATCCGCAAGATTGTGCCATTAGGAGATGGTATGATGTAACTGAAACTATCCATAGTTAGCTCGATTAAGCGAATAGCCAGTTATAGGTTATGGCAGCTCACAAAACAGTAGGAAACATAAAAAAGACTGTGCAACTAGCGGCTTGGTTTAGGACAGCTGCGAATTACGGATGTATTGTACAGCAGCAAGTGCTTTGGGACTGATCTATTATATAGATGCTTTTGTAAATATAATGAAGAAAATGAAAGAATTGTAACGCAGGTTACTGCCAAATATAGTCGAAATAAAATCATCCACGTTCGTTTTTGTCTCAGACTCATTCGTTTCCAATGAATGGTGCAATTTGGCAGAGTGAATCATTTGAGGTCGACATTTTACAAATAAATTACGTAACGCTTTTGGTGAATGGAGGCGGCAACCCACAAAGATGATTGCAAGACTACTTTCGAACCTAGCATCCGCGTATCTCCCCATTACAGCTCCTGGTATTGCTCGGACTGTATTTCGCAGCGTACGCTTACTGTCATAGTCCATTGTGTGCTGAACCTGTTCTGTTTTCGTTGTTTGGGGTGAAATCATTTGCAATTTGAGGAAGAGTAGAAAGAAAAGCTGTCAAGGTCGCGATTGTGACGTCTAACTGGAAAGGGAATTAGGTGATCTCAGTCCCATGTGCGAACTCGAGTATTTTAGCCTCTTTTGATGTATCTAGGTGGCAATTAAACGTGACTTTCTTGCAAAAGAAGTTACTCCTTCAGCCCTGAACCTTACGCCGGGGTTTTGCTGCGATACGAGAGAGATTTCAACCTCGAATCTCAATCCATATTATTTATTTATTTCCCTGGTAAATATCCCGAGCTTCTCGAAAAAACATGCAGAAGGCTTCCTCAATTGCCGACATGCCAAGCTAAAGGGAGTCTCATGCACCTGAGAAGGGGAGGCTCGTTATCAAGAGTAGTACCGTGTATGCACACCAAGCGGGCTAGCTTGGCTTTCCTAGTTGTCAGTATTTCACTGTCTTTAAGCTACAGTACGCTGCTTTTACGATAAAGGCACCAGCTTAGCACGAACCAAAAGGTCGCCTGAGACTGAAAACGCCATTCTGTTGGCTGTTTCATTGCAAATTTTGAACTTTTTTGAATAAACCAGAGGACTTTCGTTTACCAGAGGACTGTTGTAGCCAATAAGCTTGTGGACCGTGGACCTCCAAACCAACTGATTTACAATTGCTGAGGTCCTGATAGTGCAGCAAACGACACAGAGGAGCGTGGAGGAAAACCCTTGTAGCTTTGCCAGTGATAACCATCATGTCGAGTAGAACAACCTTGTTTCCAACTCCTGGTTATTCTTCAGTGTACATTCCACTCTTCCTTCAGGTAAGGAGCTTTATCTAGCGCATTAAATAGCATTATGTAACCGCTGCATGTGATGGCTGTGGCTATAAGGAAACATTTGTGTGAGGTGAGAGATCCGGAATCCCTATAGTTCGTGCAGCATCTTTGATGCTCTTCTGCCGTCAAGGCCAAGGTTAAACGCTTTCTCCCCCCCCCCCCCCTCCCCGATTTGAATTACTCGTGAGTGATTGAGTGATTGACAGTGCTTAAGGGGAGGAGTAGTGCTTAAGGGGAGGAGTAGTGCTCAAGGTAACAGAATAAGGGAGTTAGCGTAAGGGATAAGAGGGTGACACGCATTTGCGTAAGAATCTGAGCCGAATTGACGTCACTTATAAGCTATCAGAACAATCTTGTGAAAAGTCTGAGTCTGGAAAAACAAATCTCCACTTGGGAAAATATGCGCGCTTCTGTGATAACCGCAGCTCGACTACGTTATGAAACCTCTGTAGAGTTGCCGATACGTGTAACCCTAATCTTAACCGCAAAACCAACTAGATTTTTACCGTCCTGTCCTCAAAAAGACGTCACCAGCTCGAATCGGTTGTAAGCCCGGAAAAGGTGTTTTACACACAGACACACCACACATACAGAGAGAGAGAGAGAAAGAGAAAAAGAGAGTGAGAATACGCATTCCGTACGAGGAAAAATTAATGAACGAATTTTTGTTTTGTTTTATGCTGGAGGAAAAGATCTTGATTTTTTTGGTTGATGATTTCCGCTCCCAATGAAATCCTTTTTTACGGAGAAGTAAAAGTCCCAGCGGAGAAATCCAATTCAATTTGTGCTGCGTCATGAGGAGCTTTACTGTGTACTCAAGTGTTGGCTAAAAGATACCGTTTTTGCATTGTCTTCTTGCCCATAATTGGAATGGAGATAAGCTGTGTTATGTTTGAAGGTGTACAGTTGTGTTGACGTCAATTCTGGGGAGAACAGATAACGCCATGTTCCAAGAGGGAGTTTTCTTTTTCTTTCTTCTTTTTTTTGTGTCTTTTCTACCGCTTGCGGTTTGGTATTTAATCAAATATTTTATCGAAGTTAATACCAACACAGCTTGGACTAAAGCTACAAAGAACAGCTGTTGGTTAAGCTGTGAATTATAGTCGCAAGCCGCCAGTATATGGTATCTATCGCAGTGCTGAATGTAAGAAAGGTTCAATTAAATAACCCCATTGGAAGAACAATACTAACGATATGAACGTATCTCGATTTGTCAACCGAGTTTTAAGCACCTTCATTATTAGTAGGGAACCTCCCGCTGTTCCACGTGATACTAATGTCCTCCGTGTGATCGTAATTGCATACCTGGTGCATTTCATTATTGCACATCTGTTTCTAATTTAAGACCCACGAAAGAAGACAAACGATTGTATGCAACGTGAAACAAAATCTATTGAAGTGAACAAAAGGAATGAACCTTCAGTTTATTCTTTCAACTAAACAAACGTGTCTGTGGGTTTCCTTGCCTTTACCTCTTCGTTAACCTATCCTCTTTTAAAAAGTAAAAAGGCTTATCAATGCCTTGGAACTTTGACTTTCCGTCCGTCAAGCCAAAGTGCATCAGCCGGATGCACCGTCACAAAACTGAAGCAAGCGAAGGGCAACGATCACCACCGTCTCATTTACCTGGCCAGGTGTGTACGACATATAAGTAAGAGTTTATAATCAGCTCTTGTAATCACAGCAAGTCGTAACGTAACGATAACAAATGCTTTTCCTGTATTAACACTACAGTCATAGTGTATTCCCTTGCCTAGTAACGCTGCTATAAAATTGAAGGGGTAGAGTGTGAAATTACAAACGGGGACAATTTGCTGGTGAAATCACCGTTATTCTGGGCTTAATTGGTACCTGCAAAACAAATAAAAGTTATTCATATAAGTTAGATATAAACTAGTCAAAATGAACGTTTTTGCTTAGAAATAAATTGAATTAGCTGTGGCAAAAGGGTGGCAACACTGATCCGAAGTAGATCAAGTGTCGCTTTTGTTTTGTTCTTTTTTGTTGCCTCTCGCTCGTTCGACTATCAAGGGTCTCCTTTACTGGAAAGGAAACTTTTTGAGGGCAAGCTTGGAGGTCAGCATTGACGTCAATGCAACACGTGACTTGGTTGTCCAGGGCAACCTCCTCTCTCTCTCGTTGGCTTAACAGAGCCGGTCAGGTATATTCATGTGTCTCTTCTTTTACCTGTCCTGGAATGGGTGCCTCAATGATCGTGGTATGTGGTTTTTGGCTCGACCAAATCTGGCACTAACCAACTCCCGTGCCGTAACACGCAAATAGGCTGATATAGCGGTGGTATGCTAGAAGCATGCTCTGGTTCTACCCGGGCAACCGGGAAAGAAGCAAATGCTAGGGGACATTCCTAAACAGCAAAAAGCGCAAACAAGTCCGAGTTAAACGATCTAATGCTTTGTCTAATGCCTAATGGTTAATACCAAGCGACCTCGGGTAGAATGTACCCGTTACGCGAACGTGTTCTATATATCGAACTGGCCTACAGCTACCCAGTGGCTTAGAACCATCATAAACAAAAAAGTACCTCTTTTTCATCATGTTATTTTCAGTTTTTTTTCTTGGAGATGGGTGTATAATGACCTAAAAAATTAGAGTGAAAACTTGGTTCATGGGGTCTAGGCGAGTACTTACTTGTTGATCTACGATCTGAGCAAGCCCTAGCACAATTTTCTTGACGTCATTGGAACGACATGTGAGTTACACATCCTCTTAAAGATGGAAAGCCTAATACATACGGAAATTAATACGATAAACAGCTAAGAGGCCATTGGATACGACGAGTTCGCGGAGTCCACGCATGCAGCTTGCCTGAGATGATACGTTGAACTGGGCTCAGAAAGCCCATATTATCGTATTAATTTCCGTATTTATAGTAAGTAGTATACCGTACGAATTACGTACGTATTATCTTATTAGTGCTACAGTAATGGGCTACACTCGGGTTATGACCAAAGTATATTACCATTAGTAGAGTACAATGTATGTGGTACGTACATACTATGTAAGTGGTAATGTTACGTATTACTATATTAACGAGCTCGCTCAAGTTACGACCCGAAAAGGCGAACTGAAGTTACTTATAAAGTATACGCACTAGTATAAAAAAGTAGAATAAGAAGTAATTACCAAAAGGGCACGAGGAAACTTTTTGGGTGCAGTACATTTCAAAGAATGTACAGTAACCAACTTATTGATCACTACATGGATTTCACAGATCGACGAATCACATTGCTTTTCTGTTGTTTACACAGTCACGTCATTTCTAGCGTATTACTACGCTTAGGTAGGAAAATTCCTTCTAAATTCCCCTGCCAATCAAATAGGCAGGTTATTTAATTGAATGACCTTTAATTTTCCTTTAATTGACTGAGGAATTTCGAAGGGATATCGTGTTGAGAACCCTCCCTAGTAGAAGTAGGCTTTAAATGACAGGAACGGTCAAAACAACGCAAAAGCAATGTGATTGGTCAGTTTGCAAGACCGAACTTTACCGAACAAGACCGAGCGTTAATCGGGCAATGTCGAGTCAAACTATACAAGTTACCGACCTTTCCTAGAAGCCCAGGCGGGGATTCGTAGCGTTACTTTAGCTTGCTTCTTTCTAATGAGCAAACCAATTCAACAATGAATAGTTCACCAGTTACTTAATACATTTTTGGCCCTAGGCGCGGGATTCGTAGTGTTACGTCGGCTTGCTTGCAAATGGGCAAACAAATTCAACAACGAATAGTTCACCAGTTACTAAACACATGAACTAAGACTACCAAACTTTCCTATAAGACCAGGCCGGGATTCATAGCGTTACTTCAGCTTGCTTCTAAATGAGCAAACAAATTCAACAATGAACAGTTCACCAGTTACTGAACACATTTTTGGCCCCTAACGCGGGATTCGTAGCGTTACTTCGACATGCTCTTAATAGGATTAGTCTAAACAACGCAAAGGCAATGTGATTGGTCAATTCGCCAAGTCCATGTAGTGATCAATAAATTTGTTACTGTACGAACCACGTTGTACTGTACAAACAATGCTTGATGAGACCAAGTAATTTATATCCTAGACAAGAACAAAATTTGGGAACTACCGAAAATCGGGGAACCACCGAAAGGTGTAGTCGGTGTAGGTTCTGCTTTTCCCAGATGACGCACTCAGGTGTGCAAAAACAAGTATATTTTCCCATGATTACCCTAGAAAAACCCTTATGCTTTTGGATTCCCTCTACCTCAAACGGTAGATGAGTAGCTGGACTGACGTAGGTCGTTCGTGAATTAAGCGGAATATCCGCTTTGTATCGTCCAGGACCCAGGATTCCGGATGCTTCAGATCTGCCATCATATATACGAAATCGTTCGTTATATAATTGGATTTCGTAATTTCCTTCCGAACTTTCTAAACCAAATTTACTACGCATAGTAGTAATCTCCGCACTATTACGCTGGTTCTGCATTAGTTTAATTACTCATTTGCTGACTATACACAAATGTACTTCACAAAATAAATAGAACAGGTTTGCATATGTCCAGTTTCGTGCGAATTCTGTTATGAAAATCTCAGAAGCCTTGGACTGTTCCGTTTTGGTGACGGAATTTAGCAGACCGGGAAGCTAAAAAGCCTTTAAAAAAATGGACTAAATTTCCTTTTGCACATAAATGAGTGTAGGTGCCCAACACAAAGAGATCGGTACTCCAATAATGCAGAACGGCTCTGACGTGGATTGATCTCGTGAACGACGTAGAAAGCTCCCATTGCACTTGTTCTAGCTATGGCTGAGTTGGGGAATACTGGACACTTTACGTACAACTTGATCCCCTTCACGAAGACTTTGAGTATATCTAGCTTTCCCTTCGAAATCGGTTAGAGGAGCATTCCCTTCCAGCTATCCAACATCTTCGAGAACAACCAAGCCTAGCTCTGGGTCTTTAGGATCCCCAACGACCATTCGCTTATTCCGTATTCCTGCGCCAGAGTTCTCTGTCCAACACTCGAACTGACGTCGTCCAGTGCCGTGTCCTATAGTGTAGACTGCATTGATCCAAGCGACGTCAAGCTTGGCGTACGTGTGTTTACTCCCTCGTTAGCTAATAGTGGATTCGAGGAGTTCGGAAACGTACTTTCTAAGTGACAAAGATTCGATACAAACCCCCACAAAAAATTGAAATAGTTTTTTTTTTTAAAGTTGAAATAGTTCGTCAAGTGCACCTAACCCTACAAGCGTTCTATTTTATATATCGTGTCTAAAGTGGATTGGGCGTTAGTCACATTCCTGAAAATGCAGCTTATTTTGAAAGCAGCGGAGCAATACGAACGTCTAGTTGAACGAGGACGCTCGGGAACCCGGTCACGACGCCAGGTATTATATTACTCATAGTCATAACCCGTGTGCTTCCTTAAATTGCGATGCTTAGTCACAATCAGCAATAAAATGGCCACGTTTTTCTTTCTTTCTTAATTCATGAGGTTCGAGAGTACTCAAAAGGGAAGAGGACGGAATATCAGAACTTCATGACTACACATAGGGGTTTGCGGATAACGGGAAAAAAGCAAAAAGACAAAATTAGTAGGCGTCTTGTGGGGTGTTGATGGCGCCGTCTCGGTTTGCTGCCCCTATAAAGTCGCGGGAAAGGAAAACAGAATAGAAAACTCTTCATTAAGGCATCCCCCAAGGACCCTCATTCGGAATAACAATTGTGAACAACTTTGTTCCTTCTTTTCATGGAATTTTTGTATGTTGCAAACATGGTACCCGCATCCTGTGCCACATTTCAATGTTGATCTAGAAAACACACTTTTACATATCCCATATGCATTTATTTAGTTACTAACTTACTTACTTTAAGGACAAAGCGATCAGAGTATAGGTACTACCCGAGGGAGCAGGAGTTATTTAAAAGAGACCTAACTCCTGAATGAACCTGACCCAATTCACACTCATGTTGGTCTGGCTCAGGGCGCTTTGCTTCCTGCTTTGTTGTCAAAGTTACCCGTCAGGTGAAACAACGGATCTTTTTTGTGGTGCTTTGCTGAACATCCGCTCCGTTTTCGGTAGTTTTCTTTCTCAGTGTGTTAATCGTATACTTTGTTTACCCGTTCGAGTTATATGAACTTCGAAAACGACACTTAAATGCCGAATTTGACCACGCAAAACCAGTTATGGCGTATCTGAGGACTCGTAGGATATGAGATTACTAAACGGGTATGGAAACACTAAAACGTGCTAAGCTAGTCAATCATGAAAGCTAAGGTTTCCGAGCCGAGGATCAAATCCTATTCCCACGCTATTCAAGGGCGGGGAGGGAAATGAGTAAAACTTGGCAGAAGCTTCCTTTTAAGCAAGAATTTATAAGAAAAAGAGCAAATAAGCGTCACTATAGGAAAATCTCGAAAAACAGATGACAAAACTTCGGTTGCCAACATCAGTTGACTATCAGAAGTTTGACGACGTTTTACGACGTTTGCCAACCAAACCGTACCGGCAAGGTTAACTTGTTGTCTCCGGATTTGTCTAAAACCTTCCGTTTTTATTTAATTACTTTGTACGTAATTTTCAAAAGTCAGCTGTTCACTTCCGCATGAAACTGGGTATACTTGCAAACTGCGTGTGAGTAATGGCACTCCTGACACAACGTTACAAGGAAAAAATCCAACAGCCGCTTCCAACTTGTCTCTTTGCTTATCAGAGAATCCGGAAACGCAGCTGACTGTCACTTTTCGGAGCATTAAGATTAAAACTCAAGCTTCAGATTCTGGCAAGGGAGAAGGACTTACAGAGTTAGGCGATACATAAATTGAATACAAATCATTCCAATAATACGTATGTATAGGACATTCATATTTACGGATCAAGTGGTTCTGCACTGATAATTATAATCAGTAGTGGTGAGTTTGGGGAAAGTCACAGTTCTTCGATTAGTTAGTACTTGAAGTTTGTCCCTGTCACACTCGAGAATGCTGACGGAAGATGAAACAAGGTACTATACACAATTCGAACGAACTAAAGTAGTCCAGTGGTTAGGTCAAGGACAGTTTTGACAGTTTTGCCCAGTAGAGTATTGAAAGGAGTGCCCGTACTCCATTTTTGACACTATTTGCAAGTTAAATCTCATCTCGGACACCTCAGCTTCCTCGAAATCCTTGGACCTCCCTTATTTTTGAGCTGAATGGAAGAAAGCGTAAGAAAAGCCTTGACCACAATCAATATTCCGATTAAGAATGATACAAGTTGGAGTCTTCAGCTAGTTTATACAAAAATGCTGCAGTGTAGTTGAACTTCCCGGAATTGTTCAGTGAACCTGACCTGGATCAGTTCATAGGCTGCTTTAGGTTCGAAAGCAGATACAAAACAAACAAAAAGGAAAACCATAAGGATTCCACGACTTTTATTATCAGTGTTTTAAAGTGGATGAGTTCAGACGATATGGAGACAGCAGGCCAATAAATGCTCTGAGTGCATACCCACAATTGCCCGTTTTTTTTTATCGCGAGAACCAACGTCATGACTTTCTAAGAAAGGGACTCTATATGGATAGAGCAAGCATAGAGTCCACGTCTCTTCGAAAACATTTTACTTTGCAGTGTAGTATGGAACAAAAAAGTTATCTGGATTAAAAAAAAGGAAAAATAACGCACATGTTTCATGTCAAAAGCCAGGGCTGGATAAACAGAATATTAATTCCTTTTGGGTATTGTTTTTGCAGGCGGGCCGGGAACGCGGAATTGACGTTGACAGTCTTCTGCCTTCGAGAAAAAGCGACAAAAACGTGTCCAACCATGGCGTCAAACGCTGGCGAGCAGGCAATAGTAACCGAACGCCGGAATGCAAAACGAAACCGCAAGAAACGGCTGTTCCAAATGTTCATTACCTCGGAGACGGTAGCACTGCTACCAAGACTACCCATGCGTCGTATGCTAATCATTCCGCAGGCGATAATGTGCCGAAAATATCCCCAGGCGCTGTTACAACAACAATGGTAGCAGGCCTATCCAGTACGCTGGAAACAATAACAGCCTGCAGGAACAAGAGCAAAGTTTATAGTAACGGCTGCTCCTCCTTGTCCACTGCTGCAATGACTACTACCGCCGCCGCACACGAACTCAACCATCACAATCACCTCGTTCATCACATTCAACCAAAACCCAATTCTAATTCTAATCCCAAAGCTAAATCCAACTCCCGTAACAAAGTGCCTGTCGACGCCAAGGATAGCATGACCATATTGCAACTTTTGGCCTTGGTAAGAATAACTCGTTGATGAGGAGCAAGGTTTCATTGCCCTTGGAAATGCTAGAGCTTTATTTACTTTTCTTTCTGCAAAGAAAAGTAGTCTCAGTGAATAAACGAACAATAAACGGAAAATTCGTGGCAATAACTTTTCTTTCTTTTTGCGTGCAGAATGCATTAGACCTAACCGTCCCAGCCAGTGACGTCCTTCTGAAGAATCGTCAGAATTCTTGGGTGCAGCTGTCTGGTCATCCCGGGTCATTTGCGCCCGCCGGACCCGGAACTGTTTGGAAGAAGCAGAACTCGGATAATAATGAGAGCCTTGTTTACGAGGCCCTAATGAAGGAGACCGCGGCTGAAATAGTACCCAAATACCACCGAGCAGTCTCATATGAGAATGAAAGTAAACAACTAGAGAAATAAAATAAAAAATAATAAAACGTGACCTTTTCATGGCTCTTTTACTTTTTACTTTAACAGATTTCATTGAGATTCAAGACCTGCTGTATGACTTTACGGATCCAAAGGTCATGGATATCAAAATGGGAACTCGCACGTTTCTCGAGTCTGAAGTCATGAACACGACAGCTAGGGCAGACTTGTACGAGAAGGTAAAAAACTAAAAAAAAGTCTAGATAATAAAGGAAATTTTTAGCTTGGCCACGAGGCGAGATTGTTGTCTAGCGTGTGTAAATTACCTGGTATTCGGCCAAAGGGCTTGGCGAATTATCTAGTGTAATTTACCATGTGACGCTATATGGGTTAGAGGATTTAGGTAGTAATGATACCATAACTTTTGCCTCCCTTGTTTCTAGATGGTAAAGGTTGATCCTAATGCGCCGACGCCTGCAGAACACGCTATGCGGGCTGTTACCAAACTGCGTTATATGACTTTCAGGGAGCAACAAAGCTCTACTTGCGAGCTGGGCTTTAGAATAGAAGCTATAAAGGTGAGTTACGAGAGTTTGAGACCGCATATTTTATAGTTGTACAATAATAAAACCTATTTTTTTTCTGTCTCGTTCTCCCATTATAGCTGCAAGGCTCGCCTCCTATGACTGACCTAAAGATGATAAGAACAAAGCAAGACGTGGCTAATACCTTGGCTTTGTTCTTGGGGAAGAGTGGAGAAACTGTCAAAGCAGCTTTGCTGGCAAGGCTGGAGGTGATAAGGGACAAATTTGCCCAGTCGCCGTATTTTCGGACTCATGAAGTAAGACCAAATAACCTACAATACAAAAAGATAACAATTATTAACCTAGTCTGTATTTCTCAGGTAGTCGGCAGCAGTATACTAATCATCTACGACGCCAACAAGGTGGGCGCCTGGATAATTGACTTTGCCAAAACACTAGACTTACCAAGTGGAATTGAGATCACACACACTCGTCCTTGGATACAGGAGAACCACGAAGAAGGATATTTGACGGGACTGGATAACCTTATAAAGGTAATTTCAAAGAAAAACACTACAATTGTTGCTTGGAAACATGCGTGACACCAACGGCTTTTTTGCGCGGGATTTAACGGTCTTTTAAACGCGCGAAAAATATGATTTCAAAATTACCATCTATGAGCTATTAAACTTGTTACTCTTAAACTCCTCAAAGAGCTTATCTTCAACCTTGCGAGACCAGAATTTAATGACGAATTTCCTTATAATGTATAATTCTATTTTCATTTTCCTTTCTTTACAGATAATCGCGGAAATCGAATGCCATTCTGACTGCGACTCCGCTCAAGCACAGAGTTCCTTAATTAAATGAAAACTCTTATATATAGATGTAAAAATAAAACAAGGTGGTAATTCCTGTTCATTTCCATAACTTTCTTGCAAAAAAAAACGCGGCTACGCGAATGTAAGCTATTTGCCAAACACATGCACTATGAAAAAGAACTTATTTTTGTACACCTTAAAGGTTACAGAAAACTTGACCAGCAAATTAATAAAAAAAATATAATAATTACTCTCTTGCATTGCTTCCGACAAGACAGAAAGTTACAACAGCGCGTTTTTCTGAAACAAAAAGAGGCTTGTTTTCTTGTTCATGTTCGCAGGGTTAGATGGCTCTGTAGCTTTGTTTTATAATCATAAACTTCTAAAAAAAAGTGAGGTGGCAAAACACACGGGGTTCAAAATTACGCAGTTCATCCACAACTTGCGACACAGGCGAATCCGGTTAACAATCGCAGATTAGCCGTTGCACTGCCACAGGTTTTGCTGTTTTCTTCCGTTTTTTCTTTCTGTTTTTTTTTTTCTTTTCACTACGGCTTCTAAGAGAAACTGCGCCCGAAAGGTGTAGGAACACCTTAGGGACAGCGAGTTGTACGGGCACACAGATTCCCCAGAGATTTAAGTTCGCCGAACACTCCCAAGCTTATTCCAATACTGAAAACCGTATACAGGTCCCTACATCTTCAAGTCTTCTGAAGCACCCAAATTCGCCAACGTTTTCTTAATGCGTAAAGCTGTCAACCGGGCAGCTGCGTTTACATACCAGCACTCCTTCATTAACTGAGACATAACTCGCAAAGCCTACAAGCAAATTTCCATCGTTCATCAGGTCTTCTTCGTTTCCAATTTTTTTTTTCTTTTCTTTTAAGCTTCAAATTATACCTCGCAAGACTGCCACCTGTTGGGTATCGAAGGCCTCTGCCTATCACTGCAGACCACCTTTCTCATTTCTTCAATGGTAGGATCCGAAGGTACGACATCGTAAAATGGTAACTGATAATCATCATAAATTCCTACAAAAAACAAAAAAGGTCAGTTTTCCCGAGCCTTTTGCTTACTTGAAAGTAAGCAAAAGCAAATTCACTTAGCATACCTCCCACGTTACACCGACGTGCAATTTCCCAGAGCACTAATCCCAAGGCATACACATCTGCTCTCTTAAAGGAGTCGAAATGATTCATGTTGATTGATTCGTCCAGCACTTCAGGCGCCATATAACGTTTGGTCCCCACACGATGATTCAGAGGTATATCGACAGTATCCGTGGCAGCGTCATAACGTACGGCTAACCCCAAATCTCCAATAGCACAAGAGCCACTGCTCTTGACCAAGATATTCTTGGATTTCAAATCGCGGTGAGCAATGGCAGGTTTTCCTACAATGAAAAAGCCTTTGCACTCAATGGACTTGCACTCATGTTTTTACCTTGAGTTCCTAAGATCTCCATGTGTAAATGGGACAAGCCTGTGGCTATCGTCAACGCCATGCGGATCATGCCAGGAATATCCACAGTGGATCGACTAAGGTAGTCGAACAGAGAACCATTTTCATGGAAATCCGTTACCAACCAAAGTTGAGTCCACGTCCCATTATCTGTCAAGTTACATAAACAATAAAAAGACGAACTTAAGACAGCAAATACTATACTTGATGTTTACCTTTGTTATCTGCTGCGATAAAGCCCAAGATGTTATCGTGACGTAACATGACAGTTTGATAAATCTCAGCTTCCCGGAACCAAGAACGCTCTTCCCTGGAGGAGAAGATCTTTACCGCCACGTTCTCGCCTCTCCATCGCCCTCGCCAAACTTCCCCAAATCGGCCTTTGCCTATAATCTCTACTAGTTGTACTTGGCGAGCGATACTTCTCTGCACCAACAAAGGTAAGCCTATGAACAAATAAAATAAATATAAACAAAATAATAAGGAAATATAACAAAATAAAACAAAGAAATGCATGAAGAGAGAAGCAGAGGAAGATTAGGAGGCACTAATCAAAGATAATTAAGGTTTACCTGATCCAGAGCCACTGGTTGTCATGTCCAGCAAATCTCGCAACGTTTGGCCGTTTCCAAGAATGGGCACATCCGGCGCTTCCATGGCGTGCTCCACATCCGAACGATACCGAGCCAGTCGCTGCTTTTGTTGACGTAAACTCAGGATAAACATTCCAGCAATAAGCGCAAACGCAATTGGTCCACCAATAATTAAAGCCCACTCCCACATGCCAAACACGGCGTCGGAATCTGCTGTTCCCAACATGGGTTCTATATACATATTTCAATGCAATCTATTAGTAATGTCAACTTCAGAACTGTTCATTGAGAAACAGTAAGGTTAATCCCGGACATCTTCTACATGAGCTACACTACGTGCAACGATCTGCTTTCGCAAAAACTTGTACGCCCGGTTTATAAGAAGAAAAACAAAACAAAAAGTTAGACAAAGCAAGTTGCAAAAACAGAGACAGCTTTACATCACCCAAAAACCAAGCACAACTGGAAAACCGCCAATGTTTTTTTTAAAATAAAAAACAATCACTGTTCATTCCCGCCACAAGAAATTGGCTAAGCACAAAATGCTCGCAGTCGAAATGCATCTGTAGGAAAAATAGCATAAGCGTTTTTTTTTTTTTTTTAATTTTTAATTTTAGGACGACGGATCGCGCCCCACGGAGAACAGTTTTTAGGCAGAAGAAATGGAACCCCAACCATCACCTTGGCTAGACTCCGGAGGCGGATGAGGAAAGGCAGGAGCTAAGTGCAAATTACAGAAATCAGTATCTCGACAGCATCCTATAACAAACGGATCGACTTCGGGAGGAAATGCCGTTTCGTCTTGATCAGGATCTCGACACCATAAAGGTAGCTCAGCTTCAAAGTCCGCAGCCATGGCAAAGCATCTGACATGTGTTAACTATAGGTGTTAGTAAAATGCTGCTGTTTTGGGGGGAGTTTCTCTCTACCACACGCTTTTGAAGCAATTAGTAATTCAAATTCAAGAACACGAGCCATGCAACAGTGTGCGGGGGAGCGCCGACACCTTGATCTCACGCTTATAATACGGAAAGAGGAGACTCTTAGTGAAAAATAATAATAAAAAAATGAGGCGCACTTAGAATACATCTATACATAATAATAATAAAAATAACAGAGCAGCCTCTGCCACTTCAAGAGGAAATGTGCCCGAAATGAGAACAGCCTGCACAGGATTTACCATTGATACTTTCTTTTTCGCGATAAAAACGGAATAAACAGAGAGGAAAGGGTTTACTGAAGGAAACTGAGGTATTGGAAGAAGAGGTGAACAACAGACGTGCCAATGACGAGTCGAAGAGTATTCGTTTTACCTCGGGTTCCTGGCACGTGCAGTGCAGGTTTGAGGTCTTTATTACAATAGTCGTAATCCTTGCAGCAGCCTATGACAAAGGTGTCATTTTGGGGATTGGCATAATGACACACGATGGGGTTCTTGGGAGGGAACAGCAAAGCCCGGTCCAGGCACCTGTACGTGATAATCAGGGCAAGACAATATACACAATGAGACGCCAAGGTTAAGAGAGTCGTCGCATTTCGATGAAGGTAAAAAAGGAAGGATTTTTCCGATTTTTTTTGCAGAACCAGCATGAAAAGGTCAAGTTCCCCCTAACACTGCCAATCTCGGTAAGAAATCCGCTGCATTGTACTCAGCAAGCCAAGCAATTTTTACTCTTTTCGATGTTTTTTTAAGGGTGAGTATTGGGATAAAAGGGAAAAAAACATGATCCCCAAACACGCGATGCAGCACAGCACTCCATGCCCAGACCCCATTATTTTTGCTCGGTTTTAACCCAAGTTTTGTCCAGACTGAACGGGTGCTATCTCGCTCGCTCTTACCTTCCCCTGCATCCAAGACGGTAGCTAAAGTGGGTTGGAGATGAAGATTGCACATATCATAATCTCGGCAACAGGCCACCATAATTTGGTTAGCCGAAAGATGGGAGGCCTGACACCACACCGGCTTCTCGGGTGGGAAAAGTTGAGTCAACGAAAGGCACCTTGGAACACAAGGTATTATAGGCCACATGACATATAAAAAAGCGCAGTTTTAGTATTAGTACAAGGGACATGGTTAATATCCATAGAGGGAAGGGGGGTCAGGAGTGCTGTGCTACGGACATGCCTTGCCGGAATTAAAAGAGTCAGCTGCGCACTAAAATGAAATCATTGTTTGGTATCTTTTCAAAAAGTCAACAAACTAAAAGGGTACAAACTCCTTACGCTTGCCTGAGCCGTTTATCTAGAACAGACTTTGATCTCTCAAAGGTCCCTAGGGTTCAGGTCAAGGCTAAGAAAAAAAACTGCAGCTTTCATTGGTACACAACTGCTAAAGTCACAAAACACTTCTGATCGGCAAGGAAAATGTACTGTTACCTGTAGGCATGTTGCATAACCCCCGTTTTTCTGTTCAAAGTTGTAGAGGTGAAGCAGTAGCCCTCGGTTTCACATGTTTGGTTAGCATCAATGCAAATGTCGCAATGGCATTTGATCCCTAGTTATAAAGTATAATTATAAAATACAACGCAAACTGCAAGTTGTACCTTCTGCGGGACGTAGAACGAAAACCATGAGGGCTATGCAAACCCATAGCCCACAGTGGTATCTTGTCAGCTCCATTCTAATTTGGGACGGGGCCAAGGGCGTAAATGCATTGACTGTCTAACTTCATCTGCATTAGAACGCAAAACACGCTGTCCGGCCCTTCCTTGAACTAGATGAATTGCCCAGATCTACACCCTCATCCTTGTTTTATTGGTCAGCTTTCACCTATTCCGGGAAAACAAAATGAGAATTGAAATATAATCCAACAAGGAGGTTCGGTAACTTACGTACATGGTTCGAAATTACGCTAAAACAGTCGCCAAAGTGCATAATCCAGAATCCGGACAACGTATTAATAAGCCCAGTCGGAATTTGTACTTTATAGGTTTAAATGATGGACAGCAGCATTAAACGAACAAACTTTCACCTATAAACATCACAAAGGCGACAAACGACAAACACCATAAGACAACGTTGCCAAGTTGTACACATAATTGTTAAATCGTCACATAGACCTAGTTTTATTGTCCAAGAATTGGGGACATTAATTTTTATTATAGAAAATACTTGAATTTAGTTTTATTAATACCAAAATAATTTAACCAATTGTGTATGCAAATTATCCGGTGAATGAAGAGACGTAGACGTATTGGCGGTCTCAGGAGTTCATCGTCACGTGTCCGGAGGAGCACATTTTCATGTGTAAACAAATTTTTGTGGATTTTGATACTTCCTACGTACGTAATATCATCATTTCTCTAATTGCTAACGTCTTATTGAGGGCTTATAATTTCGTCGCGTTGTCGTGATTTTTTTTTTTTTTTTCTTTCTTCTTTTGCGTTATTCCATCAACACCGTGATAGCGTTTACCGTTTTGCCACGTCGTGTCTAAGCCACCTCACATCACACTTTAAATTGGACCTGGGGCTTCATCATCATGAGTAGTAGTGTTGCCTTTCTATTCTATAGCTTTTTACTTTTTGCTGGGTGAAACATGATAATAGTTATATTTTTGTAGTCTTCCTTTATGTGCTGGGTGCAATTATCGTTTGTTTGCCCTGACATCTTCATTCGGTTACCTGGGTGATGGCTTATAGAGAATATATTTTCTTTTTGTTGTAACCCAAGTCTATAGGTTGGTGAGTAAGTCGCAAAAACCCACGCCGGTTTCCTTTTTCCCCAAGCCCGCCTCATTAAGAAATCTTCCTTCGCACGCCAAATCGCATGCTTGGCATCTGCGCACTAAGAGTTTTGCCTGATTTTCTGACATGAATAGACTGTCCTTTGTCATTTAATTAACCCATTCCGACACGCAAGCGGAGAGTATGACACATTTGGGTGAAAGAAAAGCCGTTTAGTCGACTGTATAAAACCAGCGGCAAAGCAAGGAAGTAAATTTGTGGAGTTCGCCGCATATAAAACAACATCTTAGCTCGGTTTGTGTAGCCGTCACTGAGAATCGTGCTCTAACTCTTGTTTTTTACTATTCAGAATTGTACAGCTGTTCTAATCTAAATTGTCTTGGACCCGCAGGTTTGAAGTTTATTCGCTGGTTCAACGGAATGGCCCCTTTGCACCCTAAACCGCGACCATTGGTCTTCTGCGGACCGTCCGGCGTTGGAAAATCGACTTTAATTAAAAAGTTGATGGGAGAATTTCCCACCGTTTTTGGTTTCTCCATCTCGCATACAACTCGTAAGCCCCGGCCGGGCGAAAAGGATGGTAAAGACTACCATTACGTCGAACGCGATGAGATGGAACAAGCTGTTCGCAAAGGGGAATTCATAGAATCTGCGATCTATTCGGGCAACCTCTACGGGACAAGGTGAAAACGAAATATCTTTTAACTTCCGGTTATTCCCCGTTCAAGGCTAACATTTCCACAACATCTGTAGTAAGCTAGCTGTCGAAGATGTTCAGCGAATGGGCAAAATCTGCATACTTGACATTGATGCGCAAGGCGTCCGGTCTATTAAACAGACAGATTTGTGTCCGTGGTATATCTTTGTGCGTCCTCCGTGTTGGGAAGAATTGGAGCGACGTCTAAAATTCAGGAATACCGAAACTGAAGAAAGTTTAGCTCGTCGCTTAGCTATTGCTAAGAAAGAATTAGAATATGGTGCGTTTTCCGCCCATGGAAGGCAATTTCTGTTTAAATTTATGGTTTATTGCTTTCCTTTCAGGCGAACAGCCGGGAAATTTCGATCTAATGATCGTGAATGATGATATTGATCAAGCGTACTCCCAGTTAAGGGATTTCATCATGCCTGCCATTGAAGATATCCAGCCATCTTCTACCTCAGATTGAATACGGTTACAACGTTGTGTATTTTAGCCAGCAAGAAAAACCACTGTCGTATTCCATGACTCTTATACGTGTTGAAACTTACTATCATGAAATGTTACATGGCGTATTTAATTTGCACATTTATTTCACTTGTTTATGAAACACGTGGTATTTTACCCCAAAGCAGTGCAATGCTCGTTCGGCACTTGAGTTAATATATTACCATGTTGTGTTTTTCATTTTCACGATGACGAAAGAAGACAAAAGTTAAATAAAACTACACACAGTCCAGTGAACACTATGGCATTTTTTAAGTAGTGGTGTAGTCGTGTTGTCCGAAACTTCCTACTATAAAGAACCCTTAATGAAACATACAATACGTTAATCTTAATTCACCAAGACCATTTTTTTCTCTTTTAGAGTTCATCTTGGAAGTGATGAATGTTATGCAAATGATCTCCAAAATCCGTCGCTTCACTCCCCACGAAAACGTCGTGATGGTCGAGTATTTCACCAAAACTCAAAAAGTCGTCATGATCATCGTCTGCGGAGGCAAACAGATGATCTACTTCTTCCTCGGCTATTTCGCTGCAAGTAGAACGGAAAAATGAGCTCAAACATGCCAGAAATCGTGCAAAAACCAAACGAAAAGACAACCACCAAACAAGCTATGCAAGACCAATTTGCTCAAAACTCATAAAAACTGAAATGAAAGAAGTGTAATAAATAACACTCAATTTACTCGTTACTTGGGACCACCCATTCAATGATCTCCTGTCTATCGAGCCAACCGTCTCCGTTTTTGTCTACATCGTGATCGAACTTCTCTTTCTCCGCAACTATCCAGGCTTTATCCTTATCTTTGCCTAAGGTACGGAAGAAGCGGAGATCAGTAGAATACTTTTACAAGATACTAGCATGAATTTGAGAGCATTCCAAAATCGTCCCTAAAGCGTCTATTTGGTGCTTGTCCTTCCGTCCCACTACTTTTGGACGTCACTCTTACTTGTTCTCGGGAACAATCCACGCTTTAAACTCCTCCTCATCTAGCAAACCATCACGGTTGCGGTCAAAGTCTCGATCGAAGATATGTTTTTGCTTGGATATGTCAACCTTCGACACGTCTAAAGTTTACCTGTTCAACTTCGTGCCCAGACACGCAAAACAAAGGAGGTTTCTGAACTTGCGTTACCTTGTTCACCAATGAACTCCTGGAAGCTGATGAAGCCGTCTTTGTTAACGTCTTTGTCTTCCAGTGTGTGCTTTAAGATGAAGGATAGCATGTGTGCTGCTTCTTCAGGATGCGAAAATGCTAAGAATTCATCTTTATCCAGCTTCCCATCATGGTTCTGGTCAGCGGCTGCGAACAACTCCTTGTCGTTTTTCATTAGCTTTTCCTCTTCGACTTGATCGGGAGTGAGGTTTCGGTCATTTTCGTCGCGAATGCCATAAGTCTCTGCAAGATATTCAACCCAAGTTACAACTCCATCATGATCCGCGTCGACTTCTTCCATCTTTTCTTGGGATTCTTCTTGGGATAATGACCTAACGGTGAAATTTAACTACAAATTTGCTTGTCTTTATCATCAAGTGATTTGCTCTAGTTGATCTACCGTAACGAGCGAAGAATCCAAGCCTTGAGTTCTTTCCTATCGACAGTTTGGTCTCCATTCCGATCCATTTTAAGTAACAACACAGACAAGCGCTCTTTGGCTACTTCCGGCGGAAGATGATCAAACTCTTCTGCTTCTTTGCTGCTCCCAAGTATGGCTTCATGATCAAACTCCGAATGATGCTCATCACCTTCATAGTGTTTGGAGTCGCGGGGACTATAAGCTCCATCGTCCACTCTCTCTTGATTCAGGTGATTATGACTGTGTGAATCGACTAGCGATACCAGCAATAAAGCCAAGATTGCAGTTACCTTCATGGCTTGAACCTATTATGTAGATGCAAAAAAGAATGAGATCATTATCATTGTATCATAGAATAGAATAATTAAAATGATGCCTACTTATTCTAGCTTGCTTAAAACGTTCAAGCTGTAGAATGACGCCCGGTTCAATATCTAAAATGTAATGTTAACTTTGCTCCCCAGGGTATGTTACCACGGATTTACAAGAACAGAAAATAGTTTTATAAGCCTCCAACAGTACAAGAAAGCACGCACCCGCGCACCATTTCTGTTTAACCAATCAGAGCTTGAACATATCACTGTCGCCAGAGTGCAGCAGGGTTAATTCATTCATATGGAAGGTCATTTATCGGGAACGGGATTCAAACGTTTGCGGCTGTTACCTTTCTTAACTTTTGAAGAGACCACTTTGCGCTTCTTGTATTTTTCAACGCTTTTCTGTAAGGAAATGGAAAGTTAATACAACCAAAACAAATAAACCTAAACAAATAAAGCTTAATTACTTGTGAAGCTCTGACTACATCTAATTCCGTTATTAGGTTATTTCCACAGGAAATAGCATTTTGCGAACAAAACTTGGAGGTTTCGCAAAAGAAGCGAAAGTGGGAGACAGTGTACTGTGAATTTTAAAGCAAAAGGCAAACATAAGTACGCACCAAAGCAACACACGTCATTTCTACATCACGTAAAGTTAAACAGAAATACTACACTCGTTTTTAACATAAAACTGGTTACAATAATGTATTTTGTAAGAACTCAAAGCAAAGATCCTACCCAAAGTATCGTGGATTTCGTAATTTTAATCCTTTCGTGATCCTGATCAAGTCTGCTTTCTATTGCTTTTTTTATTTTGGACGGGAGTAACATGCGTTGAATTTGACTGTTGTTCATTTTTCTATGCACTGGCACACTAAGTTCACAGATTATGTAAGATCTTAGATAAGCAAATGAGGCGGGGAGCATGAAAACAAATACATACAAAATTTGATTTCACAAAAGTTCTGAGGTACAAGATAAAACGAACGAAGGGGGGGGGTTTATAAAACTTGCCTGAAGAGTGCTGCCACCATTTATATGCCAACGTTAATGCGGTCAGAAGAGTAAAGTCTGAAGCTTTTGGATTTGAAAAACTAGCGCCACATACCCCAGCGTTCCTTCACTGTGGCGAAAGAAGGAAACACAAAAAATGCTCTGAGAGGAAAAATGGCTGGTGTTCGTGTAGGTTGGCCTCGTAGTAATTCCCAAGAATTTAAAATGAACAACTCCTCAATGACAACAAACAGGACAATAAACTTGTAAGCGAAACACTCTTAAACTACCAAAATAATTCAAACTGATTCTAATTGATATGACTCTTTATTTGATGCAGATATCCTCTTTCGAATTACACGTTTGGTACTAAAGAGCCTTTGTTTGAGAAAGATCCTTCGGTTCCTGCTCGTTTCCAGCGAATGCGAGAGGAGTTTGACAAGATTGGTATGAGACGGAGCGTCGAAGGCGTTCTTCTAGTCCATGAACATGGGTTGCCTCATGTCCTTTTGCTTCAGCTTGGTACAACCTTCTTCAAACTGCCCGGTGGCGAGTTAAATGCTGGCGAAGATGAGGTAGAAGGTTTAAAAAGACTGCTAACGGAGGTAAGACATCATACAAAGCTCTGTAATTAACTATGGATATCAAACGTATTTGCTTACAGATCTTAGGGCGCCAAGATGGGGTACATCAAGAATGGGTCATAGAAGACACTATTGGCAACTGGTGGAGACCCAATTTTGAACCTCCTCAGTATCCTTACGTGCCACCCCATATCAGCAAGCCCAAAGAGCACAAAAAGCTCTTTCTGGTACAGTTGGGCGAGAAAGGTAACCTCAGTGGTAATTACTACCTTATACATTTTGTCATTTGCATACAATTGGATTGAATGGTGTATTTGCAGAATAATTTTGTGATAATATTCTCAAGTAACCTCGAAAAAAACTGACAAATTCTCGGCTTCCCGACAGATTCTGACAGATTCTTAAAAACCCATCACAAGACAAGCTATCTATTGGGTTTTCGTCTTATTTTGAGCTTGCTTTTAACTCAAAATCAAGCCGAGATTCCGTCGTTTGATAATTTTTGAGACTACGGAATCTTGACATCTTTTTGAGGCTGAAAAAGAGGGGAAACGCCAACTGTTCTGTCAGAAATAGCTTTCCTATATACATTTGTGTCTGTTTTCGTGCACAATATTACTTATCCAGTAAAATTCACTTTCCTAATATTTTGTTTATTTTTTACGTTAGCTTTGTTTGCTGTGCCCAAGAACTATAAACTTGTGGCTGCGCCATTGTTTGAACTTTACGACAACTCTCAAGGGTATGGCCCTGTCATCTCATCTTTGCCTCAGACGTTATGCAGGTAAGCCTTGCCAATTTACCAATTGTTATGCTTCTTGTCTTTCACTTGGAATAATTCGAAACGTTCCAGAATTTCCTCAGCATCAAATGATAGAATCTCATGAAAGTTACCACACTTTCATCTTAATTAACCTCGCTTATCTAAGTGCACCAGCTTGCAAACAACGTGTCACTTGTCGGCAGCAATCCAAGGTGTTTTCCGTACGTTGTAACACGTTATAATTGCATTTTAACTAATTTTCCCTTGAAGGGATTTTAAATTCGGCCTCACATTTGAAACAGGCGTGTACAGAAGAGGAAGTTCAGCTGAATTGTCACGTCGTTTCATGAGTAAACGTGGTTTCAGTATGCAAAGTAGTAAGGCAGACCTTGAAAGCGAATCTGCTTTTCAGATATGAAAGGGACGAAATGTATAAGACAACACAAGTTTAAACGTCCCTCTGCCAAGGCACAGCATGTCAGGAGCGAAGTTGACAGTTGGGTTAAGAAAGCTATTAGAACTTTTCCTTACTCGAGGAACCCTGCTTGGCTCCCAACACCCATTAGGACTGTAAATTCATTCTGATGGTGACGGGCGAGATAAAGAAGCATTTGTCCTTGTCCAACTCGGCAAAGACTAATCTTATTGAATTATCAGACCTTACAGCCCAGCCCCCGAGTCTCAAGCACCTTTATTGCATTTTGCTGGAAGGCCCGCCGAGTTTTGGGGAGGGGGAATATTAAAAGTTGTTAGGTTATCACGCACATAACATTTTCCTTGATTAAAAAAGAAGAAAAACATAAAATAAAACCCCCACAAAAGTAAAAGCTGTTGACGCTCCATTCATTGAGGTCAGCTCTTTTTTTAATGTTTTGTTTCCTGTTAATGGAGAAAAAAGGATTTGGTTGTTAGTTGTTGTTCTATTAAGACAAACTTTGCTTCTTCGCCTTGCTTGGCTTCCGAGGAGCCTCGTTTTTCTTTCTTTTTTTTGCTGGTAACTTGTATTAAGCGTTTTTTTTTTGCCTTTTACCCCCGTTTCTGAAGAAAGCTTGGTCTTATGGGTGGGAGAGCCTTTTCAGTCTTGGCAGGGCTCGGGGAAAAATATGGGAGAGCTAATTTCTACATCGCTAGGTTTTAATGCCTCGTAGTTTGGACCCCCAATTCCGACTCGAAAATTGTAACCCCAAAAATGCCCTTACCAAGTTCCCAAGCTCCTTTTCTTTCGTTTTTTTCCATATATATTAGCCCCAAGTCAAAGAATTAAACTTGTTTTTCTGTCACTTTTTTTTTTCGACGATTCTTTTATTCCAAGCTTCGCTTATTTACTTTATAAACATAACGTTCTTGGTCCCTAAGCGCAAAATCACTGCTCGTTTTTTAAAATTAAGGCCACGGTGTACTTTAAGTAGTTGATCCTTGTGTCACAAGATGACACTGATGTCATACCTCTATATCATGAGAATCATGCAACTTTATAAGACACTTTAAACAGAAATCTAAAAGAAATTTAACGATATAATTGACAAATTATTTTTTTAAAAATATCTTGATAAAATATCTTAAAACGCTGCGTCAAAGATTTAGATAGATGATTTATTTAAACTTATTCAAGTTATGAACATTTTAAATAGATCCTATATTTAAATCTTTTGACGCAGCGTTGACGCATTTAAAATAAAAGTTTTCCAGTTATGTCATTAAATTTCTGTTTCAGAGTTGCATAATTGTCATCGCAGAGGCTACATCATATTTCGACAAAGATCAACTACTTGAAGTACACCGTGTCCTTAGTAGTTTCTCCCTTTTTTAGATTTTTTTATTTTATTGTTTATTCTTTTGTTATTTTCTTTTCGTCAAACAGAATGGGAATTAAGGGATGTTTTTTTTCAATGAAAAGTCAAATTTTTTTTTTGCTTATTTCATGGCACATTGAAAAAACGAGAGAGAACAAGACTTAAGTTTATTTTGTCATGCAGAGCCGCAACTTCCAGACCATAAAAATCCGACAGTGATGAGGCTAAGGCTGCAGGTTGGGATTCATTGTTTGTCGTGTCAGAGAGTCCCGGTTACCCCGAAACTAGTTTCATTTGGAGAAAAGGACAAAGTGAGAGGGAAAATGACTGTCTTGACTTCCTCAATGGAAGAGGGGAGAGTGCACAAGCAACCAGCTTCCCTTTTTTTATTTATCTTAAAAAAAAAACAAAAAAAAAACATCATATGAGGTTTTGCAGCCGTGTAGATATTTGCTCCTGCTCTTTGCTCAGAAACTATCGTCTCCAAATTTTTTCCCGTTTGGGATGGAAGAGGTCTCTGAAAAGATACTGGCATGAAAAAGGGAACACGTTAGAGGAGAGGAGGAAAGATACCTTTTTCAAGCAGAAGACTTTTTGGAGGCAGCCTGGCGAAGGCCACCGTCTTGCATGGCAAATACTGCCATCTCCCCGAAGGGGGTGGGGGTGGAGGAGGGTAAACGGCGCCCACACTTCCTTCGTGAATTGAAACGAGCATTTATTGGGACGAAACATCCTTGCTTTGCCCCGCTTTTTCTGCTGTCATTTTCTGTTGGCCTTTTTTAGGAGAGAAAACGATCAAGGAAGTTGATGTTCCCACACGTTTGGTGTCAGTGAGACTTTTTTTCACCATTGAAAACTAACCGGCTCGCAGGTCCCTAAACAGACAGCGTAATTTTTTTTGTCAAATAAAAAAAATCAAAAATTTCTCTGGGAAACGTGGGTTTCATCTCTAGTCTTCTAGGCACATTTGAATTAAGTATAAAACTTGATTATATGTGTTTGGCAAATGAATCTTGCAAAATTGCCTTCATGATATACCTCCACCCCCCCAAAAAAACGGTAGAAATTCCGGGAAATTCGTCTTCTTCGAATGCATTGAAAAGAATCTGGATTACGAAGAACAGTGTTTTAATACACCAATAAGTGAAAGTCGAGAAACAGTAGCTGAAAACGAGGTCTGCGCAAACACAAAAAGTAATTATTAACGGTATAATATATTGATAATTTGTTATTTTAGTAACAGGATTCGGTTTATTATGGAGTAAGAGGTTGATTTCCATGGTAAAAGTTTTGTCTTATATAAAATCTGATACTTGTATTCTAATGGTATCATTGTTAGCATGAATTGTATATAATAGTGTCGTTCGATTAGTATTGAATGAGTTTTATTCAATAATTTATTTCAAGATATTTTATTTAGTATGTATTTAATCATTTTGTTGCATTTAACGACTAGAGTTTCGGTTGGGGACTAAAAATATTTGTGTTACAATTGTAGTGTTAGTAGTTACATACAGTGAGTACAAAAACGGGATTTGAAGGTCAATTCATTGTTGAGGTCTGCAACAGGATAAACTAAATACGATAAACGACGTTACAATTAGACATTCGAAACAGATTTACGGATATTTGTGATTTTTTTTTAGTGGATATCGTGATGTGTTATTATTTGAAAATTTTCCTGAGAATCAGGAAATGTGTAAGCTGTAAGGAATCATTGTTTACAGTATAGCTGTAAAAGTGTTTGCAAAAGTCTTTCAGTAAAAGGCAAGTCTTGATTGAAAATACCGTCTGCTGGGAGATGGACAAGCGTAATAATTTTTTTCTGGAGCTTTAAGGATGACGGGAGCTATATATTAAGGCTGTGTCGGTGTCAAAGGCATGCAGCAGACTTGACTTGGGGACTAGGCAGGCTCCGTTATTACATAATAAACAATGTGACAGGGCGAGTAAGGAACACAAGATCGGGTCGACACAATGAAATGACCTCTTGTCTCCGGACTTTTTTCTCCTTGCACGGCATAACGGAAAAACGATCTATAGAATATGATACATGTCCAGTTCAGCCGACGTTAAAGGTGAGCCCTGTCCACCTACAAAGCCAACAAGTCCAGTCTGGACTGCCCCTTTTTAAACATGTTTAGACGCCCAATTGTGCCCAAAGTTCTTAAAAAGCGAGTTGGTTGAGTAAAGTAGAAGGGGAATATATTTGGAAGAAATGGAAGAGAAAGGTATTTATTCCAGGTTTTTCAAGTTTTGTTGAGACAGGCGAAATGAAAGTAAAGCGATTCGGGGTTGAGGTGTTGCGAGGAATATATTTGGCTAATGCTTTGGGGGGCTTGAAACGTTGATGAGATGGTAACGGGGAGAGATTTAGCGTCGTATAGGCCTTGTCAAACAGGTTCTGGGATAAGCAAACTCGAGTTGCATGTCACGTTACGGATACTAAGATACAAGGATGCTGCCTTGCTTGTTGAAGCAGCATCCTCACTACGAACCGAAAGGCTCTACTATGCTTTTAGCTTGCATGGGGTGTTAATCCGCTCGTAAGCCGACAAGACGAGAATTAGAGAAGCTTTTACACGAAGTCTTGTTTGGCCGATGGATTTGGACCCGGCGACCATGTTACACTGTCATTAAAAACTGGAGCCTCCCTACAAAAAAAAGGAAGCTCCCATTTTTTCCCTCCAATTTTAGACCCAGTTGCCATGTCTGCTCAATTACGGCGTGTAACTAGTGTCAATTAGTTCAAAGGAGGGAAAAGGATTCCGCTGTGTCGGCGCGGAAAGTGCGGGTATCCGCTTTTTTTTAAGGAAGGGGGTAGTCTTTGAGGACATCCATTAAAGAAGTGCATACCTAAGCTGTTAGTTGCAATCGAGGTTTTGAAGAAAGTTTCCCTTAGTCGTTCGCCACACGTCGAGTTGTCGTACAATATAAACCCAGACTTTAATGAAACCTGATTCAAGGAGACAATTTCTCGGGGTTCTCCTACTGTTTAAGAGCACGAATCGGGGTAATCCAGTAAGCTTAGAAGGTGAAGTTGGGTCTTTTTGGGTGTTTTTATTTTGGCCACATACTTGCATTTGAAATTTGAGGGAAAGGAAAGGAAGGGCGTGAAAGGAATATAAGATGGAGCCTGCTTCTGTGTGCATAAATGATTAAGAGGTGTGTATAGAGTAAAAAGTTTTTTTTGCCATTCCTTTTGGGAGTTTTCTGTAGACCTAGTTTGGGGTAAAAGTATGTCGGGGATGAAAATTGGGATCATAGTGTAGTCTCTAGAAGATGAAACAGGGATATAAACCGTAAGGTAAGAGAGGGATCTTGTGAAAACTTGTTGAGGACAGAGGAAAAGGCTTTTCCCAAACTTGAGCTGGGACCAACCTGTTAATTATGTATGTACATAGAACAGACATAAGTTTTGTAAGCAGTCATAAGTTTCCCAAACTTTAGACACGGTCTATGAGAAGATAATTTGAAAAATTGAGGACTTTTTGACCTTTTGAAGTACTGTCACCTCGTTCTCTACAGTGCACACGAGCACACGAGCATGAGCACACGACGGGTGGCCATCTCAATTGTATTTTTCAAAAGCAAAACAAGGCTAGAAACGTTTCCGGCAATGAGCTATGTATTTCGTTTCGTACTTTTCTTACGCTAGGCTTTTGCAGAACCAACGCGTTCTCCGGAAAAGAATGACAAAGGGTGTCACGTAAACCGGCGTTGAAACTTAGTCGAAATGTGACACAGCAATGTCACTTTTTTGACCAGATTTTTCGACCTAGTACAAGGTTTAAGGTTTCTCGTCAACGAAAGTTGATGAAAATCGTTAACCTAACCTAATTAATTTCCAATCCAACTCCCAATTTTCAACTCGAATCTTCAGCTAACAGCTTTCAACTACCAATGTTTGTAAACAAAAACAGTTGAAAGAATAACAGCTCTCCGAGTGGCTATGTCCCGAAGCTTCGCCCTGGGGTATGTAGCAAATTCTTTTGACACACTAGTGTCATCTTTTGACCAGCTGCTTTTTACCGGAGAACCTGTTGGCAAAACAATAACAAACATCAGTGCCATCTGTGACTCTCCTGTCAATAAGCTAAGGTATACGGCAGCCTATCCCATCATGCAAATTTCTCGTGAGACAAAAATCTCGGCGCTTTAAATGGCAACAATGAATTTTAAAACCGGCTCTAAACCGGTAACGATTTAAATAGTAGCACTGTAAACGAGAACAATGATTTTTAAGGCGCATTAAATGTCAAGAATGAATTTTAAAACTGTCGCCGTTTTCGGGCGCTGAACCTGTAAGGATTTGTGGAGTTGAGACAGAATTTTGACGAAAACTTTGACGTGCTCTATACGTTAAAGCATTACTTTTGAATATGCGTGCATGTTGCCTCTACAATCTTTTTGTTCTTTACAAGATTGGCTTCGTTGTGTGATCCTTTTTTGGCCCCTCTTTTACGACTTCCTTTTCGCATTTATCTAATCTGCTTGTAAGAAAAAGGGCAAACTCCCAGGCTTTAGCGTGTCATGTAAGCCAGCCAAGTTTTTGAATGAAGCTATCTCATCGAGGCTCTTATCTTAACGAGATCTTGCTGTCGTCAAGGCATAATGGGTGGATCTCCTTCGTCTACTTCTTCTTTAACCCCCCTGTACTATAGAACAAAACGTGTTGCTTTTCGCTTGGGGGGTTCATGTGGAAGGACGGGGGAGAAGAGAGAAATTAGAGCAACTTTTCCATCCTGCAAACGAAGAGCACACAGAAGAGAACAAGAAAAAAACACTTAAGAACGTTGGAAATTTTCAGTTTAGTTTCTTCTACTTTTAATGTTGCTCAAGGCTTGTTAGGCAAACTGCGGCGCCCACGATATCAGGAAAGTGTCGCTTTTAATATATGAGGAATCATAACAGGCTTTGTCTAGCATCTAGTAAGACTAATCTAGTAGGCCTAATTTTAAAATAGGCTAAAATGAAATTCCTTTTGGCGGTTCTTGGATTTTTACCATAAGTTAAAACTCTAAAAGCTTAAAATTCTAAATTAAAAGTGAGCACTTCTTTTAAGGTTCTTTTAATTTTTTTTTAAGTTCTTTTAGGTTCTTTTTTTACCTTCTTAGCAATGCTTCGGCAAAACAATAACAAACATCAGTGCCATCTGTGACTGTTATACGTCAATAAGCTAAGGTATGCTACGGGAGCCTTAACAGTAGATTTTTTTTTAAAAATATGTAATGTCGCGTGTGATTTTCATAAAAAAATTCTTGGATGGAAAATTTTATATTTTCTCTGTTTATGCGCGTAGCGTTTGCTTTTATGGCGTTTTTTTTTATTACCATGATTTTTTCCTCTCCCCTGACCTTTTGAAGTGCTCTCATTGATAGTAGTGCTTCTGATAGCAGCAGCACCTTTTTATGGTTATCGATGATAACTGCGTATGTGAACGAAAGGCAGGGGACGCACCATTACCATTTCTAGGGCCTAAAGCTAAAAGCTACTGTCCATAAGCACCCAAATCAGGAATCACATCCACAACTTGGCGAGTGGGGAGGTCAAATGCTATTTTTCCAGCAGAGAGAGTCGGGTAGGGTCGTCTCCGCGTGTCTGACTAAATGCTTTTTATAGCATATCTGTAGGAGGTGGTGGTGGGAGCGTGGGGGTAGGTTTAGTATAGCATTCCGCATTCCATGCGATGAAAAGCTAAGTGGTGTATACGTTTTGCTTCCAGTATCGTATCGATTTTTATTTTTAAAAAAATGTTCTATTCATATATGAACATTTCGCAGGTCATTTTGAGCGAACGTTCGGAAAAAGCTACAAATTTCTCGAATACAGATATTGTAATCTCGGTTTCCAAAACGAGAAAAAGGAAATAAGAAACAGAAACAGGACCTAACATTGATCTAACATGTATTGACAAGGGGGAAGGCAGTAGTGTACCCTCCTAAAGCGTGCCGGATAGGAGTCTATGTGATTTTATGGGGCGAGGGGGTTGAGAGGGGTAAATTTTTGGATATAGGGATGCAGTGTGTGGCTGCTGCATGTTCTTCCCGTTTTCCTGGGTTATCAGTTGTATTGATATTTGGGCGGGGAACTTTCTCTCTCTCTCTACTACTACATATATTTATACAACTATGGGGAAAAAGGGCTATATATCGAAGGCGGGGGTGCTTGGGTTTTATCATAGTGCTCAATGCCAGGCCATAAAGCAAAGTCGAAGAAACTTTTCTTCCATGGTTGTTGAATAAGAGCTGTCATCGTTGATCGCCCGCCGGTTTGTGTGCTCGTCCTGGATAAAAAGGCGGGAAAGAGATTTTTTCTTTCTTTTGGCCCACTATGGGGGTATTGCTGCCTTTTTTTATTTATTTTTTTTGCTGCAGTTTAAGCTTTAACGTTGTGTTAAAGAAAGCTCTGTGTACACCCTCAAAAGAATCGAGATGTGAGAGGCAGCTTACTTAAGACTATTGCTCTTGTGGCGATAAACCATGTGACTTGTGAGATCCTCCTTTTGCCCTCAACTAACTTTTTAGTTCAGTTTGTCTTGGTTCAATGCTGAAAGCATTGAGCATGCATGGAGGGCTATATCAAAGAATCCCAAGCATTTTTTTGCATATTAACATACGTTTGTGCTTTCTATTAATGCTATCAACGCGGCCAAGGTGCACTGCAAGTAGTTGATAATTTCGGTCAAAAGATGGCACTGATGTCGTACCCCTATATCATGAGAATACAGCAACTTTAAACCAAATTTGAAAGAACTTTAACGATATAATCGTTTTCTTAAAAGTATCTTATTAAGAAAATCTAGTGTACAACGCATTTTTCATTTTGAAGTATGATTTATTTAAGATTTTCAAAACTTGGAATACTACGCAACAAACGCAACACAGATATTAAAGTAGGCCAATAGATTATGCAATAGAATTATACTTCCCGTGCGTTACTGTCGCAATACAATTTTATTATATTGCATAGTGAATTATAAGTTTTTGGTTATATTTTTTTTTGCCATACTGTAGCGCCATAAGGGGATCTTCCAGTGTACCGTGACCCTAAACTTGATGGATATTTGTAGAGAGAGCTTTTGCCTTTAAGGATTCTTTTTTTTCTTGCCATTTTAGGAAGTTTATGATTGTTTAATCATTAGTTTGTGGCTAATTGGCTAATGGGGAGTTTTGAGCCCATCCTGTGGGAATGCTTCACTGTTTATGTAGCATGTGGGGAGGTTTAACTTGTCCTGAAATAATTTTCTGTTTGTTTTATATGTTTTTTGGGAGAAAGCAAGAAAATTATAAGGCAACGGACCAACCGTCGTTGTTGGTCTTTTTTTTTCTTATTTGCAGATTCAATTTCATTTACATGTAAGGAGGCGCACGTCACGCGGGACCAAGACAAGCGGCGAGATGGCTGGGGACACTTAGACGAGGGGTGTGTACGCGACGAGTGTAATTTTCTTGCCCGGTGCTTGATTTACATAATCGGCTTGGGTGCGAGAGACGACTCTTAAAAGGCAACGGAGAGAACTACATATATATATACACACATACACACACATACAGACAGACATCAGTATCCATGCAAGGGCCATGAGAAAAAAAAATTCAACTTACGTGGTGAACCGGACTTGACATGAATTGATACAAACACGACATAGACATGCAGAAGTAGCTGCTATTCAACTGGCTTAAAGGTTTAAAGTTTTTATTTATTTCGTTCCTTTTTTATTTGTGTGTATAAGGGAAGCCTTTACGCGTAAAGATTTTCCTTACATGTCCCTGTCAGATCTCCTTCGATTTAACAGTTTAACGAATTGACGCTATGTAGCTCGAATACACACATTTTGCCTTTGGTGCCCCCCCCAATTTTTGAGAATTTTTTTAAAAGAGTGTTGTTTAAACAATCTCTTTTGCTTTGTATTCAGTTAGCTCAGTATTGTAATTCCCATGAAACTTTTCGATGACCAAGCGATTGCGACTTTTCTTGTAAAGATTTTTTTTATATATTTTTTAAATATTTTTTTGGTTCTTGGCCGTCCTGGAAACCCAGCAATTGCTCTCAAGACTGTGATATAGCCCCTGCCCGACCGAACTTGCATTTTAGAACATACCAAGAATGCCTTTATTTTCATTGGAGAGGGAAAAACATGCGTTACTTGACATGGATTTATGTTGGAAAAGCAGTGTTGTATGGTGTCCTCTCGCATTGAAACGTTTTTGCTCATTACTTGGCTCAGGGGGCTGAAATTTCTGCCTCAGCACCAAGAGTTTGTGTTGATGAGATTTTCCCCAGCAAAATGCTGCTTGCTCGACAAGGTGCGAAGCATGCATGCAAGCGACAAGACAGAAGTGAAGCATGAGCGATTACGGACTACAATGTCCGCATTGCGATGTGCGTTTGCTCTACACTTTCCTACATTAGCACCTATACCGAACGTACACTAGTCATGTGTGATAGTACATGATCCCGGCTGCGCTTTACCAAACTTTGTGAATATACTCTGGTCGTGTTTAAATAAGTGTAGCATTGACAATAGTTGGATCATTTTCGATATTTTACACAATTTTGGTTATTTTTTCAAGAATCTGAATTCAATTAATCTCAATAGCTTTTCAGCTGAGTATTCAAAACTGTAATTTTTTAAACAATAATGTTGGCTGTGGAATCGTAAGCTTTACTTAAAAGTCGCAATTTTTTTCACTTTTAAGTAAGCCTTGCAGTTCCACAGCTTTCATTACTACCTACCCAAAAAAAACTTTTCTTGATTACATTTTAATTTTTTTAAGTCAAACCTGTAACCTTTTTAAAACAATATGTTGGCTCAGGAATTGTAAGTTTTCCTTCTTTTTTTTTTTTTTTTTACTTTTTTTGTAAAGCTCATAGTTCCAGAGCCATCATTACTGTTCACCAAAAAAAAAAATATTAAAATGTATAAACTTTTTCTTTTGGTGAGCTTGTTACCTGTTGCCAAACTAGGAAGAATAGCAAGGAGCAATCGAACTCACATATACAACTTGCGTCACTTGGGAAAGTTAAGGTAACATGGGTGTTTAATTTGAATAATGGCGCATTCCATATGTTAGTTAGTGCCTTATGAACGACTTGGAAAAGTGGGGAATGTTGTAAGCTTTTCTACAGAAATATTGGTGAAAAAGAAGAGCAAATCTTGCATGTTCAAGAAGTGTTTTATAGACTTTTTAGGTAAAATAAAGTTTCGTTTCTTGGGGGGAAGCGTGTGTAATCTCTTAGTTCTCAGTTTTGAATGATCGTACTGCATTCAATTTAGAAAGAAAAAAAGGGAAAAAATCACTTCCAAAGCAGATACTCCACCGATCCTTTAGGAAAACTCTTTGATGTCAGTGCATGGAAGTTAAAGTCTTCCTCATTAACATAAAGTTCGTTGAGGCGTGGCTCGATTGCGGCAGGTGTGGATGCAAAGGGCTTTGGAAACCCTAAGAAATTCCTTCTGGCGCTCTCTTGCATGTTATTTCTGCTGTGTTTTGTGTTCTAGGACCCCAAAAGCATTGCCACAATTTGGACTAACAAGCATCAGGATTCAACCTCCAACCCCAAATAGATTTACTTTATCTAGCGCGTACTTGGGAGAGCGCGGAGAGCTGATTACTTGCGGGTATAGTGGCGAGTAATTGTTTGCGTTGGGAAGGCAGCAATTGTTGTGCGGTTTCTCTGTGTTAGGTCGGAAAGCAAAGCTACACTATAGAGTGTTGGTTTAGGGGAACATCGTTAAGAGTTTGCGGGTAGTGGTGAATCCAAGGGTTTCCGGTTAGGTTATATATACATCTCTCTATATTTTGCTGATTCTTCAGCTATCACTTTGGGGTGCTCCGTACCCGAAATCCGATATTAGATTTCGACGACGGGATCATTAGGACGACGGTAGCAATGTCACAATCAGATTACCTTGTTGGCCTTCACATATAGAGCACTCCTCCCTTTTACAAAGTTGCTCTATGCCTTAACGACCGAGCTCTCTCGTGTCAGCGAACTTGGGGCTTTTTCTCGCTTTGGCCAACAAGCCCGGAGGTCACAGTACTACCAGCAAAACTTTAACCTGCCCAGTCCCAGTAACGCTGCACAGTTGGCCTGTCCAACACTAAATTTCAGTCCGGGACTAAGTACCCCAACTTCTTTCTTTGTCATTTTTCTTTTTCCTAATTTACTTCAAACATGTCTCTTACTTCATGACCTGGAAAGGAGGGTAAAGGAAGGTTTGCGCTGTACGAAAACTTTTGTTCAATTATTTTTGGGGGCAGAAATGAGATAGAAAAGACGCTTCTGACTTTGAGACGTTCCTTTGAACCATTTTTTAAAATAAAACTAAATGAAGAACAAAACATAGGAGTAGAACGGAGTAGAGAGTGCCAAAGATGGTTGTTTCAAGCGAGTACATTGTTGCAGTGATAAATAACTGTATTTGATACAGAGATGTATGTGTTGGGGGGGTTATGGGATCCAAGGGAGCAGGGGATGAAAAAGAGTTTGCATGTTTTATAGGCTGAGCATTTGGGCACTAAATTTAGGCGCAACTCGTGAAAAGACGAGATATTCTTATTTAAAAGTAAGAAGTGCCCTCAGGTGAATAATGGATTCTCTGTTTTAGGCTGTCATTGCCATCTTTTCGGAATAGGAAAGGGATTTTTCCTTTTTTAAAAAAAAAAAAATATTTTAAAGAAAAAGTTGGGTCCATTTAGTTGGGTCCGTAGAGTTCCCATGCATTTTTGCAGATTAGATGACGTGTTTCAAGTACTATCGACTTCCCGTTGCACTCTATATCTTTCCGTTCTGGGGGTTCATCCACATGCTCGATCCTTTCCCCTTCGTCACTCCTTTCTGGATCCCTTCCCTTTTTTGTACGGGTTATCCGTCAGTCTGGCACATTTGCGTCAAAAGCTAATCAGCATCGATTCGCAATCTTATAAATGGCCTATATAGCGACGTGGCAATTAAGTTTGTGTAGCTTTTTGTTGAGGATTTACCCATGATAAGTGATGCAGGTTTGGGTTAACCATGGAAGAGTGCACACGTTACACATGGAAGAGATAGATCAACTCGATATTACCAACGCCCATGATTATGGATATTTGTCGGGGGACGAAAACTGCACCCTCCCAACCTCCCCGGAAGGTTGACTTATATGAGGAGGTTATGTTGTATGGATATGCAAGGGAACAGAAAAGATTTCTGTAATGTATTAGTTGTGTTGAGCAGCAGTCAAGTCAGGTGGAAACAATGCATTGCGAATGCTCATACATATCACGTTATGGTTGTTGCACGACATTTATGTGCAGAGCAAACAGGATACTTGATGCATCGGCGCGCACCGCACAGTAGAGACGTGGACATTGTACCCCGTAATATTATACGAAAGGGTACGTGTCCATCGAATTTCTATATGAGAAACGAAACCCCCCTCGTCGGTTGCTGCATTGATCATGCAAATGTCACCTGCTGATTCCGTTTAATAGTCTTGGAATGGATGCTTGTAGTGTTGGAAACTTGTCATTTGCGTAATTGCAAATCCACTGGCTATTCTTAGCTATTGAATAAAGCTCCCTTTTTAGGATTAAAGGCGATTTTGAGCACTTTTGTTTATTATTTATATTTTTTTTTAATATGATTATTTTAATATAATAAATTTATTATATATATTATATTATATATATTATATTATTTATATATATTATTATATTATATATATATATATATATATATATATATATATATATATATATATATATATATATATATATATATATATATATATTTTTTAGTTATATAGTAATATAGTCATAGGTATGGTATGGTATATGTATAGTGGGAAGGTGCAAAGGAAAGGTTGTAAAGGAAGGTTCTACAGCAGTTTGGCAAAGAGTTTTCTTCGATTAGCAGGTTTGCAGATTCCATGCAGGCCCGCAAGTCGTTGGTCAAAGTCCAATTTGTGATAGTTAAACATACAAAGTCTGTGTAACTGTGCAGAGCAATTAAGGTTGTCTTGAAAAGCCAAGGCAAGGAGACCGTATGATAAGAAAAGGCAAACTCAGGGCCGAAAATCAAAGACCTAAAATCACAGTTATCAGCTTGTTACTGGCGAGTCTTGTAATTTGGGGCTCCCACACACGGCACCGCAGCAGGAGCCACTTTGCGTGTCGTACAGTAATGAAGTTGGGGAAGCATATATAACTCATGTATGCACACAGCGAAGAGGGGGCTGGTTTGGGTGGAAGGGAAAAGCCTCCATTATTTAGCCATGTTTCTCCAATTGAGTTCTTGTACTCGAAACATCAACTTCAGCCATCAGCATTTTGCTTTGCTCACTTGCTATGCAAATCAAGGCTCAAGTTCCACGAGTCCGCAGTATCTTCTTTCCCCATGTACCCCCTTCACCCCTTTTGGGGTTGCGCGGGTCCGTGCATGGCCTCCTTAACGTTCCGTATATTCTTGATTTTCGGCGGCGGCGGTCTTTATTCAATGCAGAAATACTGCGCAAAATCACCAGCAGTCGGCCGTCTTTTATCCAATTGTTGATGTAATGTCCTTTATCACATTTACCTGCCAAGATTTCCGTTTGCTGTCGTTCCCACGGGGACTGCAAGCCCCGCCCTCCTTGCATCTGAAACTTTGCGGGTTACCCGGGAAAAGCCATTTTTTTTATTTACTTTTTAGTTTAGAGAGAATACTGTACTCAAAAGGTCACCATATTCCGTCCACTGCTGAGTGTAGATTAAAAGGAAAAGGCTGAGGCAGACTTAATAGCTTGTTCATTGATTAGTAAACATGCATGCATCACCATCGAACCTTTTACTCATGCTTCATCTAGCAAATCTCCATATAGTCGTGTAGCGTAGAGTGATACCCTTTTATGGGTCCTCTCTATACCGTCTCCTACTCCCCAACCCCCTTTTGGCCGCCACACACAAACACATACACAACACACGGCGAGCTTTAGTTCTGATACACTTATAGCTTTTAGCCTTTTTAGCTTCTCGCGCTCGCCATGTTGTGTTTTGTTGTGTGTGTGTGTTATTGCTGCTGGCTGCTTCTGCTCATCTAATCGCGGTGATGAATCGGCGCGTAACGACAATAAATAACCCGTGTCAGCGTAACAAGAAGTGATGTGCTTGATGGGCGCTCTTCGGGTGCACAGCGTCGCGTGCTTCTCAATAATGCCGTTGGCAGCAGCATTGGCACTTGGCCCCTCTGCACTAGACTCGACTCGACCCTGGGAGTACGGCTAGCAAATAGGGACTACCCCCTTTTTTCGTTCGCCAAGTTGTTACCCCATCACGTCCTGCACTCGGCCTACATTATAGTCCGTTGTCCTGTACATTACACCCCTGTAAAAGACAAGACTGTACCGTACGACGAGCACTATACACACCCGTTTTACGTATTTTTACGTTTACATGCTGGGGAAAGTGTTGTCCCTTTACCGGACCCACTCCCCCTTCCTTTTTTTCTTCTTTTTTTGGGGTAAGCTTTTTTGGGTGTACGTACTCGTCAGTACGGGGTCTTCAGCGAGTCCCCAGCCTTGATTTGATTAGGACAAGAAAATTGTGAATAATCGTCTGTCCTTCCCTTCCCCCCGCGAAATGTTCTTTTCGTTAGAAGGAGCTTTTATCTTCGTTCGGACAGTATAGTACTATTAGCCTGGGGGCAAAAGCCGAGCCAAAAACATTTACAAATGTAAACGGTCTCTAATAAAAACTCAACGTGCACCTCTTCTTCCTTCTCATTGCCTTAAAAGCTCTCTGTCTTGCTTGAAACCTTTCGACGCGCGTTTATGACCGACATCAAGGAATGTACGACGTGTGTGTCTTCAAGTTTTGATAGACACTGTTTGTTGACTGTTTTTGTTGACTGTTTTTGTTGACGCTGAATTAAAAGAAAAAAGTCAAATCTGTGAGGGGATTGAGGCTCGGCCGTAATCAAGCACTGTTACATGGCCCCAAATGCCTGACGAAGTTTTACGAAGGAGCGAAAAGGGATAGGTTTTTAAGGTTTTCAAAGGGAGTTTAATTAGGGATGCCATGCCGTTGAAACAGTTTTGCTGAACGAACACAAGCGAGATTAAAAGGAGAGAGGGGAGAGAGATCGAGATAGACCTCCCCCAATCTTGGCGTCATCAACTTGGCCGCGACTCATTTGCATGAGCATCGATTGAACCCATTGACGAGGTTAGCAGGAAAGATGAGCTTGTTGTTTGGTTTGGTCCAAAAGAGGCTCCAAAAGAGGCTGAGGGAAGAGAAATTGCTGCTTGGCTACCGCAAGACTCCCCCCTTCCCTTCTTGAGCTCGGCGGAGTATACTTTCCTTTTCAACAAACCCCACACAGCTTACTTCTACTCGTCTGCTCATCTTCCGCATAGCGTTGCGTAGCATCTTCGGGGGATTTTTTTGTATAGTCTCCCGCTCGTCTTTCCTGCTTTAGCTGCCGCCAATGCCACCACCCTTGTTATCGACGGGTACAACAGGTTCATCGCGTAATCCCATCCCAGAGTATAAAGTATTAGTGCCTGCAATAGGATTCCCTCCACCCTCCACTGTGTGTAAAGGGGGGATGCAGGGTTTTAACATGTAATCACCGTGTGGGAGTGTGGGGAGATACGCTTTTTTTCTTCCTGTGGGACTTGGAATCAACACATAACCAGACTTTATTAAATTTCTTCTGGGAGCAGAAAAGAGCAGATAAGATAGGTTGTAGTGCACGAGTTAGTGTAAAGAGGAAAATTTGACCTTTGTCTGTTTAATTTTTGTTTCCTTGTTTAAACTTTTCGCGTATAAATCTTGTAGTGTTTTCTTGCGCTGGTGCACGTTAAAAGCGCTGCTGCTCCTGTATTATGCTTTAGTTTTCTTCCGTTGACGCCAGCCATGGGCTTTAGCTATGCAAGAACTAAGATGAATGGTGATTACGTGTCGAGTAAGGAGAGGACCCACAGGGATAAAGTTAAGGCGTTTCAAACGCTTTTTTTGCCCCTCTTATATGGTGTGTCATGGTAAGGGACGTTGTTTGAATACGGCCGATTGTGTGTTCAAAGGAACAGAGAGAGAGATCGTGAAGTGAAGGGAATTTTCTTGTGAGATATTTAGTTTTAGAGACAAGGAGTCAAGACAGGGGCTGAATCTCCTAGATTCGAAATCGTCTAAATTCGAGATCGTCTAGATTTCCTAGACGGCAAAAAAAAAGAAGTAAAATTGAAAAAATCTACAAAATTAAAATAGGTGTGTCAAATAAACCGTAGACTAAAAACGGAATTCCCATCGATCAAGCGTGACGTAACTGTTCGCGTGCTTCCACATTTGTCTTTTGCCTGAAGGACAGACGCGTACAGTACGAATGCGTTAGGTACTGTACGTCTGAGAGCCGTTTCATAATTGGTTTGTAGGAATGAGTTTTGTTCATCAAACTGTATTCCTTCTATTTAACCGAGCAGTGAAAAAGAGATACATCCTTGTGACGCGTTCAGTACAGTACAATACAGTACTTACCATACTACTGCATGCAGTAATAGCCAGACAAGACCTTAGCTAACCCGTTTGATGGTGATGAAAAGGTGAAAAAGGGGTTTCAACATGCTGCCTGGCGAAACATTATAATTAAGACTGGGAGAGGGTAAAACAAGAAGCTTCAGGGGGGGTGGTAGAGCGCTATCGTTATTGGGCGTTTGTGCCGGTACCGCTGCAGCACTTCTTTCCCTTCCCTTTACTGCGATTACGCAAAGCAAGTATGTACTGAATGCACAGCAAGTACCGTGAGCACATAGATACTTGTCCTGACGACCATTTAGGCTCTTCTATTATTATTATTATTATTTGTTTTTTTTTTACCATCAAGACCTGGTAGTTCTATGCAACGAACTTGTTAGCCGAACGCAAAACTTCTATTTTTGTAGTAATTTTGTTTTCAGGGGGAAAAAATCTAAATTCCTGGTCTGACATTTAGTTAGAATTTACGTTCACAGTTTATTTGCCCGTTTTAAGCTATAACGCACATAGTGCTGTGAGTTACTTGGTTCCCCTTGCAAAATTTAATTAAGCTACTCGATTCTATTGAGCTTACCCTTTTTTTTTTACCCCCCAGCCGCCCGTTCTTGTAATGAGACAAACCACGCAAAGGAAGTAAATAACCAGGCAGGAAAATGCAATGTTCTCTTAAAAAGTAAAACTCGATTCATGAGAGAGAGAAAGGGAGAGAGAGGGAGAGAAAAAAATTGGAGCCCGTAATAGAGACAAGTTGGTGGCAATAAAGACGTTAGGTCTATAGGGATTTGCAACTGGTGTGGTGTGTGTGTATGTGTGCAAGCCCGGCAGCCAGAGTCAGTGAAGAGAGAAAGAGAGAGAGAGAGAAAAGACAGCAGTAATGTATAAAGAAAGCGAATAAATATAAGGAAAAATAGGCAGTCAGAGAGGACGGCCAAAGAAGCAAAAGGGGGGGGGGGTATAGGTGTGGGGGGTTCGCCTGCCAAGGAAAAGTGGGTGAGCCCCTAGCGACTCGTTATTGATAGTTGCATGTGGCAACAGGCTGCCTTGATTTATTAATGCTTACATCAAGGGACAATGGGTCTAATCAATATCAGGGGAACCTGCCAACCATGTTGTGTGTCATATACTAAGCTGGCGCTCCCTTCGGCCCGTACCGCTGTCGCAGCCGCCCTGGAAACTCTTTCTGGCTCTTTCAAGCTTTAGAACGCGGGTAAGAAATAAAGAGAGCGAGAGTGGAGCCAAATGTTCTCATTTTCATATACACCGAACCAACTTGTCAATTCCTAATTTCTTTTTCGTCCTTGAAGAAGCCAAAGCTCTTTTCTTGGACAACTTTTGATTAGACTCCTTGGCATTGTATAACTTCCTTTTTCTAGTCTATAACCATCACGTTCTTTCCGGGTAAAAGAATGAAGAGGACATTTTCAATGCATTGCGTTGCTGTGCCCACCGAAGGAGACAGTACGGTATCTACCCACGGTATATAGGTTTTTCCTTGTACTGATGTGACATAAACGAGAAGAAAATGAAGGCGGCCGAGCATAGAGGATATGAAAGTCTTGATGTTTTCTACTGTACAGATGATTTGTCTTGAAATGATAGACAGGTGTACAGTTTTGTTGTTGGGGGAACCGGAATGGAGCGTATTATACTGCTATAGGCCAGAGATTCCGTGGGTTCTCCAAGATAACTTTCTGAAGCCCAAGCCTTTGTGTTGCTTGAGCAGATATAGCTTGCAGTAGTGGGCTCTTCCAAAGTTTGAGGGGGGGGGGGGGTGAAGATGTGTGCCAGATAAATATACCTTATAGAGCAGTACAAGAGCAACAGGAACCGAAATTGTACTCGACAAACATTACAAAAGCAGGCGGGTTTTGTGTTGGATAGTTGCAGAGTTACCAACCATGTCGAGTCAAACTCAGCAAGACCATGCCTTGTTCATATTTAGAACGATTGAGCTTTATTGAGCGGAAAACTTGTAATTAGTAGGATTTCAGGACTATGGGGAGCCATAGCACAGCAAATTAGGACAGTTAAAGCGTTGCGTATTACTAAACATGTGCTCTAATAAACGTATAGCCTATAGGTGCTTTGGATGTACTGGATGAGTCTGTTACGTACAGTACTGTATATAATGCCTTTTGTAATAGCACCAATTGTATAATATAATCCAGAGTCAGCAATTGCATTGTATTTTCTGGAATCCCGTGCCGGTATTGCAGCTCTGTTAGGCGATTAGGACGGGATGCAAAACGGCAAAGAGAGCGAAAAGAAATTATGTAGCGAATTACAGTCTCAAAAAGTTCCATTGAAGTAAACTAAATAGTTTATAGGTATATTTGAGTGTACTGGTATGTTTTGCCTCTAATGTAAAACGACAATTACGGTCCGTTTGGTACAGTATAATACATAACCCTACAAATACTAAGTAATGTAAGGAAGGAAAAGTACTCTGAAAAGGCAAAGTAACTGTGACTAGGCCCGACTTGGAGCGTTACTCCGGTCTGCCTAGCAATTTGGCCCGTCCAAACTATAGAAGCTACCGACTTTTCCTACAAGCCCAGGCCGACATTCGCAGCGTTACTTCGGCTTAATTTGCACATGAGCAAATAACATGCAATAATGAATAGTCACCAGTTACTGAACACATTTTTGGCCCTAAAACGGCAAATAAAAAAGAAGAAATTGCAGAGCAAATTTCCAAAAAAGTTCTGTTAAGCGAATCGAATAACTTGTTGTTTGTTCGAGTGTAAGTAACGAAACAATTGTTCGCTAAGTAGACTTTGCAAATTGACCAATGACATTGCTTTCATGTCATTTCGACCAGTCCTGTCATTTACAGCCTACTCGTCGGCTTGCTTGCAAATGAGCAAACAAATTCAACAATGAATAGTTCACCAGTTACTGAGCACATGAACTTAAGGTCACCGACCCTTCCTATTAGCCCAGGCCGGGATTCATGGCGTTACTTCGGCTTGCTTTGCAAATGAGCAAACCATTCAACAATGAATAGTCAGCGGTAACTTAACACACGTTTGGCTCCTAACCGCGTAACATCGTATTACTCCGGCTTTCAAAGTATACTTTGTGTCACTATAACCTTCTCCCCGAACGGTAAAAACGTTTCATACGACGAAGCTTCAGCATTTGTGACGTTTACGCCAAGTTTAAAGGTTAGCCAAAGTACTCTCCTGAGCTCTAACACTCCGGTCTTGGAAGGTTAAGGTAGAACGCTTTTACCACTGCAGTTGAGCCATTCCGGCCTGTAAAAGCTTTACACGTATAGCTCTTCAATTCCAACTTAAAAGGTGGCCGGAGCTTATAGGATTCTCCAAGCACCTTGCCTTTGACAGATGAGACCAAGTTAAGGGCAATTAGAACCTGCCGCCGGTTTAGTTACTTGTCCTATAGGTAAAGTTTTTCGTTTCGCGGGATCCATAAGGATCAGCTCTTTAAGTCATCCGAGTCTGAGCCAAGTAAGATTGACGAGGTCTTAAGACCAAGAGGGGTTTTGTTTTAAAAGGTTTTTACTTGTACTGTAAGCGCGGGAGCCAGGCATAAGTCCTTTGCCCGATCCTTGCAGCTACTTTTGTAATTAGATTGTACTTGACATGTGTAGAGTTTGGAAGAGGTCGCTTGCATCGCTTTCAGGCTGAAGTCAAATGGCTTCACTTCAACTCATGACCTGCCATGTATTGCCTCTAAGTCTCCTGATAAGCTCACGTGCGTATATACAGCTAGCTCTTTGGTCTTGGCGTTACAACGACCAATGTTGTCCTTGTCACATGCATGGCATCAGTACTTGCATTGCTTAAGCTAGCTTTCTCCCTCGTGACTCCTTTAACAAAGGTGCAGGGCGATTCGTCTCTTTTTACAACTGATCTGCACTGGGGAAACTCGTGGAAACTCGAGAAACAACAAGTTTTCGTTGTCGACTCGTTTGGACTCCTTTTTTCTTCCAAGATAGTCTTCCTGGTAGACGAACTTGACTTTACCTAGAATGGAGAAACAATGCAGAAATAAGGAAGACATACAGGTTTAAGGCATAAAGAGGGTCGGGAAGCCTTATTATTGTTTTGCGCCCCGCGGCAGAAGCAAGCAGCTGACACTTTTTGGCCCAAACTTTGGGCTTTGGGGGTTCTCGTCAATAGGCGCAGAAATGTATGTCTCACTCTGCCAACTCAACTCAAGCCAACCACTTTTGCTCCTTCTCTCTCTCTCTCTCTTTCCGCAAGAGCAGCTCCACCCTGTCGATCGTTTGGCTGCCAGCAAGGAGAGCAGGAGAACCTGGAAGGGAAGAGATGAGGGGGGGGGGGGGGTACCTTCTTCAAACTTTTGTTCGAAATTCTCATTGCAACCGAAAGTGCGGCAATTGCCAACAGAATCAAGAGAATAAGCCTTTGTTCTGGGCCCCTCTTCCCTTTGAGGTATCAAGTATTGACTCGTCTCGTTCGGGACCCCAAACTTGATCCTTGGCAACAAAAGAAAACTGTGCTCAACGACACTTTGCGAGGTAACTTTAGCTCCCTTCCTATCCCCCATACACCTTTTCATGTGAGGAGGGACCGTACTGTGAAATGACGGCAGAGATTGACAATGGAAACTGTTGTTGAACTCGAGTACGGCACGGTCTGTCTAGCTTGAGCTAAAAGGTTGCAATTTGAAAGCCGACTTTCTCGCCTTGCGCTTGTGGAATTCATGTGGCTTGGGACCACTTTTCTCCGAAAAAAAGACAAAAAAGGAAAAAGGACGATCCCCCCTAAGGCGATCTTCCGCTGTCTGGCTATGATTCTTGTTCCCAGGAGGCTCAATATTGGCCGAGCCAAGGATGTGGATATGAGGAATCTGGTCCAGTGGTTCCCCATTTCATCGTTCTAGAAATATTTCTGGGCTCACGAGTGTACCCACTTCTTGGGCATTCCCGCGTCGTATACCTCATGGCGGCTGCCCCAAAGCGTGACTTTGACTCTGGATGACAACTCAATGAGACAATAGTGTCTCGTCCTTCATTTGGTAGCCGCTACGTCGGTACAATAATACTCTTTTTTTGCTGTGTGTTTTGCTTGGTATCTCTTCTGTCCAGCCTCTTTTTTCGTTTCTTTTCCTCCACTTGTTTTTATCTTTGGTCATTGGGGGGGGGGGGGGGGGGGGGGCAGGAACGGAAAGTTGGAAGGTAGTTATCGAGGGGCAAATAAAACCTGATTCTCTAAGTCGGTACCTCTTTTACGCTGTGTGCTTCAAAATGTTCTGGGTGGCTCGAAAAGCCCCCAGGCAGGCCTGTTAGAAGGAATGAAGCCCGAAGACAATCTTTCGAGGAAGTGAAGAGCGTCTATCAGGGATGCTGACCATTTAGACGGACAGCAAGCCTTTCGTTTCGTTTCTTGTTTTGTTCTTTTTCGTTTTCTGGGGGACTGTGAGACTCTTTACCTCATTTCGTCTATTGAGCATGCTAGCCGCGGAGTTGGAGGGGGTCGCTTCGTCCGCAGGGACTTGGTGGCGCGTGTAACAGGTTCAACGCTCCAACGACCAAACGTGTAACGTCCGCGGAGAGAATTGAACTGAACACTCTGCTTCCTACACTCCTTTCTCTTTCAAAAAAGAGAAGCTCTTTTCCTCGGCAGAAGAAAAAGAAAAAAATAAAGATACACGAAGAAAAAAAATACGAGCTCACAGTTAAGGTCCTAGATCAGCACAAACGCCAAGTGCAGCAGCTAGTGGCAGAAATAGCTCACGCCAAGTTATCTGGTCTATACCTTTTTCGGGTCAAATGGTCCAGAACGATGTATTCAGTACTTTTCTGCAGCTTTTTTTAGAAAACAAAAAAACTAAATGGAAGAATTCCGTTTGATGGCTCTAAAATGATTCCTACTTTTGAGCCGCAGACGTTTGATTTTAGTGTTCCCATACGTTCGTCTTCTTCAAACGCTGCAAGGATTCAAAAAATAAATTAAACAAATTTTCCGTAATTTAGAATTCAATACTGTGATACCTTTTCATGCGATTAACGTGTAATGTTGGAGTAGAAAGGAAACTGCGATGGAATTACGGCCTTGGTTTATAACTATTCATAAAATATTTTAAAAAACATGATTAAAAACATTAATGATTAAATAAGGTTTTGGACCTTCTGCCCAGCACGAAAAAGAGAAAAGAAGAAAAACCCGAAAGGGGTAAATTGGATCGAGTTTACTGCGTTCTTCATGTCTGTCGAAGATTCATATGACTACTTTGTTTTCCCTGCGAAAGATGCCGTAGTGTACGAGACAGAATATGAGGATCGTAAAGTAGCTATAGAGAGCCGATGGTTTAGGTCCTTTCCAGGGACCTAACGCTTTCTTGTGCTCTCGAAGAAGATTCGGGGACACAAATCATTGGCTTCTTCTTTCTATTGCACACAACCTATACTTTCCTTTTTCCTTCTGGACTATTTACCTCTTCCACCGCGTGTTTTCCCTTCTTCTTCTTCTTATGTACTTTGGGATAGAAAATAAAATAAAATTGGTTTTGGCTGTTGCTCGAGCTCAAATTGGAACCTGGGAAGTATAGAAAGGTAGAAATATCGAGCAGCGAGGCTAGAAAGTTGAATGCGAAGGACATTAGCATCATTAATTCCAGTTTCAGGTTCTGACGTCACGGTAGGGACAACGCAAGCAATTAGTTCTTTATAGCTGTTGTATTCGGAAGGAATATAATCTCAAGACGTTTTTTTGTTTTGTTTTTTATTTTAACCCAACATTTGTCTGTGTCACCTTGAAACAAAAATAACCAGGAACTAATTCCTGATTTCATCCTAATGATGTCTGCGTAGGCCGGACATTCATTTAATTCATTTAGTAGTATTACCTTTTGACATGGGCGTGTCGTTTTGGGTTCTCTTCACCCCCCAGATGCAGAACAAAGCTTTTGCTTTTGCTTGTGGCCATGTTTGGAACGTAATCAATTTTTTGTTTCAAACTTTTACCGGAGAATTACGATCGATTCTTCTTTCTTTTTTTTTTTTTTTTTACATTTTTTAACCTTTTTTTGGTGGAGATTTTTATAAGCACCCTTTTTTAATTCCCTTGTTTTACGAGTCTTCATAAGGAAAAGATAATACGGGAGAAGGAAACAACATTTTTTATGTCCGTCTCCCTTGTCTATTGTCTATGGATTGGATTGCCAATATAACGATACCATTTCTGCCGGTACGGAGCTTAACGCTTTCGGATATAAGGCTTAGTGCGCTATCTATGGCCCCTGGACCATTGTGTTACACCTGACAATGAGCTCGTAACATGTTTTCAGACAAACCCCCCAAGCTTTTATGTTCCACCTGACCAAACGAGGCGCTCTGTGATTTACGCGAGCTATTGCCTTGGGGAAGTATAGCAAGCACAGGAATCATGTAACTCAGCCCGTCTCATCACAGATTCTCCGAGATGTGCTTCGCAAGTACTAAGGGAGGGTTTTATCTTAGGTTAGACGACGGAATGTTCTTCTATGACAGAGACATTGGGTTTCCTTAAAGGTTTATGTGCCTTTTCACAATAGGCAATCCGCTTTTGTCTTGGTCCACTGCCGCCTGTGTGATCTCGACCCGGGTAGCACCGTGGTTTGCTGTTATTTCCGCTAATGACTCCGTATCCCAAGGAACCCTCCTTTGTTCACCTTACGGGTAATTGGCTCATCCCAACGCTATCTAGTATTATGTATACTCTATAGTAATATCTATAAATAAATGTATTTGCACGTCCAGCCGCTCCTCCCTTCAGCGCCAACACTTTTGTAACGTGTTCAATAAACTAAGGGTCGTAATCGGCAAGTATTGTCCGAGCTTGTTAGCGGTGTCATTAAGCGAATTTTACGTTTTTTTTATATACAAGTCCTTCAGGTCGTTAGAAAAGAAGGTTACATAACTCATTTCCACTCCTTGCATGGATTCCCTGCCGCTTGCATTGTTGTCCATGGGAAGGGACTGTATTTTGTATTGCCGTACCCCGATTACTTTATGAGGAGGTACAAGGGTTGAAGAGACACTCCCATTTTTGGGGTACAAAACTACTAACCGCCAGTTTTGTATAATGTTTTATATTTTTTAAAAAAGCGGATAACGTTTATTTGCATCGCTTCTGGCGAGCCCGATGTGAAAATTATGAAGGGTATTTTTTGCTCGCAAGAGTGTCCGAGAGGTAATCTGCCACTTTCAGATTGTTGAGTGCCAAAAGAAAAACAAAGATACGCTGGGCGTCTCCCTTATTTTGGGAAAGTCTGGACTACCTGATACTATGTCTAATATGGACGACTTGAAAATAATTGGAGTCCAGCGGAGAGGAAATCCAGTTCAATTATGTGCAGTAAGAATGGAAGACCGCGTATGTAAGTACAATATATAGGTTTACGTTATTATTGTAAATAATATATAGTGTGTACTGTGTACTAAGACTATGCATATACACATTCCATGGGGATTCGTTCCAGAGCGCTGGCTGTTATATGACTGGGTTCGTGTACACTAGCGTCTTTCTTCGCGTTTAGCTCCTGTGTACTTACCTCGGGTTGCATTATTGACTCCGGGCTGACACAACAAAGATAGACCGATCTGAAACCAAACTCTGTGTTCCACCCTGAACTTGAGCTAATTCTAACAAGTTTGGTCAAGACTTAAAGGGCAAATCTCCTTAAAAAATTCGACGTTGTTTAGTAGTTATAGAAGCGTAAAGTTGGTATTTTGACACAGCATTTTCAAATCATTCTTAAGAAGAACGAATCGAGAGATTTCCACCTAGCCATTTCCTAGCCGGTGTCTTATGACTTTAGGCTCCCCTTAGCTTATTGATGCGAAACCCTCACAGATGGCGCAGATGTTTGTTATGGTTTTTGTGAAAGCCTTGTGCAAGATAGTAAAAAAAGGAAGAAATATGTAGCTAATTGCCGACCTGTTTGGCTTCTGGAAAATGTAACTAGCAGTTAACTGTCAAATAATTATTTCATGAAATGCGTTGATTTTACCGAAAAGTTCTTCCGAAATTCCCTATGCTAACCGCCTATACCGAGCTAAGGTGTAGGGGAGCCTTAAGGATCTCCGTCGAAAGGGATTTGGGCGAATGGGATTTGGTGGGTCATCACCGTACCATACCGAGTATTAACGGAAACTGAACTAAAAACAACGTTGAACGACGAGTATCCCTGCTGAGGAACTAGAGGAAACGCCTGGCAAGACGAAAGGGGGACGAAGCAACAATTCTCGATGACCAAATGAGCTGGATTAATTAGATAGAATAGCTTTTGGGGCTCTCGAAATAGTGGGGCAAATAGAGCCGGAATTGTATAGTAACTACGTTTCTGCTCTACAGGATTTATGTTCCCACAGCTTGATCCGGGGGTTCTTGTCGTCCGATGTTGTGCGGAATCTCTGGGCCGTTTGTCACATTTCGCTGTGTGTCATGTTTTTATTAGGGCTTTTAGAGGAGTAACGAGTCTTGGCGTTTGGCTTTGGTATGGCATAGCATGATACCGTGGCACCTCGTCGGCCGCCCAGGCAATTAAATTCTTCGTTATGCCACTCGTGGTGAGAATTAGCCCAACCGCTGTGAGCACATAAATTCTGAACACTACGTCGCTTCCGAAAACCGTCCCCTTTCTGTTTTTCCTACTCATTGGGGGGTGAACAATTGTTTCGAGTGACTTTTTCCCTCTGATTTATTTATGTTCGGTACTTGCTGTTGCTGGTACTTTATCGTAAATGAAATGAAAAAATGCAATGTTAGTAAGTCAGTTTGGTCCCTTGACTTGCTGACGGTGCTTTGAGTACCATATCTTGAAAAAAACAAACAAAAAGAATCACAAGGGAAATTTATGGCTGCGTTGGCACTTAGGTAGTGTTTGCCCCTTTTTCGTTTCGTCGCGACCTCCGGAGATTTGGACTCTTAACTTTTTTTTTTTATCAGAAGATATTTGCCAAAATTTTGCGTATTTCTATTAGAGTTCTGTTCTGATTCCATCTCCGACTAACTAGAATTTTTTTATTGTTCTCGTAAGATTTTTGTAAAAAGTTTCTGTATTTTGGTAGAGTATTTCTTCTCGGGTTCCATCTCCGACTCGGAGTTTTTGGTTCTCATAAGATATTTGCCAATTTTTTTATATTTTTTATTAGAGTTCTGCTCCGGTTGCGGAAGCGGAGCGAGCAGTATCAGTGCCAGATAGGCTAGAAAAGGGTAAAGAAAAAAAGGAAAAAAACAAGCAGAGAACTGTGAGTCCCTGTGCTGTGGGATGTTCCCCATTTGCATTCAATTTGAACGGATTGCGGGGCGCCTTCGAGTTAGTGCTGGGAAAGAATCTGGGGTTACAATAGACGATGGGGTGAAGGCTGTTGTGCTGCTGTCATGGCTCATGAATAGCTATCAGTTCTGTGCACTCCTCCACCAACGTCTCCTTCTCTGTCCTTCTCTGTTGCCGGCCTTATTTCCCCCCGCGCGGAGTTGGAAATGCTAGTGTAGCTATTTTGCATATAACCCCAAAGTATCAACTGGGAACTTATTGGCCAGTATAGCCCCATTGTTAAGTCTTTTCGCATGTCACCAGAAACTTGGGAAGTTTCGCCAGCGCTGTAAACTTACAAAAAACCTGCTCCACTCGCTAGTAAATTGCGACCAGAAGAAGGGGGTCTTTGGGTGTGCGCGACACCAGAGTCCTAAATCTGCCAGTCGTGGCGCTGGTGAGCAGCGATCTCTCCCCTTCCCTTCCTCCCCGTTCCGCTTTACAGCTCCATTTCAACAGGTCTGCTGCTGCTGTGTGTTGGGGGTAAACAAACTTGCTGCTGTGGTCCCCCCCATCCCTGAAGTAAGCAATAAAAAGCTTTAGAATCAAGATTGGGCCCTACAGCGTTACGCTTGGTGTGCAGTTTGAGTTTGAATGAGCTCGAGGAGAATACAGGCTATCAGTTGCAGACTGACTCGGCTTGATGTATGTGGGATGCTCTCCCCAAAGAAGAAGACGCAGAGGGAGGGGGGCAAATGGAGAAGAGGCAGGTTCATTGAAGCCTGCAAGTAATGTTTCCCAGGGAGAGCTTGTCATCCATTTGCATACGAATGCCTTAAGTCTGAATTTCCTTTCCAGTTCTTCCCCCTTTGGTCGTAAGCCACATTTCTTCGCTCGCGCGTTAGAAAAACGACGTCGCTTACTCATCCGCGTTAGATATGCAGAGATGTCTTCCTTCTTCTTTTTCCTCTTCTCAAGACTCAAAATGTGGAATCTATTCTTTCCTTCTTTCTTTTTCTAAAAAGGGACAAACCGCTTTCAAGTATCCGAAAAAAAATTGGGGTTAATGGTCGCCGCAGTAATGCGTTTCCCCTCCCAGCAATCTCTCATCGTCGAGTCCCCCTTACAGTACTACTCCTCATGCTCTAAAGCCTGGTTCAATTCTAGAATGTAGAGGGTAACGTGGATCCGGCATCTGTCACGTACGCAGAGTGCGTAGCAAATTCACTTGTCGCGTTCCCAGAACCACAGCTCATCCGATGAGCTATATCCACCCCATTTTCCGAAGCTTTGACTTATGACCCAACATGTCGCATCCGAGAGCTGTGCCAGTGTCCTAGGGTAAATAGGACGCACGCTGAGGGGTGAGTGGGGGTAGAATAGTTTCAGCCTCTATAACCGAGTTTTTGGTAAACAACCACTGAGATGCATACAGCTCAGCCCGCTCCCAGGGACATGACATGTTGCAGTGTGGCATCAGAAGCTAGACAAACCCCGTGAACCCTTTCCCCCACTTCCGTTACTGACGATGCGGCTCATTGTGTCTTGTTTTGACAGCCTGGGGTGGGGGCTAAAGGAACCCCTTTGCCAAGGGGTAAAGGCGATCGGTCCCTTCTATCTTGGCAGCTTTGTATAGCACTTGTATACGTAATAACCCATGCAACTATCGTCAATGGAGTCTTTTCGGCCGCCTAGGAATTCACAACAACAATGAAAATGGACAAGCAAGACGAGACTGTTCTTCAGTTTTCTTTGTTGTCATACGCAAATGTCGACTGTGGACACGGTCCTACGACTGGGGGAGGCGGGAACGCCAGGGGCTATTGTACTGGCCGCCTTATAACTCTGGCGATGTTTCTTACTAAGATTACCGAAAAAAGAAGACGCTTGATGAAAAGGAGGATAAGACTGGCATGTCCCTTTTTAACGAAGACAAATAAAGTCAGGGGGAGGTTGAATGACGATGGCATGAGACAAGGGCAAAGGTTCCAGGAGACAGTGAGAAAGGGACTATAGCCAGCCGAGCTATACAAGTAGATAGGCTAACGGAGCGACGGACGACGAACCCAGGACCCGCAGGAGCTTTTGTCCATTTTTCACGATAAGGATGACAAAAGCGAAAAAATTGAGGGTGTGAGAAGAGATTGGCTAAAAGGGTGGTATCTATGGGAGTGGAGGGAAGGGAAAAGGAGCCTAGATGGAAGTCCGCGGGAGTTTGCACAAGAACGAACTCGGTTCCGTAATTGATGACGAGGCTGTCGCTGTCAGAGCAACTCCGTGGGACATTAGGACATTGCCAGGGGGTGGATAGAGGGTGAGGTGTGCTGAATTCCCTGGCAGTGGCAAACGCCCAAAAGAGGTGCATTGGCTCGGACAGAAACGAAGACACACAATAGATATCCTGGTAATCAGCGCCGACAACCCGTGGACTTGGGGGGAGTTTCTCCACGATCAGGGGAGTTTTTAGCCTATTGCCAAGGAAGTACACAAAGCGAAATGGAAGCTTCAAGAAATGCAACAAGAGAAATCAATGCTCAAAGGTACCAGGGATCGTACAAGTCGAGTCTTCTGTCGGCAACAGGAGGAATTCCCCGTGGTGGTCGGTGGTGACGGTGTCAAGCTTTGACGCGCTGCTTGTGGACTCGCGATTCCGCGAGTCGACCCTCCTGTAGGACAATGGGAAGTAACACGGGGGGGGGGGGGGGGTTGAGTGAGCCTTGTTACGGAGCAACATGTGTCGTGGGCAGAGGGAATGCTCGGCAAATGACCGTTAAGATAGATCATTCATTCCCTCTCCTGAGGAATTAGCTTTTGTAGGAAAATCATTAGTGGGTCTGATTTTACCCCATCGTCAAATAAGACAGAGCCAATTACAATGCCAGGTTATGGTTTGCATTAATTAATCTATTTACTTTTACTATTGAGAAACTGCTGCTTCCTAGATAAAAAGGGGAAGGATCAGGCTGCTAACCTAAGCAGTTCTGGATGAAGGTTTCGAATCCTTTGGTGGGATGGAACAACTTGACTCAGGCGACTTAGGTTTTTGCTGACTTAGCGTGGGGTTTTCATGGATCCGTGGACACATGTCAGGAGTACTTGAGCATTTACAGCAAACCGAGTAATGGGGAACATGTCGGGGCAGCGAAAATTCCCATGGATTGTTCCCTGCATCTCAAGTACTTGATTGCGGGTGAAGCTATACTTGCATTGACGTCATAAAAAGAGCTGACCAGCTTGTATCGTTTTTATAATTTTTTTTATATACTTGCAAGGGAAAAAATAGTTCGATTGTGTCATTTTCGCCAAGTTGGCGGTTTGTAAAGCCTCTTGTTGGACTTCTATGTTCCCGACCTTTGCAACTCGGCATCGATTCAAAGTCATATGGATGGAATTGAGATAAGCACCAAATGTGGAAATGCAAAGACAAGTCCATGGAGACGACTTCTGGATTTCTGTATGGCAGAGACAGCTCTATAACTCCCACCCCAACCACCCTCTTTTCAGTCCCTCCAAATATGAAACGCCCGAGTTCTTCTGTCCTTCTTGGCTGGCAGAGATCCTGATTCTGCTGACGTCCGTGTTCGGCGGTCGCTGTGGCGTGGATGAGATGAGGTGGCTGAAATGAGGATTCGAGTTCCACAAGTTGCTGACAATGCAAGGGGACATCTATTGCACCATGCTCTCTCTCTTTCTCTCTTCCCATCTCGGGCAAACATGGAAGCGCCAGCTTGTTAAAGACTTAGATTGCTGTGTAGCATGTAGCACAATCGCTATTACTTCTCTTATAGCCTTCTATATCTCCCAAGAGCAAATTTGCACAGCCAAACTAAAACCTCCCGGAGACAAATGTAATTTTCTCTGTGCCTTTAATGGCCTTTAAACCTTTTCTTTCTCATTTCCTGTTACCAATACAATATCGATCATTTCTTCGTCCTTCTTTTAACACCTTTTTTTTACAACCAATTCTTCTTTAATACAGAAATAAGTCGTATAAATACAATAGAATTCAGAAACGGATACACTATTTTTCTCAATACTCAATCGTTTCTGGGTTAACTTCATCAAATACTATACGCCAGCTACATTCCTTCCAAACTTGTGGAATGTCACATTACTTCACTAATCTTCCTAAGTATCAGGTATTTCTTAAGGCTTGGAGCTAATTGAAAGGTTAGTCGGACAGTAATTGAGCTGAATTGAACTATATTTTTACAAACGATTCTATTATTTCTACTTCTATTATTATTATTGTATTTACCATTATATTTTAAACTAATAAAAAGTAGGTTAATGCTTTTTGCCAGTCTGTATATTAGTCGGCTTTTATATATCGTTTATTATTATTATTGCTATTTTCTTGTTATTTCTTTACTGTCAGTTAACTACCAGCTAAAAGTCCGTAGTCCATCAGAACTTACGCTGCTCGAGCGATTTCCTTGCGGCGTAGACTCTTTGCTGGTCTAAACTCGTCGGAATTTGTCAACAATAGCGTTGCGGCGAGCATACGAAATGTACCTGATCAAGGATCCTGGCACAGGGGCTCATGTCAAAGAAATTTTCTTTTTTTTTTCTTTTATTCCTTTTTCGTGCTGCTTTTCCCTTCCGTAAAGATACGAAAAGGTCCCTTTTTAGTTTAGTCTCTACGGCGCAGTAGTAGTAACAATATATGTAGCAGCAGTGTTGCAGCAATGCTTTATACACCATGTCCCATTTAGTATTCTTGTTCGTCACGCATGAAAAAGCCAGCCGCTTTATAAGAATTCCTTGCTTTGGCCTTGTATTTCGAGAATCTCGAAAATGGAAAAATGGAGGAGCAGCCTTGTATGCAGAGAAACATCACATGTGTGTATACATTGTGTTCTTCAGAACGTCGACAGAAGAAACCTTTTCACAACTTAGGTTAACAAAAAAATCAAATAAAAAAAAATCCAACATTATGCATCTGTGCTGATGGAGTTTGACGTTGATTCGGCATGATTGTAACAACAGACAATTTCGTTCTAAATTTTTTATTTATTTTTTCCCCGAAGAAACCCAACTTTTCAGAAATGTTTCTTTCCCCTTCCTCTCTGCAGTTATTTTCTAGCTTTTGTAGTAACAAGAAATAAAATTGTCAGAGGGTGCAAAGAGAAATGATTTACACTTTCCTGATATTCGCTCGCGAACCCGTTAAAAAAAGGAAGTCTTAAGCCGTTTCCCAAACTTTTTGGATACGTTTTCCGTATATCTTTCGACAGCTTCTTCGGGAAAAAACAGGCCATTGCTGAAGATGGGTTTGGAGGGTGGGGAAGGGATTGAAAGTTTTTAATGTGGAACGTAAGCTAGTAAGGCCAACCCTAGTTTATCTATGCAAAAAAGAAAAAGAAATATAGGTTTGCCTTGACTTTTCTCAACCATTTTCTCTTTCCACTTGACGGAAGAATCTGTGTATAAAGCTCGAGTGTTCATTGCAGCAAACAGGAAAACTGATACAAGGAAGGAAAAGGGAACAAAGACTCATCTACACATAGATTTCCACGCTATTTTTGAAGTTTTTGGGCGCCTCCACAGCGCCCTTATCATCTTTACGCTCGGGAGTACAAAAGTTTTCGCATGAATCGCTTCACGGACTTTTGCTGTTCCCCCAGGCGCCCCTTTGGTCTATGGGGTTTGCCCCCGGGGGAACAGAACTCGGCGGCTCTAGCGCTTCTGACTCCGGCTTCGTGTACTGTGCATGCTCATCATACCTTTCACTGGACTTCTGGCTTTCTGAACCTGAAATTCATAAAACGTGGGAGCGCCCCCTTCAGCATGATGGTATAGCGAGGAAGAAGGGCAGCAGTAATCTTGAGCCTTCCATAGAAAACCATTTTGGAAGTGCTGTAAATACTGACGCTTTGCTATTGTACTTGGAGATAAATCTTATACGCGTATAAAGCTTGCGTACTTTTTGCAGTCCTTTTTTTAAAAAAAATACGTTGCAGTGAAGCTGGAGTGGCGGGTTCCGTTCCGGGGGCTTATATTCTTTAATATATTGGAACCCCTTTGATGTTTACCTTGCTGCAGGCGGAAGACATACCGCACAGGAAATGTTTGTTGCGGTAGAATGCCAAGATTCGGGGTCCGCCGTTTTGGAATGACACAAGAGACGCCAGCAAGTGGTTTCGGGTTCGGGGGTGAGTTAGGAGATAAAACTGCATTACTCGCCGGAGAAAAGGTTTGCTTTAGAAGATCTGCGTAAGGCTATGATGTATTGGGAGTGCTTTTGTCGTAACAAACACCCAGCAAAAGTAAAAGATAACGAACAAGTAACTCACGCGGAAATGGAGGCATCGTCAGTACACCAACAGCAACGCCATCTATTGGAGGTCATGGTAGAAGGAGTGCAGCACCTCGAAGGTTTCTTTCCTCCGTGGATAGCAAAAAGCAATTGGCTTTACTCTGAATGCAATCTAAATAGGTATTATGAGCTTATTATATAGGTATAATTCCATGAATTGCGGAATTGATGGTAAAGAGTTTAAGGGCTTATTATCATGGAAACCCAGCCTCTTGGCTGAGCATTATTTTCTTATTTTCTGAATTTTCTTCCTTTGTTCTGACGTATTTTTTCCCTTCTTCTTCAAAACTGTTGACGTTTTCTTCCAACGTAGCAAGCGAAAAGTTTTTGTCCTCTGCACCAATCTTTGGCTCCTTGTGGGGTATCTTAGCTGGGAAGGACAAAAGTGGCGTTAGTTTTGAATGCCAAAACCGCCATTTTGAACTTCAAAAGAAGAAAAAAAGCTTCTTATTCCTTTAAGCCTCGCACCTTTTCTAAGGCAGCCTTAAAGTTAAGCTCGCCTGCCGCGTTATCTTATTCTTGATTCAATCTCCTATTCCAAACCGGAGCGCTCCTTACCTTTCCTTTACGGACAGCAGAGCATTATGCATGCTCTCCACATCCCAGAGACAAGTTGCTTTCCCGTGCACTGCAAAATGGATGCGTTGTTTCCTACCAAAGTGACACATACACGTTCCGATCACTCCCAACTTGAGTTTTCGTCGAGGAGCGACTCACTTTTACGCAAGCATCTTCACAGAATACGCAACTCTACACCAAGAACCCGACTTTCACGTCTTTATTTCTATCCCAGTCTTAAAAGTGCAGTAACCATCCAACGAAAACAACTTGGTCTTAAAAAACAGGCCAACAAATCTAGTTTTGATTCTAAACTATTAAATTTGCCTAAAATATGGTTCAAAATCAGTTTGAAAAATGCGCCAAATAAGATCACGTGACTTCCTGACGTCATAGATTTATCGGTACCCGTGGGCTTTGTTTAGAGTTTTAAGCATGGGGATAAACAATAGCCATGGTAACAAACGCGCTAAGCCACGCCGTGACTTGTCTGTGACGTCATGATCAAAGGTTTACATGCCATTTTTTCATCTGCATCTAAGAAAGTAGAAGGTTAATTAAATTAAATGGATGAAATTAGGGTATTATACAGTGGTTTTAGGGTATTTACAGTATATAAGATAAGGTATAGTACAGTATATAAGATTATGCATTTATTCGCTTCAAATTCTCGCACAGGCTGCAGTAATTGGGTGTGTGTGAAGGAATTAAGGAGGAGGCGAAGAAATATTATAGCCCCGGGACTTCTGATCAAAGTTCCGTAAAGTGGGTAACGTGCTGTAATCAATGGTCGCCATTTAACCCCGGCGTGACTCTAATGTTGATGTGTGCAATAGGCTTCGAGCTAATGGGCAGAGTCACCCAAGGGAGAATGCCTCTTGACTTTGCAGATGGAACACAAAAGAACCCTCAGAAAGCACGGGAGGGGGGAATTTCCGTCATTAGCCAAAAGTTGAATCGGCAAAAGCTTTAAATACGGGGAGCCTCAGCATCCTGAAACTTTCCTATAGATCTTTTGGCATAGCGAAGGAGCATAGAGCCGTATTGACTAGCTTTTGTAGTGGCTTCATTACTTGTAAAATCAGCAAGCTTCCCTATTACTCTTTTTTTCTGTTTATTTTGCAACCCACGAATATCCTTCCCAACCCATGCTACCCTTATTTGGGGAAGTTTTTTCCTTTTTTTAGCTCTAAAAGGAATCGCTACTCGATTACTTTTTTGGGTGGGTTGCCTGTCATTTTTTGACGTCGCATGATAGAAGAGCGGATTCTGACAAGGTCAGGGCGACTTTGGTCATGTTTGCAGTAATAACGGTCCGCTCGCCTCCCTAAGCCCTCGCACAGTAATTCTACGTTAACCTCTACAGAGCTGGAGTGTAAGGCTAGTTCCGCGAGAATGGTCACTGAACACGCCATGACAATTTTTTTTTTAATTCTCCAGCATGGAGGGGAAATTTATGGTTGTATAACCAAGGAATTCGTCTTCGTGTGACTAGAAGTCTAAAACATTCTTGGACACGGCCCCACAAAGAAGAGAAGATTAATACTGTCTCTGCTTCAGTGCTTTTCAAAATAACAAGTGTTAGAAAACAAGAGGATTTGGGTGCTTTCAAAGAGCGGTTGACACGCGTTAGAAACTTGCCGAGGCTGTACTCTGTGATCCGTGGAACTTGCCTTAACCGTCGTTCAGTGGAAAGTCGCGGTGATCAAACGTAGTTAACTGGTTCGACAGTTCTGCGCAAAGATCTTCCATGGGGTTTCAAGTTCGCTAAGTGGAATCTGGTACAGAGGAAGAAGGGGAGGGGGGGGGGGGGGAGCCAGGGACACGGAAAGACAAAAGAATCCCTAGAGGTATATTCTGCAAACGAGAGAGAACGAGGGGTTAGGGGGGTGATTGTGAGCCGTGCCACACCGCAGATTGGGGACAAGACCTGTTGGCATCTAGAACAAAAGGACCTTGGTGGGGGTTATGGGATTGAAGTACCGCCTTTTGCTACTGGTAAGCCATTACCATAATTGGCTGCAGGCCATAAGGGGGACATTGCTTTCCGCAGCTATCAGAGATCGCTTGACGGAGCAAAACCTCGTTCCTTTTGGTCCCTCCCCGTAACCCGTAGGAGGTTTGGTTTCCTCCTCTTCTGGCTTTTTCTTCTCCCTCTTGTGGGGGGTTTCGGATGCACTGGAGTTACGTCGGGTAAGGTCCGCCGGAATTCCGCGGGCAGAATCAGCGATTTTTTTCGATATCCGCCCTGTTTTCGAGGCTGGCGCCCCTGGTTTATAGGGACAGCAGTGTCGCACTGGATGTCCCGTCGAGACCCGTAGCTCTAAGGTCGCCTCCCCTTGACAGTTAAGGCGATAGGCTTTGGCCTTTTTTGGCAGAGCTCTTACTTCTTTTTATTTTAATTAAACGAAAAGTCGCCAAGTTTCGGTCGGAAATGGGCGTGGAGAGTTGGGGGTTCAAGAGGAATCGTTTTGGGCCTTCCGAGTTTAAAAGCTGCATGCATTGTTCCCTTTTTCTTTTCTTCTTCTTTGGTATAGTAGATTCTCCGCCCTATTTGCTCGTGCTTTGCTGACCAGCCTTTTGCGGCCTCCACTGAGCTGGCGGGGCTTTACACTTCCTGAAATAGAAGAAGAAAGGCGAAATAGTGGTCGGAAAACTCTGAAATGTACAAGTTTGGTCAAGCCCATAGTTTGTAGTAAGTTTATAACTGCCACAAACTTGGGATTGCCAGGAACAGTCGACCGAAAGCGAGATCCTTTTCTTTAGCAGCAATGTCTGGTACGTAGCAGCCATGTGAACAGTTAAGTGGAGGCGGAGTTTCAGTGAACTGCAGCCCCATACTTGCTGGTTGGTGAAGGGACGCCGAAGAAGGAAAAAAGGGAAAAAATTGGTTTTCCCAAAGTTTTCGTCCCTCCCCCAAAGTCTTTTTCCTCGCAAAGTTCCAGTACCAGACAAAGACGAAGGACGAAAACCGCCTCCATTGTGCTACGCGCCAAATTGGCAATGGATCCTTCTATCGCTTTGGCTGAGCTGCCCTAGCCTCTGTTGCTTCTTCATGCAGGAATATTTATGCTAATTGTCTCCGTGCATGGGCAAAAGTTATAGAGCAGTTAAAGAAAAGTGTTGAACAGTAGAGAACGGGAACATGAGAGAGAGGACATGGAACCGCACAAGAAATAAGAATGAAAAGCGAATCTGGTATTCCAGTCGTAAATTTTGGCCATGCTCCACTGACAGGTGCACTGATACATTTTGCATGAGTCCCTGGTGGCACATTCTCATCCTTTCCATCAAAATTTCCTGAGGGCGTGTTCCATAAACGAGCGAACCCTCTCTGCCAGGAAGTCGCCAGTGCTGATACTCAAAAGAAGGGCACTCACGTGGAATGACTTGGCGCAGGGGCTCCCTTTTTTCAGGGGCTTCCATCCAGCAGACTTGGCTGTACGTTTAGAAATCTCTTAACTTGTTTGATTCTTTATGACGCGGCAGCAGTCTTGGACGATTCTTCCTCCCCCCGTAGATGCGTTTAAAGGTCCATGTCCGCGGAAGACTCGCAACCTTTCTTTGGGCATTCCGCGTGCGTTACGAGCCCCTTTTAAAGGGCGTCTCAGCTTGATTCCGCCCAAGCCAAAGCTTTAGGATTAAGAAGCCATCCAACGGCTCGTATCCCGCCGAGAGAGAGAGCGGCTCCTTCATAGAAGAGTCGTATACTATATGTACCGCTATAATGCTTACGGGAGCCCAGGCAGTATCCTTTCCTTTACATTTCCTTATACAGACTTATACGGTTCATTGGTTTGCAAGAATACCTGAAAGAACCCCAGCTGTTCATTTAGGATCACATTTTGTTGGTGGGCGTTTCTCTACTTATTTTTTTTAATGAAGAGTCCTATTGCTGATTTTTTTTACGGAAAGAGGAGGGTCTGATAGCTCAAATGGCCTTACGTGGAGCTAATGTAAGAAATGGAAAATAATGTTGAGCGTTCCATCAGGTGGTAGTAGTCGGCAGTAGGAAAAAAGGCGTTGCTATAACTTGTTTCGATCCAACATTTTTTTTTTTGGGGGGGGGGAGGTATGCTAGTTCAGTAAAAAGCAGAAAAAACGTGCATTGGGAGTGTCCCCTCTATGTTTTTTTTTAATTTTTCGGAGAAAATTCCAATTCCCAGAGAAACGTAACAGATGTGTCCTGGCCTGGGTTTGTGGAACACGACGAGGAATGATGGCAAAGGGAAATCCGGAACGTTCCATTTCATGCTCCATTGCTAGACTCCGGCAGGGGTGGTCTGTTTTTCGGTCTTGGGGATGCCTTGGCAACATTGTCTGCTCTTTTAGTAGAGACAATATAGCAGCATAGCTGAAGTACAAGTACAGTGAAGGGAAGTCTCCCCCCCCCCCCCTTAGAAAAAGGAAAAGGGGGAGGCGAGTCGGCCAAGGAATTTTTTGTATCTCCTTTCCGCGTCGTATAGTCAGGGTCACGTCGATCTTCCGTCTTTTTTTGGAACTTTTAGCTTCTGGTACAGCATTGACAAACCCCTACATCGTTGCCTTATCACTGGAGCCAAGTGAAACGTGCCAAACGGTGGAGCCGAGCCATCGATTCACCCGATCCTTCCCCTTAACCTGCGTTGGCGGAATCCTTGGGCGGCTGCTTCTCCGTGCTTGAGTTCAATAGCTAAGGAACCTGCTGACTTGAGGTTGTTAGATGCCCAAATGAGCCCAAAAATCGAACGTTTTTCAGGAGCTGCTTTGCGATTCCCTCAGGAAATGCACTGCTGTCTTCCTTGTTTCGAAGACGTTCTGAAGACTTAAGTTTCTCATGGAATACCCCAAGTTAAATAGTCCATGTACCCATTGAAAAGTTCTCCATGAAGCCAGTAAAATCTGTTTGGCAACGCATGATTTTGTTATATTCAGTTTTGAACATTATTTAGCCGTTTTTTTATAAACTTTTTATTTTGTAAGGAACATCGAAGCCAGTGTATCAGTTGTTCTTCTTCTGGGAGTAAGGAGGGGCGAAAAGTGACAACTTTTCATGCAGACTTGCTCTTTAGAAACCCCCACGTTTTGTAATAGATCTTATTTTTTGCTGGGTTGTCATTTGTTCCGTGTTCGTAGAAGTTCCTCGGTGGAGCTGCCACGAAGCACGCTCACTTTTTGCTGCACCTGATGCACATGCTGCAGCACCTGTGACAGTCAACTGAACAAATCTTCACTCTCTCACGCCACGCAAGCCTGCAAATGTACACCCGCAGTTGAACGTACTGTACTGTACTGTGTTCAATACGTGCGTTAGATACCAGTAGAGTAAGCAGTTGAACTAAGGTGTATTGCAATTAGTTGATTATTTTTTTTTGTCCAAAGATGGCGCTGATGTCATACCATTTCTCATTGTATTTACAGAAACTTTAAAGAATAAGATAAGAAACAGAAAGAGATAACTGAGTAATTATTTTTCTAAAAGTATCTTAATAACAAAGTCTGCCTGCTGTTTAAGATTTTGATAGATGGTTTGTTTAAGATTTTCGCAACTCTGAAAACCTTGGGAACACTGGAAAAAATTAGTGAAACCGATGTTAAAAACGAAAACCGCCAGGCAACGTAGATTTATACACCCATGTCTTACTGTCACAATATGATTTCATTATATTGCACATAGAAGGAGAATTTTTGGAACAATATTTACCATGCTGTAGCGTCACGGTATACTGGAGTTCCAGTATACCTTGGCCTTAATAGAGATGAGAGATATTGGTTTGGTTGCAAAACACTCTGGGCAAAACAGGCGCCCAAACTTTTCACGTTTAAATAACCGCGGGATCGATAAAATGGGTTGTTTGAAAAACGTTGTAGTATAGCGCAACAGGTTTCCCTGAAATTTCCCAAAACATCAATTAAGAGGCTTTGGTATACGATAACATGGCGAGACGTGGGATAGAACTTTTTTTCACGTTTTTTTTTACCAAAGAAGAGGGTTACTTTCTTTCTTTAAACCCCCGTCAGCGTTCATCAGTAAAGCTTCTTCTTCTTCTTCATTTATCTATCAAAAATGAACCGGAGAAGAGGGAAGTGAGTTTTATGAAAGTCTGGCCTGTAACTAAGTGCTGACGCCAGTTTTCTTTTTATAGACCGCTCTCGCCTTGTGAAAACTAGTAGCTTTAAGAGGGTGGATAATTTCTTCTCACGCCTGGTTAAAAAGAAAAATAACAAAAAAACAACTGAATGGCGTGACTAGCAGCCAATAACTTTTTTCGTCTAACCGCCGCATACAAGTCCCAGACGGCAGTTTGCGAAGCCTACCGACACTAGACTACACGACTTTTTTTCTTTTTTTTCTCTCTCCAGTAACTATAGTTTGAAAAGTTTATTAATTACAGACACTTGTGTACCCCCCGAGCCATGTCTGCACGCTACGCTATCGGGGGCTCTCTTTTAACCAAGCTTATTACTAATGTGTGGTCTGCGAACGAGGCGACCACACACTCAACACACACCACTCTGCAAACTACTGAACACGCTTCACCTGACTCGAAGCTGTCAGTCAATATTGCTTTCCTTTTCCCTTTTTCTTGGTCTCCCAAACTCGCGGAATTCAATTAAACGATATGATACGAGCTCCTGTTAGCTTTGGCAGTATTACCTGTCAAATTAGGAGAATTGGGGAAATGGGATGGGACACAAGTCACACAACGTTTTTTATTTATTTTTATTTTTTATATTTTTTTTATGAGAATGGATGAAATGGACGGATGTGAGTTGTGATGGTCGTTGTCATAAGCTTCAAAAGTAGTCATATAAAAGTCCAGTATGTTATTAAGTCGTTGTTGCAGCAATGTGGAAGGTTTCGGAAAGTTTAAAAGCGTTGGTTGGTGAGAAACTGGAAAGAACTCCCACTAAGCCGCGTTGCGTGCGACCGCCGTGATGGTTTGTGCCAAGCACCGGTCGAATGAGTCGACTTTTAGCTCCTGCTAACGTAAATACGACAGTCCCATATATATAGAGACTCGCGGCTGCAACAATGTTTGACCGAGCCAACAAACATTCATTGCGGCGGAAAACGGGAAAGCCAGGAGAACCCGGGGTGGACTTCATTAAATCCCTCATTTTCGTTCGCGAAGGTTTATTAGTTTTATGTTGACTTTCGGGGCAACAGGCCACTCGACATCCAACCCCCCATCCTTGCATTTCGGTGCTTTTTTTCGTTTATTCGCTCTTTTTTTCTCTCATATAAGCTCTCCTACCGACTCTTTTCAATTCTCTCTTTTCTTCTGTTCGTGAGTTCTCTTTTAGGTTCTTATTTTTTGGTTTGGTCTTGTTTGAAGTGCTTTTTTCACAGCATAACCTTAGCGCGTGTATGGGTTTGCGTTCTGACGATGGCGTGTTAATGCAAACGGGGGAGGTGGGTTCATGGAGAGCGAGTTTTCCCGGTTTTTTTGGTGCCTTCCTGAGGTTTTTTCAAAGCTGATGTGAGGGTCGATTAATAAGTTACCCTGTCCAAGTCTGTCGTGCCCCTTTTCACCCTTACGCCGCGTTCATTGTATTGTTCGAAACCTTGTATACAAAACCCCACCCAAATATGCGTTTCATGCCTGTGTAGAAACACTGCTGGGGGGATTTCTAGTTTCGGCCTCTTTTTGGTTAAGGGCAGTAGGCTATACAAAATCACATACTAGGGGGTTTAGGTGGACACTAATAGGCTGCATTATTCTAAGAACAATAATCTTTTGAGGGATATAAAGATATACCTTTGTTGAACTGCACTGAGGAGTTTGCGAATCTATACTGTACTGGCCTTTTATCACGCACCACGTATTCCAGTCTTTTACCTGAACGTAATCTTGGGACTGAGGAAGTTGGTCCAAAGGGTCGAAGATACAAGGATGACTCGACAAAAGGATTACCGTACACCCGACTTAAAGACTGCGAACACTAACCTAGTCTTTATGTCGGAGTACGTAGTCCTTATGTCGGAGTTCTTAGTCCTTATGTCGTGGTTCGTAGTCCTTATGTCGGGGTTCGTAGTCCTTAAGTCGGGTCGTCCTTATGTAGCGGTTCCGGTCCGAAACCTTTTCATTGTAGAATACCCTAGTTATCCTACTGTGTAAACCTGTATACTTTGGTAATTGGCTTGCAAACTTCTAGTCGTGTCGTCAAAGAAGTGTCATGGCGTGCCTTACGTTCGCTTGTTATTATAGTTACTATTTATTACCATGCTTAAGACAGTCAGCCAAATCTCCTGAGTAGCGTAGATAACTGATACTTTAAAAATCCGTGATACATCAGAAATCTATGAGATAAATTGTGTGAATTTTCGTTGTTTAATAGCTTAATTACGACAGTGCTGTACTTTGGTCATATTAGGAAAAAACATTTGACAATAAACAAAACAAATTAACAAAAATAAACAAACAAACAAAAAATTTCTGCGAATCTGGGAAGACCATGTTGTGTTTTGTTGGCTATTGACAATTAAGGGTGGAGAAAAACTCTATCCCCATGAAAGATTTTTATCCGACAAAAGAGGGAAAATGAAGGTGGAGGATTCAGTGACACTAACTTATTAACGCTTTTCACCTTTTAGCATAGTTTTTTCCGGATATTAAGCAAAAGGGTTGTTAAACATCACGACATCTTCTCTCTTTCTGTATGTTTCTTTCCTTCTTTTTCGTGATAGGTTCTTATTTCAGGCTAGGAGATCCCAAAATGCATATAGACATATTGAGCCAACTCTTTTTTTTCCTCTCTAAGGTTGCCATACTTCGGCCCAAACACAATGAATAATGTGACACCCCCTTGAATTCCATTTTTTTATTATTTATCCTTGAACCATGGATGAAAAACCGAACCGTTTTTCCTTTCCTGAGCTCCATGTATACAGACTTGGAGTTATAGTTGTAAGGAAGAGGGGGGAAAGACGACAAATAAAATAAAATGCGAGTTTTTGGAGGAAAAAAGAGTTTTCCTGGCAGGCGAGCACTTTTGCAGATTAGGCAAGCTCGAACGCAGATGGAATTGCTTCTTTGACAGACTCCTCCAGAAATGAAAAGGTTGCTTTGCTGCGGATTACCACGCTTGACATGGATGCAATTAAGAGATTAACTTAGCTTGCAGTAGCACAGCCAGCGCTTGGGCGATTTTCAACTTGTTCTCGCTCCCAAGTCAAGTCAGCGTCAGCGAGCTCCGTACGCACTCGGCGGACGCTTCACCAGATTCTCTCTTCCCTCTTCCTTTCTTCCGGTGTAACAAACTTAAGAATTAACATAGTGTCGACTTTTTGTTTCAACTGCAAGTGTAATAAAAACAAAAAAAACGAGAAGAAAAGCCAAAAAATAAGGTGAAAAGTACAAAAATGAAGGAAAATGAAATAAAAAGGTAGCCAGCGCCTTTTATAGTGTCAACACATACATTGCAAACCTTTGCCAGCTCGTCTGCGGGAAACTAGACACAGCGATAGAGATGTGACAAATGTCTTCCTCAGAAAACACTCCACGGAAGCCAAGGTCCTCTGGCGGGCTTTTGCAACCCAACCCCACTCTTTACACAACGTCAGATAGAGTCAAAAATGTCAGAAAAAGTAAAATCAGACGAGGATGCTGCTTGGAGAAGAAACTTTTTTTTTCAAATTATCCGAGTGCTTGGGTCCCAGACTCTTCACTCCCGACACGTCAGCCAGCACATACGCGTTCATCGGTACTCTTGAACAACACTCTTTGGACCCCCGCGCTCTACCATGTCGTCCTGTCTCCTTATGTTTTTTCATTTTTCGTGACTTTGCATAATTCTTGACAGCTCTTGACGTGCCCTTGCTTTGGCACCCCTTTGACACAACCCATGCAATGGATTGTCTCGTACTCGCTCTGGCATAGAAATATATTTCTTCCTTAAAAAAGTAAAAATAAAATTAAAAAACAAAAAAGTCTTTACTTTTATTTCATCCATCCTCATTCTCTTTAGGGGCGTAATTAAGATCTTCCTTCTCACTCACTTAGAAGTATTAAAGCGTCTGATGTTTTTGACAGATCCAGTATTACTGCAGAGATCTTTTAGCTTTAGTCGCAGGGCGAACAGAGTTTGTAAGGCTTTATAGGTGTCTGTTGCGTACAGGTGATACAAGACAGCAATATACTCACTGTATTGTAAAAAGGGAAAAACGGCAGGACTATAAGGATTTTTTTTGTTGATTTTTTTGCTTTTGTTCCAAACAAGCATTCCAGGGGTAAAATCAGCAGCCATCCACAGCCAAAGCCGGCTGCTCGCCTTCTCACGCTAGGATTTGCCTGTCTGTCGTATAGCCATCCTAATGCAGGCCTTTCTCTCTATAGCTCTCACATTGCCGTCATTTGCTTACTTTGCTTTGCGTACTAACATTGAAAAATGACATCTCACCCTCACCAGCCTTCTCCCTTTAATCCTAATAGGCCTCACGGAAAGTTAAAAAGAAAAAAGAAAAAAAAATTTAACATCCTCAGGAAGAAAACTCTCGGGTTGGACTTGGGAATGCTCGTCGTATTCGTACCAATGACTGGGAAACACGACACAGTCGTGATAGGATCTTGGAAAATAAAAGGGGACGGAGCAGACCATAGGTTCTAAGCTGGATTGCCTAATTGCCACTCGGCCAATACTTCTTTGATGACGATTACATTCCCAAAGCAATATTAGTTTTATTGAAACGAATGGCGTACACAATTGCCCTCAATCACGGAGTTTCGGGCGTTGTTACGGGACTATAGACGGTATATCCTGAACGGGAAAAGGTTGGACCCACTTGGACAAAAGTCGTACCTGATGGATATTTTTGGAATGTTGATCCAGTTTGAGTTCGTCAAGAAGAAAAGCTGATTGATTGCCACGTGATGTCGTTATTTTCTTATTGGTTGACAAATAATATAAAATAAAGAAGCCATGTGTATTCCCTACAGATTGTTTTACGAGTAATTTGTTTAGTAACTTTAAAAACTGTTGACAGTTTTGCTACCATATTTATTAGCGTACAAGTTTATCACAGGTAATCCTACAAGTTGTTTACATTGTTTAGGTTAGGTTAGGCGTAAAACGTACCACAACATGTCATTGTGAAAAATCACAAATAAATTCTTTGCAGTGCACTCAGGTTTTACTGGTAGTTTTGGGCAGTAATTAAGATTTTAAGCGCTATCGTTCCAATTATCTCAAAAAGAGTCAAGAAAGCAACTCCAATAAGAACTTCTGCCATTTCTAAGGGTTTTCGCCTGACTTTCGAAGCAAAGAACACGAAGCAAAAAACTATGCCTCCGTGTCGAACATGTGTATTGGCGCTCACGTCGCCGAACTACGTGACTCCGCCGCGCCAAGTTCAAATTCAGATTTAATTAATTTTGTTGTTCTAACAACTCAGTTACTATTGCGCGCACACAGGAATGCATGATATCACCGGAAACTAGATTTCTTACGCTTTCTTGCGTTTTTGTGACAAAGTTATTTCTTGGTGGCTGTTGCCCTTTATGGCGTAACTCTCATTTCTGTCGTACTTTGTAAGAGTAATGAGCAAAGTCTCCCATCAGAAATCAGGGAAGTTTCAATTATTTTCAATTGTCCTTGTCCCCTTTAGTGCCCGGATGTGTTGACACAAAGCGAGTTCACGTGCCCATTATGAAAAAAGAAACTAAACAAAATTGAATGGTTGTCCTTTTGTTTTTATTTTATTTTTTAATATGTTTCTTCTTCATTGCGCCAGTGCTTCGTGAGCCCAAACCAGAGCCAGGACTCGACCAGATAGTCATGTATTTCTTCGCACTTGCTTCATTAGGGAGCCAAGCCAATTGCGTCTTGACAGTTCAGGCATAGGACCTTGTGCTTGTAGCTTTTTTCCCTTTCTCCTTTTCGCTCTTTCTTTTTTATATCAGCTTTATACTGTGAGAAAGGGTCACAACAGTAGCATATAAAAGCATGGAGCGAAGAGAAAAAAAAAACTCAAGACTTAATAGTGTTACAGGCAGGCCCGTACTCAGGGGAGGTGTTAGGGATGTTTAACTCCCCCCCCCCCCCCTCCCGAATTTTTTTCCGTAAAGATATACACATACCACCCTCCCCCCACACCCCGAACCAAATTTCTGGGTACGACACTGACTTAACCCCCCCCCCCCCCCTCCCCCGAACCAAAATCCAGGACCCTTTATTTCCTCCGCCCGTGACTTGTCTTTCTTGTTAGGGAAATTCCACGGGTCCCCAAAAGTTTTCAATTCTTTCTGGTTGTATCCTCCAATATTTTTTCGTCATCCATGAAAGAAGTCCCTGGGTTCCAGCAACCTCGGATTAACTCAGGGGTAAAATAGAAAAAAAAGGAAAAGTGAGCATTCCAGGCAAACTTGGAAACACTATAAAAGCGTACTTCAGCCGCCTTCTGTGATTTTTTTTACATTTTTATCCAACTGTATGCATGTTATATGTTTGTTATGTGTGTCTGTATGGTATGAACGCCCCTGCGTTGTGAATTTCTGACAAGAGTAATAGAAGAAAGAATTAATTTCTGCCTCTTGAAATAGTCTGCAAAGGAAATGTTTCTTTGAAGAGGGTGCACAAAGTTTACTGTGTCTTACTTCTGCGCTCACTCCCCCCTCCGGAAAGAAAATCACACCAGCCTTGAGCTGCAATATGACTTTGCATTGCTGGCGCCCAACCCTTCCAATGATGAAGCAAAATCTTAACTCAAAAATGAAAACAGAAAACGAAAGCTTTTCCTTATTTCTTCCCCGCCTGTACAGTACTGCCTGCCGTTTTGGGGAGGTTCGTCTTTCCCTTCGATTTGTGCACATAAAAACTTCCCCAACCCGACCCTACCCATCTTCTTTTCTTGACTCCCACTGGCCCAACAACCCAAAGGAAAAAGGTTCTCTTCGGCATTCATGCGTACGCTACCGAGAGAGATAGCATTCTTGTCCCTGTTTTATGAGACATGCTTAATTTAATGCGCACATCCTTCCCCCCGCCTTTTTTTCATCCTTTTTCCGTAAATCTCGATTTCCCATCAAGCCAACTCAAAAAGTTAAGAGTTTGAGAGCACTTCGATTCTATCATTGTATGTCTTTTCCCCCCTTACCCATCTCTTAAAAAACGGTTGTCGCTCTTGATTCGGGAAAGCCTCGCGTGTGCTTGTCTGATGCAACCCCTTTTTAGTTATAACTCTAGATTGAATATAGGGTCAGGAAGTTGAAACTTTTGTGAAGGTTCATTTTTACTTATGTAGTTATTCCCTTTTGCTTTTTACAACCTCTGAACACCCCGTATAGAGTTAAGGAAAAGACTTCACATCTTCCGTGGATGGGTTCTCCTTGCCTTGGGGGTTATTTACTTTTTACTTACTGGCATGGCTTTAGTTTTGCATGCGGGGGTCATTTTGAGTGTGTGTGAGGAAGTGAGGCTATTATTGTTCTTTTTTAGTTTTTATTCATGGCAAAGAAGACAAATAAAGTTTTTTTTTCTCTGTTTGTTCTGGACCATTTGTCTGGAGATGGTTATGAGGCTTCCAACGGTTGACATCTCTTGGCAGAAATGTTCTCGCGGAATTGCTTGACCCAGGCGAATAGACTTGTTAACTGGGAAGAAGAACTTGTTCGTGGAGGGAATGGGGACACATCTTGGAAAATGACTGCCAAGCAAAAGCTCATTCTCTCACTCTCTCATCTCCCTTTTTCTTTTGAATAAATGGAACAAGAAACTGTTTCTCCCTACTTGTCATGCGACCTAACACACAACATACACACAACACACGAAATAAAAAGAGAAGGAAAGACAAGTCCAGGGCCAAGAAGATGAGAAAAGAATATCATCTAGCTTTTCCATTAGACGACGACGAGTCTGATGACATAGTTTGTCACAGCTATTGCCTCCTCATTTGCGTCCGCTATGGCCAACTGATAAGCTCCGCACGTCTGTACTTTGGCCTTTCGGAAAGCACCCGTTTACAACCCTCCCCTTTTCCGTCAAGCCCCAGATGTAATATTTCTGTTTTGTCTTGTGTAACTCTCAGCTCAGCTATACCCCGAAAGCATATTTCTGATGGCTATTTCATTTACAATTCCATATCCTCAGCCTCTTCAACATCCGATTTCCCTTTGCAGCAATTGCCTGGCATATGCTTTTCCCATTCCATTCCATTCCCCGCGTTTGGCCACAAGTACTGCCGGCGCCCCTTTTATATCTCTATTTATTTCTTTATCTTTCTTGCTTGCTGCACAAGCCGAAAACCTGGGGAAAAAATAACAAAAGCTCCCAAATACGTACTGAGATGCCCTTTTGGTTATTCCTAAAAAGCCTTTTGCATGGATGGATTTGTTCCCCAAACAAAACGTTCTAATATCAGGAATTTCTGGCGACCATTCTTTCTTTTTTGCCAATTTCAAACCAAATCAAAGTTAAAGCCACACTTCTGACTTAATCAGGACTCAATACCGGTTGTTCCGTTTACTTGCATCTTTCAAGAAGGAAAGCATGTGCAGTTTTAAGTGATCTGCCATGGAGTTTTAAAGGTTACTAAAGCAACAGTACTGCACGTCCTCTCCCAAGGTGCCTCGTATTACTGCAGCCGCGAACGCGAGAGGCAGGGCAGCAGTTGGGCTCCCATGCAGAGATCAAACGGTAATTTCTTTGGGGGTACTTATTTGGCCTGTCTTGTTGGGCTACCGTTGGCTTTTGGGGGTCTCGACGACATGGGGCTCGGCGTCGACAGGAGTCCCGGGGGACTTTTGCTGTCGGCCGTGACTTTGGGTTATCTTCCGCCGGATCAGGCATGCAACAGGCAAGCGTGGGTGTGGCCTACGACTTTGGCTAGCCAACTGTCCTCATGTTACTTTGCCGAGCAACACACGCTGCAGAAAAAAATCTTGCAACTACAAAAAACAACCGATTTCATCGTCGATCAAGGTAGACCATGTCTTCTCGGACAGACAGCATTCTTTTGCAGAATGATGAGTTGGGGGGGAATAAGAGGATGACCACGATGACAATAAATAAAACATAAATAAATAAAAATAAATAGACATAAATAAATGTAAATAAGTAGATAAACAGAAAGAAATATGTAGAAAGGAAAAAAAGTAGATAAACATAAATAAATAAATATAAAACTGCCTCTTATGCGCGTACAAACGTTCTTTTCTGCAGAAATCCCCCGCAGAGTATAAGACCGCTTATACGCTTATGTTGAGAATGGTATCGCAGGATTGTCAAAACGTATAGCTTGTGGGTACTAGCAAAGCAGCATACCGGAACAGATTTTTTTTTGCTGGACGATTCACACCTCATATCCGCGTAACCCTAACTTTGAGTTCCTTTTCTTTTTCTTTTTTTTAAGAAAATAAAAAAAAAGTTCCATCTATGCCCCTTAGTTCGAAAAGAAATGAATAAAACAGAAGAGCTCGCTTCGAAGAAAAGCCGGATGAAATTGCCTCCTGAAAAAGCTGCAGCACCGAGTATCGTAATCTCTCTTCGATAGACTTGGCGGCAGGTGAAAAAAGTAAAAAAAAAAAATCAAACAAAGAATTTTACGAGGAAACATCATGTTAGAGGGGCTCCCATGCTGTAAAACCGAAAGTCAAATTTGAAAGGAGGCAAAGGGGAAGACAAAAGTTAGTGCTCTAGTAAACGCACGTTGTTGTTTTTTATTATTTTACGGTATTTATTTAGTGAAAGAAATCAGCGTGTGGGTTGATGAGGTGGGCTACAGGGGTTCACGTAGGTAGTTTTTCTTATATTTTCGAGGATTAGAGAGAAATTACATTGGAGGGTGTACAGCCCGGCACGAATCTTTTGTTTCGCGCAACAATGAAGTGCGTTGGAGCTAAGGGGGGAGAGAGAAGGGAGATTGTTACAACTCCTTTTTTTATAGGCTAAACCTGCGTTTACGCTCTCGCACGCTTTCGTATATACTTGTCTATCACTCTCGTGTTTCTCTTTGTCGCGTCGCAAGCCCCTTAGCAACTCCCAACAACCTCTTGTTGCATACAGCTGGTTTGATCCCACGCCATCATCATTTCCTACTTCATTATGCTCCAAATAGCTCCAATTGCACACCTTTTGACTTCACAGCAGTTCACTTTCCCCGAATCCTTCCTCCCTCTCTGTCCGGCGTTCTCGTGTCCCCATGGCAGTAATGTAATTCGCAGAGGTGAGACGCTCAAGTTGTGATGCACGTGTATGTGCTTGCCGGACTTTCCATTCCTTCTCTGCTGGTCACTAAAACTTATGATACGCTGGCTGCTGGGTATGGCATTTCTGCAGCTGCAATCAACCATGTATTAGCGCTGGTACACGCTTTCCCCTGCAGGTGATGGTTATATCTCGGCACGGGCTAAATTTCTCGGTAAGAAATAAATAAATGAAACGTCATAGCGGAATGGCTGTCAATAATAACATTGATTTAAGTCGCGTCGGTTCTCACACGTCCCTTTTTGCCCTTCAACTGCTGTAGGAATGTGTGTTAGTGATCAAAAGCAGGAGAAAAAGATATAGGGAGCGCGTATGTCTATTATACTTCGTTTCGTTCTTTGGTGAGAAGGGGGCTACCCATGGTCGAAGCGCGTACAGTACGGTACCGGCTAGAACCGCGCCAGTGCTGCTGCAGTTATAAAGCCCATTTCTCATCACTCTGTCGATATAGGATTAGCCATCGAACTCGGGAAAAATTGAAGAGAAAAAAAAAAGAAAAGCTTTTTCCCGAAAAATGAAAGAGAAAAGCAGCATATCTCGGTTATTGCCCGAGGTTTTTGTTTGAAACGGAGGTAAAGCTTTACGGGGTAGGGATAAAGAAAGGAATGCATGGGAGAAAGAAATAATCTCGTAAGAAAGAAGCATGAAAAGGACGTTGATATGTTTGTAGCCCTTGCATGGGCTGGCGAGGTTTGTATTAAATCTACTCTCTCGCACCACATGTTGCATTCAAAGCAAAACCGAGCCCGAGTTTTTCCGTTTTATGAGATGTATTGGAACCATGAAAAGGCCTCTGTCGATCAATGTTCTCTCCTATGATATGCCGGTACTAATACTGTGCTCGGGATATTGCTGTGCAGAATTTTTTGTCGACGCAGTAGAAACTTTGGATTTGGGTGTTCGGCCACAGCAGATGCACATGTGGCAGGAGCCAAGAACGTGAGCTCCACACAATAACCCATCATGGAGGCGGATATGCAATGTGTAGCAGCAAAAGATATGGAGGGAGAGCAGGAGTGTGATGGTGAGGTGTGTGTATTAGAACTCCCCAGAGTGGTTCAGGCTCTTTTGCTGTAGAGAGGAGAGCCAGCAGGAGGGACAGCAACAGATGGCCCCCCTTTTCTATTGCAAGACGTGAATATACACTGGGTAAATTCGCTAATGCCCCCTGTGACAGCTGCCCGAGTCTGTACAACCTGGGTCACGGTAACAGAGCGAGGAGCCGAGAGATATAATATTTATTCATGCAGACGGGAAGGATGCCACGCATATTTAGTGAAGGAAGAGCGTCAGGACGTCCATTTGTCGGTCGCCGTCACCGAGCTTGCTTGTAAAGCAACTTGTGTAATGAATGCTATGCTTACTATGCGAGCGAATCAATGGTTTGGGACGAACAGAACAAGCGACGTCCGTCAGCCAAAGGCATTCTTGTTAATTTACCCCTATACTTCTGATGAGATTAGTAGATTAAAGCCAGAGCGCACACACAACACGACATACGACCCTTATGGCGTAGCTGAGCAGCAGCAGAATTGTTGACACATTTATGATCACCCCTTTATTTCTACTTCTTTCTTTCTTTATTTGTGTTGTGTTTTATATGGAAGAAGCATGGTTAGCAATGAAGGAATAGGCCATGCATTGGGTACAATGAAACCCCCAGACACATGTGTTTTGTTGAAAACCATAGAGCAATAAGTCTTTGTATTTGCTGGACATAAGGGGCGCGAAGAGGCAAAAGTGCTGTATAGCTTGCAATGCATGGGGTCTGTAAGATTAAATGAACGTTTGTTGGGGTGACCGTGTCTACAGACTTTACAGGCAAGGACTTTGTTCTATAGTATTCCGAGTACTGTGCAGTCCAGTCTAGGAGTGACAGAATGCCATAAGTGAGCCAAGTGGCCCTCCAAAATGGTACCAAAGCACCGCTACGTTACTGCACTTTAGATTCTCTCTAGTTTCGGGTATCGGGGATAGCTGGTACTGGGTCTTGCTGCGGTGTTTAATCAGACTAGACGTAACTCGGAGCGTGGATGTATATAAGAAGAGAAAGAATGGATAAAAGGACCAATTACGGTAACATGTAGTGGGACGTATAGCTTCAATGTCACACAACACCCACACCAGTAGAGGAAGAGCGTCCCATCTGCCATTAAAACGGGAGAATTTCTTCCTTTCACCCCACCTTCGCCCCCAGCCACACATATCCCATTAAACAGGAACATTTTGACCTTTTTGGCTGCCACTCAGCCCAGAGCCTGCGTTTGCCGAGATAGAAATCGTCCGTGAAGTGGACGGCAACTTTTATAGTAAGACGTTAAATGAAGGGGCTGGGGGTTGTAGTTCCGGTTACAGTCGAGTTCTAACTAATCACAGAGAGGCTCAAATTGGATATGAGGTGGATAACGATTGAGAAGTAATGGAGGTTATGCCAGGGAAGAGGGTGACATAACTGGTGCCACTGTACCAATGGTGCAAAGGCTCCCTTGCTTCTGTCACACAAGTCCTGTTGCTTTAGAAAATCTTTTTTTTTTTTAAAGTTTGAAATGGGCTATATAAAGTCCGCATGTTCCCCCACTCTCTTTCGTTAGTCATGAAGGTTAACCCCCGCTTTTATGTTCCAACAGCTCAACGCTTTGTCATAGCAAAAGCAAGGCGCCTTTAGTGGCGAGGATTTCCACGAGGACTTTCGACTATTGTGTTCAAACCTTCGTCCTGGACAATGCGCTATGGTCCATTAGAAAACTGGCTGCGTGACTCAAAACTCGCTGGAACACCAATGCTGTACTTATGGCTCATTCCGTTAAATTTAAACACCACCCAACCTGTCCGTCCCTCTAACCAACCCGCCGCCTTCCTTTCCTCGTCATAAAAATACGCAAAAAATAAAATAATTGAAAACAGTAGCCACTTATTGATAGACAATTTTCTGTTTCTGTTTTCATGGAAATTACTTTTTATGTTTTGACATTGTGATCCGCTTGTATAATGTGAAAAACTCACGTTTTATTTTCTTCTCCGAGCCTTTTATATCGTCGTGTGTGTTATAAAACTAGAAGTGGTTTATACGGTATACACGTGTTAGTGGGAGCTGGGCCTATAGGCGGCAGTAATTCTTTTGGTTTAACGGATGAGTTGCGGCTTCAAACTTACATAAATGCGTGGAAGAAGGGGGGATTCCTTTCCTATTGAGAAGAACATCAGAATTAGCATTCTTTGTAGTCGACGTTGATTTATGGGATGCATTTGCGGATACGGAGCCGCAATCAAATTGCGGAACAAAGTGCCGAAACAATTGCGGAATCAAATGACGTTAGCTTGAACAGGAACAAAAAGACTGTTTTGAATGGAAAAGACGCTCTTCCTTTTCACTTCATTTTTTTATAAGAAATTATTCTTTTACATTGCTCCTTTATGTTAGTTCAATCTCGGAACCATTTCCGAATCCAAGAGTAGAGAACCGCTACACAAAAAATAATTTTAAAAAAAGAATCAGGGGATGTGAACTTTCTGGTTGTGAGATTTGAATGCTCACGTATTAAAGAGATTGCCAAAATGTACTTACGGGTAATTAACTTATTGGGATCCAAATATGCACGGCGAATTTCTCCTCCCAAAGGCGCTTGTGTTTTGCCTTTACTGTCAACATCAGATGAAGTGGGATACTTGCCTATTGTACAAAATTTCTCTTTTAGAACCTTGCTCTGAACTGGAAGGCTTGGATGGACGCGAAGGATCCAATGAAGGTCAATAATTCCACCTGTAGTGAACTTGAAACCTGAAATTCCACTAGTTTATAGGTGAAGGTTTGAAATGTTGGTTCTAAACTCGCCAAGTTTTAAATTGAGTAGTGAACTATTCAACCGAAGGTCAATAATCCCACCTGTAGTGAACCTAAACCTGAAATTCCATTAGTTTGTAGGGGAAGATTTGAAACGGTGGTTCTAAATTCGCCAAGCTATGAGTTGAGTAGTGAACTACTCAATGGAAGGTCAATAATCCCACCTGTAGTGAACCTGAAACCTGAAATTCTATTAGTTTACAGGAGAAGATTTGAAACGGTGGTTCTAAATTCGCCAAGCTTTGAGTTGAGTGGTGGCTTCCCTTGAGTTTTGGGTCGAGTCGAGTTTCCGTAACTTCGCATGAAAGGCAAAAGTGCCTTTTGATAGATAGCACATAACTTATTTTATATATGTATTACATGTCCTCATATGTATTACATGCCCTCACGCTAGTATGTAAGTTCCTTGTCTATGAAATGCCAGCACTGAGCCAAAAGTCACTGAGATTATGACTTCGTAAAAAAAATTGCTGATGCATTATGGTTATCTGACCCGTCCTTTTTGGGTGGTGCATAAAGAATAACTGTAAGTTTCTTTTTATATGTAGTTTAACTTAGAAAAGGGAAGTAGGTCGCAATGGACTTTTTTCTTTCCTATGTATATTGTGTGTATAGTTGCATATAGTGGCTTCGTTTTATGACTTTGCGTGCGTTTTTTTTTTATAGATGCCGTAACGTATGACCTGAGGTCAGGTATAAGTGCTTAGTAGAGTACCGATATGACAAATAGGCCAACAGGCATGGTTATGTCTGGAAACATTGCGTGATCCTCTGGTGCAAAAGAAAGAAAAACTGGGGTGAATGTGTTAGTTTCCTCTCATGTTTAGCCTGTAAGGGGAAATGAAAGAATGAAACGTAAGAGTAAATGGGTAAACGGACCATGTTTGACCTTTTTTTATTAGGAAAATATGCATACAAAAAGGTTATTGCCCTGCAATTGCCAAGTCAGAAATTTGAGCACATGTAAAATATTTGGGAAAATTGGAAAAAGGGAGAAAATCTATGAAAGAAATTTTTGTCATGAAGCATGCACTAGAATTAGGACACTAGTACAAGGTACACATACACGCAAAAAAAAAATTCCAGCCTTTAATATGCCATTAGGAATTAGCTTGTCATTGGAATAGAAGGGGTATGTAATAATGAAGTAATAGGAAATGGGGAATTACAAAAAGGAAGGTGCTGAAATAAGCAAATGAATGAAAGAATTTGGACACTTGGCGATTAGCAACAAGAGTGAACAAGTTGAAGGAGTTATGTTACAATGAGTCACTTTTCTTTGTAGATTCTAAAACATTATATTACATATGACCTATAGAAAATGCATTTTTTTGGGGGTATATTTTGCTGTTTTGCCGTTTCACTATAACAATCTCTTACTCTTTTATTTGTATTTTCCAACGAATAACATGTTCCTTATTCTGTGTAACATGTGTTCCCTAAGGGTGACAGTTGCTCTTTGGGGGAGGGGTCAACAATCCATTACGGACGGCAGCGCCACCTTACAACTTTTTCTTATTTTTTTTTTCTTTATGTGACATGTACGCAGGTTTAACGGAAAGCAAAGACAAATAGATACAGCACATACGTTTTTATTGCTTCATTTATTAAGAAATCATGGGACTATCTTTTTATTTCTTGCTAACTTATTTACGACCTTATGGTTCTCTAATGAGTGTTTTTTATTATCTACAGAAGGGTCGTTGCATATAGGGTTTGGGTTCGGCATCAAATGTTTCGTCCCCGGCGACCCGAAAACTACAGAATTATTGCTTTGGAATACCCCGGCAGTGTCCCCTCAGGCCAAATACCGTGTGCCATCTTCTTACTCGGCCCCCGGAAGGGCCAAGGAAAGTTTGAAGTCACACAGCATGCCACAAGGGGCTCTTTGCCTTGACACGCGCCATCGTAATCAATGACAGAACCCAACATTACAATTTCAAAGAGCAATTTGCACACATATTCGACATGAAACTTTGTTAAGAAACCGTGGCAAAAAAAACTAAGATTTTTACCTTTCTCTAGCGAACACCCTTGCATAATAAAACCAGGACCCCAAGGAGAACAACACTTTGCTATTTTTTTTCTTTTTGGTTTTGCTTTTTGGAAAGCAGACTCTTGTAAAGTGGTTTAAACGATTTTAAAATGAAGTTTTTGAATATAAGTGAATTTTTCCGAATTCTACAAAAATTGTTTGCAATCTTAATCATTACATTATAAAATGTACATAGCTTTCGGTAAAACATTAATTAATATCCTTTTTGAGATCCACGCGAAAAGCTGATGCGAGAAAGATGACATTGTTTGAGGAGTCTGTACAAAAACCTTTGTCACACACGTATACACACACACACGCTTATTGTGGAGCGGTTCCCCTCTAGCGTGTAAGTCTATGTATAAGCTTTTTAACTAATTACCGTAGTCATAGCATATATAAGTAGGCGAGCCGCAGATAGCCTGCTCTGACTAGATGGCACACTCGATAAGGGGTAATTAAAAGTTACTCCTATTAATTACATATTCATAGATTAAGTGAACGCACTGGGTTGTGAGAATATCCACAATTGCATAAAGATTTTTTCTTTTTAATTTTTTTTTACTTAAACTGAGACTAGTAACAATGGGCTAGTGAGAATAAAAGGAGTCGAAAGGACTTCGAATAACCTTTAAGCTTTTTAATGTAAAGAAGAATTGTTCTTTTTTAAAAAAAGAAAAAGAGTATTATGTGCTCTTTTGCTTTCACGGGACCATGCAATCAGACAGTAGCGACAGTTATTGCTGTCAAGTATTCCATATTGCTTTCCTGTGGCTGGCTGTGTAGGTAGCTTGGAATGACTTGGGATGGAATGCGTTCGAGGGAAACGGGTCTGCGTTATCAACATTGTTGTAAGTGGAATCAACCTAAAGAATTTGGTCACATCTTTCAGGGGTGTGAATGCAGTTATTGCTTTCGAATTGTTAGAAAAAAGTAGAATACTGTAAAGAGTTTAAGTGGGCAAAATGTAAGTTAAGTCGGATACGTCCAAGTGCATTTTCTCTTTTTTTTTAAAAAACAAAAGAGTATAAGTCATAATATTAATAATAGTAGCAATAGTTACTTTCTGTTTTCTTTCTTGGACCGTACCAATGAGAAAAATTTTGGTATGAATAAAAAAATTGAGTAAAGCAAGAAAAGAAAAAAATACCAGGGGGTCAGGGCATTCCTCGTGGTGATTCCTTTCATTTGTTTATAATTAGCCCAGTCGTCATCTCGTAAGACTTTCCTATTAACGTACGGGCTTCTGGTAAAACTACGCTTTGTTCGTTGCTCGAGAAACGCTGCGTGACACACGTGTGACATACGATATAACATAACATAAAGGAGTAAAACAGTATTTGCTGCCGACATTGAGACCAACGCCGAGTCAATGAGACGAGAGGAAAGGAAAGCAAAAGGAGCTATTGAAACGCAACACAACTGACCAGCAGTAGTGGGTTCATTGGCGTTTGGGGAAATAGTGCAACAGTTTAACAGGACACTTAGACAGGTAAAGTTGAGACTGCCTGGTTTCGAGGGGGAGGTTCGAGTAGAGTTTGAATTTGACATTGAATTTCAAGGTAAGGAATGTAGGGAATGAGGAATGCGAAGTTCGAAACTGTTAAAAGGAGTTGAAAAACGAGCGCAAGTTTGCAAGAAGGTATTGAAATGTGAGCGGCAGAAATTTATCTTCCTTTTCGTTTTGAGTCTCAAATATCATTAAGTAAGTGACCGTATTGCTATTTACAAATGGACTAAAACTTTTGACCTAAGTTCAATGTGACCAGCTCAAGTTTTTCCTCTATATTTTCTAAATTTTTCAAAATTTAGAAATTTTTCGAATGTTTCGAAATTTTGCATTCAATGCCATTCGGTGCTACTGTTGACCGGTACTAGGCGGAGTGGGACTAGTACCTGTAGCATCACTGCTGCTGTCGCAGGAGGACTCCGAAGCTGGAATGGGACTGTCGCGAAAGCAAGCCGACTCGTAGTGCTTGTTTAGGTAGGATTTGAGAGCGAATGACTTGTGGCAGCGTACGCATTGAAAGCTCTTGAGTACGGAATGGGTTTGCATGTGAGCGCGGAGATTGGACCGATCCGCGAACGCTTTTCCGCAGTGAGCACACCCATAAGGCTTTTCGCCCGTGTGTGACCTCATGTGACCTTGGAGCAGCCACGGTCGGGAGAAAGCTTTGCTGCAGACGTTGCACACGTGCGACAACGCATGGGTCAGGATGTGCATAGACAGTGCTGGCATGCTTACGTAGGCTTTGCCACAGGTGGGACAGGTACGAGCACAGCCCGAGTCCAGACTCCGGTGAGTTTGTTTATGTCTGGACAAGTTGGACGAGGTAGCGTAGGCCTTCCCGCACTCGGAGCACACGTACCTTCCCGAGCGATTATTCGGATGCGGGGTGGGAGGCGGACTGACGGCAGTGTCCGCTTCCCGGGGCTGTGGCGAGGCCAGAATGGCTGGCGTCACCATTACGGGCGCTGTTGCACTGGCGGAATTGCTTTTTTCATGGTGGACAGTGTGGGCCTCGTTAGGCGAGTTACGCCGTTTCGAGCGACCATCGCTAATGAAAAAAGCCTCGTAAGTGTACGCGACGGTCTTGTTAGGGTTGGGGGTTGAGGCGCTCGAGGTCTTATTGCTGGCATTGCTGGCGGATGAAGAAGAACGGGAACGCGGTATGCGGAGTTGGGAAGGTGAAGGACCGCGATGATCAGCCGGACGGTCGTGTGGCCCGGATTGATGAGACAGTTCGGGGGATAACGGAGGAGAACTCACAGTACATCCCAGCGGTGTCAGCGAGGTATTAGTGGGTGCAGATGAGGGGATTACGCTTAATGCCAAAGCGTGGTTCTTGCTGCCAGCATGGCTATTATTGCTGGAATGGACGGCGGTACTCAAGTCGAGAATAGCGTGAGCTGTGCTTAGGTCTTGGGGTTCTCGATTCATTAGCGAAGGAGACACATAGTAGGGCTCATGCGGCGAGGTACCCAAGGCTCCCAAGGCAGGCGGATAGCGGTCGTTGGGAGCGACGCGATGCAGTGGGTCCAGCAGAGAGTATGGCCGATAAATGTCGCGTTCTTTGTCTCTCTCCGATGTCGTTGATTCAGGCGGCAAGTACCATTCACGTCGGGAATCGTTCTCGCCCAACGACGACGAAGAAGAACATGGAGGAGAGTAGGCGAACGAGGCCGCACTCAGCCGGCGAGGAGGCAAAGACGATGAAAGAGAGCCACCGGTAGCGTTGATTATAGGCAGCCTGCAAAACTGCTGGTTGCTGGCCGCAAGACTGCCTGGGCTCGTTACAAAGCTGTCGTTACCGGTAAACAGCGAAGGAGGGGACGAACCCGCAGATGGCGAAGAAGAAGAACTACTACTTTTGGAATCACGATCGCGTCCACCCACCACGGACGGTAATGGTCCTTCTGTGCGTGCCATGTCGTCTTCGCTACAACTACCTATTCCGGATTCGGGAGTATCGGTCCGCCGGGCGAGTTGCAGCAAACCGGTCGTTGCATCTTCCAAATCGCAACCGTGATTGCTGCCACTTTGTAAGGCAGTTCCAGGGGAGACGGTGTAATTCTTTCCAGATAAATCTAACGTTTCCGTGCATTCATCGATGGACATGGGAGTTGCTTCCACGTAGCCTTTAAGGTAATAAGATCGACACATTCGTCACTTAATGAACCGGACCCAAACAAATAAAAAAAGCACTAACGAACTTGACATTCACTACTTGTATTACATTACATCTTGTTGGCAAGTCAAGTAAAAGGCGAAGAAAATAAAAATTAAGAAGGTGGATGTTCAGTCAGTGTTTGGTGAGCTAAAGACTTACCGTTGTAGCGAAATACAGGACTCGGTGGCCGGTATCCCGTATGTGCTTTCGTCTTAAACGGCGCCGAGGAAGTGTCATCCACTAACCACGGTGATTGTGTCTCCGGCGAGGCGGTTTTTCGCCGAGTTCGATCTGGTGATCGGCTCTTTTTATGTTTGGCCATAAAGCAGCGGGGCATTTTGAGGCTTTTTTTTTTATATAAAAAGTCTTAAACTTTGCGATTAACTTTCAAAGCGAGAGAACTTCCTTCCCTTTCTTTTTGTCAAGTCAACAGCGGAGTTCGTAAGACGAAAAACTTGGTTGCGATTACTTGGTTGGAATTTTTCCCCCGTTTCCTTCGTTGTTGTTGTATACAAATTTAAAAAGTTTGTAGGCGCGTATTGCTTCGGAACGAGTAAAGATGTTATCACTTTTTAACCAGAAATATCAATTTTGCACATTCACAACAAAACTGGGGTTTTTACATAACTTCAAACTCGGTTGTCTTAGCCATGTGCTTGTTTTGTTTTTACCAGCTTAACGTGTTACCACATCGGTTTAGGGGGGTTGTATGGTATCGTAGTGCTGTTAGCGATGTAACTGTTGTGTAAAATGCAACTAGTCCAACTTCCCGTGCTGGACAGCCGGAGAGTAGGAGACCCATTCCTGTTCCCGACCTGTTTCCCACATGACACTGCCCTGACCCATGCCTGGACTATTTAAAGGTCCCGAATCCCTCCACAACAAGCGCCCTTCTGACCCTGCGCGCGCAGGAGCATCGATTGCGTCGACAGGCGCCGCAGAACTTATCAAAGGGAGGAAGGGGGTTCAGATCTAAAAACCATCCATCGGTAGGAGGGAGGGGTGGAGGTCTACAGAAAAGTCTCGTAGGGTGGCCACGGGTTGAATCAAGGGTTGGATTATGAAGCAAAAACGAAGAGCGGTGGCTTGCCGAGGGGGTAGGTTTCCAGGGTGGCAAAACGGGCGAACCTTTCACTCGAACCATGCGTTTTTGTATGAAAAGGAAAAAGGTGCGACTTTCCCCCCGTTCGCCCTCTTGAAAGGCTCCATTAGGATATGGTTTTTGATGAGGTGTTCTCCGTTATTTGTAAACCGTCTATACATTACCCCCCACTATACGCCTTAAAAAAAGGCGTTTAATAAAAAAATATATATTTATCTATAGCCTAAAGTCTTTCATGAAGGACTCGCCGTTGCGGGGGTTAGCCAAAGCCGTGATCATGGAAAAAGCAGAGATCCCCTGCAAAGGCAATCGTCATATTTGCAGTGCGTTCTTAACTCCACAGGAGATCATCCAGAAAGAGAAAGAGAGAGCATGTTCCCTGCGAAAAGTGTACGAAGCTTGGGGACGGGGTTTCTTAAATAGCTATAGAGAAAGGCCGCAGCTATAGCGTGCTGTAGCACGTGCGGGCTGGGTCGTGCGCAATCTGGAAGTCATCGCGGATACCCGTAAGCCTAGTAAAGAGAGTGCAGACTTCCGCTGCACTTTACCGCATCCTTGCTAAATAGCGCCGTTTTCACATGGACTATAGAAGGATAAGATTGAGAAGAGTTCTCCGAGTCATTGTCTCACACCCCCTTCACCCTTCATCCCCAAAACCTATAGAATTCATATAACAAGAGTACCAGGCTTTGAAGAATGGCTCAACTTCCTCAATTTTTTCGAGAGCAACTCACTGCACGTTACAGTACCTCGTCTTTCTATGAGAACGCATTTTAAAAACCCTCTCACACGTAACACCTCGCCCAAAGAAAGAAGAAAAAGGAAAGGAAAAAGAGAGTGCCATATAGGCTTTTCATAATGGACGAGGAACCCGCACCACCCCAGGAATATCGTTTTCTTCCGCCAGCATTGATACAAGATATAGGCAACAACAGATCCCCCCCCCCCTTATCCACGTGCTTATTCATCACTTTATTAAAATAGGGAAAGGAAAAAAAATTCAGCAACTCTTTTCGAAAAAAAGTATCAAGTTTTTCGGTTTTCGAGAAAGAATTAAAGACAAGAGGAGGCCATACAAAAATTAACACGTAGCGCGTATGACATTGCATGGGTCGCAAATGACGCGGGGTGGGAGTGTATATATGGGAATCCTTAGAATAGCGAGCGAATTGCACCTGGACGAGCGGCTTAAAGCTTATGGACATGTGCAATGCAAGTTACGTGACCAAAAGGAAGTTGCTAACTATATTCAAAGGGATTAGCCTGGACGCTGCTACACTGCCGGATGGCGACAAGTCTGATTTCCGCAAAAAATAAAAATAATTAAAAAAAAATGCGACGAGACAAACGGAAGGAAAGAGGGGGTAACGGGTAAACTGAACAGGAACTGGCTGCTTCTGTTTGAAAGAAAAATTGTTTGAAACGTTTGTTAACCTGGTGTAAAGAGAATGTACCCTATACAGTAAGGGGTTTTCTATACAGGGACCATAACAACATATGCGATGTATGTTCGTGCGTGTGCGAGCAGCGTATGGTTCGGCATGCGACCACCTGCCTGCTTTACCTAAGGTTCCATCAATTAATCTAACCCTCCTGCTCACACACACACATACATTGCCTCATCTACCTCGTCCACCTTGTCTACCTTGTCCCCGTCCTGGCCTGACTATGGACCCTATAGTTTATGTAGTAAATTTAACACTGTTGCTCCCTCCACCTCGACTTTTAGGGGATGGAAGATACCCTAGAAAGAGAATGAAATCGCTTAAATTATGTACAACCTTTTCTTTTTGCTAGTTTTGGTTACTAGAGGGGTGGGAAGCAAGATGACGAGCCACTTTGCGGGGAGTTAATTTCATTTAAAGGACGTGTCGGGTCGTCAGCGGGGGTGCGTTAAGACGGGTTATCGGCTACTTTTATCTACAAAAGGTACTGCTGCGCTTTTTTTAGAAAGAAAATGCATATTTATGGGAGTAGTGTAGGAAGACATGGGTTGCTTGGGTGAATATTGCATTTTTTAGGAATTGGAACGGGACATCAGAGCTTCAGTTCAATCTAAATTGGGGGAAAGAAGGGTGGGTGGGTGGTGCTTCCGATGTCCACCTGTATCTAGAAAGCCTCTAGATAGTTCCTAGGCCCATCTGCTGCTACAGGGCCCGAGTTAGATTAAGAATGTATAGCTGATGTTGGTGCCTGCTCCTGCAGTGGCTGCTGACTTCCTTCCGGTCTGCTGGACTGAAAGTATTGAGTACGAACTCTATAGCAGAGAGGGCCACACGGAAGAGGATTCCCTCAGGTGCATTGCCTACCAGTTGGGAGGGTTGGGGGGTGGGAGTTTGAGGAGAGAAAAATGCGGTCGTGCCAGCTGCTCACATTCATAAAAGAAGCTGCCATGCAAGACAGTCGTTAGGGGAGACAGCCAGGTACATAGAATAGGAGATGACCCAATTGTAATTAGCCACTGGAATGTACCGCGTGCCGTAAGCAATAACTTTTCTTTGTAAAACTATGGATGCAAGTAATAAGCAAGTCACAACTGTAATTCGAGATCTGGCGGAGCGAAAGGGAGAGAAAGAAAGACAGGAGACAGAGCCATAACCTGGACACCAGTGCCAGTGACACGGGTTGTTGCGTTGACAACTTCATTGTTGGGAACGTTATATGTGCCCCGTCGCTTGAACGCTGAAACTACCTTACTTTGGCGGGGGTGATAGGGTGATAGAAGGTGCGCGGGTCATTTAGCTTGACAAGGAAAGGTAATTTACCCACGGGGGTTGGGAGAATAGATCTTCCACTCACTAACCTATCCAGTAGTACTCTTTATACATTAGGTACGTCATCTTCCATTCATGTAGGTCGCCTTCCAAGAGTCCCGTGGTCGGTCTATCGGAACAGGTAAAGAAAAATAAAGAAAAAGATTAGGTTCACGGTGACAAAAAAGGAATTTTATGATCTGTTTTAAGTTCTTGGTAAAGCTTTTCAGTAATCCTTTTATGGTTTGGGAATGTCAGCATGCTAGAGTGCAAAATTTAGGGAGCGAACTGTGGTAACACGAAAAGCTTTTGCCCCCACAGTTTCATGTAGTCAGCATTTGAGGTCTGCGGTTTTAGGCCATTTGGGGGAGTGTCACCGTGTGACAGGTTTTGGTAGGAGCCTTTTTTTTATTTTTTTGTGCAGCCCGGTATCTTATAGTAGCCATGCACGAAGTAATCAGCGGTTTCTGTCGCAAATTTTCCCGGCCCTCTGTTGGATTACGGTGGCGAGCAGTCACGCGATCGGTTTTGCCCTTGTATGTTTCGTGTCTGTAGCGACCCCCCTTTACCTCTTTCTGACTCTTGTGTCTCTCTCTTTCCTCTCCCTCCCCACCTTCACCCTTACCCCCCTAAATCATCCGACGACCTACCTATTCAAGATTCAAACCGCAATTGGGGCGTCTTTTGGAGGCGCATCCTTGGTAAAACCCACCACATCAGGCTGTAAGAATTAAGCATTTAACGTCTACGTACGTATACATATTAAGCGTACACCCTATAGTGCAAGTTACAACAGCCGCAGGTTGCTTGGGCGGGGTAGTTCTCAGCAATTAAATTTGTTCAAACGGACGTAAAGCATTGCGTGCGATCGCCATTCTTGGGGAATGTACCCCACTACGCGTTAGGCGACGTGGGTTATACCACAAATAAACGCCGAGCGAAATGTCATATATAGAGAAAAAGCGTGAAGCGAAAATCTCTCAACTACCACTCGCTTGCTCAGCTAGGGTGGTACGGGGGTAACTTTTAACGTGTGTGCCGCGCTGATGGCCATCGCAGTAGAACGGAGCACGTGCCAGGCAAACGCACTTGTGTACGCAGAATTGGCAGACTTTCACCCTCGCCACCAGACTCGATTGGGGGGTCTACAGTCGACTTGGCGCTCTACAATAGGCAAAGCACGCTAACTTAGTCAAAGCGAATGAGCACGAGTCATGGTAGCCTAAGCTAGGTTGCTTTCTCACACTATTATTTTCAATTAGGGAGAAATTTTGACGCTTTTTTCAGTCTTTATTCGGCGTATCTTATTGTACGTGTTGCTCCAGCTTTGGCCCTTGTTCCGGGGTGTTCCGTGGGGTTCCGAGGGGTTTCCTTTAGCCGATGGGGAAAGGAACGTTTGGCCCCGAGCGGTGACAAATACTATGCAATGCACTAAAGCAACAAAGAAATAGAGTTGCGTCTGCGTCATTGTTTTATATATATATATTTTTATATATATATTATATATATATTATATTATATATATATTATTTATATATATATTTTTATATATATATATATACAGAAAAACTGTTCTGTTAACCTATAGGTTCCATTACTGCCACTGACGTCAAGAACGGGGCGGAGGGTGGTTTCAACCAAAAAGTGGTGCGTGCCAAAAAAGACTTGGACTTGCAAAAAAAGAAAAAAAAAGGAAAAAAAGTAAAAGGCTGTGATGTGATGTTAACGTCTTTCAATTTTGGGGCATTGCTATAGGCATGGCAGGAAAAGCATTGTTCAGGAGTGCCCTTGTACTGCCAGTCCGTATCACGGAGGTAAATACAAGCTGACTCGGGAATCCCCCAGCACAAGTCATAGTCAGAGGGATATTATTCCTTGAGGGAATGTTGGGCTTTTGGCCTGAGGGGAGTTGTATCGTTATGTAGTGCAGTATTAAGAAGAGAAAAGGATATGATTCTTGACGGCGAAGCGTCCTCGCTTGTCGCAGCCAATGGGATCAGGGATCCGATAAACCGCACAATTCCATTACGGCCATACCGTATCGTACGCGATTCATGGCTCTAGCACGTTCCCGTAGTTCCCGTTGGAACCTTGGCAACATGACCAAAAGTGTCTATACTCTATAGCCTTTCCAGCAGCAATGCAATGCCTGATATTGCTAGTGGCCGCATTCTTGGCCCGGGAGCTTACCGTATTTTATCTTAACATTGGCGTCTAATGTATATAGATTCCTTTTTTTCTCCCCTGGCTTCATTCCAAGAGAGCTCGAATGTATTGTTTCGTGGATTTAAGGGCGTATCGTGTGGCTTAGATCCTTCATTCATCTTTCTGTTTATGAGTTGGAGAAAACAGCGTTATCTTGGGGAAAAGTAATAGAAAGCACCAAAGTGTACGAAATTGTTCGAAACTGCTAGATCTTTTACAAGTTAAAACTTTGGAGTGTAAGGAGGGGGGTCTTGGGGATCTTTCAAGTTTCCATTAGAACTGCAAATAGATAACTTGCCGCGGTCTGTGCGGCTGCCAGTGTTGAGGGTTTGGCTTGAAAAATGTACGCAACAAGTTAGCTGAATTAGTATTCCGACGAAGAAAGCCTCATTCAACAAGGTTTCCTCCGGAGTCGGCTGCATTAACACATCAAACACAACCAAAGGAAACAAGATTACTCCGTCTTGCTTCGTTTAATACGCATACGGCCAAAAAGGCAAGGCCAACATCAGGGCTTCGCTTAAGTAGATTCCAGACTGTAGGTAACCTCCCCCACCCAAGAAAAGAAAAAAGAAAAGGAACCCCAAACGTTAAGGCAGAAGCAGTTACGAAGTTAAATCTCAAGCCTTAGAAAGCTTTGCAGCAATTCCACGTGTGTTCCTAGTTATAAGAGATCTTTACAAGCATAACAGAGCGAATCTCCATATTCATATACCTTTGCCGACCCGAGTCGTAACTTACATTTCGTTTGTGTCTTAGGAAAATTGCTACATTTTCTCTCTTTTTTCCCGTAATAATAGTAGCAGACATTGACTTTGTTTTGTACAGCGTTTGTTAATGCACAGTAACAAACCTATGGATCGCTAGATGGACTTTGCGAATGGACCAATCACATTGCTTTTCCGTTGTTTAGACCCATCCTGTAATTTCTAGCCTAATACTAGGGAAATTCTTTCTAAACTCCGTCAAATAAACGAGTAATTTAATTGAATGATCTCCTTTAATTGACAGGTGAATTTAGAAGCGATAACGTGTTGAAAACCCAGCTAAGCCTAGAAGTAGGCTTCAAATGACAGGATTGGTTTAAACAACGGAAAAGCAATGTTATCGGTCAATTTTCAAGGCCGGACTTGGCAATGTCGAATCAAACAATAAAAGTTACCGACCTTTCCTACAACTCCGGGCCGGGATTCGTAGCGTTACTCCAGCTTGCTTCTAAAAGAGCAAACAAATTCAACAATGAATAGTTCACCAGTTAGTAAACACATTTGTGGCCCCTAACCACGGGATTCGTAGCGTTACTTCGGCTTCCTTGCAAATGAGCAAACAAATTCAACAACGAATTGTTCACCAGTTACTGAGCACATGACCATAAGGCTACCGACATTTCCCCAAAGCCAGACGGGGATTCGTAGCGTTACTTCGGGTTGCGTTATATATGAGCAAACAAGTCCATGTAGCGATCAGTAAGTTCACTACTTTACAGTACAGTACTATCACTGCTAACATAAAACAAGAGAATGAATTAGGCGCTCGTTATGATTGTCTTCTCGTAAGTGTTATCGAGTCCCAACGAGATTGACCTCGTACTTAACGCAAGAGGCGAGGGGGCAGGGGATGGGAGGAGAGACACATTATTTCTGATGCTTTTCTGTAAGGCTTCTTCGCCCGGACACAGCGGACAGCGACACGTAAGGAAAAGAAAATGGCAGACAATATGTGTCGGTTGCCAAGCCATTTTGTCTTGTACACCGGGGCTACTGGGGCGTTGCATATCGTGCAGTTTTTGGTCGCTGCTAACTACAACTTAGATGAGGCTTCCAACGAGACATTCCGTCCTCCATGGTCTTTAGTCCCCTTTTACTTGCCTCGCGGAGGTATGGGAGTATGGGAGCGCTAGCAACGAGCACATCGTATTATGAGGGGGAGTCCGTTATGGGTCTCGACGGAGCAAGGAGGCCAACAAATCGCCTTAATGTGTGCCGAGCCTAAGGTCCCACAAGACGTCATCTGTCTTGGCCTAGGTCGGCCCCTCGACGTCCGACGTCGCTGCCAGCTGACCCTTTACTTACGCCCGACTGCTAACCCGCACAGATCCCTTTCCTCGGAATTCTTTATACGTTTCCCCCTATTTATTTATTTTTTACAGCTTTCCAGGGATTTGTTTTGTTCCCCCTGAAGTTGCTGAAGAAACGTTTGTCCTTTTAGGGAGGTGCTGAATTGTTTTTTGAAGACTGTACTCGGTGCAAAACCAGTAGAACGCAAGCCAGAGTCTCGTTTGTCGCTAAGGATAAAATAAAATAAATTGAGCCATAATTGGTTCGTTACCAGCAAAAAAACGCCGTCCTCAATTTCTTTCACTCCACATTCCTGCCGCACAGTACGTTTTGAGGTTTTTAAGGTGTACCAAACATCCAACCGCAAATAAAAACTCGAGTTTGCTTTACTGATGGGGTCCTGGGTGTTTTGTATCGCACTTGGCATGGAAAAGCTGTTTGCTAGAGGATGTTGGAGCTTTTAAGGCAGTACTGTTGTATTACTAGTGGAAGTTCTGTGTCGTTCTGCCCGAACGACTTCCTCCCTGGCAAGTGGCCACTGTAACCCGGTGATGCTGGAGCAGTTTGGTGCACTTGATGCAACTTGGCGTCCGTGGAAGGAAGCATAGACTTACCACCGACGGGGGTTCGCTTCACGGCATGCAGCAATAGAACTGAGTCACTATCTGAGGGAACTATCTGTTCCGTGCCTCCTTCTAAAAGGACTTGGGCCCAAGGAGAGGAAAAGGGCAATATACAATACAACCTGAAAGCCGTGCAGGATCCTTTTGTCGTTGCTATGTTGAAGGTAATATAATGTGAAGAGCGTACTTTAACCGCGGGTGCGAAACTGTAGACGGGAGTATAACCGTCGAGGTTCAAGTTTTACTGGCTAGTCACGGGGTTTTACGGTACGAGCTCTTCGCTGCAAAAAGAAAGTTGGCAAGAACCCAACGATCGTTTCCCGATCAACAGTTCCTGTCAACTGCGGATGGCATGAAGAGTTGGAAGGCTTTTTCCAAAGTATTGATGTAGCAACAAGAGCTTCTGTATGCTGCCGTGCCAAACTTTGCACGGCAGCAGGCGAGGGAAACGATTCCAAAGAAATTTTCTTTTTACCCCAACAAGAGTGTGGGAAGGCCGAATGAAGATATCAGAAAGCTAAAAGCCAATTGCTCGCTCTAAGAGAAACGGAAAGATTGCTTTGAGGAGCTTCTGGCTTTAAGAGAGAAAAGTAAGAAAAAAGGGGGGGGGGGGGAGAAGAAAAAAGTAAAAGTTTCTGAGGGCTTTATCCTCTATAAGGTGGATTTGCGACTGGTATTTTTGAAACGAGATAACGTTGTTACTCAGGATTGAGCTGCTGAGACTGCGGAATTGTTTCGGCTTTTTTTCGTTTTTTCGCTCCGATTTTCTGGCTGGATTCCGGCTTTTCTATTGACACACACATACATACCCACGAATAACGCAGAGCAAGTGACTTTGCGGGGGGGGGAGGTGGCTTTTCTTTGCCCTTCTCAGTTGTCATCCTTGTATTGGGAAAAGGGACAAATCACGAAACGATATGTATACTCTTTGTATAAGCACGACATCGATTGATTCCATTTTTTGCTTTACGAGACAAAGCGCAGCTTGTCATGCAAGACTGCGGGTTGTTAGCAATTGCCAACCTGACTGACCTTTGTAAAGGTGGCCACTGGTTCCAAGTTAGCAGATAGCGACCTCTAGTAAAAGAAAAAAGAAAGAAAAAAAGTATTTCTGCCAAGGAGTGCAGGCAAACCTGTTGCCAAAAAGCCAAATCGTGAGCAACAATCGAGCCAACCCGCTCTGTTTTAGCTGTCTGTCTTTCTCTCGATTTGTTCCCGCACCTCAAGTCTTGTGTGTTGGGGGATGTAAGGGGTAAAGGGTAAGAGGGGAGGATCGAGAAGACTCGTTTGATTTATTAAGTGCTGTTCCGTAAACAATGAGCTGTGCAAAAAGCGGTTTCTCGAAGGTATACGATGATTACGCTTCATGGCGTGTGCATTACTCATGATTGACTCGCAGGGCTCTCTATCGCTTTTTCTACCCTTTTTGCTTTTTTTTCCTGCTGCTTACTCTTGCATCGTGGGAAAAAGTGTCAGTAGTGGAAAGCTCTTTATTTAGTTACATCCGAGAGTGCAATTTCGGTGCATTCAAGCTCATTTCCCGGTTTATTCCTACCTGGAAATACCACGTCGCCACTTAAAAAATGGCTCAATTGTTCTACACGTTACTCTATTTCCAATGAGCAAATTAAGTTATTTGTTGCAGTGGATTTGTTGATTTGTTTACTAAACGCTCAATTGGGGGTCGGAAAGGGTAAGATGTATGATAAATCATTACTGGCGGGCATACCTAGGAGTACTAAGCCTTTTCCTATAAGAGGAAAAAAACTTTCTGATCGAAGCAGGAATTGTGTTACTGAGTACCCGCGGTAAGAAAAACGAATCCAATTGCTCAATGCTTATTATTCACTGTTGCGCATCTTCAAAGTCAGTCCCGGAGTAACGCCACAAGCCCCGCCTAACCTTCCATGAAACATCGGTTGCTCTTACTTTAAGGAGAAAGTAAACAGACCTTTTGCTAGGCCGGACTCATTGCCCTACTCCGGCTTGACTCCGGTGCGTTAGCCAGGACTCGTTGCGTTACTCCGGGTTGACTCCGATGCGTTACCCCGGACTCGTTGCGTTACTCCGGCTTGAACTACGACTGCTTAACAATTAAAAATAAGCGAAAATAGGGACTGCAGCAGGGATTGCGCCACTGAGTATCCGGTATAAGAAAAACGAATCCGATTGGTTCTGGTTTATTATTAATTGTTGCGTCATTGTGCATTTTTCATGTCAGCCGGAGGAGTAACGCCAGAAGTCCCGCCTCACCTTCCATGAAACGTCGGTAGCCTCTGTTTTTAAACAGAGCATAAACAGACTTGCCTAGGGCGGACTCGTTGCGTTACTCCGGCCTGACACCGTTGCGTTGCGCCCGCTTGGCTCCGTTTTGTTACCCGGACTAGTTGCGTTACTCCGGGTTGGCTCCGGTGCGTTACTCCGGCTACGGTTGCTCAACGATGAAAAACTAAAGAAAAATAGCTGTTATCAGTACTCGAAGCGTTATGAGAGAGAATTTTAAACCGCTTTTCGTAAAGCTTTGTTATCAGTAAGGCTTCGTTTGGGGACGACAACTAAGGGATGTGACGGACTAGAGGTCCCATCCAAGTTAAGCCGGAACGAGACACCTTTTTTCCTCGTGATAGGTTTTCCATCCGCTTTGGTTTTTAGCTCTTGATGTGTTTCAGGTTCTGACTGTACTAGATTGTCCAATTAGTGGACACACTACATAACTGTTTCTTCTGAAAACGACCCAAAAAGCCCCAGAAAAAACGAAAAAGAAAAGCTCATGTCCCAAACCCTGTACTCAGGGTCTTAACAGGGAATAATGGCATCAGACAGGTAGATAAAGAGTAAACGAAGCCCCAAGAATTACAGTGATGGAAACTTGCTAGAAAGATTAAGACTCAATTTCCCATGACGTGATACATGATCCTGCCTTTCTTTGCTTTGCTAATCAAGGCCTATGCCCACCCTTCCCTATGTACAGAACTTCCTCTCTTTCCAAGGAAACTCCCCGCGTCTTTTTAACATTTTGTTCTGTCTTTTTCCCGTTCAGAGGGTCTATGTCTCACAGACATACACAGCCACGAATGATCATTAGTATAGTGTGTGATCCTTTCGGTCTAGCAAAATCCTCTTTTCGATGGGCTCTGACCCGATGCTCGCTGGCTTGCTGGCTCAGCACGCGATGGCCAACTCCATCAGTCTCCGCGAACAGACTTTTAGATTTGGTTCGGTAATCAATGCTCCGTGTCTCCGCCACGTTACATTGACTGACTTGACTTGACTTGATCAAGGACAGAAAGAGCAAGAAGGTCAAAGAGTTGACTATAGCAACCGATCCATCGCATGATGTTCAATACCTTGTTCAGCGAGAAAGATTTGACAGCCTTCATTAAGTCCTTCCTGCCACGCAAGGAGGTTAGCACGGCTGCACTCCCTTCTATTGACGCAAATAACCATATATGTGTACTTTCAATGAAACACACACAAGATATGATCTGCTTATTTCAACTAAACAGTGTCAGCCTTTACTGACATTCCTTCTTTTCTATCATTTTTTATGAAGGTTTTGTCTTCAGATAAACGAACTGAATAGCTCTAAATCCATCTTAACCAAACTTCCTCTAAGAAAAACCGGCGGTAAGGTCACCTACGTCATCCAAACCTGACAAGTTTTTTCGGGAAGGGCCTCAACGCAAATATTAGTGAGAAGGCAAAGTATGGACCCAGGAGGCAGAACTCCAAGTCCAAGTTGAATAGATGGGGAGCAGGCTCATCTAGGGTTTCTCGGTGTCAGATTGTTCCTTTTCTAAACGCGAGCCAAGGCTTTGATGTGGTTGCATCTGTTGCCTGTTACGTCAGCCCAAAATGTTGGAGAGGTTAGCCTTTACTTCTTAGCTGAATTTGCTCTCGCCCTGAGTAAAAGTGCACTATATACTGAGTAGAAAATCAAGGCGAAGCACTGTTTTTCAAGTCCCAGGTGTATCGTTATTTCTGTGTTTTTTATTTTACTTCTTTAAATGGAAAGAAAAAAGCAGATCTAAGGGTGGATGAAAAAGTTGGAGAAATATTGACCTCGTGGTTTTGACTTTGGTTGGCCCCTGCTGTAGAAAGATATGATGGCAGCTTCGTGCCATTTTGGCGAATGTTATCACTTTCCAGTCGTTCCAGCGTATGTGCAGCTATATTACGGTATACAGTCAAGGGAATTGGTTGTGGAATCGTTTGAGAGAAACATTGTTAGCGTAATAGGCGTCGTAATATGGGAACGGAGAGTGAGGATTTGCCCTCGCTTGGATTTCTGCAGGGCATGTATATTACGCGGAGGAGTCTTAATGAGCCTGTGGTTTTCCTTTTGATGTTCTTCCGCTCCGTGCCATCCCCTGTCGTAATGTGTGCGTAAAAAAATCCTCCTCCCTCTTTCTCTCTCTCTCTTTCTCTCTCTCTCTCTTTCTAGCTCTCTCCCCTCGCTCTGTTCGGTTAATGGAGACTTTCGATGACCTCGTTTATGTATCTCGTGGCTCTGACAATTTTGTGGGGACAACTTCAACGCGTCCTTCCGGGAACAAAAAAGGAATGGCAGCAATATTGTCACGCCGAGTTTTATACAACTTCATGCTGTTGCATGCCGCTGTTATAATCTGTTTCGTATTGTTATAGGTTATAGAGACTCAGAGTAGCTTGCTCTTTTGACCACTTTGGCAGATTGCAGTCCGAGTCGAAGACTTTTTAGTTAAAGCGATGAGTAAATTTTCGAATTTTCTTTGTCAGTAACATAAAAGCGTAATGATTTCTTCAGGTTAGGTTATACTACATCGTTAGCGTGTCTTGTCAGACAACTGATGTGATATTACTCGGGTTTTGTAGGGTCTCTCCCTGTAAAAGAGTGAGGAAATGGATGCATTGTCAGGGACAGGTGGACAATGGACAAAGAGCCAAGTTTATGGGTTTTCGTTAGCACCAGCGGGCGAGGATACTTGCAACAAGCTTTATTGAGCATTCACCTGCTAACTCTCCCAGGCTTTTCCATATGCGTTACACACCTCATCAGATGGGATCTTCCCTTTTGAGGACTCGGTAGTTGACACAAAGTTTCCAGCCAAAAAAAAAACGATAAGGAAACCGACTGTGTGTACTGTACATGTTCAACGAGGGTGGTTGTGCCAGTTTTGCGGGAGGGATAAAAGACCCTGAAGGGTATGGAGGAAAAGTTTATTGTTACAATAGAGCGTTTGGTTAATTCCCGTATTCTCCGCCCTCGCATTAGGTGTTGTTCGTGCACTTGCTCATAAACACCACTTGTTCGTTCCTCAACTATACCCATTCCTTATACCAGGAATGGACCCGCTCGGGGCACTAAAATACTGGGAGCTATGAGAGCAACATATATGGTTATGTTGTGTTGTATTTTGTATTACATTTTGGTAAGTCTTCATGGGTCAATGAAATTTCGGCTCCACGGTGTTAATCAAACATTTATATCCTTGCATTTACTTTCATCTATAGTAAATGCATCGCTATATGTGTTTGTGGGTTTTCATGTGAAATACAGGAGCGTTAGCTTTTAGATGGCTGGTTTGCATATATCTAAAACCAACTTTGCACGCAAGGTACCAGGTTGGGTTGCGTATCATATTCTGCTGACACCAGCACGCTTTCCACATCGCGTTAGAATAGGTTGCTGTCGATAAGTTATAAATGCAGAAATGTTAAGCTGGAATGTTATGTGACGTGGACGCAATACTAAGTAAATGACTCGTGAATGCCCTGGGCAGTAAGTATAAACATCAAAACCTATCTTTTCGCATGGATTATTGGTATTAAAGAATCAATACAGTACCGTCCATTCACCCCTCCCCTCCTGCAGCACGAGATACACCTGCAGGTTGTACGGAGTGTTTACGACGAAAGTAATGAGAAGTTTGACGCTCAAGCAACCAAAAGACACGCAGAACAGAACGGTGTCTCTCAGCAGGTGAAAAAAGGAAAAGAAAAAGTAAATCCAACGCCGGTGGTTTAGGTACCCCACCCTTGGGGGTGTATTATAGCCCTCTGGGGCCAATCTATGACTATATTGATGACTCTGTTCTTCCGACGTGAAAGGGGACGGTTAATGAGAGAGATTCCCAGCATTATAAGTACTGCCCCCGTGAAAAACCTTGTGCGTGTGCAGTCATTTGTCGCACCCGGTTTTAGGAGTTCCCTTAAAACGGGGTAATAATTTCCTGAGGATTAGGTTTAACTTTTGCACTGACATCCGATACTGTTTTGCTTTGCACCGTATCATTAAGCGCTCAAAACAAGGTATATTTCTTGTGATGCTCCGCATCACCTCCGTGTGCTTCTTGCATTATGAATGGGAGGGCGGGGAATCATACGAGGTACTGGCCATAATCCCGTGGCGAGTAGCGTTTTTGGTGGGAGGAACGCGGAAACCCATCTCGGGAGTATAGTTATTACACCTGGGGATGGTAATTAGCGGAACCTATCGTTAGTTATATCATCCGAGCAGTACCTATATGTATACATGTCTCGTAGCAGGGAGTTATCTAACGATAAAAGTACTTTTGTGGATTGGAGACTTGTTCTGGAAAAGGGGAGGGTCCGTTTTGGGGCATGGCCTGGTATTTAAATACGTTTATGCTTTGGCCCCCAAGAATTTGTGGCAAGCTTAGAAGGCTACAAAACCCCAGCATTTTCACTTTCTATATTTCTAACATATATCTGTCTCTCTTTGCAGCCTTCTCATTCCTAAAGCGTCCACGCCCATCGTCGAGCGAGTTTGGGAACTCTTCGTTTGCCAATATAGGCTTTTATGGCAAATTCGTGCGTTCGCTTTTCAAGTGCTGTTGTTGTACGACTCGGGTTTAGGATTAGGTCCTGCCACTATATTGCTATGCTTCCCGGGAAAGAGAAAGTTACGTTTATGGAGCAGTTAGCAATCCCACAGAAAAGCAACACTTAGCTAGAAAAGACCCGCCCATCGTGGAGTTGAGTCGCTCGCGAGACAGGATTTGCACCACAATGAGAACCATTTTCCGTGAACGGAAAGCCGCGTCTTATACATCTTCTACGGCGTTGTTATACGGCGCCAGTATACATATCTATCTATCCTCGACCCAGCATCGAGAAGAAAACTCTTAAAACTCTTATGTTTTCACTCGGTTTTGTGTCTTGCTGCATTTTTTGCTTTTATTTTTGTTGCTATGGTCTGTGTAGGGTAGGGTGGGAGGCGTATTGTTATGGAGGGAAGAGGAGGGTAAGCAGTACAAGGTTTTTCTGGGACTGAAACTTTTTCCCCCCAGATTGCAGAAATAGAGTGGAAATGAGCTGCGAAAGATGGAGCGAGGCAATCAAGCGGGTTATTCGGAAGCAAGGGGGTGGTGGCAAAAGAAGTTTTCGAGTTGAGTTTGTTCTTTTTTAGAGCTTTTCCAAGCTCGGTCCGGCATGAGAGAGCACGGAAAGAAAATGAAATGAAAAGTTAGGTTTGCATGCCATGTTTCCCACTCCAGTAAGCCCCGTTTTCAGAGGGCGACTCTTTTGCAGTGCCATAGACAAAATCTCCCCTTCCCCCTCCTTCCCAGGCGCTACAAAAATTGCATTCGAGGACCCATGCAGTGAGAGCGAGTTTGCATGCATGTCCAGAGCTATTCAATTGGTCCTACACATATAGCGAATGATCCTTAATTTCGTTATGACGTGCCTTTTCAATTTTTTTCCCAGGCTTGTTTTGATCTCTTTTAAAATAGAAGAAAAAGTTCATTTTTCTTTTAACCTGTAGGAAAGATGCAAAAAAGCCCCATCATGTGCAACAAAACATGCATAAAAGAGTATTCACTTGCCAAAAGTAGTGTTTTTAACTAGCTATACCGCCCCTTGCGAGCTAGAACGAAACTACAAAACGTTCGTTCTCGTTCTCGGTTTAATGCGAAGGAGGGACTAGATTGGGCCTCAAAGCATCTGCTGATGGTTACATAGACAAGCAGAAACTCTCACAATTCGTAGAGAGAGACAGCGAGAAAAAGAGGGCGGGTAGTTTCATGTTGAAGATACGAGTTAATAATTGTAGTTAAGATATTCGGCTTGCGTTCTGTAGTTGCCAGGGTCGCGAGGTTTGCTTCGCTTCAAAATTGACTGTTGACTTGTCCCTTTTACGTACACATCTATGTACCCAGACTTGGGGCCGGAGACAAAAGAGACTCGGTGAGGTATATAGTAAAGAGCTGCCAGGCTGAGAAGAAGGGCAAAACAAGCAATGAAAGCAATCTCCGAGATCTTGTGGGGTTAGTTGCAGATGTTTGCTCAACTTCCCGCCATGCGTTAGTAAAACCAACAACGGTTTGGGCTGTGTATGAGTATGCACATCAAGCAAAATATTGGGTTGTGGTTATATGAGAGTATGTACCGAAGAAACCGTACGGAAAAGACAGCCAGTGCGGCCAAAGCAAGGAAAAACAATCTAATATAGGCAAACCGATATTTGCCTGTTGCGGTGAGCAGCGATGACAAAGCTCTCATTTTTTTCTATTTTTTTTATTTTTTTTATTTTTGCAGCAAGCGAAGAATCACCTTTAGAGCTTCCTCGGCAAATTTAAACTTTTCAGGCGAGAAAGTTCGAGTGCACCATTTGGCAAGTTTTGCTATGACATGGAGTACCAAATAACTATTATACAGTTCAGTGCTTAGATCAAAGAACTTTGGTATATTTTAAGCCAAGGGAGCAAGTTAAGAATAAAAAAATGGTGTCGGTTATACTGTATGGAAATTTTTTTAGGGAAAAATAAATCAAATAAAAAAAGAGCTAAGGCTATCTTTTCTTGCGCCTTTTTCTTTTTTTTTTGGGGGGGGGGTAACGCAAAAACTTTGGGAGATAAAGAATGGAAAGGCGGGGGAGAACGCAAGAGTTGTCAGAAAGGAAAGCATTTTCCTTGAAAAAAAAAATATGAAAATACTTTTTGTGTTCTGCTTTATAAGTTGCCGGCTAAGGATTGAAATTGTTTTCTAGTGCCTAGTAAAGTCTTTATGGGGGCATGATGAATGTACCGTCAGTCGGACGATACAGGAATATGAAAACTATTTGATAGAGTAGAACTATTATATATTTTATATAAAATATGAATGGATTTAATACTAATAAATTATAATATGAATTTTATGTCAAAATATTATATATTTAAAAACTACTTGATAAGGTAAAGCTATTTTATATACAATATGAATATATTTAATATTAATAAATTAAAATATGAATTTATATAAAAATATTATATATTTAAAACTCGCCAGTTGTACCCACGCTATCCGCGCTAATTCTTACGTGCGCGCAGCAATCCCTTATAGCTTCTCTTTACTGGCCAGTACTCGCCGTTAGATTTTGTTACCTTGGTCTTTTGTGCTGGTCTTGAAGAAACGAAAAAGAAAGAAAAACAATTTTGAGATTCCAAAGGCAAAGCTCGTCGAGGTGATGGCTTAATCGAAACTCGCCTTTTCCTCTCACTCAGCAACCTAGGATAAAAGCAACCTAGTTTTCCCCATTTTTGTGTTTTGGTGGGTGAGAATGACGAGCTACTTAACGCGCCATATTGGTTTCGGTGGTTGGAATGTTCGCACTGATACTTGAGAAAATGTTTGTAGAGGTAAAATTTCCCGGAATGAAGGCCCACAATGCGCTGAGATAGCGAAAAAAGAGAAAAAAAAGCAACAGGACGGCGAATCCCGGAGCTTTAACGGGCCAATAAGGAACCCATATCAATCTTGACTGTAAGATACGCCTGGGACATTCCAACCCCCCAAATTTCGCTTCTTTTTCTTTGGGCATGCTTTTTTTTAAACGCAAGAAGCTTCGTGTAAACCTATCCGTCTCCTTATGCCCATACACTCTCCCTTTGCAAACCTGGTGAGCGCCTTCATCTTTCCCGCTCTAGCATTCACGGAATTCACCGTCTGTGAAATAATGCAGCATTCTTTTCTTCCGGCTTTCTTTTCCTTCCCGTCACATCACCATGAGACTTTCCCTCCGTCCTCAGTCGTCCGTCTTAGGATATTTCAATAGGCTTTTTTACATCCTTGGCGGAATCCCGGATTCGAAAATGAGTTTTGACCCTGCCTTTATGCTACACAACACAACCTCAGCAACCTGTCGAGCGAAGAAAGGACATTCCCTCGTGGTTACCTTATCTCTCGCCGCCTCTTTTTTTAATATTATTATTTTGTAGTGTGGAAGAGTTTTCATGTCTTTTGATACATTCTCGTGGTGGAATTGCTGAATTGCTGAGTCTTCTAGAACTTTAGGAACGCGAGTATTTCTACGCACTTTGTGCAATAATGTTTACTAAGATCCAAGTCGCCACTCTATGTAGCGAGAGTTAAAGTTTCAGCTCGGTTTGCACTGCTCCATTTGTTCACGCCAATAGCATTCATCCCTAGGAAAAGTTTTCCCAGGGATTGCTTTAGGGAGAAAGAAATTCGTCTAACGAGTTCTCAAACTAACCAGAACGAGTGAGGGCTAGTATAAAACTATAGGGGCGTGCTATGTGCGTTCTAGTGTAAACCTTGGTTTCTCTTTCCGTACATGAAAATGCAATCCTGGTTCTCGTAACTGATGGTGGAATTGGAGCCACCATCTTTATCTTCCGCGTGGTGAAGTCTAAAGCCTCTTTCCCGTCTTCACCCCGCCCTTGCCCTGATCTACCAAAATCGAATTTCTTCCTTTTTTAAATCATATTTCTTTGGGGAGAGGTGTGGACGGTTACGGCCTTATCAAACCTTAGGAAGAATTCTGATGCCTATATGTATGTCCAGAAGCATGCTGCCAAGTTCTGTGCGATTCCAAACAGTAACTCCCAACCTTGGACAGGTTGTATCACTTGCCTGCATTCAAGGATACACGACCCACCACTCAAAACAACTGTTCAGATCGTTTTCTCTTAACTTTTTCTACTTAAAAAGGTCGAATGTGATCTTTTCCCGCTATTTAGGCTTACATAAATATAGAAATAGCGTATTTAGAAGCTCTTCAACCGTCGTTTGATTTAGGATCAGCAATTTTCTCGCGTGTTCTGATGGTTTCATTAGAGGGCCAAATTGGTTAATCTAACCTTTAGATGAAAATATAATAGATGGTAAAGGCAGGTTTGTCCGTAAACATCGTCAGTAAAAGTGGTCAGTGAAGAAATATAGATCTATGAAGAAATATGTAGGCAAAAGAAGGTATTTTCCATGAATGTAGATTCCGCACATTAAGAAATCTTAGGAACTGGTGATTAGTTTCAGTGAACTTACAATTTCTCTGTTTTGAGCAGTTTACTCTTTGTCCTTCAACGCAAAAATAGGACTGTCGGGTCGTCGTTATTGGAGGCTAGAGAACTTGTTGACCACCCTGCTGTTTTAAGTGCGAGGCTGCGAAGCGTCGGCCATAGGAGCGCTGCTGTGGCTGCGAGAGTACTAAAATCGGTACTTGAGCTGTCAAGCACAATGAAACCCAAGCGAGTTGGCTCGTTTTCGTTCCCTTGGCCAACCCATTGTTGGTGACAATGGTTGACAGTTTTAGGGACCCACTACTAATATATGGAAAACGGCGTACGGGGGGGGGGGGGAGTCTCTCTTATTTCTTCAGTCTTTTCTATCCCGTTACTACTGCACAGCTAAAGAAAAGAAATGAGCCAAAGTTTTTCACAAATAAATTTTCTTCTTTTTTTTTTATCCCCGAAGCTGTACCGGGGTGTATGTACGTACCCTTTGAATGGCCCCAGGCTCGGTTGCACGGTGTGGTGCTGCAACGCATGGCTGAGTCAACGCGATCTTAAATCTGGCACCGAGGCACCAGCATATGACAGTTATGTTAGGGTCCCTTCAGAAAACTTTCTCTGGGATATGTTCTTTCCTAATTTTGTGTGTGCTCTAGCCTCTCAACGAGTTCCCCAAGAACCGAAAGAACTGAAAGAACCAGAGCACAAGGGTCATTGAAAAGTTATTTCTTTTAGATTAATGCTGCATGATGATAGCGGAGGCGATGTCGAAGTACCATTGGCTGGTGTGTCTCCCAGTCATACTTTTGACAAACCAGTGGTTATTTTCAAAGAAACTCAAAGTATTGCCTGGAATGTGAGTAGATATTTGAGGCCGTGTGCCATTTTGCGCTACAGTAATATTCACTTGAGCAGAAAGAACCAAGTACCAGCAAAAGAATTCACGATTCTCGCTCTAATTCCCTTTTTTCCCCTCTACCTCTCTCTTTCTCTCTCGTTCTCGTTTTCTCTGGCTCTCTTTTTTATTCTGGTCAAAACCAGGGACAAAAAAATCCCTTGCTCTTTGGAAGTAAATTGAAAAGCGAAGACGAGTGTGAAAAAACGGGAGAGATGGACAAGCGTTTTTATAGGGTTCGCCAGATTTGAATGTTTCTTTTTTTTCTCTCGTTATTTTTGTATTGATTTCTCTGAAGACCGCGCGGGGAAACAACACGAGACGGCAACTAGTGGCACTGCTGGTGGATCTTATTTTTATTTCTTCTTCTTACACTTTTTTTTTCACCCCAAGTCCTTGTCTTCATTCTTCGGAGGTACTTGGAAGATTTTTTTCTTCTTCTTAAATATGACTGGGAAATTATAGTGATTTAATTACTCTCCAAGAACTGTTTTTTTCTTTTTTTTTGGCCAAAAAAGGCATGCAGTTATATTATGACAGGGGGCATGGGGGTAAAACAAGCATATAAAGCTACACAAATTAACTAAAGGATATACACACATGTCAAATCCACTTTCTTTATTTTTCCCCGTTTTTTTTTGTTCTCGAAGGAACTTCAGACCATTGCAGAGATCGTTATCAAAGTATGAAGAGGAGTCTTTAACTCAGGGTTCGGAGAGGTTATGAGCGTCGCCAAAACTATGCCAAGATGTACCATGTATTATTGCGGCATTTCGTTTCTTTCTTTTTCTTCTCATTTGACGGATTTCTTTATTGCTATCTGCATTATTGCACCGTAAATTTCGAAAAATTTTCCCCTTTAACTTCTTATTTTTTAATTTTTTGCTTCGTTGCTCGTCTTTTAAAACGAAATATTGCTTTGGCTCGTAAAAAAGTTGCGGGAGCTTGTTTATTATTGCTGATCATTCCAGTATTGCTGTGTTTCGTAGTGCATGTGCTCTGAAGAAGCTGCAAATAACTAACACGATAGCTGATCAAAGTGAACGCCAACTATTTTTTCACTATTTTTCTTGTTTGGGGAGTTTTTGTCTTTGCAATTCTAGTCGTCGTCATTAGAATCTTCCGCGGAGCTAGTATTGGTACCTTCGGTGCATCCGGACTCGTAGTGCTTGTTAAGGTAGGATTTGAGAGCAAATGCCTTGCCACATCGCGTACATTGAAAGGATTTGAGCGAAGAATGAGTTTGCATGTGGGCGCGGAGATTGGAACGATCCGCGAACGCCTTCCCGCAGTGGACACAATCGTAGGGTTTCTCTCCCGTGTGTGACCTCATGTGTCCTTGCAGCAGCCAAGGTCTTGAGAAAGCCTTGCTGCAGACTTTGCACACATGCGACAACGCGTGAGTGAGGATGTGCATAGATAGCGCTGGCATGCTCACGTAGGCTTTGCCACAGGTGGGACAGGTACGAGCACAGCCCGAGTCCAAACTCCGGTGAGTTTGTTTATGTCTTGACAGGTTGGATGAAGTGGCGTATCCTTTGCCGCATTCCGAACACACGTATCGCCCGCTGACTCGTTCTGCTGCTGCTGCTGGCGATGGCGGCGATGCAGGACTTGATCGTCCAACTGCCGACGACCGCTTGACCAAAGTTTGGACTTGAGAAGTAGTCGGAAACTTCCGGCGAGTTATAGACTTGAACTTGCAAATCGTCTTGACGACAGCAGGTGCCTTGGGTACAAGAGAGGACATTTCCACGGGGGAACAGGTGGTTTCAGTGTCCGAAGAGCAATCCGAAACGGGTGGCGTAGGAGGGATTCCACCCGCTGGACACTCCGCGTAGACTGTGTAGTCATTGGAGGCCGAAGTGTCCATGTCCTGCTGGAGGAACTCATCCTTGACTTGGATGGAGTCTGGTGATGATGATGCCAGGTATCGTGGAGGCAAAGAATAGGCGAGCTGGAGCAAATCATGAGCAGCTTCGGTTTCCTCTGCTGTTCGCTGTGCTGGCACAGAAGTATTGGTCGCCACGACTGGTGGTATTGTCGTTGGCTGTGGTTCATCCCGGATTGGCTGTAACTTCGCAGCTGCCGATGTCCGGGTAAGCGGATGTGACGAAGGGGACATTGATGAATTAGTGCCGAGTTCAGCTACGGATGTTTTCGTGGTTCCCAGATCGACCGAATTCATATCTGAAGAAACGAAAAGAAAGAACAGAAGTACAGTTAGGGAATAGTAGTCTTTTCTTGAACATTGTATTCAAAAACTCTACAGGCAACCTTCCTTTCATTTGAGCTCTATGTTCTGTACCGATTTATAGTCCGATGAACGAGTCTGAATACTGTTTTCAGACGCAAAAATGGAGTAACACAGGAAACCGGCAACGCGACACAAAGACGGCTCAACGAAAGAACTACGGTGTAAGGACTATGAACTACGACTTAAGCTTAGGTTAGGTTCCACGACTTAAGTTTCGTAGTCCTTAATTTGGGGTTCCTAGTCCTTAAGTCGTGGCTTGTATTCCTTATGCCGGGGTTCGTAGTCCTTAAGTCGGGGTCTTTTAATTTCATTGGCGCTTAACCCATGAGCAGAGATTTTTTGAATTCGAAATGCTATTGGTCTCTATGTCCCAGGAAACCGACTTGAGCCACGCCGGACTTGTCAGGTTACTCCTGCTTGTCTTGCAGTGGCTCAACAGTGGGAACGGGCGAAGCGAGTGAAGCCTCTGCCCGGGTTTCTTAGCGTTACTTAGGCATGCCAAATAGCCGCATCATAGCTCAGTTACTCCGAGAGACATGGCTTTTTATTATTAATTTATTCTTCGTTTTCATGTTCTGGACGATTAAACAGTCGTGCTAAAACTGCCCGTTAATTTCAACGTTATTCTCAATGTTTTTAAAGGAAATTTCCGATTTTTAGTTAGTTCTTTGGAATTTCATTATTGCCTATTGAGAAACTGGGAAAGGGCAACCCGGAGTAAGGCTACAAGTCCGGGCTGACCCAAGTCGGTGTCCTACGTTATCTTTTATAGCACGCTATGTGGTGACATTAAATAGCTCCCCTCCCCCCCACCCACTCCGCAAATCGTAGTTTTGGAAGCTCGTGTGTCATTTATTGTTGGAAGGAAACGTAAAAAAAAGTAGTTGTACGATGAAGAAAGAGCACTTGAAGTTATTTATGTTGGGTTTCCTAGGGGTCTTGAGCAAACAACGAGTGAGGATCCTGTCAGGAAGATTTGTTAACTTTTTTTTCCCTACTCGTCCTCAGTGTTTATTCTTCACTTTTCTCCACTTCTTTTTGTCTGCAAAAAGTATACAGCATTTTCATGTTCTTACTGTAGTATTACGCTTGGCATAACGAAGTGACTCTGCGTAAATGTCTGCTTTTTTCCCCTGTGTATTCTATGTATTCTATACTACCCCAACAACAATTCAGAAGCGCGCTCCTCTTGGCGGCAAACTTGATAGGCTTTGCTATTGATAGCGAAACCCGTTTTAGGCCATATTTAGCGGCTAAAAAGGAAATCGCTGTCCCTCCCAATGCTATACGTCCTCGTCCCTTTTGTGTCATAAAGCAAGCGTTTCTGCTAGCTAAGAAAGGCTTCAGAAAAGCAGTTCTGCTTCTCATTCCATTCCGGCTTCGCGGCCAGCATGACCCCCTCCCTCATCTCCCTCATGGGGGGAGCATGGGATGAGCTCTCTCTTCGCCTTTAACGTTGCTACACCCTGGCTTCTTAGAGTAGAATATCCGTCTATCGATGCCGCAGTACGAACTATTTAGCCTTTCATATCCAGCTTTGGATTCTTGCAGAATGATAAAAACTCTCCCCCATTTCTTGTCGGCCGAACAAGTGATCCTGTTCTTGGTCTTATATATATTTTATTTAGCTATAATTCCTATTCATATGGGCTAGTGTTAGCCTAAAACCTGGGGCAGGTGGTATTAGAATACAATACTGGACTGTATTGTACTGTACTGTATTGGATAGAAAAAAGATGCACACGGGCAAGTTCAACTGGTTCCTTTCACATCCAAAGTATCAAGCACCAACATGACACCAGTCCGTCTCTTTTTTTTTGTTTTGTGATGTTCTTTTAAGTTTTATACAAAGAAAATAAACAGTGGAAAAGGATTGGGTTGCTTTTTCTGATGCTTTATGTATAGCGACAAAAATCAATCGGGTAAAGCTCTCCAGCGAGATGGGAAAGCTGCTTTAGTGTCACGGTTGAATCCTCCTCCTCCGTTCGTCTTGTTTCGCCGAGAGCCGCTGATATTACGTTCGTGCAACAGACCCTTTTACTGCAGCACGAAGATTCGCCCAAAGAGTTCTGGTTAACTTCTTTTTAGCACACGTTTTCAAGGGAAATGTATACTTTCGTTCTTATTGATTGCATTCCTAAGTATACAAATCTAAAATAAAAAAAGCGCTAGTGTCATTATTCATAAAGTAAAGAGTAGAAAAGTCCTTTATTTTATTACATCTGTCCTATCGTCGTAGGGCGAAAGTGTCTGTATGCTTTTCTTTTCTTTTATATCTTGGAAAAAAGGGATATTTTATGTCTATTTTACGACGGCAGGATTCACAAGTGGCAGATAGGTGTCAATATATGGTGTTTCGCTACGAGGCAATCCCGGGAGGGTTCCCCCCAAGCAGCAGAGACAGAGACAGAGAGAGAGAGAGAGAGAGAGAGAGAGAGAGAGAGAGAGAGAGAGAGAGAGAGAGAGCGAGAGAGAGAGAGAGAGAGAGAGAGAGAGAGAGAGAGAGAGAGAGAGAGAGAGAGAGAGAGAGAGAGAGAGAGAGAGAGAGAGAGAGAGAGAGAGAGAGAATCTCAACGTTAGATGTGTAGGGTTTATATCTGACAGACATGGTTTCTTTAACGTGGCAGCAATATCTTGAATCTTAAATCCCCGAGTCTTGGCCCGCTGCGGCTGGTTGCGTTAGTCCTTTTGGCTCTCACCACAGTTCTTCGTATCGCAGCCAGCAGGCTTTATGTGAATCTGGGGGCAAGGAAATTCCCCATCTCGGGGCTTTCACGAAGTGACAGAGGAGATTTGGGAAACCCTCTTGGTCGCAGATCAACAGGCGACGTGCGTGAATGAGAAAGGGTGACTTTTATGTTTTTCCATCACCCACTACACCCCCCGAGCCCTATTCCTGAAATGTCGTTGTCGTTGCCATTTCTTCCCCTTCTACATCGATGCCGCGCACACGATGGGCGATTCCTAAGAGACACAGGCACAGACAACTATATATCCGCACGGTACTCTTTCCTCTAAATTGACTGAAATGCTTCATCCTGTGTTTGGGTTTAAAAAATGGAAATGGAAAGGAAATTTGAAATTTTTTGTTTTAAAAAAGGAAAGGAAAAGGTATTATTTCTGTGTCGTGTTTCACGGCTGGCAAGGGCTTATTGCTGCTATGCTGTGTCTTAATATTCCTCCCATCTAACTTCTCCTATGTGGTGCATCCAAATGACTGATTATGTACCCTGGGCACTCATTATGCCCTCCCAAGTTCATTAGCGACTCCGTTGCGACCTCCTTGTGGAGGGACCGAAAGCTTCATTAAGCAAACCCCTATACGTGAAGTAGAAAAAGAGCTTTAACGTGAGTTAATACTTGGAGATGCCTTGCAGACATTTCTCTCGGTAGGAGTCAAGGCACAGTAATGATTCTTGCCGTCCGGCCTGGCTGCAGCATCGGCGCCTTCTTCTCCTATGGCTCGACTCCGTGTTGTTGGCAAACTACTGTTGCTACCGCTAGTTGAATCAGCCTTGTTGTTGGTAATAATAAGATTGTTGTTGTCGACGCAAAAGGCTACCCCCAAAGACTTCTTCAACAAGTAGCATCGCGGCATGGTGGAAAAGCTTGAAATGTCGAACTACGTGCGCAGACCCAGGCGGGCGACAGTAGAAGCCATTCAAAAATAGCTAGGCCAGCTGAAAACATGAATAACTGTCCCGACCTGTCTAGGTTGCCCTCACTATGATCGCTCCCAACCCCCCTCTTTCCGTGCTGGCTTCCAACACTGAAAAGTTGGACAGCAGCGTTAAAGGAAGGGACGGACAACTACTGTACGGTGCAGTTGGAACTTATTCACGGACGTTTGTCGTGACGTCTTGCCGCAGAAATATGTTGAACGCGTGCCAACTGCTGTTCCACTTCCCTCTCACACACGGCTTGTTCTCCTTGAACGTGTTAGAGCCCAGCACAGTCAAGAATTACGCGTATTAAATACTGTTATCAGCAATGGCTCAGTGCACCTTTACGCGAATTCTGAGCGGAGTTCACTGTCACTGAGAAAAAACCACCTGTTAAAAAGTACCGTCACCGGAACATTCCCTCGCTGGAAGTACGTGTCACAGGTTGCAGTCATCAAATGCGACAATTTTTAGAATGTCACTGGTGCGCTGTAGAGTTACGTAGCAACCGAGGTTTTGTTTCTTTCCCCGTTGCACCGAGTCTAACGGACTTTTTTTTATTTTTACAAATGGGATTTAGATTTAAAGTCGACGTTAAGTAATAACCACCCACTCAAAGCGAAGCCGAAACTCCCTGCCCCACCTTGAAGCCAGAACCAACCTCGTGCTGCCAACACAAACCTGTTAGGTATCTTCCGCGCAGACATACGACTGCGCAACGCGCTGGTTTCCAGCTAGACTCGTTTCAGTTAAGGGACCTATTCCGCGGAATTCAATCGATGCTGTAGAAGCCGGTTGGCGGCTTTTTTGCTCATGCCTTTACAAACAAGGGGGGCTGCTCTTAACACAGCGAGTCTACTCACTATCGACCCTGCTAGCCCATAACTCTGCTGCATGAGCCAGCAGTATCGCCATGTTGGCTTCGTTCTTCTCTTTCCCTTTCCCCCCGGTTCCGCGTTCTGTTCTGTTCTGGTTCTCAGTCAAAACTTTTCCGACCAAACTGATTCCAAATGAGTAAGCCTCATAGTCCCCCTGTGTTGTACCTTCAAATCTTCGGACCTTGCGAGGTATTATACAGAGACATATATAGACATGCAATGTTCCAATAGCCTTGTCCCTTCCACAAATGGGAACTAGGGGGCTCCAATTGCCGCAGAAATGTGTGCTTTTTCAACCCGTCAGTCTGCGGGGCTGCACGGGCCAAAGGGGAAAGGGCCACATGCAAGCAGTCCCCCCTTTGTACGAGTACTGATGTGACTCACTGCGTTAATGTCCCGTGGGATAGTTTTTGTCTGTAGACACTTGAAATGACATCCGAGAATATCTCAAGTGCGGAAGTGGTGTTTCCGTGCTATAGCCTTGTTTGCCAGTTTCAGGTTACCACGTATAATGATACGTTACGAATGTACTCGACAGCAATTACATTAGGAAGGGGGAAGCACTGAGGAACAGGCGGGGTTGAGAAGAAAAAGGATCCAAGATGGTAGTTGAAGAAATACCAGACTTGCGAGGTTAAGCATGTCGTTAAGCTCAACAGGAAGTAATGTTAATGTAAGATTTTTATTTACTTTTATTCTATTTTTTTAAAGGAATGCAATCGCTCCATTGTTAAGCCAGCAGGAAGCGTACTAAGCCGATCCAGAAGGCGCGCACGAAGAGTTTGGTTCCAAGATGGATCGTAAGAATTAAGCAAGTTGAATTGAGTTGAGCAGCCAGGCAAAGGGCCAGTATTCTCGTCTTTCTCCCTCTTTCTTGTTAAAACATCTATATACGGCATAATGCGTCAGAGAGAAAGCATTAACGTTAAGGCATGTGCGCGGCTATTGCTGCAGTTGCTGCTGCAAGCTTTTATGGATGGGCTAGGACCCCAGATGGGCCTGACAACAGGGAAACGAGAGCCAGTATTATGATGCATTACGTTTTTGGATCGGTCATGGACGACTGCACGGCTCACACATATATGTAACACGTATTCTGTACGTATATAGCTTCAAACCAGTGTGCCAAATTTCCTGGTAACACCCCGTTTCTGCTGCACCCCCCCCCCTCCATGGACTTCGACCGTGTTGCCGACCGTAGAGGTAAAAGCCGTTGAGCTTGTGCCATTGGACGATTCCTGTCCCACACTTTAGTCTGATATTTACGGGGAAATGAGTTCTGCACCCGTCCGAGGTAATATGCTGGTATGCAAGTAAGCAACTTGTATATTAGTACTTGTATTACTAAGCAAGATATCGTTCCTGTCCTGCAATGTTAAAATAAGCAAAACTGGTATTCGTTTTGAATGGCTGCCAAGTGTTGCAAGTAAGCAAAAGGGGAAATGACTACTTCCAGCACAGCAACAAGTCATTGAGCTTCTGAAACAAGCTAAGCTTTTTTCTTTACTTGGCTGTTCCCCCCTTCTTTCGAGTCTGTTAACCTTGTTTGCAGTACTCACAGCCCCAGTCGAGGACTGCGAGAGCTTTTGATAACGGAAAAGAAATAACGTCTGAATGCCTTTTTTGCCACCTTTCTTGGGAAGTTTGACTGTTTCCCGCGCTTTTCCTTTGAGTAGAAAGAAACTATGTTTTACTTAAACAAGTATAACCTGAATGTGAAATTACGCCATATACCAAGTTGGCACGGGGAAATGACGGCGTTTTCGAAAGAAAAGGCTTTATCTAAGTTTCTTGAGGACTTTGGAAAGCGGCCGGAATGAGATGCATAGCTATAAGAGAGAGAGGGCAAAAGAAAATGAAAATAAAGACAAAAAGAGGCTTCCCTTCCATAGAGGGTGCGAGGAGATGAATGAAGCATGAAAAGAAGAGCGTAATATCCCGTCTCGTTCCGCAATCAAGTTGCTAGAGCGCAAGAAGAAAGTTTTGGAAGTCTTGATGAGTCCTTGTCAAGCTTTCGGTCCAATTCTTTTCCCTTCTTACTATGTGTACAGATATACAGCAAATACAGCAAGAGGGAGCCTGCCGCGCTGGATGTGGATATGGCAGAAATGAGCGCCTTGTGTTATGAGTTCCGTTCCTTGGCCGCGCATCGCATCTTACTTGTGTTTTTTCTTCTTCGGAAGTGTTTTTCTTTTGCGCCGAGTACACATCTGTATTTTTTTATGTATATAAATGTATAAATTCCGTAGCCATAGGAGCCTCCAACTGCTGCCGTCTACGACTCCCCATTGCTTTCTCTTATTGTGTCCCGTCTGCGTCAAGCAACACTCTCCGGCGTTGTAAGACTTGGCTTGCGCTTGTCAAATTGAAAGTCAAAGCTCCCTTAAACTCCTCCGCTTTTTTCCTCCCCACGTCGATGATTGTCTTTTTTATATAATTTGTGCTCCCTTCCCCTCAAGAGCAAGAGTGCAAAGAGCGCAACGGAAAGCCTTTCTTTAGCTTTGCATGGTCGACTCTCTTATTAGATTTTATAATTTGCATTCAAATGACATTCCAAACGCAACTTTATTTTTTTGACAGAAAACTTTCACGAATCAGGCTGAAAGCTTGAAAGGTTAACATGGTGCCACGCCAAAAACTGCAATTGACGTTTCTAGTATCTAAAAAATAACTTTAACTCAAATAAATAAATAAAATAAAGTGTTGCCAAAAGGTCACAGACAGAATGTGCCCTTTCCATTTTAATGGAGTTGACGCTGTTGCCTGTCATCTGCAAAATGGGTCGTCCAATCCCATTTACTACTACCTTCTAATAACGCCCCTTTTCTAAAGTAACACTTCTGTAAATCAACTTTGAATTAACCGGCAAGATTTGCCGAACTTGTCCATTTTTCCTACTTTCTTCTGCAACAATGTCATTTTTACAGTGGAAAGAACCAGAGAGTGCAATTTTCTTTAGAATGACGTGGTTTGTGAAGTAATTCGAATGGCAGCTGTATTATTTATCAGTTCAAGTTCCTGATAAGAAGCTTTCTATTCTTATAACGGGCCACGCCTGCTGCACTTTCTTATTATTTCATCTCCGCTACTCCGTATTCGCATCCCACAATATCGCAGAGCACCTACGTTCATAAAATAAGCATGACTTCACTTTTTCAAAAGTGGTATAAAGAAAAGAGAACAAGAACGAGAGCGAGAGAGAGGAGAAAAAAAAAGTGGCGAGAACTTCGCTCTGTTGCTTTAGATCATCCAAGGCGACACCTGTTGAATAACACATACAACGCGGGGTCCACCGTCTTGGGGATCCGCGAGGCCTTTTTTTTCACATAAAAAGATACCTTTGGGTAATCGACATTTCTGCTGCCTTTTTTAAGCCGGTAACCTCACAGATAAAAATAGGAAATGACAAAGAGTGTTTAGCATCGGGGAAGCTCCCCAGCTTTTTAGCGACGAGGAAATGAGACAAATAAGCGTGACAAAGACTGCACGTTGCAAGGGCAATGAAAACCATTTGGGCTCTTTTACACAAGTGTGTCATCAGCATGAAACACTCTAAAAAAAAGAGAGAGAAATTTTTTCCTGGGGGCGAATGTGTTTCCTGTGTGGGGCTACTTCGTTTTTGCGAAGAAATTCGCGGCTTAAAAAGACATTTTGACCCGCGATCCCTTTTTCCCTTACTTTTGTTTTTATCCTTCTTCTTTTGTTTGAGTAAGAGCTCGCATAACTGTAAAGCTTGGGCCATTAGGTTTGCCTCGATAACGGGTTAGGACTCGGGCTTTGCCCAGCATTGCTGCCACAATTCCGCTGAGGCACATAGAAAAAGAAATGTAAGTCTACGCATATTATTTGGTCGTCTTGTGGGTATAGGAAATTGTACCAACCTTGATATTGGACAAAAAGACAACTTTGACAAACTTTTTGTTCGCTTGAGTTTTATTTTCTAGATTTTCTATTTTATTTTTTTTACCACAAATGTATTGCTGAGTTCAATCCCCTTGTATTTTTTCCTTCGCTTGCGCTTCGCTCTCTGTGTGTACTTGGTTGGGATTTCTTACTTTGTAATTTTAATTCTTGCCACAGCCTCAGCTTGGAAAAGCTTGGAAAGCTTTTATTTCAGACTCATGCTGGTTGTATAGCAATAAAATCGGAGGGGAGAAAAGAGATTGTGGTGTCAGCTATTGCTCGGGATTCCGCGCTCCAAAATGCTGACATTGCTACTTGGAAGATAGCTGAGTAAATAGAGATTGCACCATAACCGTCCGCAATTCGCAGAGCTTCAATATCACAGTCTAAGACTTTGCTACAGCAAAGGAAATCCCTCCAATAAGCAAGAGAAAAAATTGGTGTTGGGGATTGTACAGACCAAGCAAAAATTTAAACATTCCCTACAATTTATATTTCTATTTCTGTTTCCTTTTCCCTGCAATTTATACAAGCGTTTTAAACTACTCTAAGAAAATCCGTTGCAAACCTTATAAGAAGCTTAAGTAGCCAGTAGATAAAGACTTAAGCTGGACCAACTAATACTTAGTGGTATAAATATTTTACGCTAGTTGGAAATAGAGAGGGCGTGGAAGAGCACTGCGTGGAAATTGCGTCTATCTAGTCGCAATAGATACTTCAAAGATTGTTTATTGTTTGTAAACCGGATCATCAAAAGTTTTAGGAGTGAAAAATTAATTTTAAAAAATTAGAATCCTAAGACTCGCATAGGTAAATGGAAGACTAAAGCCTGTGTTTGTTCCTTTGTATTTTGTAATTTATGTAAGTGCTTGGTCATAAACAAGTTTTAAAGCTGATACCGGCCCATTGTTGTCTCTCTTTGGGTGAACTATTTCTTCTATCCTCAAGAGAGAGGCCAAGGAGCGAGGAAACAATGACCTCCTATTTCGGTGTTGCGTATGTCTGTGTGTGTGTCTGTGTGTATTCGGTTGCAGCAGCGACGGCCGTAGATCTCTTTATGCTTCGCGAGCTTTAGGTCCCATAAAAGCTATGCATCATGCCTCGCTTTTCTCACTGTCAACCATGGCGACATTCGGTTTGCACCACAGTGCAAATAGGGGGCATATTACAATATAAAACAACCAGCTTCTTTCTTCTGCTGTATGTTACGCCCGTGTGCTGAGTGCATGCTAAAGGAAACTTTTAAAATGTTGTTGACCGGGGATGAGGAAAAGAAAAAGAAAATATAAAAATAAACGGTTATGGGTTCAAACGAGGGTGTCGTTTTTTCGGTTTAAAACACAAAAAAATGGGCTGGAGAGCTTCCAGTAATGGGTGCGCTTCCAGTTGACATGAGCAAAATGGGGATAGGAGATGCAACTTAACTCCTCACAAGCGGATCTTGCTCTGCGAAGTTTTTTCTTTTCTTTTCCTTTTTACTTTTGCTCTTGCTTGTGTGCGTGCAATGTTTAGGGATATGGGACGCAGATGTGTATGCGAAACTTTGTTGGACTGTCCTCCCATGCTGTTTCTAAAAGGTCAGGTGAAAGATAAAACTATTTTTTTTAAATTCGGCAGTGTTGCATACTGTGCCACGCTTGTAGCAAAAGTATCCTCATTTAAACGCAGGAAACATAGATTTCAATCAAGTGAAGAACTGGGAAAGAGAACAAAATGCAATGATCTACCGGCATGTATGTTATTGCATATTAACCTGCTATCAGCAGTTTTTAGCACTAAGGCGACTAGGTTGATCCAAATGACCAGTTATCCTTTACCGCCATCTATGACAACAATGCCATCATACGGGGGCTGCCTATGGCCTAAGGCAAAAATCAAAAGAAACTATCCACTATTCAAATGTTTACATCAAATTAGCAGTGCCTTTTTGAACTCGGTGATGTAAACACGCGATAGTATGAAACACTGAAATGATTTCCTGAGACATCCTACGTTGCTTCAGGCCATGGATAGATAACATACGACGCCATTTCTTTTCCAAGATGGCGAAAAACGACAAGTCAAATTTATTTCCCGTGGATTCTGGATCGCAATAATGAATCCGACTAAAGCTTCATAAAAATGTGGCTGCATTCATTAGTAAACATTGGCTAATGAAGGATTACTCGCTCGAAGAGTTTTTAGAGCTAAAGGCTAAAAGAAAGCTCAATGGAATGTCAATTAAGGCTGAGATAAGTAGCATTCTAACTTATACATGAACCAAACTTTGGAAGTTACATTATGTACAATGCGAAGAGTGACAGTCGCGAGAACCTTTTGAGGCTAAAGTGTCATCTATCTTGTTTTGTCACACTCTCTGACATGCAATTCCTCATTACAAACTCCAACATGATCATAGTATACAACCTCAGTTCAACTCTCTCTAGCTCGCTCTTGCGTTTCTACCTGGCAAAGTCTGTGGCTGCATGACTGGCTGGTTTGTGGATCAAGATTTTCAGAACGCTCAACACTCTTGCTCTATGTTTAATGTTTGCTCCAGCATGCCCCAGCGTTCTATGCGCGCGAGTTTTCATCTCTTTAGTCCTCATCCTCTCCTTTGCGCTCTTTAATTAGCTGACAGTAATTAGAAAGTGACAAGTCCCCGACACAACAGAACGTGGCACCACAGGGCCAAAATTGTTCTCCCTTTAGATCTTTGCGCTTGTATGTCTGTTGGTGTGCTTTCTCAATTCTCTTTCTTATACACATGATGCATCTCCAATTCTGACAAGCGCTTCATCACCACGATTTGCGTCCCTGGGCACGAACAAAACATATGACTTTATTAGAAATCGCCCCTTGCCATCCTATACGTTCTTGTTTCACAGGAACCGTTTTCCCTTCTATACGTTACGGTCGCGTTATACCTCCCGAACTTGACAAACGAACATGCTAATTGACCACCCCAGCACACGTTCGTGTTGACCATTCGTCATTGTCTCCCTTCTCCCATTAGCGCTCACAGCAAGCAGCGAAACGTTTTTGTGTTCGTCCACGCTTCGCCAAGTGCCAAGTAAATTCTGCTGGCTATATTATATTCAGACGGGGAAGTTATAGCAACAATGGACCCGAATTTCTTGCGTCTAAAACTAAAAAAAATGGCAAGGCACGGAGGGATACTGAAATACAAATTGAAAAAGCGACAGATAATTAAGTTTTTCTTCCATCATTTATAGCGAGTGAGACAGAAAGAGTAAATCCTCTGATGGACTTTTGTTATGAGGCATCACTGTATAGGTCGTTAGATAAAGAAAGAAAGAAAAAAAAGATAAAGAAAGTTCGATCCGATAGAGCGATTTCGGTGTATCTTCTCTGCCTTGCCTGCCATGCAGAGCTTATAGATATAATAGAGTACGATGGGACCAGCATTGGACATTTTGATGGGCCCTGCTCTCCACAACAACGACACGCGGGAGCCTTCAACGACGTCGTTAGTGCTCCGCCAAACCACCATCCTCCCGCTCTAACGGAACGCGATGGCTCGCTCCTGTGGTCTCTTTTAATCCTAGGACGAGCAGAACCTTTAGGGACATTCTCCTCCATAAAACAAAAAAGAAGAAGAAGAAAAAAGTATGAACTATATACTCCTTAACACACATACACGAAAAAAAATAATAATAGCCCTCTTGGTCCCTCGCTCTATATAACAAGGCAAAACCCTCCTAGTTTATATATGTATATAGCTCCACGCGAACCCCCTCCAAAAAAAAAGATACTTCTTCCAAGGCAGACAACCATGCAACTTGCAAGTTTCTTCCAGTAGCTTCCTCATTTTTATTTTTATTTTGTTTTATTTTTACCCTTGATCTTGGGGTCTTGCCTGCCTGTTCTTTGCTTTCCTTTGCTCCCATTCTCAATGCGCAATCGAAATGAGTAAAAAAAGAAAAAAAAATAGAAGAAGACATTGAATGTCGTCAGAATGGCTGTTGCGAAGCACGGAGCTTGCTTATCACCGTACTTTGATCGACAGCGCCACAACGGAAAGCCTCTGGATATTGTATCTGCTAGTACTAATAACGAAGTAAGAAAGCCAAGTTCGTCTCTTCGCGAAAGTTGTCTTTTGACATGAGAAGAAATGTTCCCAAACTGGCATTTACAAAACGGTGGACCCGTTCTCACGTGTGTATGACATGCATATGAGCCTCAAGTAAATTAAATCAACTGCCAACTGCTTTTAAGTAAATGGGTGGGACAATACGAACCCCCTTGTTACTGTGCGTCGGCAAGGCAGAGCACACAACATACCGAGAGACCGTGAGGAAACTATTAATTAGTTTCCTGTCCTATTTGCCAGCAATTGCTGGCAAAGTTTCTACGCATGTTTTGCTTCTGAAAAGTACAATTTGACACCACAGTTTGCTGTAGCAGCACAATGTCCAAAATCAACTCGTCAAACTTTAGGAAAAAAATTTCTCGAAAACGGCTTGTCAGATTTGAAACAAATCTAAAACAAAAGTTGACTTTTCTTAGCAGCTAGTGCACAACCCAAGTACAGATGTTTAGGCCACGTATTTCTCATAGTTGCAAACTTCATTTGCATACTGCGAATTTATTACTCGTTGATGTACTCAAAGATGTGCGTTAGTTGTCCACTACTTGTTTGCAAGCTCAAGCTTACTATCAAAGAATTTTTTCCTCAAATTTACTGGTTTTCTCAAAAAGTTGTTCCGAAATGCCCCATGCTAACCGCCTATACCGAGCTAAGGCATACGGGAGCCTTAAACATGAATCAGTCTCATGATAAAAGACAAAAAAAGACTTTTAGATGTGAAGACTTTTCTTCCTAAACATGAATCAGTCGCTTCAACTAAAAAGGTATGAAGCAAACAGCAGTTTTTTATCCAGAGGTTAAAATTATACATTTAGGCAAAACTTTGCCACAAAAAAATACAAACACAGACTCAACGATGATATGAAATGACGAAGATTTTCCTTGTTGAAAACTTTTGTATTTATTTTCTAAATTGTCAAGTGGGAGGACCCTTTAATAGGTCTAATCACACGCAGACAAAGGACTAGGAGGATTTCTGCTGGTCTTTGTCCCGTTTCTCGCCATCGTTATTACCGTCGCTACCACTTTCGTCCTTCTTAACTTCTTTCTTTTCGTTCCAGCCTTTCAAACCCTCGGGTAATTCCGTATTTTCTTCAAACGAACCAGTGCCTTCAACAAATTGCTCGTAGGTGGATTTCTCTGGGAACGGCCGAGCGCCTAATAATTCAATCATATCGTCCCGGTTCAAGTTTTCCTTTAGTAAGAGTCGTTCTGCGACCTATACGAACAAACAACAGGGCAAAAACAGAAAGGAACAAAAAAGGAAAAAACGTTATTAAAAGTTGTTGTGTTTTTCTCTCTTTTGATGTCGAGTCAAGTTAAAGAGCAACTATTGTTTCCTTACTTTGGCAACGTTTTCCTTGTGCTCGGTTAAGAGCTGCATGGTACGGTCGAATGCGGCTTGAATAATTCCCCGCACTTCACCATCAATTAATTGAGCCGTAGCTTCCGAGTAGGGCTTCTCTAGTACCATTTCTCCCTGCTGGGGCATGTCAAAGCTTACATAGCCCACTTTCTCATTCATGCCAAAATGGACCACCTGGTAAAGAGAAAATTCGGTATGCAAATTGGATTCTACCTCAAACCAGAACCTTCCCCCCCCCCCCCCTTCATTCCTTCATTCCGGGAGACGACTTAGTTGTGTATGCATTACATACCTGTGCATAGGCGCTCTGGGTTACTTTTTTCAGATCGTCTTGCGCTCCAGTGGTGATACGATTGAAAAAGATTTGTTCAGACACTCTGCCACCCAATGTCATGCACATACGGTCCAATAATTGCTCTTTAGTGTACAAGTATTGCTCTTTGGGAAGGTACTGGGCATACCCCAAGCCTTTGCCGCGAGGAATTATAGATACCTGTGCCAAAAATAAAAAAATTAGGAAAAATAAAATACAAATAAATTGTCGACAATTCGTAACCTCTCTCGCTCGCGTAATTACAAGTTAGGTACCTTAAGCAACGGGTCCGCGTGCTCCAAAAACCACCCGGCAACAGCATGACCTGCTTCATGGTAGGCGACCGTCTTTTTCTCTTCGGGCTGCAAGACATTCGTTTTCTTTTCCATACCAGCCACCACTCGTTCAATGGCTGCTTCAAAGTGCTTCAATACGATAGACTCATTCAGGTCACGCGCTGCAATTAAAGCAGCCTCGTTGCACACGTTGGCAATGTCAGCGCCTGGGAACAATCATAGGGAAACAAGAAAATAAGGTTATGCCCACATTTACATATTCCTGGCCAAGTCCAATAGACAGGCCGGGAACAAAAAAAGGAAATGGGGGAAAAAAGGAGAAAAACCTGAGAGCAAATTTAAGATTTTTTTATTTTTTTTTACCGGTGAATCCCGGCGTTAAGGCAGCCATCTTTCTCGCTAATTCTTCTTTATTGAGATTGGTTTTTAAGTTACGGAGATGGACCTTGAAAATGGAAGCACGGCCTTTAATATCCGGCGCGGGTACATAAATCTGACGATCAAAACGTCCGGGTCGCAGCAAGGCGTGATCTAAGATGTCCATACGGTTGGTAGCTGCTAAAACGACCACATTAGTTGTCGTATTAAAGCCTGTCCAAAACGAAAAAAAATAAGTAAATGGAATTGCCAATAGCTATAACGTAACAATTTCAAGGATCAAGTACCATCCATTTCCACTAAAAGCTGATTTAGGGTATTCTCCTGTTCTGAATGACCTCCGAAACTTTTGCCACCACGTTTCCGGCCAACAGCGTCGATTTCATCAATGAATAAGATGCAAGGGGCGTGTTTCCGGGCCATGGTGAACATATCTCGGACCTGTAGACGTATATTATGAAAATCGTAGTTATTTCCTAGTATTTTCTTTTTTTAGTGTTTTTTTTTGGATACGCTCGTTTCAAGTTGCAAAAGTAAGAAATCATTCCAACTTTACTCGAGAAGGTCCAACTCCAACAAACATTTCCAAAAACTCCGAGCCAGAAACGGTGATAAACGGCACGTTGGCCTCGCCAGCCGTTGCTTTCGCTAACAATGTTTTACCAGTACCAGGAGGTCCTAACACAAGAAAGTGGGGATAAAGTAAATTTTTTTTTTTGCGAACTGCAATTGTTTGATGCAGGACTTTACCGGTGAGAATAGCTCCTTTAGGGATTTTAGCGCCAAGCTCAGTGTACTGTTGCGGATTTTTCAAAAAATTTACGAACTCCATGATTTCCACTTTGGCTTCTTCGCATCCAGCAACATCCTTAAAACGGACGTTGATTTCGCTCGAGTTGATCATTTTGGCCGTCGATTCCATCACTCCGCCAAACAATCCGCCACCTTTACGCCCACCACGGACACCGCCCATTGCTTCTGCTGATCTTCGCATCATATAAATTAAGAAACCTGTACGAAAAAGTAAGACAAATCCAGTCAAACGCAAATGTATTAAAACACGAGTCCAAATTACCTATGATGAGTATGGTAGGCAGTAAGCCACTCAAACTAGAGGCGTCTATCTCGTTTTTGTACACTACCGGAACAAAATTCGGCGGCTCGACATTCAGGTCTACTTGTGCGTTCTCCAGATTACGCTCAAAGGAATCAACACTTCCAATATTAAACCACAAGACATTCTACACAGTCATAGAATAAAATAGCTTAGCAGAATTAAACAAACTATATGAGAACTATGTGAATGCATACCGAGCCATCTACTTGATTTCCTGCTGAGAGACGAACACGAACCCATTTCTTATTCACGACTTCCAGTTTTTCAACAATACCCTTGGCCAAGTAGCTAAGTTAAGACAGTACAATGATACAGTATTATGAAACACACATACTTTTAGTCTAGAAAAACTTTTAGCCTACCTATTCACGAAATCCCGCCACGTAATTTCTTTGTATCCCATCTCAAAGTATGCTAGAGCACCCAGGACTCCCATTGATCCCAGTGCTGCAAAAATCAACAACCTATCACGCCCAGGGTCTGATCCTCCACCCCCACTACTTCCTTTGCCACCCGAGGAATTCCTGTAAAATGAAAAAGGTCATACAGGACTGTTTTTAAAATGAGTTTATACAGGATTTACGTTTTGGGGCCCCATGAAAAATCAAAAGGAAACGTGGAATCTGTCTTTTTGGGAGTCTGGCTTTTCTGGGAACTGCTAGCTTTGGATGGCGAGCTTTGAGGCTTGGATTCAGCTTCTCGAGGCTCATTGCTAGTACCTTTGTCTTCTTTATGGACTGATGGCTTGCCGGGTCTGAAGAACTTTTCAAACCCTTTCGGAGGTCTTTCGCAGAGAAGTCTTAACTGTTCCAACAAAGCTTGATAACCGAACGGCGGTACACGAACATATTGCAAAAGCCTCAATTTCTGCTGAACCTAACAGAAAATTATTTTAATTAGATTTAAGTATTAAGTTGAAGTTATAAAGAAATCCGGCTTATGTAACATGACTTGATAATTACACTGCTAAGGTCGCGTTTCCGAATGTTGTGCCAGAGCAGTCTTTCAATTTTGCAAGCGGCTGAACCAAACCGGTAAGCCATTAGAATAACACTTTTCTGCGAATCCGCAATCAAATATGTTAAGATATTTTCGCCAAATCGTGTTTGTTTAGGTAGCACTTTGGAGTATAATATCCCTAGGCGATGCAATATCCGGTTTATCGTCTGGGAATGGTTTACCGTCTAGGAAGCAAAGGTAAGTAGCGCTCTTTGGGCTTACGGACTGCTCCGGAAGTTTTACCAGCCTCGAATATCGTTCGCCATTATAATAAAGTTCCCCTAAGGGGCGCCACTGTTCGATACGAAATTCTTGTGGTTAAGTCGCTTTCTTCTCTTTTATTAGCGCGTGTTTACCAGACGGAATTAGTTTGTCGAATTCTTTTTTGTTTTAAGGGGGAAGTAAGAAATACCCTATAATAATGGCACCAGGCTAGTAAAAGTTTTTTTATATAGTGATCTTAGATTCTTAGTGATGTGTGACTGCAATAGACGACAGCAGGTTATGTAAAGGACTCGGATGTCTTTAAAATAAAAATAAAATCCTGGTGTTGCTGTTGTTGTGTATCTATATATAATTACGTTTTACCTGTAAAACCATACCATGGAGCTTCCAAATTCCGGTCCCTCATCTTCCGCAAGAGCAACGCGATTTATGATGGAGGGTATCGGTGCTCGAGTTATTCGTGGACCTGATTGGAAATGGGGGAAACAAGTAAAACTAAAATTCTATTTATGGGAATTTTCTCAAGAGAGTTGACTTGGCAGTGTTTACTTACGTCATTTTTTTGTTGTTTTGCCTTTTAGGATGGGGGTGAAGGACATGTAGGCACCGTAAGGAACTTTGAATCCCCCGAAGAAGTAGTTGTCGTTTGGGATAATGGAACCGCTGCGAATTACCGTTGTTCTGGCGCCTTCGATCTTAGGATACTTGATAGCGCACCCACGGGTAAGAAATCTCCTTATTCGTTGGAAAGTATGCTATATTAAATAGATAAAATCACGTTGGTTATGGTTTTCATGAGCAGAGAGCACTTCTTGATACTAGAAACACCTTCATTTTCTTACATAGGTGTCAAACATGATGGCACAATGTGTGATACGTGCAGACAGCAGCCCATTTATGGTATACGCTGGAAGTGTGCCGAGTGTACCAACTATGACTTATGTTCTGTATGCTATCACGGGGATAAGCACCATTTACGCCATCGCTTTTATCGTATTGCGACGCCAGGGAGCGAGCGAGCCATGATGGAACCTAGACGAAAAAGCAAGAAGATAGCCATTCGTGGCATATTTGCCGGAGCCCGGGTTGTTCGCGGTGTCGATTGGCAATGGGAAGACCAAGACGGTGGCAATGGACGCCGTGGGAAAGTGACTGAAATCCAGGATTGGTCTGCCTCCAGTCCCCGTTCGGCTGCTTATGTCATCTGGGACAACGGAGCAAAGAATTTGTACCGAGTGGGATTCGAAGGCATGGTAAGGAAAACCGTCCATGATTAATCCGGACTGTTTTCCTTTTTTTATTTATTTATATTTTAATTTTTTTTTGCAGGCTGACATGAAGGTTGTGAATGATGCCAAAGGAGGCACTGTGTACAGAGATCATTTACCTTTATTGGGCGAACAAGGTCCAGGCAAATCTGGCCCCCACGGCCTAGCCGTTGGAGATCAAGTTAACGTGGATCTCGAGTTGGAAATAGTTCAAACCTTGCAACACGGTCACGGCGGCTGGACGGATGGAATGTTTGAAAGTTTGGGCACCACCGGAAGCGTCGTTGGCATAGACGAAGATCATGACATAGTAGTATCTTACCCAAGTGGGAATAGGTAACACATATTTTCTGGAAACTATGAAACTTGGATCAGATTACCATTTGCTTTTGCGTAGGTGGACTTTTAATCCGGCTGTACTTACGAGAGTGCCAACTCCTCCGTCGGCCAGTAGCTCGACGGGATCGGATTCTCAACTACAGTTTGCTGTCGGAGACTTGGTACAAATCTGCTCCGATCTGGAGAGGATCAAGATCCTTCAACGTGGACATGGAGAATGGGCCGAAGCGATGGCTCCTGTAAAAACGAGATTCGTAACACAAAAAGTTGATCTTTGAATGTTCTTTTCTTTAATGTACATAGACTTTGGGCAAAATTGGGCGCGTTCAGCAAATTTATCATGACAATGATCTGAAAGTGGAAGTATGCGGCACTTCATGGACTTATAACCCTGCTGCTGTCACCAAAGTGGCTTCTGATGGAACTGTCCCAGGTGCCACCAATGGAGGTACGCAAAAAATCTCTGCCATAAAGCTTGGGATGTTCATGCTAACGACTCTTTTTTCTTTCTCTTTTTTTCCCTCCACCTTATTAGAGTGCTTGAGTGCCCTTTTGAAAAAGTTGTTTGAAACTCACGTTACTGGGGACGTGAATGAAGAGCTAGTGAAAGCAGCAGCCAATGGTGACGCACAAAAAGTGGAAGAGCTATTGAAGCGCCCCGATGCTGACGGCAACGGTGTGTTTGCTGGTCACACTGCTTTACAAGCTGCCTCTCAAAACGGGCATTTAGAAGTCATTAAGGCGCTTCTCAGGCACAAGGCGGACGTAGAAATTGAGGTAAAGACCTTATTCCTATGACTTTTTTTTAAAATCGTTTTTAAGGGGTTAATGTCGTTATAAATTAAGGACAAAGATGGAGATCGAGCTGTTCATCACGCCGCTTTTGGCGATGAACCGGCTGTAATGGAACTGTTGGCAGGGGCCAATGGCATGGCGGCTGATCTCAATGCCCGTAATAAAAGACGCCAGACCGCGTTACACATTGCTGTTAATAAAGGTCACGTGGGAGTGGTCCGCACCTTGCTTCGTCTTGGCTGCCATCCCAGTTTGCAGGTAAGTGCACTTCACAACCTCTAAGTCGTATACGACGTGTACACTCGAAAATAAAGAAAACACAAGAGCTCACCAGACTAATTACGAGGATAATGAGATTTAGTCTTACGTACTGCGATAATGACACTCCAAAGCTAAGCTGATGGAAAGTTTCCTGTGTGATCATGTAGGCAGTAGTACCTTAAGTAAATAGGGAAAGTTAGGACCAATAATAGGGTTAAGTAAGGAACTAATTTAAGAAAGAGCTAAATTTAGATAATTCTTCTTTGGGAAGCCATTTAAGATGAGAAGAAAAGGGGGAGCAGATATGTTGAAACACTGGTACTATGAAGGGGAAAAAACAGATTTCGGAAAGATCGAAGGACCGATTCCCGTCCCAACCTGGCTCTCGTGCTTCGACGTCTAAATGACGAGCGAGTGAACCGATATCGATTTGAGTGAAAATGAGTCTGGCCGCTCCTAACCATTAACTTAAGGCTCCCGTATGGCTTAGCTTGGTATAGGCGGTTAGCAAGGAGAAATTCGGAACAAATTTTTGAGAAAATCAGCACATTTCATGAAAAAATTTTACTTTGACAGTAAGTTTGAACTTGCTAACAGGTAGTCCACAACCAATGCACAACTTCTTTCAATGAGTAATACATTAGCAATATGCAAATGAAGTTTGCAACTATGAGAAATACGTTCCTAAAAATATGTATCCCGCCATCAGAAAGGACACTAGTGTGGCCCGTTTTAAACAATACTTTTTTTTGCTAATGGAGGGAAAGAAAGTACAAGTTTCTATCTTCATCAAGGAAAGTTTGATGAGAATCGTTAATCTAAGCTAGCCTAACCAACCCAACCTAAGCTAGTCTTCAACTTGAATGACACCCACTGTTTGTCATCGTTTTTCCGGAGAACGTTTTGCTACAGTATGACACAGTAGTGTCATTATTGACCTCCGTGTTTTAAACTGGCGAACCTGTTGTGCAAAGCAATAACAAACATCAGTGCCATCTGTGACTCTTCCCCCTCAACGAGCGTGTCTTACCTTTTGAAATCATGCAAAAAGAGTCATTTTAGAATCGGCAGTCTTCAACTGACTTCAGCTAGCTTAGATTTGGACTCTAGAAAAGGGAAAACTGAAAATGAAGTTAGTAAATTTCTGCAGGTTTGACTGGAAATGTAATAAGCGTTATTTCCCAAGGAAACTCAAGACAGAAAGGAAAGGAAACGGCGTTCTTTATTTGCTGACCTATGTGCTCTGCATTTCAACTCGCAGTCGATTTCTTCTAGTTGTCGTCTTCAGCTTAGGCTTTTCTTCCATGGGGGGGGGGGGTTATAAATTCTTTCCGTACGTGCAAATACCTGTCTTGTAGGCATTTATTTGTATGACTGCCAGCAGAAATCGCAAAGCAAGCACGAATCGTTTAAAGCTTGAAATCCCAAGCCCAAAGGATCTCGAATAGACTTTCATTTTCCGTCTAAGGACCCACTTTTGTCAAAATGCCGGCTCTTTTCCGGCCTTAGTTCCAATGAGATTGGTCAGCGAGGCGCAACGAAAGTGCCATTCCACAAAGGAAATGCAAAGGCAGCAATTGTCTTCAGTTTTTCCTTCGTTTCATTTTCCTCCATCCTCTCATCCTGAAAACTCGTGTCCTGTCCTCTGTTAGCTTGGTTGGCTCTTTTGCACTGTAGAAACCCTTCCAAGCGTTATTTCTACCCGCAGATATTTAAACGTCCCCGCCCTTTCGTTTTTTTTTATATTTTAAAAAAAATGTTTCTAAACTTCCACCAATCCCTTTCCCGCTTTCAAGTCAAGGCCCCCCTCTTTACTTAAAACCGGGAAAGAGATTGGTGGAAGTGAAAAAGAAAATGGGGGAGGTTCGAGTTCGGACAGTTTTTGAGTTTCAGTTTGTATTGATACCGGAATTCCATCTCGTTTATCCGCCTTAACTTGAAAGCTAGACGACACCCAGTTGCTCTAGACTATTAGCTATGAAAGGATATGATACTGTTCAGATAATCGTAAAAGCTGGTGCGGAGCCATTGAAATGCATTCAGCAAAGAGATTGGGCATTATGCAGTCGAATGTTTGAGAAGGCGATTCCGGGGATAGCACTGCTCAAGACGTGGGAAATGGAAAAAATAAGACGAGAGCTTCCAAGCTCCTTGGGTCGACGGAAAAGACCATCCGAAATGGCTTTCTCTTCTTTTTTGAGGAACTTTTTTTTTTCTTTTTAGCTCTGTCTTATGCTTGCATGCATATAGGACTTCATTGGCAAAGCCGTACTTGAGACGGAATCTAATTTCAACCGGCTTTGGCCTGTCCCCCTACATCCTATATGACCCTCGCACATCAGCCTTTACTGCCGTCCCTCTTAATGTCGGGTCGTTAACTCGCCGGGAAAAGAAAAAGGGAAGAAGATTTTCAGCCTTAACGTACGTACACTCTTCTTACGTCTTCCCCAAGTCCAAGAAACTGTCAACCTGCATGAAGCCTAGATTATCATGCGGGAACATGTACCCACTATACTCGTGTGTCTTTTTTTGGTGTGAAATTGTCTTCCTTAGCCTCTCTTTCGTTTCAAGAGATCTTACTTGGGGACATTCGCTCTTAACTCTCTTCCTTAATTTTAATAACCCTCAAGGCCTGGAGCTTTGTGCGAACATAACATTGATCTTCTGTGTTCTGTGTCTTGTTTATGGCAGATACTTTGTGTGGTTATTAGCACGGTAGCAAACATTCATTTCGCCTCGTGTCAATAAAAGGCAAGTGGTTAAATAATATGGGCTATCGTCAAGCAAAAGGGAAGGTTGAGGGGAGATGCTTGGACTTTAAGAACCCATCAAGTAGATATGAAACGCCCCAGGGGGGGGGGGGAAGAATAGAAATATTAGCTTTGGCCACCGCGGCGACAGTGAGCAGACTGCAATAAGGGGCGGGAAGAAGTAGTTGTTGTAAGTAATTATTGCTGCGAAGACTGCGCTCCTGGTCAATAATCCCGGAACGGCGACAGTCATGGAGCTCTAACACGCGTCTCCCGGCTCATTTTTATGGCTTGTTCGGTCTTTCATGTTACAAATGTTCGGCTTTTGTCCTTGAGGCGGGGTGAGATATTAGATTCGGGACAACACTAGTCTTCCAAATGTGTCACAATTTGTGTGTAACGCTTAATTGAGCGTTCTTTTTTTCTGCTGCGTACCCTTTTGTGTACTTAATCCCCACCGAAATAAAAACTACCGACGTATCCCGCTAGGTCAAGTCGAGACTCGTAGTGTTACTTAGGTCTTAGCATTAATGGCAACGCGACACAAGGACGACTCGACAGGAGGATTATGGTGTAAGGACTAGGAACCACGACTTACGGTTAGGTTAGGTTCCACGACTTAAGGTTCGCAGGCCTTAAGTCGGGATCTTTTAATCTCGTTGGCGCTTAACCAATGAGCAGAGATTTTTTGAATCGAAATGAGCAGACTTTTTGACTGTCGTCCTTGTGTCGGGGTCAGGTAGTCCTTTTGTCGAATCGTCCTTATGTCTACTTCCCGCATTGATGCAATAATGAAAAAGGAAGCGGTAGGCATATCAAATGCTGCTCTAAACCGGGGCTCGTAGCGTTAGTCCGGCTTCGTCTTGCATTTGTTGGCTAGTTTGGGTTTTGGGGCGAGGGAGTACTTTTTTCCTGACCGATGTAAAAGTTACCCCAGCGTTCGTTCGGCCTGCCTTACCCATAGCACAACGACGTGGTCGTGAGTTATGAAAGGAAACCGAGCGAATGTGAACTCCTTACTGCGACTTAGTCCGTTTACTCCGGGTTGGATGTTTTACAAGGCTCAGTAGAAATGTATTTATTTTTTTAGTTTCTTTGTGTATTCGCAAGGATGAATTTAGCGAATCTATGAAGATCCTGTAGGGAAAAAGGCGTTTATACTTATGCAAGAGAATATGAAATGCTGACTTGCGTCGGTATGCGAAAGACGTTGGGACTCTTCTAAATTGAAAATACCATGGAAATTTGTTCATTTGACCATCGCATTCTCTCCATCGGCTTTTGCGCGGCACCCAAATACCCAAGAGTTTTAAACATTCCGTTCTTCTTCTCTTTTTCTTCTCTGTCTCTTCAGAAATAAGTATTATAACTTCGAGCCGTAATACTTTGCATTCATTTGGACTGAGTTACACAATCCTTGACGTGAATGGTTCAGCCTCCCGGACGTCCCGAGTCACAGGCTATGTGCAAAATAGGAATTCTCTGTTCGTGTTTTCTCGTTTCATAAATAGCGGCTTGAAATCCCTTGCTTGTTGGCTCTTTGCATGCCAATGTTGGGTTGGGTTCTACGATTGTCTTGCAATTTGTTTCCTTATTAGAGACGGGAAAGTGTTTGGCATGCGAGGGAGTTTCACGCCTCGGAGAGTCGGCCAAAAGTGGTGAGACGGGGCAGCTTTCATAAATTCACAAATTTTCACGCCAAGTGTTTCTTGCGTCTCGTGTGGCGCTAGAATTGTAATCTTCTCTTGTTATGGATGTGTATGTACGTTGTTCGGGGCACTTCTTGCTGTCTATGCCAATCTCTTTCCTCTTCTTTAAGGGGCGCCAACGCAAGCAAAGGCTGCAACCAACAGCAGCCCTATCCGAATATTTACTATTCACTATGGCTCCCTTTGGAATTGTGCACACAGACATAGCATTTCTTTCGTGTCTACTCACCAAAGAGCCTTTGCCCGGGTCTTGCAAGCTTTTGCCCAGCTTGTAACTTACTGCACTGTACTGTACTATATGAAGTCTTCAACATTAGTTTTCTTTTTCTTACTCTAATATCCCCCCCCCCCCCCTTTTAGGCATACTTTGTCTCTCTGCACGTATCTGGTTTGATATATGAGGGGACAGTCATAGTGTTTGCAGGCAGTAAGTACGGATTTATCATGTTTATCCGTGGGGAAAAGATTCAGACACTTTTCAGGCTCCGATAGAGCGCCCCTTTCTATTTCACGATAGCACGCGAAAGCAAAAACAATCTTACGTCAAAAGTACACGATATTCTTATAAAACTTCTTAACAGTAATGTAGATAATACCAATACGAAGTGCGTGACAGGTTTCCTTTCTTAATTTTCACTTTCATTAATTTGAAAAAAAAATCGACTTTTCACTTCCTTCAATGACACGATAGCATGGGAAAGCAAAAGCAATCTTACATCAAAAGTACGCGAGACTTTTACAAAATTCGTGACATTAATGTAGGTAATACTAATACGAAGGACAGGACTGTTTTACTTTCTAATTTTCGCTTTCGTCAATTTGAAAAATGCACATGAATTTGTCAAGTAGTGAAAAAAAAGCAATTTTACGATTTTGGACACATCATACCTAGCCATTATTTAGTATATTTTTAAGAAAAATCTCACGCAAATTGAGCATATGGTTATAAAGTTATCCTACTTGCCGCTTCATGCGCAGTAGCCATGCGCATTCATACACGCCCATGCAAAGCACTGCGCGCCACCTTGTGATAGCTTGGGTTAACAACCTTAAGCTATACGGGAGCTTTAATTCGATTCGGCGAGGAAGTAAATGCGGTAAGGATACTTAATAATAAGAAAGGAAGACGAAAAACAATCATCACGCTACTTTTATAAAGAAGAACCGACAACTTTTGTGTTCTCTCTTACTATGATTCATACTATTACTTCAACGCCGCGTCTGCGGTGATCTTCCATGTACAAGAAAGGGAAAGGTCTGCCTGGTTCCATGCAGTTTCGAGCCATTACCCCCGCCTATAGTAGCGTAATGAAGCAAAGCAGGAGGCGAGTAGGAATGGTCGGTCCCTGGAGCAACTTCCCTGACCAAGTCCAATTGTTCTCACCCGGTCTCGCAATTCTCCGTCATTCTTTCCTTCCCCTCCTCGAATGCAGTTAAACCTCGTCAGGGATCTGACTCGCTCTCTTCTGCCTCAATATTTCTATCTCATCGCTGTACCCGCGGAAGGACTATGTACTACGGTACCAGATTCGAGGACGTAAGAGGAAGAAAACCTGAAATTGACGACAGTAGGAGAAAACGATGGACCAAACACGCACAAAATAGTCTCTTTTGGGAAACGAAAAGAAATTATATGTGTCCTAGAGGCGAGCTTCCGGGTATTGACGTTTTTCGTACAAAAGAAAAGAAAAAAAATATTTCATAAAAAAATCCGGCAGAACAGCTTGGAATTGCCCTAGCATAAAACTCATTAACGAACCCAGACGTGGATAGCCTCCCAACTTGCAGGGCAGTTATTCTTGTAATTGTAGCACTAAACCAGCAAGCGAGCTTTTAACGCCAACATCCCGTCAGATGTACCGAATTGTTGTGTGAAACTTGGAACAGCCTTACAGTAATTTATTATTTTTTCTTTTGGCGTTCGAATGGCGAACAAGAGTGCTGTCTTGTGGAAGAGAGCTCGTAAACATTCAATACGACGTATGGAGGCTAAGCATGGTATATACATACCAAAGGGGGCGTGTGGTCCGAATGATGGGACCGTGTTTTGTATTGAAAATAAAAAAAAATGTGTTTGCCTTTCCACTTTATCTCTGCGCTTCTTGAAATTTTTTTTCGCTTTTCTTAATCTGATTTTATTTTGTTTTTCCTATATGATTTGCTGCCAAGTTTAACTAAAAGCTTAACTTATTTTCTATTATTTATTTTTTATAGGATTCTGAGGGTGACACGCCCCTGCACGATGCCATCTCTAAGAAACGGGACGACATGTTGACATTATTATTGGACCATAGTGCAGATATTACACTTACGAATAATAACGGCTTCAACGCTCTCCACCATGCTGCTCTTCGCGGAAATCCCAGGTAGGATTTTTCTTTCTTTTTTCTTTTTTTTAGCGGCATTTTTCCATGGCTTTTTGGAAAGAGGAGGTCTCTAAGTAAGGCCGGCACTAAGTAGCAGAGATTGTGTTGTAAAAAAATGAAATTTTATAGCAGTCCTTGTCCTTCTGGAACGCTTCTTTATGTCGTTGACCAATTGGGTAAGACAGGCCTGTTTCATTCCGCCAAATTTTCGAGGGGCGAGATCTAAAAGACCCAGAAGTTATTGAGGGGACAGAACGATAAGAGTTTGGAGTCGTGCAGTAACTTTACTCCCGGTTTCCGAGCTAGACGTGCTGAACTGTACTGTACTGACTGGCAGTCGACTGTGCACATTGCGAGCAGCCAATTTCGCAGACAATCTTATTTGCTTTTTTATGGCTTGCAGCAGGAATAGAAGAGGGAATGGGGTTGCTTGCGGAATACTGGAATGACTGCTTCGGTACCAGAAATATACCAGCTGGAAGTTTTTGCAGCAGATACAGAACAATGAGGGGAAGAACCGACCAAAAGCAGGCCCCTATTTTTTATTAATTTTTTTTTACAATTCATTGCAGTCAAGGGCAAGAATGTCTAGGTTAACAGTACTCTAGTTGTGATAGGAGAAGAAGTAATACGCTGACTTATGATTCCACTGTTAAATTCCAATTCCGCTCGTTATACGGGGTGGGATCGTTAGTGTCGTAGGGAAATGGGGTTCAAGTACTGAGTTTACCCACGACTTATTGTCGCTTCCCATTTCTGACACTTGGCGGACCTAAAAGACCCTTGTGGTTTCACTTTGGCAGTACTTTTGCACAACTGCAGTACGTTTTTTAGGACTTTCTTGTCTCGAGCCAAGAGAGGCAATTACTGTTAAAGGTTTTGTTTCTTCTGTCAGCAGAAATGCCACTTCTAGCTAAAAGTTAAGCTCGTGTCATAGATTGATGTGCGTGGCAAAGGAGGAAACAAAATGATAATAGTACAAGAGAAAAGTTTACTATGCTTTCGAGTTCTGGCTCGCGTCGATGCTGCACAGGGGCCAAAAAGGACATTTCTTGGAGATAAGACTTGACTTTGCATGCATAAGTCTAGTTTCCCAGTTACTCTGAGAGCGCCTCCACCGTCTTCTCGAGTATTTTTTTTTTAAATTCAAGAAGTTCTTGGAATAATTGAGCCGGACTTTTACCTCTTGCTGATGGCCCGAGTCCAGTAAAGCGTATCTTAGTTCCCCAATTTCTTGTGTCAGTGTCTATGGCTTCCTATTTGGGCGTTTTTCCTTACCCGTCGAGGTGGGTTTTCACCGCGTAGCGTATCTCTCGCGCGCGATCACGGGGGAATTGCTGCAGCCTGCAGCCCTCGCAGAACACATGTCCCCTTCAGATGGGAGCTCATCCATTCTTCTGCAGAAAGCTAGAAGCACGGGCTCCCTTTCGATAGCCTGAGCATATAACTATATACCTTTTTTTCGCCAACGAAATAAAACCACTCAAGAATAGTTTTCCTTTATCAGCACCGACATAGTTATACGCAGCTGTTCAGGATCGCTTTGTAAGCCTTGAAATATGACGAAGAAAATTAGGTCTTTGCTTGCAAAACGATGATTGCTTTTCGCTTACTTCCCATTTGCTCCCGAAAAGGAAAATAAAAGTACAGTTTTCAAAATCCTTTAAGTTAAATCGCTAGTTTACCATAGAGTGCGGAGATAGGTCCTTGCCAGTACATTTCTGTCCCGGATATTCTCCAGTTGCTCTTAATTTCCGGTAGCGGGCGTGGACCCACGTGCTAACTGCGTCAGCCAAAAGTTGGAGCTCGGAATCTCCCTTTTACGGAAATTCTGGCTCATTTCTGCGCCCTTGTTGTTCAGCTTGGATTGTCAGTATAACAAATGATTAGGGCCTTTTGGGGAAGTCTCAGGGGAAAAAGTATGAAACAACGGTCTGTACCGTTCTCCCTCACCCCAGACCTTTAACTCCGCCTTCGGTAGGTCAAAGAAATGTTAAGCGTGCTTGTCGCGGGCGATCTTGCAGAAAGCTTTTGGGCACTTTAGTCAAGCCCAGGAGTTGTATTTCCTCCGCAACCTTTCGCTCTTCCTCTACATCAAATAGCTTTTTTCCCATATATCGTTGTTTCCTCCAACGTAGCTAGTACACATTGCTGCGATGCTGCACTCCTCTATGACAGGCCCATACGTATCGCCCCGCATCCCTCACCATCACAAAACAGGAAAACTTTTCCCATTTTTTGTTTTTTTCCTTCTTGTTTTGGATCTTATGCTAACAGCTCGATATATGCTAAGGCGAACCTAAAAGGTCCACCGTATTAGACAGTGTGCCGTGCTATACCGTGCACCAGAAGCCAAGCTTACCATGCAAGCCAGAGTAAGCTAACAAGTCCGGCTTATGAGCAAGATTTGCTCGGCAACGTGTAATAATTCATTATTCTGTCAGGGTGTCACTTAACTAAGGCAGCCTGAAGCAGCGCAACGAGTCCCGGCCTGACCTTATGGGCAACATCGGTAGCTTGTATTTTGGACTGGGCGGTTGAACCTAAGCGCATGGCTGCAGATATAGAACCCTAGAAGCAAGTATTGTCTTCCTGGGTTGCTGTTTCACTATTTACTTAGCCCATCAGAGGCTTTTTTCCCATTTTGATTCTTTTTTGGGTCTGGCTTAAATTTATTGGGCCACATTTTCAACTTAAGGAACTCCCTCATTTGGAACACATTGCTGAGGGCTTCTCCAGAGACAGATTTCAAATATGCTAAAAAAATACTTCACAGCCACGGGGTTTTTCCAGCGGTGGTGCTGTACGGAGGGACCAGATAAATTAAGAAAAAAAAGTGGTGAGAAAAACTCTTATAAAAGTAAAAAAGAACATGTTTGCCTTCAAGCGCCATTTCTTTGGCGTCAAGCCTCTGCAGCAATGCGGTGTGATTTGTAGTCGTCCCCCTCGCTGGTAGGAACATCTAGAATGTTGTCATACTTCCACGAAAATTAAAGGAAGAATTTATTGATATTGGGGGCGTTAGCTACAGTAAGCAATACGTGTATTGCCTCTGCATGGCAAGTGCTCTGCCGAAACTTAGAATCACATAATCAAATGGAAATTGCAGCAATTTAGGCATGGTGGTCCCAAGTTAACCATCTTGGTTTCAAGATCAGCTCGCAAATTGACTCGAGGTAAATACGTTGAATGGTAAGGTCAACGTTTAAAGGGTTTGGAATGAGGGAGGGTACCAACAATACAGAAATACAGGCAGACTTATAAATGGAGGAAATTGAAGGTTGGGTTGAGCGATTGAGATCAAGAGGGTGTGCTATTGCTTTCATGTTCGGGAAATGGCGGCACTTTTTAGCCCCCACCCCCATGCTATAGTGCCACGGTAGCTATTATGGGTCGTTCTTCCGTTAAAGTTGTCGGTGACAAACGATCCTCCCTGGCAAGCCCCAATAAGTCCGCGTCGTACACAGTCTGCCTTCCTCCCTTTCTGGGTGAGCCACCACTTTGTGATCTGATGCTGGCGACACTTTAACGTGCGGTTTGAAGATAGCGCTGTTGCCATGCCCGAGAACAATTCTGCAGTAATAGGCAAAAGAGAGCCAACCCCTGGATTTATTTGTACAATACTTTGGAAATGACGAAGAAGCATACGAATAAAAAGAAATGTTGTACAGGACGGGAGGCAATACAGTCAACTGGAAGACAATTTTAGTATCCACGTTTGGGGGGGTTTTCAAAGTCGTTGCTCAAAATGCCAACTACAGCTGGTTGAAGGGGACCAAATGCTTCGCTACGAATAACAATTTGGCCCGGATTCAACCAGCTAAAGCAGGTCACTGGAGGCTCGGAACGTTCGATCCTGTCGGGCTGTGGCAACAGGAATGGTCTGGAATAGAACCTTTCATTAAGCTTCAAACTTCAACCTCGCTTCAACCACGAAGGGGTTATGTTGGGAAAGGAAAGTCCGTCATAGTGTGAGTCGAAGCATTTTCTCCCTTCAGAGCTAACTTGGGGCCGCGCCGCACTGCAGGGTGAGATTCCGTGAAGTGAAGGGAAGGCTCGTCTTTCGTGTCGAGATGAGTCGAGTCAGGCTCCCCCCCCCCGAGAACTCATTGCCAAAGGGGTTTTCTTCTATTTCTTTTCTTTTTTTACGACCCCTAAACAGTTGCAGGCGAGGCTGGGGTTACTCGTCCGCGGTTATGATGTCGTGGAAACTGTTCAATCCTCCGCAGCCACTATTGACGACCACCATACGTCTTCTTCCGCGGCGCCGGGTGAAAGGGAAGAGAGATTGTCACTATTTATCTCCACCAAACCCCTACCGCCCATCCCTCGCCGTTTATAAGAATGGGCAATGACCGGCTTTTTCCTCCGCAGTAATACCCTTGCCTAGTTTTTCGTTTCTTGGGTACCAATGGCCCCTTCTGGTTGATAGAGGGGGGAAAGGAGGGGGGTTAGAGGAGTTTTCAGTCCCTGAAGGACCTTGAAGCAAAAGGGGGTTGATTGTGGAAGACGTGAGTCCTGGAGAGTCTTCTTCTTGAAAATTTCTGCGTCCGCCCGCTAGCACCGGAATCCCCTTTAGACAGGATACAAAGATACGGAATAATAAGAAGCCAAGCCAGCCTATTACTCAATATATCGATTGGGTCAGGTAGGGGGTTGGGCATGTTGGCAGTAATGTGGCTAGCGATCTGTCTCTCGTTCAGTGTAGTTAGCAAAATGGGAGTCTTTTCGGAATGTCACATAAATGGATGGGGGTTAAGTTAAGGAAAGAGGGTCTGAGGAAGGAGTTTTTACCTTTTTCGTTTTCGTTAATCTGCAGTAATTCCAGGGAAGATCGTCTTGGAGCAAAGATTAGTTGTCACTGTAGTCTCCGTTCTTGCTTTCGTTTTCCCTTCTTGACTCGTCATCTCGGTTCTTTTCGCCCATGTCCGTGACACAATGCTCCGCCCTCCGTGTATTGATTTTCCCATTTTCGCCCTGACGTAGTCGCGCGTACAGGAACACGCTCTTCTGGCTCAACCTCGTCTACTCTGGCGTACGGTTTGCATGGGTGGCCGATACTCTCTTGGCCATTCTCACTTACATTGTCCATCTCTCTTTCTCTCTCTATTTCTGTCTTTCTACACCTTCTTCCTAACAAATGATGTCTCCATCCCGTTCTCCTATGTAGAGTAAATGAATCATTAAGTCCCCAAAGTAGATCAAGACATTCCGCCGTGCTCAGATACAAGTAGGGAAAGGCCAAGAAAAGTTCAAACTTACGCAAGTCCAGCTGCAGTATTACTGCGGTTGCCCGATTTCCAGACACGAAAGTTTCAGGGGTAGAACGTAGAAGAGCACTGTAATTGGACGGGCAAAGTTATATTTCGTTTAGGCAAGTAGCAATTTGGGTGACACCTGCCTTTTCCCTATCTTGGTCTTCTTTGTGTGTAAGAATGTTGGTTGGTATTTTTTTTTTTGGGGGGGGGGTGGAATATCTTGCAGCTGAGTTCGGGATGCAGGGAAAGGCAGGCGTCGTATAGAAAGAACAGTTGATCTGCGGTCGTTAATCACGTTTAGTGTCACCGCCATGTGCAGAAATCGATGAAGAGCGCAGCAGCTCTTAGAATCGAGGGCGGAGGCCTGGGCTCTCTCTGATTATCTTTTTATTCGACTTTCTTTTGCTTTTCCGGAGGAAAAAGTGGGTATGTGTGTCTCAAGTTGAGCCAGCGAAGAGCCAGCGAAGAGTAGGGAGGAAAAAAGATTGAATTGGGGTAGTGTTAGCGCTTCTTACTTGCCTTCTACTTTCTTACATTCTATTGACTTTCTTAACCCTGCGACAAAGCAGAGAGGCCAAAATAGGCCAAAAATGAGATAAGGGGAGAGTCTTCTTTAAGGGGCCAAAAAATGGGAGAAAGAGAGAAAGGAAAGTCTTATTTCTTAGGCACGAAGAAATAATGGGCCAAGTTCCCTAAAACTCGAGCGAGAAGCCGCTCAGAGAGCAAACACACGCAGTAATGCCATGCTACTCACTGTGTGACAATAGAGGCAGTAAATACGTGAATATGAACTAGCCATACACGCGCTTAAAGGCTTAGGTAAAGGGCAGAAAGAAAAGAACATGTTGCTACCAGCAATACGTTCAAACTTGTTTTAATACGCAGCAAACTTGTTAGTCAACTAAACTAAAGAAAAGCACTTGTTCTTCCGTTGTTAAGGACTTGCGTGTGAGAGGTTACGGAGTAAACCCCCACCCCAACCCCCCAAAAAGACTGGCGTCCAACTCGGGTCCAGTCAAGTGCTAGGTACGCACTATTACTCCGGCAGCAATACGTTTTCCCCTATACCGCCTGAGTCAGCATCCGGCACACGCTCAATAGTATTTAGACTTGTTTTCTTAAGGAACTGACACAAACACACGTCAAAGTCGATTACAGGGTGGGTGAGGACTCGGAAAAAGCGGAGTAAATATCAAAAACCTAGGACGGAAAGTCTTCCGAGCTAAGCTAGAAGTTACCCAACCCAGCCACTCCCCAAGCCCCAAGTAAGCAAGAACTTGGCTGCATGCAAACAAGAGTCAATATATTCTCTTTAAATAGCTTAGGTAAGGTAGGGCAGCCATGTTCAAAGTTTAGCAAGAGTTTTGGGAGCTTGAGACACAACATGGCCAAAGATATTATTAGAACAACCTTTTCCTTCACGATAGGCGATGCCTGGTAAAAGGAAAAGCTGTTGCAGTTGCAGCCAAGTTAGGTACCCAGATCCCCACAGAACTGTTACGGTTACAGTTACAGTATTGCCTTCTAGCTTAAGGTCTCGGTGACCTCCCCGATTGGCAAGCGATAGCACTAGGAACTCGAGCTAAATATACTGGCCTCATATTTTTTTTTTTTTTTTTTTTTTTTTTTTAAGTTGGCTCGTGAACAGTTAGGCTCAAGATGAATTAAAAAAAGCCCAAGAAAAGAAAACTTGGGGGTGGATGGGTCTCTCGGTTGAGGGAGAGGGAGAGAGTCCTGTATAAAAAGGGGAAATTCCGCGTCAAGCGGTTAAGTTAGGAGTTACACCTCGAGCGAACCGGTCCGGGGGTTTCCAACGTTGCTTTACTAGAAAATTAAAGTCGGGAGAGAAAGGAGAATTAAGTTTTACTAGTACTCCACTGTGCTTTTTCCGGAGTTCGCTGTCGATGTAAAACCTTTTCAAGCTCTTGATGTGTTTAAATAGCCCCCGAGAATCCAAGAGTTCACCAAGGGGTTGACGGAAGTCGCCGTCAGGCGCTCCCGTCCAGCACTGCAGAAGTTGGACGGTGAAGGCGTCTAAGGGCGTCCCAAGGCAAGCGGACTTTACCGTCGACGCCGCGGATGTCGTTCTTTGACGTCACGGCACGCGTTTCGTCCTCTGCGGCAGCCGACCTGCGCACAGCTCACGCCTCGACTTTCTGGGAAGCTTAGAGACCCTCCTCCCTCCACATTATAAAGGATTTTTCCCCTTTTTTTATTTCATATAAAAGAATATTGATGGGGGACGACGGGGTGAGAGCCGACAACGTGCTCCGCCCCGAACCTCATATTACTTCGCTGTTCAACCCCTCCCAAATTCTGCAGCTTAGGGTTTTAATGGGTTGTTGGACTCATTGGTGGCAGCTGAGAATCTTCTGTGCCCTTTGAGGTTTTCCTTTTATCTGCCTTCCAACTTTTTCTGCGTCAGTTAGCAATAACAATTGAAAAGAAATAAGGAAAATACAGCTAGTCCCAAAAAGGGGGAAATTGTACATATATCTGCGTATTTCTGTATATTTCTACGTATTTCTGCATATTTCTGCATATTTCTGCAACAGTGATAGATTTATCCAAGTCAGACACTGAGCGATTAAATTGTTTTGTCCACCCCGTTTCCTTTTCCTTATTTATTGCTACATTTCTAAAGGTAGATTACTTCGTTAACAAGCTGTGTGGAAAGGACAGTATATCTACGGAAAGAGACTATTCCGGGCGTGGACGGTGACGGTGAACAAATGAAGGACAACATACATTGTAAGATGGGATTGCGAGTTAGGGAAGAGGGGGGTAGGGGTATAACATTGTGATCACAGCAGGTTTGGTTTTTATCAAAGCCATTACACGAGTGCCGGGACGTACTGTGTGCACATATTGTTCCCAGTGTACATGAGTACTGTAGTACTAAGTGGGATTTTTTTAGGGGACTTTTTGGATTAACTAACTAATTGTGAGCTTGGAATTCGGTTAAGAAATAATCCGAAATTCTGCCGAAATAAAAAAGAAGAAATGTTGAGTTTGAGTGGAGTACGGTGAAGTCAGCAAGTACTGAGATGAATGAGAGAATGAAATTGGGGAAGTTTTGGCACGAGATGGTTTATTTGCGTGATGTGGTAACTTGTACCTGCGTTCTATAAGAGTAATTAGGAAATCTGTGGAGAGGCAAACGCTCGCCTCCTGCAGCGAGGTTCGGGGGATTCGTTTTTGTATTTTGGTCATAACTTGCACGTGGCAACCGCGTTGGATCAATGAATTAAGAGCAGACTGGACAGCAAGAAGTAATATTTAAAAAAAAAGAAATACCAGAAATGTAGCAAATATATCTCGATATACCGCAACGTACCCACATGGATTTTCTATGAGAAATTCCGAACTCAATGGGACAGAGCCAGATACCATATCATTTGCTGCTCTGCCTTCAGTTCTCTCCTGGGAGGTCGGTTTCGTACGTGAACAGAATAAAGGGGGAGTACCTTTTCTGCGAAACTTGTTTTCATTAGCTTTGGCATTTGTCTTTTCCCTTTTTCTTTTTTCTTCTCAAGTTAAGGAATAGATAGTTACTGTTATCTATACACTTGGCTGTAGGCAATCCGTCCTATATACATGCAAGTTAATGGTGATGGGGACCCCAAGAGTATTTTTTTATTTTATTTTTTGCTTTTTTTTATATATATATGTCTTCCATCCTCTAACTGACAGGCACAACTAGTCTAGCAAAAAGCATTACCCTAATGTGAGTGTGTGAAAAGGTTTTTACTATAGATAGCTGCGGTACGGGGTTTTGGAAAGCACCGAAGTGTTAAAAAAAAAAAAAGAGAAAAAGATCTTTTTGAGAGGGGGTGTCTTCGATGGAGAGGCATTGTAAAAGGACTAGTCCCGTTGCTCTTTGACACGGAAGCCTCTGATGATGGGGTCTTATCGTGTTTGACAAGAGGTCTCGCACCTATCCCCGTATGGTGCGTGCTAAGCTTTTTCCTTCCCCGTAATAAACGATAATTTGCTTTGCGTTTCGGAACGAACCGTCAAGTATTAGCTCTATAGAGTATCCAAAGCTAGACCATACACCGTAAGACTCTAACTGTACCACCGCCTCTAGGCTGAACAAGAGGGGAACAACGGAGTCACGTGACCTATTCGGACGCGTTCAAGTTTGGGTGCATTTGTAATCAATATGTCAGAAATGTCAAACTTGCAGGAGCAGGTGCTGTCAGATATTTGCTTGCTTGCGGGGTAGGCCATTTCAGGCTTTATACCGGATTCCCTAAAGGCTGAAAAAGGCATAAGCCAGAGCCATATATATGGTTCTGCCTCCATGGCACAACCAAGTCCGGCAAGCCAGTAATGCCCATAGGCCCTCGCAACTTCCGTTGTGCCTACATTTCCAGAGACCATCTGGATTTCTGCAAGCTTTCCGGCCAGGTGAACAGGGTTAAGGGTAAACTACAACGCTTAGGTTACTGCCCCCATTAGCAGCGATAAGAAGTTGGAACATTTATTAGTTACTTTTATTACTTTGGAGGGAGGGGCCCGGTATTACACTATACGTGAAAGGGAACCCAACCAGGATCCATTTAAGCAATAAGAAAATATAGAATAAGAAAAGTCAAGAGAGATATATTTAGTAGCGCATGTTGTTTGGTAAGAAAAGTGCATCTGGAATGCGGCGGAGGCTCCCTCGAGTCTTGTCGCAGGATATCCGCACCAACTGGGGTCGGGGAACGATTTTCAAGAGGAAGTTTTTATTTACGTAGATCTCTCTATACATGGGAAATTGTTTCGTCTCTGTCCTCATAACTGTACTTCTCATTTTTTCGCCTTTTTTGTATTTGGACGATCTGCTCCTGCTTGTCAGTCATGGACTTTTTACAGCAACGCTTTTTTTTAAAAAAAAAAAAAATATTTTATGGCGAGATTCGGCTCGAAGAGCATTCCACGTCTTACTAGATGACCGTAGTTAGGGGCAAAGAATCTTACTGCAGCAATGGAGCCCTTCTTTTTATGTGTGGCACGAAAGTGAAGAAAAATAACCGTCTTTCAGTACTGTCACATTAGCAGTTCTATAGGAGTTTTGACCTTTGGCGACACGTGGCAGCACTTGGAGCATCGCCATAGTGCTGCTGCCTGGTAGGCTAGCTTGTACTGTACGTCATTTATTTATAACAATCCCTTGTCGCTTGTCCTTTTCCTAAGGACGAAGGACATAAGACTCGGCTATATGACTAGGTTCTCGGTTCCACACCTGCATAAGTTGTTGACTAAAGAGCAAATAAGGGGGAGTGTATTTCTGCGGCCGCAGAAATACACTCCCCCAAAAGGAGCCCCCAGAAAGCGAACGGAAACTTTACTACCTGCCACGAACTGGACTAGCTTGTTTTCTCGCCCGCTTTTAGCTGACACGATATAGGCGTTTGGGGTGTTGCAGTAATAGACATCTGCGGGAGGTTTGGAAGGTATACAACTGCAGTCGTTTTAGTCGACAAGTTGAGGGGATCTTGGAAACAGGCAAAATGCCATGATAACGTCACAGACGGAAAACCTAGAGATTCAAAACAAGGTTCAGACAGGGGTGTGTCCCAGGCCCACTTGCTAGCACTATTTCTATATTTGTAGAAAAAAAATACCTTTAAAATTTCTTTTTTTTTTACCCCCCCCCCGCGCTACTGGTGAGGGGTCAAGTCCCGTTTCTCTCATTTCTATGTATTTTATTTGACGGTCTACTTTTCTTTTTCTGGGGATCTGGGAGATGAGGATGGAGGTGACGGACCCTTCGTTGCAAATTTGCGTTAGGGGGTTTATGCCTTTCTAGGAGCATGTTCGCCTTTCTCATCTTCCGCACGGTGTTGCATAAGAGAGGGATAATAGATTAAATATGGGATGCTGTCAGTGCTGTTTCGTGAAGGTACGTACATAGCCTGTATCCCGTATGTAATCTTTGGAGAACGTTAGAGAAAATGAAAAGTAAAAATAGACCCTTAGATTAGAGACGGCTGGGAGATGATAGTGCGAAGCAATTTCTGGCTTCTTATGTGTGCTGCAGTAATAGCTTGGCGCGGTATGGCTCCGTAGGGAAATGGGAAGGGGGGGTGCAAGCTGGAGAAGGGATGGGAAGTGAAGGAGCAGGCAAACGAGATCTTTGACTCCTAAGAAGTTGTCTCAAGCGAACTGTTCCTGCATTTCTTCCGCCTTTTTGGCTTTCTTTAAAATTATATGGACTTTTTGCGCCCTTTTTTATTCTATAAAAAAAATTAAAACAGTGGCATAAAGTTGGGGTCATTTGAGGCGATGTTTGAACCGAAAATTTCAAGCCCTCTGACTCCCCTTCCCACCCAGCCTCAAAGCCTCGTGATATACCTATTGATCTTGGCCGTCCACGAGCTTAGTAAAGCTATCACGATACCCTTTTAACCTTTGACCCTCTCTTTCTCTGTCTCCCTATTCCCTTCATGTGTTTTTACTCCCCTTTTTGACCATCCGTTTCGTTTTCAGGTAGTATAGCACACTTGCTGTACTCTATGCTGCAGAATCTCATGGCACAGTAAATACACGCAAAGAAACTGAAACGGTTCAGTCCGTTTTACCAAAATTATATTGACCACGCCCTACGACAATGAGTTTGAAGGGATTACAATAGTTAGAATACGCCCAAGGCCACTGCCGTCCATATTCGAACGGGTGAAGCCTATGATACTTTTATGCGGAGTAAAGAAAAAAAAAGACTAACAATTAAAAGTTTTAAAAATTTTGAGAAATCGTGTGCTGGTACGTCTGCTGGTACTTATTCCAGGCAGTACTATGCCGGATCTTTTTAACCTTTTTTTTGTTGCTGCCGTCCGTATGTAAAATGGGGGAATTGAGGGCTTTATCAAGAACGTGCAAGGGAAATCAACCGTGGAATGTATAATGTAATTGTGTTAGGTCTTTGCGGTGCTTTTGCAGCAACTGAGGGGGGATACGATATACGATCCTCGGGGTTTCTCGGTGAAGAGGACGCGTGTCCGTGTGAGTCTTCTGCGCTAGTTAGGTTCCGTTTCTGTTCTTCTCCGGCTAAGCTCGAAGAGCGAGCAGATTAAGGCTCCATTGTCTTGTTTTAACAACAAGACAATCTAATTGAAAGTCGTATCTGGTCAATTTGGACTTATGTCTGTGTGATGGCTGCGCTCTGTGCTGTTGTCTCACTTGCGAACCTTGCGGAAGAGCCAAAAGGGGGATAGAGCGAGACCGGCAAATACTATTACTGGCCTTCGTTTCGCGGGGCTGGCAGCGTTAGAACTCGCCACCGCCGCAGGCATTCTCGGAGATTGCTTACCACTGTACTGGCTGCCTCGCTGTGGTTTGTGAGGTATGGCCTTTGCCATTTAGACCGTTATTAAGGTCCCTCCGTAAATTGAAAAAAGGGGAATCCAGGCCGCAGCAATAGACCTCAAGAATATATAGATAGGAGACGAAAACTATTGAACGCCATTTAAAAGGGCTTGGTTGAAAACGAAAAATAAAACGTCTTAAAAAATTCTTGACACGTCGTGCGATTGTATCGCAGTGCTTCTTTTCCCTTTGATGGGATAGAGATAGAGCTTGTCGCCATATGTCTGCCTTGCCGTATTGCTGCGAGGCAAAAATGGAGCTACTCCCCCCTTCATACCAAATATCCCGAAGAGAAGAGTCGCCCCTTTGGCGTGATTCCTTTTCGGATTTTATTTTTCAAATACTGATGTGATGTGCTGTGTTGGAATCTTTGAAAAGTGGTAACTTGCTACATTTGTTCGTCGCCTAGCCATCTTTTTGTTTCGTTTTTCACTCCTAATGCCTCCGGAAACACTTATTGCAACTTTTTTTTTTTGAGAACTCTCTCAAGCTTGCGAAGGCCTTCAGGGAGGAAGTTCGGAAGAGAACGTGGCTCTTCTCCCGGGGTAGAAGACGTGCTCCATCCTGGTGGCATTCCTTGTATAATTTTAGGCTTGTCGACTGATAGATAGCGCTTGGCAAAACAGGAGGAAGAAATTTTACCCTTTCACTATCTCGGGCACTATGATTTGTCTTGCTGGGTTCTGTTTAGCTGCAAAAAAAGGAAGACGGAACAAAAAGAGAAGGAGAGAAACAGTCCCAAGTTTCCTTGACAGAAACTATTCTGCTCGCATTACGTCTTTTGCTGCTGCTGCTGCATCCCTTCGTGCTTGTAAAACTGCAGAAATGCAGAGGAACAGTATCCAAGGTCCTAAACCCTTCCCTACCCCCCTACCCACCATCCTCCATCTCCCCATTTCGCTCCACTATGAGTGTTGGGTACCAAGAGCAAAAGCTCGATCGATCCTTCTGGAATAAGGCTGCTGTTGCAAGTTGTCTTTTTGCACTTTTCCGCTCTGCTGTCGCACAAGTTTCTTCGTTCTTTCCTCCAGGCGTTTCTATAGGGTACTTCTTCTTCTTCTTCTGCTTCTTCTTCCGCGTCGTCGTCTTCTTAACAGAATTGGGTCGCATACGCGTACTGTACGGCAGGACCAGGAGTTAGATTATCGCAAACATTTTCGTAGAACCTCCTCCTTCTTACATAATTTAGCTATAGGGGCATGTGAAAAGAGCTAAATGGTTAATCTTGACTGCAATAGTTCTTCTCGTTCCTCGATTCGACCCAAGACTCCCTCCTCGTTAAGATTTTAGGACAATATAGGAAGATACTTGATACTTTCTTCGAAGTTGCGCGATAAGAGAGGCGGTTGTTTATCAACTACCCGACGAATGATGTACCACTGCACACATCATCCATAGAGATACCATCCTTCAAAGAGACAACGAGCTCTTAATTTGAAGAAAAAATAGTTTTTTTGTTGCTTTTTTGGGGGCTGGGAAGTTTTTCATCCTCTTTGAGAAAGCCAAAGTAGTGTGAAGACAAGGGGGTTAGAGGAGGTTTGGAAACGCAGGGAAATGGTCGTCACCGTGAAAGTATTATGGGACACAATGGTTGGCTAGGAGACATGGAAAAATGTTGGTTTTGCCCTTAACCAGCATGATGTGATGGGTATGGGAAACGTGGAACGCTTTCCGCTTGGCTGCCGCCTCCACGCAAGATTTAGTTTGCTTGAGCGGGGGAATCTTAACTTTTTGGGTGGTAAAGGAAAGGGGGAGGGTTGGTTAAGAAGTTGTGAATTAGAAATTGCCAGCAGAAGCACACAATTTTCCTTTCTTTTGGGGTTTTTTCAGACACGTTTTTGGGCTTGCCAGTACCCACTGGCAGCACATAGAAGAAACTTGCAATGTTATTTCACATTCAGTCGCTTCTTGCCGACGAGTTTAAATGAAGAAAACTTTATGGCCAAAGCTGTATAAGCCAACATGGGAAACACGGCGAGGGGAAGAAAAAGTTATAGCTCTGTGTGTGTGCTCGTCGTGGCCTGCTTGTACAGTTATGGCAGAAATGTTAAACAGGCTGCCTAACATCTACAAAAAAATCTTATCTTTTTTTGAGAAAGAGCAGTATAAAATTCAAAACAGATTACACCAAAAAGAAAAGCAATAGGTTCACTAACTCCTGAAATGTACATGGCAAGCTGGCGGCAATCAAGGATTACCCTGCAGAATGGGATGGTACCACTGCAGACTGCAGGAATAGGGGTTTTGTATGTGTGTATATATTTCAGTTTATATCCGAGGCACTTTGTCATGCTTTGTCATGTCGGATAGGTGTCAGCGAGAAAAATCTCTTCTCCGTAGATTTTATTTATTTATTTATTGCATTATTTCTTCGCTCTTGTCGAGATATTACCCTACAACCAAACAAGAGCAAAGTCCCCTCCCTTTTTTTTGGGTAACACAAGTTGGGTCGCACCAGCCATATCCTACGACGTCATTCTCGGAATAAGCAAGTCCCGAGGTGTACGTGAACTGACTAACAGATGACCTGATTTATATAACACAGGAGCAAAGCTTAGGCTAGATGCCGGGATATTGCTGTTGAACAGTTTTTACCTTACTTCTTTCCGCACAAGTTAAGAGTCTGGGAGGGACTTGTGCTGGCGTTTTATGTTGGGGTTAGAGGGGGAGGGCAAATAAGGAGCCAGCTTGTAAGTGGCAAACGAATTTTTTAGATTTTTTTGTCAAACAGAATTGCATGGACTGTACTGGCTGCAGTTGTGTACGCAAGAAAAACTTGATGACGATTGAATGCAACACAACGAACGGGTGGGATTTTTTTTCCGAGTACGGCCAGCTAGTGTTTCCCAGTGGCTGAGATGTCGAATCCATCTCGCTTTTTTGCCCCACCTTTTTGCTCTTCTCCCCGAGCTATACACCTCGTGATTTTATTTGGAGTCTTCCTTTTTTATATGGATGTCTGTAAGAAAGCCTCTAGGGTGAATTCCGCGCGTTGGGTTCGTGTAGAGCATGTATAATCGTTCCCGTGTACTGTACGACGTACGACGTCGCATCTCATCCGGTAGCGACAAAGCTTTATTGCTAATCGAACACGGTGTCGTAAAAAAAAAAAGAACTCAAAAAGTGCGAATACCGTTATTTCTGTGAGGTGTTCCGCCGCGCTATTAGTCCCTTGCGGACTCCGCTCCCCCAAACATCCCCGGTTTTTCATGGCTTTTAGCTTCGAGCACTAAATTTCTAAAACCGTCAACCTCAAGATTTTTCTTGCGCAACTTTTTTTTCAGATTTTTATTTATTTTATTTTATTAAGTTACAAATGACTGGCGAGTTCTTGCGAGTTTTGGGAGGTTGTTGTTTGTCCCTTGGCTGGACTTGCTATATTCATATGCGTCGCGCTCTGATGGCTCGCTTTGCCTCATCCAATTTCTTACCCGGCGCTGCCACGATTATGCAGCTTAGCGTGCGTAAAGCAAACCAAACTTGGCTCTTGGACGATGGAAAGAAAGCAGAAAGTAATAAAGAAAAAAGTCTGGAGATCGATTAGTATCAACACGTGACTGCTCATATCTCTCTGGCCAGTAGTCTCAGAGGCCGCCAAGCCAGATTAGGAAGCTCACAAGTTTTGGGAGTATTGTTGCATGAAAAAGTCATTTTTTTTTTCTTTTCGAGTCTTGTTTTCGTTGTATTAGCCGCTTTTGTGTGGTTTTTATGTTGGATTTCTGTGGGTGAGTCATGGAACTTTTCTGGAAAAATGAAAAGACAAGGAACAAGAATAAAAGCAGGCGCGCGGGGCAGAAAGTTATATTTAAAATGGGTCCGCGGGTACATGCAAAGCACCTGGCTCGGGTGCGTATTACTGTGCTTGCGTCTTGCCCGCGCGGACAGGAGCAGGCTATTTCGATGACTAAACTTTCTCTCCTTAAACTCGTCGAGTTTTGGGTTCTTGCCTTCAAAGGCATCGCCCGTTTTGGATGGAACGTTCTCTTGCTTTGCACTATTCCGAATTTGGGACCTGCTTGTTTATTTGTGGCTCCCGGTATTTTTAAGTCCCTATCTCTATCGCTCTCTATCTCTCGCTCGCTTTCTTGGCTTCGAGCTCATGAACTTCCGCCAGCCAAAAAACCCGTGTGGCATCCGTATAAAACGCCTCTTGACTTCTTCCACTTTACCCGTCATATACACCACACATTTACCGAAGTAGCAACAAAAATTTATTTTTGTTTACGAAGAGAATACCAAACCACGGTTCACAAAAGAGGAAACTTGCCGTGAAAATAGAATACAGTGTAGTGTGTTTTGTATGATCGTCGCTTTCAAGTATGATTCAGTCACTTCAGTCATGTTGTGTGTGGAAAGGAAGGTGCACTTGCAGAGATATTTCTAGCTATACCATTAAAGCAAAATAGACCGAATGGGAGAGCTGCCAAAACAGGGGAGAAGAAAAGTTTTTATTCATTTGACAGTAAGCACAAAACACTCAAAGACAGTAGTAGCAATAACGTCTTTGTGAGGCTGGGATGGCATGGCACACGCAGCAGCAGCAGCGTTGCATACTTGTGAAAACGACTGCTCATCTTAGATATGCACAGCTGGGTTAATCAAAATAGGATCCGTGGTAACTGGCATTTTTAATGCCACAAGAAAAGATTTGCTGCCAAGCTAAGGGAATTCTAAGATTTCCCCCTCGCCTTTCTCTCTCTCTCTGTCTTCCTTCTTAAGCCGAGGACGTGCACAAATCTTCGAGCCTATAACGAGTGAGGAAATTGAGTAGTAGTTATGTGTCCTATCAGTCAATGGAAGGAGGGAAGCGAACCACGTTGCCATAGTGGGAAGTAGACACAAGGACTCCGTGTATCCGACACAAGGGGCGCCGGGGCCCGACAGAAGGACTCCAGGTCCATAACCTTTTAAGGGACCAATAGAATTTCGACTTTAAAAAGTCTCTGCTCATTGCTTAAGCGCCAGAGAGATTAGAAAGTGCTTAAACTGTATTAAAAAAGCGTTACAAGGACTCTGGACCCCGACAGAAGGACGCCTAACCTAACCTTTAATACCTAACCTAACTTAACCTTTAATTTTTAATACGGCTTAAGCACTTTCTAATCTCTTGCGCTTAAAGGGTGGTTCACACTACCGATCAAAATCAAAAATCACCAGTCAAAATCAAGAAAAGCACTGACGGGGGGCGTGGTTTGGTCTGACATGTGCCATTCAAATAAGATTGAATTTGGGTCCTTGGATTGTTGTGATTTGTGTGACTTACCACATTGCCAAGCAAAGTCATATGAAAAACATGCAGGAAACTTTGGTTTTCGAGCAGCTAAATAAAACTGTAAAAAGCCATCCAGATTTACTGAATTAATATTATAAAGTTTTATGTTGCAGCCAAAATAACTTGCGTTTTGGCTGCAACATAAAACTTGCGTTTTGGCTGCCCCTATACCCAACTCCAAATTCAATCTTATTTGAATGGCACAAGTCAGACCAAATCAGACCAAACCACGCCCCCAGTCAGTGCTTTTCTTGATTTTGACTGGTGATTTTTGATTTTGATCGGTAGTGTGAACCACCCTTAACCAATGAGCTGAGAGGATTTAAACTCGAAATTATATTCGTCACATAAAAAATTTTAGTCCTGGCGTCCTTCTGTCGGGCCCCGACTCCCCTTCTGTCGCGTTGCCACCAAAGTCTTCCTGTCCCGTCCAAAACAAAAGCTTGCGAACGTGTTCCCGCTTGTAAGGCAGAGAGATCCTGGTCTTACTTTTACCCTGACGCACTGACGCAATAATGAATAATGCGCAGATAACCAACGAATAGACTAGTCATACTTCGTACCAATGAATACAGACCAACGTATAGTCTACTCCTGCTCCGCAATAATGAAATTCTGGTTGCCGGGTTGGTCTTACTTGATTGGGCAATTTTGTAACCAGTTGCACTATCAACATGGAACAAACATTACTTTTAGGTTTGAAGCTATAGTGTAAGTTCTTAAAAACACTTTTCATTTTTAACTAGCATACTTATCCAGATATACGTTACCGATCTTGGACTGTCAAATTTCCAACAGCCGCACTAAAATTGTCGGATTTTTTTGCTCTTTCAGTTTGCATTTCATGAATTTCAAAACTTTGCCCAAACAACAAGCACGCTTCGGCTATTTAGCGATATTTTTGTACGATTTACGCAACTTGCCATACAGCAAGGAAGTAAAAAAACGGGATTACCTCCGTTAGGTATCGCTCTCCTACAGTACGGCTTTATGGTTGATGTTATGCCGATTGATCCAGGCAAAGAAATGGACGCTTATTTTGTGTTGTTGCCCTACGGATTCAATTGATAATCCTGATTGGGGTCTTTTGTTCCGTTACGGCGAGCTAGTTGAACAGTATTGCTTGCAGCAATACTATTTCAAAAGGACTTGCATTTCCAGTTCCAGTGACGCATTTTCGCCCATTGAGGGTTGAGGATCGAAGAAGAGACGTGCAAGGGACAGTTGGATGGAACACAAGTCTTTAATCAGGGTTCCAAAGCTCCAGCTGAACTATTGCTGTTCACTCATGAGCGAAAAAAGTAAACATTGCAAAGAAATTTTATTTGCCGAACATAAAGGACGAGGGAATAGGAGGTAAAGGGAGGCTTAAAGCTCGTGTTTTATTCTCTTTGTCAAACTACTTCCATTCCTGAAAGTAAACCTATAAAAAGGGGTATACAAGGGAATAAAAGAGGGGAAAGAGCAACTATGCTATACGAGGGATTGCTGCAGCAATACTATACGACTCGATTCCCGTCTCGGAGTATAGGTGTGTCCGAATTTCGGGCACTGAAAACCCAGGGATCGGAAATTGAAATTGAGCTAAGCGCATCCTTCCTCGTTTGCTGGGTCGATACAGTAGTGGCATTTCTTTCCTGATATTTCTTCCGTGTTCTTCCGCCCTGTCTATTTTTCTTGTTTACAATAGGCCAGCGGTAACAAAAAAAATAAAAAAAACCGAGCGTGAAACAATCGTAACTGGAAAGTCAGAAAGGAAGGACGATAGTCTACTGCATCCATAAGCTCTTTTTTAAAAGGCTGCCTTTTTCTTTGGCTTGCTCTCATTTCATTTCAAATAAAAAGCAAACGAAAAATGAAAATCCAAAAAATAAAAAAATAAAAAAAGTAATAAAACGTTGGGCATCAATGCAGTAATGCTCAGTCCTGAAACAAAAATGGCAAGTTTTCATGTAAGGGCGTTTCTCGTTTGTGCTGCCAAATGACAGTTAACGAAGTAATAGTGTGCTGGTAAAGCTTTGTAAGGTCTTGACTTTTTTTTATTTCTTTTTAAACATAAAATCGACTTTTTGCAAGCAACCAGGGGGAAGAACTATCGGTCTAGTGTACTAAGACAACATTGGAAGCTAGGAAAGCATGATCCAGGATTAGTGCTTTGGTTTTCTTGTCACGGAAAGGCGTTTTTGTAAGTTTTTTTTTTATTTCTGGCGTGCTAGGGAGGTCCATTAGGTAAGACATGGAAAGAAATACTGGAGCGACAGAACTTGGTAAGATGGACTATTGTGAACATCCACGTATTGCATTCATTCGGATTGGTGATGCGGATGCGGTGGCAAGCATGTTATTTTGAACGTAACTACGTGAGTTCCTCGTAGCTGAGCCCAAGCGCTGTCTTATCCGTAATTGTTGCCCAACACGAGTCGGAATTACAACAGCTCGATTGGCCCGCTCCCCCCACACCCACACCCACACTGGGCGCTCCCTTTAGCCGCATTACTCTGGGGACTTTCATCATTACAGTTACGTCTCAAAATTACTATGATTTTTTTTTAATATTTCTTTGAACATAATTGCGTTGTCGCTTACCTCCGTGTCAGGGATCTTCAAAAGCAACTTAGTCTGAACACATTGTTCTCCGGTTAAAATCCCGGAGGTAAAATTGACACCTCTGTGTCATATTGTTGCAAAACGTTCTCCGGAAAACAGTGACAAACGGGTGTCACTTGAGTCGAAAATGGTAGTTGGATTGGAAATGACTTAGATTAGCTTAGGTTAGATTAGGTTAACGGTTCTCATCAACTTTCATTGATGAGAATCGTTAAGACTTGTACTTTCTTTTATTCCATTGGCTGAAAAAAATTCATTGTTCAAAAAATGGTACAACTAGTGTCATTTTGACAGCGGGATACATTACACCCGTTTGTCGCTAAATCCGGAGACTGTGTTGGTTAGTCTACATGAGATGAAATTGAAACATTTCTAATCGAGTGGATTGAGCCTTTTTCCGGATTGAGAACTTTTCGTCTCTTCCGTTGACATATCTTGTATTGACAATTGAGCCTCTTCTTTCGACAAGGAAGTAGTGCAGTATCTTAACAAAGACAAGGTTCAAATGATCACAAAAAGCTACGATGTCGCATAACATTGGGCTTTGTGGTTTGGCCTGGGAGCTTTTACAAGTTTTAGAATGACTGAGGTTTTCCGTGTTGATTAGACAATTTGATTATAGTCAGCCTAGGAAGGAAACTCTCGTATGTCTCTCAAACTGAGGGAGGGCTAACAAAGCTAAAAGGGAGATAGCCACATTCGTGTCTCTATAAAATAGAGAACAATAGGTTGTAAACACGCGTGCCGCTTCCCCGTTGGGAAAGTCTTGCAAGTCGATATCTAATTTGCGTTTTAGCGAAATGTCAGTGCTGGGCTGTGCTAGGCTGACGTAAAGGATTGCTTGTTCATTTTGTAAAGGTTTCTCGGGATAGTTCGCCCATTTCGCGAATGCTTACGCTCCGTTCCCCCCATTTAGGTTGTTTGTTATGCAGAGGCGAGACTAAGACAAATTTTCCCTGTCTATTTTCGTTTTAAAACCCTTGAGATCATTTTGGGCGATGCGGCCAGTCTCTCTCTCCCTCTCTATCCCTCGCTCGCTCTTCCAAGCGAACTGGATTGCATTCCCTGGGAAAAAAACACCAAAAGAAGAAAAGCGAGCAAAAGTCTCTTAGTGGAAACGAAACTGAGATTGTTGTAGTGAAGCTCCTGCTAGAATTGAAAGGACCCCAAAAGAGAAGCGAGAGACAGAGAGAGACGACTGTTAGTTATAGTAATGAAGCGTCTTGCATGACGGCGACAATGGGTCATTTGTTACTGACGATAACGAGCAGTCGCAAGTCAGAGCAGCTATAAAGCAGGACTTTTTAATAAAGTTACCCAACAATAGCTGAAAAGCGAAAAGCTTTCGCTCAACTACAAGAGGGGGGTAGGGACAACAAAAAAATAGCACACAACAGAGACTGCGAAAAAAGAAATAATAAAAAAGGAAAGAAACGCTCAGAGAATGAGAAATAGAGAACCAAGTACTAGCATGGAGTCCACAAAAAAAGAACGAAAGACTGGCTCGAGGGTCCAGCGAATCAATATGGCGCCAGGTGGATCCGAGTGGCACCGCGAGCGTCCAAACGATTCTGTAGATTTCCATTGCTGCGCTTAAGTTCAGCTTTTCCGCTCTATCATCCTGATGCTGCTCAAGCCGCCTGCAGTTGGCGTTGACAGCCTCGTGACAGTCCTCATTGGCACATGTCCTGCTTCCAACTTTGTGTCGCAGTGACACTCTGACAAAATTATCTTAATCTGCTCTGCGGGTACAATATGGAATTTCTCTAGACCCCAAGTGTACCAGTACCTTAGCTCTCCGTCTCCCTCCGCTTCGTTGTAATGTACGTACGAATTACGTACCCTTTGTTTGAGTCGGTCTACGATGTTCCCGGTGGTGGAATATCTAGTCGCAACAAAATGGGGGTAACAGCACTCGACCGGTCGATGCTATTACTGCAAAAGCACGCGGCCAGACGGCACACATACACACGAGAGGTAACGGAATCTTCCGTGCACAGTGCATGCGGTACCAATATGTTGGGTTGGGAACCCCCTCAGCAAAAAGTATTATGGCCTTGCGTGCTTGGCTTACGTGGGTTTTGATCCCCAGGAACGATTGGAGTTTATAAACAGTCAAGCTTTTTTCTTATTCTTTTCTTTTGGCTTTTGGACGGTGAAAGATATATATACAGCGTTATGGTTCAAGCTTTTAACCCTATAATAGCCTCGTTCTTTGAACTCTCGGCATCTGCCCGTTTTTTTCAATCGAAGATGAAAAGAAGAACGATGAATAGGTGAATAAAAAAGACATTTCACCAGGCAATCTTTCGACACAGACTTTGAGTGGGCTGGTGGAGCCGATCCATTCTCCTAGTTAATTTCAGGATTAACTTGAGCGATTCCTTTAAAAAAATACTGCTTCTCTTGTATGTCCTCCCCCACGCGATATCAGCCCTTTTGGGTATGATGGAGCAGCCATGACTTTCGGTGCGCGTGGTACTGCAGCCCGCTGTGCGGATGAAGCGCGATATGACCTGTCAAAAGACAAGACATGCAACATGAAAGACCAAATTGACCGACCAGAAAATTACCTAATGCTTTTTTACAGCAGACCAAGCACTGCTTTAGGTACCATCATAGTCAAAGACCGTACTCTTCTTTCTACCGGGAAAAGACGGACCGGACCGGACTAGACCATTCCATCCCATCCCATCCCACCGGTCTTCTTAACCCGTGTCATTCCTCTTCTTCCCAAAATGGCTTGCTTGGTGTTCGCTTGGACACTTCTTCGGAATAGCGGGGTGTTTACTTGGACGGTCTAGCTGGTCCAGACCTAAGATCCCGTATAACAGAGCTTTTTGTGCAAGAGAACATTTCGAACAGCTGTTTTTGAGGAAACGCAACTCTTTAACAGTAATATTAAGCATACTAAAAATTAGTGTAGAAAGTAGAAAGCCTAGGTTTTCTTCTTCAATTCATAATACAGTAGATGCCGCTTATTGTGATCACTGGTTATTATGAATCAGCCGCTTTATGCAATCAAATTTTAAAGGACCGAATCAAAACGATACAATACATAGCATTTTAATCGGTTATTAGAATCGTACTTTCGGATATTAGAATCAATGTCAAAAGAATCTTCGCATGTACAGTAACGAAACTACAGTAGTGGTTGCAATATTGACTTTGTGCATTGACCAATGATATTGCTTTTATGTCGTTTTGACCAATCTTGTCATTTCCAGCCTACTACTACGCGAGAGTAATCCCTTCTAAACTCCCTAGTCGATTAAATGAGCAGGTTATTCAGTGGAATGACCAGTTCCTTTAATTGAGTGGGGAAAATTAGAAGGGATATCGTGTTGAGAACTCCACCTAAGCGTAGGAATAGGCTTTAGAGTGTAGTTATACAAAAATGTCGACGAACGAGAAAGTGTCGATTGAAATGTAAAAGAAAAGTTGCGGCTCACTGAATCTTATGACAAGTAAATTTAAAAGATTTGCCACAAAGGGAAGTGGCCGTTAAGTTAGGAATTCCTCAATCATCCCCATCAAAATTGTTGAAAAAGCGTTACAAAATAAAGAATAGTGGGTGTAGTGAACCTAAGAAAACGAAACGTGTGAGAAAGTGTCAGAAAGTAGATGATGCTTTGTTTCTTTGCTTTAAGCAAGCCAGTTCATTCGTTCTGCCGATTTATCGCAGCAATTGCACATTTCCAATTTTTGGTTATTAGAATCTTCGCTTAATAGGATCAGTATTCGCTTGACGAACGTGATCACTATAAGCGTCGTCTACTGTAGATTAGTAAAAATAATAAAATCGTAATATTAAATTGCCAAAAAATACCAAAAAATAAACTCACCAAGAGACATTCTATTATAGTGCAGTTTGGCAGTCAGCAATACAAATTTGGCCACAACTTGCATGTAAATGGAGTATTGGTTCTGTTGAAATCTTGGCTGAGTTGAGCTTCCTAACCGCCCATGCCGGCCGCCTATGCTAAGGCTTGGTTAACGTTCAGGACTCGCAGCTTGTGACGGCAAAACGCTCGGCTTGTGGCTAAAACAACACACTTGATTATTGGCAAATTGTGGGTCAGGTTAGGTTGTCAAAAGCCAATTAAACCTCGTTCGTTTTTAACGATGATCTGCCTCCAAATCACCAAATCTCCCACGCGCCGCCTACAAGGCTTCTTCTTCCCAGTTTTGCACGCTTATCCCCTTCAGGAAGCGACTAGAGTTGGTGCAAATTGATTAGTTACAACTTTTTAACGAGTTAAAACTCGATATTAAAGGGGAAAAAAGACAATAAAAAGAGACCAAGTCGCAAGTTTCCAGAATCAGAATTTATTACCGCCACCAAACTACAAACCCATGATTCACAAGGATTCTTACATAAGAGATGACCCAAGTTGTTTGCTGTTTGCCGTTGGGATTGGCAAAGTTAGTTGAAAGGCCAGAGAAGTAAAACTTCGAGCAATGCTCCATACTTCTTTACATTCCATATGTCATATCGCTATGGGAAGTAAGGAAGCATGGACCACGACACCGAAAAACTTGCGCGGCTCACTGTAGACGCACAACAATCGTGGCTATTGGTCGATGTTATCTGCAGAAAGCAAACGACAGCAAAGAAAGAGAAAGCAATTCACGTAAGAAGTCACTCTTGTCTTTTCAGAAAGAAATCTTGCTTCAGAAAGCCAATGGCACTCTTTGGTAGCGAGGAGCCAAATGGTTTCCACACGGTGTCGTGTCTTCTGGCTTGTTGAAGCACACCACACACAAAATGTCGGAGGGACTTGGGAGGGCAAGGGCGGCTGTTCTGCCAACTGCTTCCAGACTAGAGTGTATCGTGTAAATGAGAAAAAGATGCTCTGACTACTGACCACCATCAGACTCTTTTAAACTAAAGCTTTGCATAGGATGATAAGAAACTGTAAGAGGTAGAAGAGATGGTTAAGAAAGTAGAGGATATACGGAGAGCTAAGGAGAAAGAGAGAGACAGAGAGGGTTAAAAGTGTCTGGCAATCTGGGAGTCTGGGATCTTGAGGAATAGGGAGGATTTTTCAGGGACCTTAAGAGTAGTAACTCGGAAAATGTTCTGTAACTTTCTGGAGAGGCTGGGACTGGCTTGCTGGCTTACTGCTGCTGCTCTGTGGTCTGCAGTCTTGGAAAAAGGGCGGTGAGACGAGGACCAAGAGGAAGGGGGGTCCATTAGCCCAGGCTGGCTCACACCTATAATTGGAACCATGTGAGGGAAGCAGACAGTCGCGATTCCTGGCAGAATTGGAGCACATCTCCCAGGTTCTAAACTTAGCCCTCTCTCTGTCTGTCCCTCTGTATCTCTGCCAAGTCTCAAGCTCCGGAGCTATACACGCATTGCAAAAAGAAATTGAAATAGTACCCCAAAAAGAAAAATGGCCTGAGCGAATGGCAAACTTAAGCTGCCTTTAGGTTATTTACATAGAACGTGCGACTTTCTTTTATTTAAAAAAATGGTCTAGACGAACTTGGAGAGCGTGCAGAGATAGAAATTTTGCACTAAGACGAACGGGGAAAAGCGGGTGCGGTACCCCCCTCCACAAAAATAGATGGCGCTTACCTTACTTTGCCAAAAGCTAAGCTTGTAAAACAGAACAGAATCGAGTTTAAAACGAAGCGAAATAGTTTAGCAAAAAATGGAAGTAAAAATTCGGGTAAAAGACTGGGGTTGAACGAGGGATACGCGGGATGTAGCACAGATTTTCCCCCAGAAGAGCTTTAAGGTTTTTCTAAGAAGTAAACGGCTTTGGAACACTGAGACAGAGGTGGGAAAAGCAAGGAGAGCTGACGGAAGTGTTACTATTTGGTCGGAAGAGTGACACTGCAAAGCCGGCCATGGAGGCTGCGGCCTTTTATCCACGTTGGGGCGCCCTTCCACAAGCTCCAGGAGTGAAGCAACCAAAAATCCCCCAGCACAAATACTATATTTAGGTACAGGTTTCGCATAAGATGCTGTATGTCGTGCGATGGATGTGTGTGAGCCTGCCCCTCTTGTGTATATGTACGGGAGAGTCTGCGGAAGCAAGCGGAAAGGACTTGAGGGAATCTTCTTTAATTTTCGATATATTTTTTAAATATTTTTAAAAAAATCTAATTTTTTCTAATAATCTGTGGGGGGGGGGGGGGGGTTCAAGCCCTTGGTGCGTTTATGGTAGCAAAATCAAGGAATAGAATAGGTTTAGAGGTCATTTATCAAGCAAACGGCCGTAGTTGACCCTCCCCTCTTCTTCTCCCAACCACCCTCTGCGAAGTTTGTAATCTTGGAAGCCTTATCTTTGTTTGTTTTAGATTTCCCCCTTGGGCCAGCGAAAATTTTCCTTTTCCGGTCGTTATAGGATGCTTGCTGCTCCGTTAGCATTGCAAGACGAATCGGAAGAGCTGAGCTAGCATTTTGTTGTTTTAATCAACTTTTTTTTAAATGATTAATCTAATTGGGCGCTCCGAGTTAGAAATGAGAAAAAGTTTGGTGAAAATAGCTTTCATGGGTCCCTCCTCAAACTAAGGAGAAAAAGGAAGAGTATTTCTAGCCACCTTCTTCTAACCCCCCTTCCCGTGATCCGCATCTTGAGCGAGCGGGAGAGTTGGCAGCCTCTTTCCCGTTATAACTGGCACACACAGAGTACATGCATAACCTGCACCCCCTGTCACCCACCCCCACCCCACTTTAGGCCTGCCGTGTGTGTTTTTAGTGTGCAGCATGCAACCCTAGAAGGAGTTATTTCGGGTCTGCGAGGGTTGGTGTAGGGGTTTGTTACGGAGATTAATGTTTAAACTATTTCTATTTGCGTTCTTGCCTCCCTGCTCACTTTGCTCGCTTTGCAAAGACTTGTGCGTACTAAAAAAACGAAGAGTTGGGTATGTGTGTGTGTCTTTGGTGCTAGCCGAATTACGTAGGGACTTTCTTTCCGATAGCCAGCACCAGTGCACCACTGATCCGTTATCCGTAAGGTTTTTTATCCATCCCGAACAAGTTTCCAAGTCTGGCCCCCAACCAGACTTTTGGGGAGACTCTCTCATTCCGTGGATATGTACTTGCAACAATTGCCATTCCGAGCCTCTAGTTCACTCGGAAAATTAGAATTCTTGACACTTAATGAATGGCTCACGAGGGGCACCCAAAGTCCCAATGTCGGAGAAAAGTCAGGAGTATTTTAAGGATTTACAAAGGGGGGGGGGGGGGGGGGGGGATGACGTTTAGTTGAACTCACTTTCACGATCGGCTCAGGATGGATTTATTCAGACGTTTTAACTTCTGCATCTGGGCCCTTCGAATGATCTGCTGCATCAAGAAAAAGAGGTTGGCTAGAGAAGGTTTTCAGAAAGGAGCAAGTGGCTTTATCGAAAGAGCAGGGCGTGGTATGGTCAATGGTCAAATGAAGTAGTATACAGTACGATGACTGAAGAACTTGACGGAAGACGGAGAAAAAGCCAGTAAGGAGAGAGAAAAGGGAGTAAAAAAATAAAAGGAAAAAGATTACAGGACTGGGTAACATGTTAGCTGATGAGGATGGCATGTTGGAGCATATGCCAGTGAATTGAAGGAAAGAGGAGACGGGAGAAAAGGGAGTAGAACCGTCCTTTGCTCAGCACCATTTTCTTTTCTTTCCTGCCCTTGAACAAAGGCAAAAAATTAGAGGAAGTAGCAGCAGACCTCTCTTATTAGTCTTTTCTTAAGTCTTCAAGAAGGGTGTGAAGCCCCTTTGTATTGTATTAACTTGGTTACGTTTCTACGTGGGTTTCCAGAGCTGGACAAAACTTACATGACAAGTCATCAACACTTCTCATTTGGTTTCGGAGGGATCCGGCTTGCCTCGCTTTAACATGCGTTCGTTTTGAATTGATGAATCATTAAGAAACTGAACTAGCTGCCCTTCTTTGTGCTCCTCTTTCACTTTCTCGTTCTCTTTCTCTTGTGGCGAGGTTACGATAGATGGCTTTTTCCCGTTTGGCTTTGCTTGGGTCTATCAGTTTCACATGACACTTTGGCTTCATCGTCATCCTCTGGCAGCCTGGATCTAGTTACTTGATTCGCTCCGAGATATTTTATGTTGATGCCAGATTTCATCTTGCAACTTTTTTGAGGTGGGGAAGAACAAACTGTACCCATTTCTGTTTGCTCAGCTGGGTCTAAATAAACCCTTAATGCCAAAGAAAATGAAAACACGACTTTAGCAATCAAGTCCTATAGATCGCTGGGTGTCTGCAAGCGTTGATACGTTTGACATGACCTTTGTCTAGCGTGTAGTGGCGTCAATTAGCTGTGCTCGTCTTTTGTCAAGTTCTGCCAAGTAATATCCAAAGTTTTGCGGCCCAAGCCGCATGAATCCAACGTCTTACTATCAGAGCATACTATCAAAATCAAAACTAACGAACGAAGACGATGCCGGAATAATGTTACGTTACAAGCATCCGTTTTTTATTCGTTATTACGTCATTGTACCTTCATTGCAAATTGATTATTGCGTCATTGGGCAATTGGACATTCACTATTGGTATCGTTATCAGTTAGCAAGCCAAAGTAATTCACTATTGCGTCATTTTTAGTAAAGCAAGCGCTTACTGTGATCACTGGTTATTAGAATCAGCCGCTTTATGGAATCAAATTTTAAAGGACCGATACAGGACCATACAATTTTAAAGGACCAAAGTGATACATGTCCTAGCATTTTAATCGGTTTATTAGACTCACACTTCGGATACTAGAATCAATTTCAGAAGAATTTTCACAATGTACAGTAATGAAACTGCAGTAGGGATTCCTACATGAACTTGGCATATTGACCAATACCATTGCTTTTACGTCGTTTTGACCAATCCTGTCATTTCTAGCCTACTACTACGTGAGCGGAATCCCTTTTAAACTCCCCAGTCGATGAAATGAGCAGGTTATTCAATGGAATGACCAGTTCCTTTAATTGACTGGGAAAATTAGAAGGGATATCGTGTTGAAAACCCTATACCTATGCGTAGAAGAAAGCTTCAAAGACGCAGTGTGAGTTGTGTTGTAGACGTGTAGTTAGATAAAAAAAAAATGGCGACGAACAAGATAGGAGTTGATTTAAATGTAAAATAGAAGTTGCGGTTCATTGAAACTTATGACAAGCTCAATTTAAAAGATCTGCCACAAAGGGAAGCAGATGTTAGGTTAGGAATTCCTCAATCATCTCCATCAAAATTGTTGAAAAATCGTTACAAAATAAACAGTAGTGGTTGTAGTGAATCTAGAAAAAGGAAACGTGTGGGAAAGTGTCAAACAGTAGACGATGCTTTGTTTCTTTGCTTTAAACAAGCCCGTTCGTTCCACGCGCCGATTTATCGAAGCAATTGCACATTTCCGATTTTCGGTTATTAAAATCTCCGCTTAATAGAATCAGTATTCGCTTGACAAACGTGACCGCAATATGCGGCATCTACTGTAATTCACTATTGTTTCATTTTCGGTTAAGCAGGCCTAAGTAAATTGTTCGAATCTCGGCTTAACGAGAAACGAACTCTTGTACTGGATCACAAAAAGCTTAGGCTGGATAGTACGCGGAATGAACAGGGCAGGGAATACCTTTAGTATAATATTTTTCCAAATTTGGCGAGGCTAATGTTAGACTAACTTTAAGTAGAAAAGATAACGGAAATTTCGTTCAGCTCTTGTCTTTCGCGGTTCGCCTGACAAGGATTCATTTGATAATGAGAGGGAGCTATTTGCGTAATGGATTGTAATGGATGGGACTCGGATATTATTAACTGGAGCTTAACCGAGGTCATAAAGTACAATTGTTGTAACTTTTGATTCCTTGGGTAGCAGCATTTTAGAGAGCCGGAATACGGAATAACAAAAAAAGGACCCGGATGTCAAAAAAAGCTACTAGGAAAGTCGTATTTAGTTTATATCGTTTTGGGCGACACCTATATTTTCCGTCCGAAGGATTTTTAAAGTATTTTATGAACGGAAAGCATCGTTGGACCAGGCATTAAAAGAACATAGTGTGTATGCATCATGCTGCGCTAGTATGTGTGACTTTAGGGCCTGGTCCGACACGTGTGGACAAGAGTGTCGAGCATGTAATGAGCATCGAGAGCTTCGCAATGACATTCATGGGATCCGAGCAGAAGTGCAGGTCTTTAACGTTTATATTGTCAATAATCTCTCTTTTTTTGGCATCAGATCATGTATGTGTGATGAGGTACACGGAGAGGAAGTGAAAAGCAGTTTTCTGGTGCTAATGAATGAGGGGGCGCCTGTAATGGCGATACCACATGTGGTAAGCAGCTGCTGGGGGTCCTCGCATTGGGTTGACCCCAAGCAAGGCTAAAAAGGAAGACACGACCAGAAGCACAAGGAAACGGCCGAATTTTCTGTGACAGTTTACACCAGATTCAAAAGAAGGGTGGAGGGGAAGGAGGCCAAAAGGCAAAAAGTCCGGGAGCCCTTTTTGGGACAGATGTAACGGACGACAGTCTTATAGTTTTACCCCCGCGAGGAGATCTTGGGGGGAAGAAAGCTCGTTTTACCATCAACAGCTTATGGTCTAATAACCTCCGCCTCCGCGGCGGACTAAGAGAGAGAAAGTGTTTTGTGCTCTGCTGATTGCTTTCCTTGTACTCTTGACGCTAGACTTCGGTTTTGCCCTTGGGTTCTGGGTTTTTGGGTTCGGGCCGGCTGCCCGGGTCGAGCTTGGGTGCGGGAAGGCGAAAATAATAAAGTTATGCGTGTTTGTCATGCTAAAGAAGCAGAAGACGCGGAGAGGCGAAGAGAAAACAGCAAGAAGAAATGGACAAGTTTTTAGGGAGCGGGTGCCAGAAATGTCGAGGCAAAAGCTCGTGACGCGCGCGTACGTACAGCTCCGCTTACTCGATGGTCGGGAAAACGGTATATACGACGTCCACGACGTTTAAACTAACGCTGACGCCGAACATCTTGGCTCGCAAAGGCCAGGCCTTATTTGGAGACAGGCGAGGAAAACCCCGCAACTCTAGATTCTCTATAAAAAAAAGTGACAAAAAATCTTGGTATTTTTTTAATTTTTCAAAATAAAGAAAAAGAAGAGGAGAACTTAGGGTGGTTTTGTTAGTCTTGAGTTGTTGTTTTTTTGCTGCGAAATGATGCCCTTCTGGGGGGAGGAGAAGGAAGAAACACGTGGAACCGTCAAAAGCATCCCCTTTTAATCTATTTCCATACAGTTGTTCGAAAGGGTGAGCGAAAATGCCCTTTTTTTGGTTTACAAGTGCTCTGGCCCAAGCCAATAGCTTACCATTAGGGGCGCTCGTAGACTGCAGTAGAAATAAAGGGGCAACAAAACGGGGGCCGGTGCACTAACATGTCCGTGGCAGGTGTAGACGCGATGACTTGTGCCGAGATGATAAAAGCAAAGGTCCTGCGTCTTTTGGTTGTGTAACTTTCTATGGAACCATGAAAGAGAACTCGATCATCTTTCGGGATAAAAAGGGACCCGGCGTTTTGTTATGCAGTACTACAGAGCAAAAACGGGAAAATACTATGAAATGTCAGGAAAGGCCAGTGATTTATCGTTTGACAGGTCGTACCAAATCGGAATCCTACCGAAAAAAATAATGATTTAGACTCCTTTTGCCGCTAACGGCCGTTTTTACATTAATAGTAACTCTATGGGTTCGCCTCTGAACGGAATTTCCTGCTCTTTGAACTCAGGTTAAACAGATCCAAGTCCGTTGTTTATTTTTATCAACTAATCTTTGTTTTGTAATGTGTTTTTTTTCATTCTGGAGTTTGCATAGTCGTCGTGAAGAGTTTGCATACTCATTGGTTCAATTCTTATTAAGTTATTAATCCAATATTACTTAAATTGTGAGATAATGTAATTTAAATTATTTAGCCGAAAGTAAAGCACTTGTCTTGAAAATAAGATAGAAAGGTTCAAATCCTTTAGTAATTTATACTTCTTAAGACAGTAAATTAAGATCATAAATAAAATAAAAGGAGGAGAAAAATAAAAGATTTTGCCAAAAGATTTTGCATTTTTAAAACTATTTTCTTATTCTTTTGCAGTGCGATGCGCGTTTTGTTGTCCAAATTGCCGCGTCCCTGGATCGTGGATGAGAAGAAAGACGACGGTTACACTGCCTTGCATTTGGCAGCTTTGAATAACCATGTAGAAGTGGCAGAACTGTTGGTTCGACAAGGGAAAGCACGCACAGATTTGCAAAACGTTAATTTGCAGACAGCCTTGCATCTCGCTGTGGAACGCCAACACACTCAGATCGTGCGGGTAAAGGATCTATTTATGTTACTCGTTGCCATATCTTACTCACGACATATTTTAAAAATCATCCTACACTTTCTCGCTGAATGGTTAGTTGCTGGTGCGTGAAGGCTGCAATTTGAATTTGCCTGACAAGGATGGCGACACACCTTTACATGAAGCATTGCGGCATCATACATTATCGCAACTCAGGCAATTGCAAGATATGCAAGACGGTAGCAGCAAAGTTAGCGCAGGATCCAATGGGCACAACTATTCAGTAATGAACTACCATGGAATGCTAAGAATAAACTTGCTTACAGTTTTTTTTGTACATTTTTGTTGATTTTTTTTAGTTGCTGATGGGCTTGGGGACGCAAGGTGCAAACAAAAAGTCTTCTGCATCGATTGCGCTGTTTTTGGCGGCTAACGGAGCCGACTTGACGCTAAAGAACAAGAAAGGATTGACGCCGTTGGACCTTTGTCCGGATCCGAATCTGTGCCGGGCCTTGGCTAAATGCCATAAAGACAAGGCTACGTAAGTCCCCCGTTCTCCGTATTCTTTCAATAAGAATTCTTAATTCTAAAAATGCCATGATGCTTTTACTTGCAGGCCGGGAGAACCTAAAGGGGCTTCTTCCTTACCAGACGCTGGGGATTTCGAAACGATTGAAGAATGCATGGTTTGTTCCGACTTGAAAAGGGATACCATGTTTGGACCTTGCGGACATGTGGCATGCTGTTTGGTTTGTGCCCCTCGCGTCAAGAAATGCCTCATTTGCAAAGAAGTAGTCCAGACTAGGACCAAGGTATATACCTGTTTCATTTCCATCTCGAAATTGATTGACATTCATTCATTTCATTCATTTCATTCATATATTATCATACGTAGATCGAAGAATGTGTGGTGTGCTCGGACAAGAAGGCGTCTGTCCTGTTTCGTCCTTGCAATCACATTTGCGCGTGCGAAGGATGTGCGGCGTTGATGAAGAAGTGTGTCCAATGTCGGTCACAAATCGACAAGATTGTTCCGTTTATAGTCTGCTGTGGCGGGAACGGTAAACCTTCACTTGCATGTGTTCTCGGCTTTAATGCTAATTAGCCCATTTAACCGTGACAGAAGTGTCTCCTATGGCCGTGGGTGGTGCTATTGGACCTCACGTCGACCCTGCTCAACCACTAATGAATAATGGATGTCGAGATACCAACAACCCCGACTTGCAGAAACTGCAGCAGCAGTTGCAAGACATAAAAGAACAGGTAACTAGATCTTGTTTTCCAATAAATCTAAAAGATAATCCGAAAGGTCAAAACGTACAGGTGACTCACTCGGAATTTTTCTTTTTAGACAATGTGTCCCGTTTGCCTGGATCGCCTCAAAAACATGATTTTCTTGTGCGGCCATGGCACATGTCAAATGTGTGGCGATAGAATGTCGGAATGTCCCATATGCCGAAAACCCGTCGAGAAACGTATCCTCCTTTATTAACCCTTAAAAGACTCTTTACATTTGGATCTTGCTCCGTCACAGTAAAAAATCTTGAATCTGCTCTCGCATGCGTTCACGCCTCTCATGTTCCAAGGCATCTTGGGCTGTGTTTAACAAGAAAGAGGGTATTTGCTTCTGAAAAAAAGAAAAAAAAAAAGAAACGGAAACCCTTTTCGTCTTGATCTAGAAGTAGATTTTATCTTTTTAGCATGTTCTTACCACATCCTCTAAGGTTGTCTTGCAAGAATAGCACAGATACTTTTTCCAGTCTTGACTGTTTCGATTCTGCTCCGGTTGGGTCGTAGTGGAGCAACTACTAGAACTCCCACACCCCTGGCTGGGCGGCGCTTGCATGGCAAATAACTGTTGTAGTAACTGCTTCTCGTTCATTTGTAAAAACTCGGCTTCTTTTGCACGTATTCCTTCTGGTCCTAGAGCGGACACGAGCTGCGAGAATAAACGTGCTTGTTGGGCGGAACACGAAGTCGCTGTTACCTCTAGTGTCGACTAGAATGGCGCACGTCTTAATTAGCACTCGTCTTTAAAAAGTCGGTTCTGTGCATTTTACCTTACAAAGCAAGCAAAAGTCCGTCGACTCTTTCCCTTTTCCTTTATGAGCGGCAATCTTGTCTCCCGTACGAAATAACGTGTATGTGGTGGAAGGAAAATTATGTTCCAAATTGGTCACAAACCCGTCAATTTGCTTGCCAATACTATTGTTGGACGGAGCCTAATTAAACGTTTCAGCTGATGCAAAAAATGTCCTGGTATTTTGAGGTGCTTACCTTTGAAGTTAGCGTCGAACTCAGTAGTGATGGAACGGATAAAAAGTGAGAAAAGTATGCGATTTCACGTTCCGTGAATTCGCGTAATGGCCGCAAGACACGAACGACACCATGACGCTCATCACAAAATCCCTTGAGTTGATACATGTTACATTATTGCATTTACTTTCAAAACCATTTCCACTGTTTTACCATTTCTTGAGGTATTTGGCCACCTCGACCCTGCGACACAGAGATTAACAGGCGAGCAGCTAAGCGGGAACCAGTGGACGCGACAAACACTTTGGAAATACCAAGTTTCTGGGCTGTTTCGGTCAGAATCTTATTTCTGCAATGAAATAAAACAAGTATTAAAAGAACCATTTGTAGAATATAAAATTCAAGAGTGGGCGGTTACCTTAAGCGAGTTTGTAACTCTTCTGCTGCGGTTAAATTAGTGGTTGACGAGAATATGTTTCGAAGCTCCGTTTCTAGTTCTGGCGAGCTTGGCAGAGCGGCGTCTGGAGTGAACAAGGTCAAATCTGGGAAGTCTTTGCTGGACAAAAGACCGTATTCCAAACCAATAGCGTAGAAGTCAAAACCTAGTCCACAGACGTGAGATGCCAACTCTTGTGTGTTCTTTAGACATTCTTCTGGACTGCGACCGAGTAAACAACCCTCTAAAGAAAGCGATTATTTTGTCAAAATGGTGAAGCGATTGTTGTTGTTGTTTATTACCATCTATGTGAAGAACTGACGGAACAACGACAAGTTTACGATGTTGCGTATTGTCTTTCATACTTTCCTTGACCATGGCAAGCATGCTACCACTAGCTAGGCCACCAGAATAGCCCAGTAGAATAGTATCGCCCGGCTTTACGGCCCTAGCCTTGCCTAAGGTAGCTCTGAATTTGTGGTAAGCATCTTGTATGAAACACGTCCTAATTAAGGAAACAACTATTAGTATCTGCAATTTTGAAACATTTAATGGGACGAACTTGCAATACGTGTCAGATCCTCGAAGTAAAACGTGGACGTCATCTCCACGGCATCGTAAGCAGGAGTTGGTTACCCTATATTAAAGTGTGCATTAGTTTTAGACATGGGAAGATAGTATAATTCAAATGTGGGTATACACACCTTGCATCTGATTTGCCCTGGGATTTTAAATCAGGTATTACTTCGTGATTGGAGCACATGTTACTCAGGGAGACTTTTCGAAATGACGACCAGGTTTGTGTGTTTTACAAAACGCACGTGCGTGACGTTGTAGATGTCGCTGCTAAGGGCACCACGTTTCGCTTGGCGACTCCCTTAGTTCCTTACTTGGCTCCTCCCTTTCTTTGTTGCTCCATGGCTCTGCGAAATACTGCTGTATAAATCGTTCCTGATTCGTTCCTTCCTGATTAAGTCATAAGCGCTTGGGTTATTTTCGACAGCGCCATCCGTTTTCAGGCCCCGAACTTTCCCCAAAAGCACGAAGTTGAATGTTTTGATAATGGTTTGCTTCATAAATAGTAAAGGGAGGCCCAGTCATAGATTTCCCACAACAATGTCGGTTTTTGTTTACATTTATTAACGTTTCCATGGTTTGGCTTCTGTAGCGCTTGATTCAGACAGAGTGAGGTTTAGAATTCCAAGAGAAAGAATGGTGTAGCAGTGATCATTTCTACTTAAACTCCTTTCGAAGGTTCCTGAGTCAGAATGCTCAGCCCATTCTGTTATGGCTATAAAAGTTAAGACTGGTAAAACTAGTCCTGGAGTATTACATAAAAGTGCGTTAATACCATCAGTGTAAAGAGCAAATTCAAAAAATTAAAATTCAGAGAAGTCGGAACAGTGTAACCAAAACAATAAAATTCAAAGGCCAGTAAAACTAAACAGTTTCCGATCAAATTGGCAAATAGGTTTAAACTACGAAGTAGCTTATAACATGAAAGAAATTGTGTGGCATGCAAGTTTCCCTAGCAAAGTTTCAAAAAAGTGCGCCTATTTTCCCACAACAATGGCCGCCGAGTTTGAGTTAAGTCGCCCACAGCCGTCCTTATAGCACGCCGTATATATAGTGTTCATGATCTAAGTAGAAGTGAGCCTAATAGCGGGCGAATACAAACAAACGAAGCGAAGCGAAATAGCCACATATTGTTTTTTTAGGTTCAAGACGTAACTAATTGGGCGTGACTGGCAGTTAAATGGCAGTCCATAGCGAACGTAGGTTGTTATTTGTTCAAGTGTATTGTATCTGTGAGCTTTTAATACAAATGGTTTTAAAGCGAACACATGGCATTGCAATTATTCTGAATGATATTGATTCGTAACAAAAATAAGTAAGAATTTTTTGTTACAATTGAGATACATAACACAGTATAGAGGTTTACACAGTATGGTAACAGGGCTATCCTTCCAATGTTAAGGTTTTCTCACAAATCTCTCGGTCCCAAGAGGATGTGAGGGTACGAAGGCTTATATGGGGGATGGATTCCCAGACTGTGCCATGTACCCCCATGTAGGCATTCCTAGTCTACTAGAAAAAGGGTTCGAGGAGAGAAGAAAACATTCAGAAAACGGGGGACTGGTGACCTTTCTCTCGGGCACTCTAGGGAGTTTTGGGCCCACGTAGGGTCCTAACGGCAACGCGCGCATTTGAAAGTGTTAAGAAAAATACTAAACTTGCAAAAGTTAGTAACATTTAGGAACAGTTGCAAAGTACCAATGTAATGGATAACTCGTATATAGACATAAATAGTTATAACAACACATATAGACATTAATATACATGGGTATTTTATAGTACAGTGGTACCTCGACATACGAGTGCCCCAACATACGAGTTTTTCGAGATACGAGCCGGCGAGCGAGTGATTTTTTGCTTTGAGTTACGAGCGAAATTCGAGATACGAGTTCGGTTTAGCAGATTGATGTTGATGCAATGTGTGAAAAAAAAATTACCAAAAATAAATGCCATGTTTAAATTGGTGTAAAAACAGTACTGACTAGGAGTAAAACTTTTCCAAGATACTCAACGAATGAGATTCCACGCTTATACGCTGGTCATAGCATTGAATAGACAATTATCAAGAGCGAATATTACCAAGAAGCTAGTAGTTTCAATAGGATATTTCAATACGACTAGCAAATATTGAGGAGAAGGGGATAGAGAAATCCATTGAAAAAAAAAAAATATTGGACTGAAAAATTGGTAAAATTAGGAATTAACTAGATAAATAAATTTTATATCAATAGAGGAGTAGATCATTTATAGGCTTATCTAGAAAACCACGTAAACAAAATTCAAAACCACGTAACAAAAATAACTGGGGCGACATTTTGGGGGTTGGAACGGATTAATGGTAGTTCAATTGTTTTGTATGGGAAAATTTGCTTCGAGATACGAGTAATTCAAGATACGAGCAAGGTTGCGGAACGAATTAAACTCGTATGTCGAGGTACCACTGTATATGGAATTAAACCTGTATACTATAAAACACCTATGTATGGGTTGCAAAATAGACTGCCTCCTCGTGGTGCAACCTGGGTAACGCGAAATAGTCTATAATGTGTATACGTGTTGTGCTTTGACCTAGTTAATTCATCTTTTATTTTAAGCTCACATAGTTTAAAGCAATAGATTTAAATTACGCGCTTTGTAAACCGTCGTGACCTTTTTTGAACTGCACTGGGAGGTTTGCGAATGTACCCTTTCGTCTTCTGGCCTTTTAGCTGAATATTACTCTGGGGACCGAGAAGGTCGTGAGAAAACCTTAACATTGGAAGATAGCCCTGTTACCATACTGTGTAAACCTCTATACTGTGATACATACGAAGAAGCACGAAACAATAATACAAGCTTCTAGAGAAAAGAATGTATAGCTATATGCGAACCGTCCTTTTTTATAAATCGAGCCAAAAAATGGATGCCACCTTCATACACCTTACACAAGCTTAGTTCATATGTTGTATTTATAGAAATTTCAACGCGTCTTAAATATAAACATATGACAGAAGGATAAGACGCAACCCCGTCCGTAACCCGTGTTCTATTTCTTAGAAGTATGTCCTTAACAACCTTGTTTGTATTACTAAGAAGACCTTGTTTACTGTTGACCCTGTCCCCTTTGCCTTAACGTTAACCTTAGCTTCCTCATTCCCTATTACCTTGACCTTAACCTTAGCTCATTATATCCAGTGATATAAAGTGATATAAAAAGATTCCACCTTTATACTTTATTCCACCTTTACGATAAATATTTCAGGTACAGCAAATAAGCAAAAAAGGAATTCATTTAGTGTAATTTTTTTTAAACAATTTTTCGAGGGATACATTTTTACAAGAAAATCAAAAGAAATGGGAAAACAAGTACTAAAATTCTACAACAATACAGAAAGTCGAATTCCAAAGCTGCCATTGAATATCCTACGGCAAAGGAACAGATCCGATTAGTTTAGCAAGGAAATTATCCGTCTTTAGGGAGGGAGTTCATTGGACGCATCCCCCCAAGGCTGATGTCCTACAGATAGACGTCTAGAAAACATTGTCTCTTGTCGTCCCGTCCCGTGCAGATACCCGGCAACAACAACAACAGCAGAATTCGAGAAACATGGCTGGTAAACGCGTATTGCTTATTTTAGCAGAAGGTGCCGAGGAAATGGAAGCCGTCATCACCATTGACGTTTTGCGTCGCGCTGGCGTAAGAATTTGGAAATTAATACAAATTTAATTCCGAGTAATACCTTCTACCGAAGGTCCAAGTTAATGTCGCCGGTCTTACGGGGAAAGAGCCACTGAAGTGTAGTCGTGGTGTCTTGATTCAGCCCGACTCAAGTTTGTCAGAGGCGACAAAGGAGTCTCCCTACGATGCTGTAGTCTTACCTGGCGGCTTACAAGGAGCCAAAAGCCTTGCTGAAGTAATGATTCATACTATTGCCACAGCCGATTTTATAGGCTACAAGTTCTTTAATGTATAGTCTGCAGTAGTCCAAGGGATTCTTAAGGATCACTATAGTACCGGACGTATTGTAGCTGCCATTTGTGCTGGTAGGTCCTCTAGATTCTTAAAACTAATCCGTTTTAAATGTTAACATTCAAACAGGTCCAACTGCTTTTCTTGCTGCTGGAGTAGGACTGGGTAAAAGAATTACGTCTTACCCAGCTGTGAAAGACCAACTACAGGGCTACATCTATTCGGAAGATCGGGTCGTAGTGGACGGTAGCCTTTTTTTTTTTCAGTTACCGTAACGAATAAATTTATTTCCATAAAAAGGTAACTTAATTACCAGCCGGGCTCCGGGAACAGCATTTGAGTTTGCTTTGAAGCTGGTTGAGCACTTGTGTGGTGCAGATAAAGTAGAGCCGTTGTCTTCTGCAATGCTACTCAAGTAGAAGACAAGCTACGTTTCTGGATTGCAATTAGATGAAATAGGTATTTCGCTGCTTGACATATGAACCTTTTGCTTTGTTTTCAAATCTTGCCTTGTCGCTATTGAGAATACACCTTTCCTCTATCTACAAAGGGATCAAGACATGGTTTTCAACGACAAGTTGTTGCAAGTGTGCTTATTTCTATCCAAGTCACCTCACGCATACACACCCACACTTCTAACTATAATACAATGGTATGAACATTTTTTTATCTGGCTTTCTTGTTTCTTACGGGTTTAGGCTGAACCTGCCCCCTCAAACAAACCCAAGAAAACTGAAACAATACCCCCCTTTCCCCATGGAAAAAAGCACATGATAGTTTTCTTTGAAAGGAGATATTACAACTGTCCTGTCAACCCGTTTCAATGTAGCAACATGTGTAGGTTGAAAGGGGCTGTCTTAAAACTATGAGATTCCTTGCGTTACTTCTTTCTTCTTCACAATTCACAAAAATGGTGTGGTACTCCCCCCCCCCCCCCCCCCTGACAAATCCTCTTAACGAATCAAGGCCGCCCAGCCCTAGCCGCTTCTTCCAGTGCCCGCACCTTCAATTCTCTTTCGCGCTGCTGTTGCTGCCGTAGATATTCTTCGTGCTGAGCCATCAAGCCAGGGTGCGCATGAGGATGAATTTGTCCTGGTCCTCCTTGTTGTTGTCCAGGGTGTGGAAAACGTTCTCTTTCCATCATTATTTGCCTTTGCAATTGCTCATGAGCTGCTTGTGCTGACAACTGCAAATAATAACATAAACAATGATTAAGAGAGCCTCTATCATGAATATCGTTTCTCATTCTTCTAATCTTACCTGATGTGCCAGTTGCTCGTCATACGGTCGTCCGAGCATCGCTGCGGCTGCTGCTGGGTGCAAACCCAATGGATTGTCTCGACTCATCATGCCTTGGGGTCGTGGATAGCCGGCTGCCGCTGTTGAAACGACAATAAATAAGAAACGAGATTAGGATCGGCGTTGTGAAAACAGGAAAGGAATGCGTATGTTCAGCTTTGTTAAAAATAAAACAAAATAAAAATAAAGACAGGTCTTGCCGGTTCCCTTAGCCATTCCAGTTTCCGGTATGCATTATAGATAAGAACGGAATGCATTTCCCAGAAAAAGACGGTAAAAAGGATATAAAACCATCGAGAGGAAACAATTGCCCTCAATTTTAAGAAACAGAACACGGAATCGTCTCAACACACACACACAACTAGGACCGGAAGCTGGAATTGGAGCTGGCGACTTCGTACCCGGCGAATCAAAACGCTGCGAGACGTCTTGCTCACCTGGGAGTGAGAACATGCCCCCTGCGCCTGCTCCACCTGCAGCCGGTACATTGCCCGCCATGTGGCCAGTCTCTTGTCCCGGATGGACATGGAGATGAGTATGCGTATGTGCATGCGAATGCGTATGGGCGTGACTGTGTAGTTCAGGGTTAAGCCCGGCCATTTGCAAACGCAGTAATGGATCCGTGCTCAGTCCCAGACGATCAACAGCAGGAGATTGCGGTCCAGGGGGGCCAGCACCAGGACCACCCACTGTTGGTGGAGGTCCCGCACTCCCACCTACCCCTGCGTTTGGTCCTGACCCCAGAGACCCTAAAGGACCCAGCGAATGGAAACCAGAAGCAAGGGAACCAGCCAGACCTGCCGATACAACCCAAACAACTCAGCCAACAACATTTCCAAAAAAAGTTATATCAACTCCCTCCTCCCCTCCCCCCGGCATATCGAGAGCAGTCCCCGACCAGAATAAAAAAAGGAAACAAGAACAATCATCCGTTCACGTACCTAGTCTTTCGAGGCGTTCGCGTTCCATTTGGCCCAAAGCAGCCGGACTCGGTCCACCTCCCAACGTGTATAGCCCAAAGCCAGGAGGAGGGGCCAAGGAACCTGGAGGAGGACCACCAGGTAAACCATACCTGAAAGAATAATGAAAGAAATTAACTTAAATCAAAGAAATACAAAGCAATGATCGTTAAAAAATGCAATAAACTGTATAAATAAATTCATTTTTTTTATAAATTAACTTAATTAATCTTAGAAATAAATTAAAAATTTTTATAAATCAAATGAATTTTATAAATTAAAACACGAAATTACCTTCGATGTAGTTCTAACCAATGGGGGTCCAAGCCACTAGGAAGTCGACCGGCCAAACCGGGTGACAAACCAACGCCCGGGGGTAATCCAGCACCAGACTTGAGCATTTCTTCCTTGAACCGGTCTGACATTTCCCGTTCTCGCATTTCCCGATACTCGCGTTCTCTTTTCTCCCGTTCTAAATGCTCCATTTCCATTCTAAAAACACGTTAAAAAAGGGAAAAAAAGATGAAAAGAACGTTTAAACTGGGACGTCTTGCAAGCATCATGAACGTTGTGTGGTCAAGACTTTCTACCTTTCTCGGACGCCTGGTCCATACATGGAAGCTAATTGATAATGCAGCATGTGATCCATGTGAGATGGCGGTCCTAAACCCATTGATCCCGTTTGCATGTTACGTGGCATCCCTGTCGGTCCCCCGGGCGAAAACCCCGTGTGTGGTCGGGCATATTCGCTCAGTTGGCGCAAAGCAGGAGTGTCTTGATACCCGCGAGGTCCGGGTCCGAAAGGTGACGTGATGGTTTCAATGGGGCCGTTATTAGACGTACTGGGCTTGGGCGTTTCACGCTTGTCTGGCGTCGAAGCTTTCCTCTGTCAAAATGGGAAAACGGAGAAGACAAAAAAGAAAGACATAAACCAACAGTTCCAAAACTCACATACTGTTTACGAAGCTAAAGAAATTAAAAATCAAATAAAAATAAACTTACAGCTTGAGCTGCTTGCGCTTGGCGCTCGCGTTCTTTTTCTCGCTCTCGTTCGTCTCTTTCGCGTTCAGCTTGTCGCCGTAATCGTTCTTCCCTACGCCGGGCTAATTTTGAGTCGGGTACGGGTTTGAATGTCAAGTCAGTTCGCGCACAAGAATGACCTTCTCCTCGGTTCCAATGCCGCAAGAATCTGTCAAGATTTAAAAAAAAAAAAATCAATACCCAAAATTTTGTAACGTTCTCTATCAACACAAAATATAAATTAAAATTTAAGACTAAAATATAAATATAAGCATAAAATATACATACAAACATAAAATGAAAATAAAATACGACACTTATTCACTTCCCCCACATTCTAAACACTAGCCCACGAATGAACACTAGGACTGCTATTTGTAGTGTAGAGGCTTTCGTGGGTGACTCTTTAAAATGCACACCGTAGGTCACGTTACGCTAGTTTAACTTATTTTTTATACAGTGTGCATTTTAAAGACTCAAACACGAAAGTCTCTACCCTACGAATGGCAGCCATACTGTTCATTCGTGGGTAAGTGTTTAGAATGTGGGGGAAGTGAAAGAGTGCCTAAAATACAAAACTTGAAACGTTCGAAATAAAAAAAAAAGAAATTCCACTTACATAGCACTCTGGCTGCGATGACACTCGGAGTCTTCAATGCGGGGTTCTGGACTGGGTCCACGGTGCATATGTCCCGGACTGGGTGCTTCTTCCTCCATTTCCTCCGCCATGGCTGCCGGCATGGTATTGGCTTCCTCAGCGGTAGCCGCAGGGGGTGTGAGACTCACGGGTTGAGGGGCATTGTTCAACCAGGGGTCGGATTTCATGTCGGGCAAAGGCAATCCTGTTGGGAGCCCCGTGGGTGGAGCTCCAAAAGGGTTGTAACCTAAGCCAGGATGGTGCAAAGGTAAAGAATGGGGTGGATAAGGCAAAGAATGGTTAGGCGGGTAAGCAAACGTGGTGGTGGTAGCAGATGTGGAAGGGATATTGTGTGCCGGCGCATGTAAGGGAGGAACCAAATTGGATGACTGAGGTCGACTGCTGCTGTTGTTATTGATGCTGGATTTCGGGCTGGCCGCCATTTTGGATCCATTGTTATTGTTGCCGCTACCGCCGCCAGGATTGCTACTGCTCAATGGCAAGGGCGAGGCTCGAGTCCGGGGACTGGACGGTCGCGACGCTTGCGAAGAAGAAGACGAAGACGATAAAGAACTTTTATGATGATGATGATGATGCCCCGATTTGGACGACTGATGCGGTGAGATGCCCGCAATGGATGAAGCAGGTGGGGGCGCCGAGGGGTTGGATGAAGTCATGAGCATCGTCGGCTGCAAGGCAGAGCTCGTAATGGTTGGATAGGAAGGAATACCCATACCCATGGGTGGCTGACTGTACGGTAAGGATACCGAGGGATGTGGTCCGGGCGGTCGCAGATTCGGGGGGTAAGCGTACATGATGGGTGGCCCGTACGGGAATGACGCGTAGGGATAAGGTAACCCCACAGAATGCGGCGGCATCGCCATGTGCGGGGGCAATAAATGCGGTGGGTAGTGCATGGCATGGGCTGGGGGCGGTCCCAAATGGGCCAAGGGTGGCGGCTGCAACTGGGGTGGCTGAGGAGGAGGAGCAGCCGCCGAGTTGATTAACGGCGAACTCCTACTGCTACTACTATTGGGCCCATTACTCGTCTTACTGCCACCAGTACTTGCCCCCATGGCATTGGAGGCCGAACCTGTATTGGTGACGGTAGGCGGGGTGGGAGCCAGTTGCATCGCATTGTTATTGCTGGTTTTAGTGCTGGTCGGTCCGGGCAAAAGCTCTCGTTTAGGTTCGGGGCCATAACCTGCGGGTAAATAGCTTCCAAAGAGGGCACTGCCACCCAATGGATGCGCCCCAGGTGGCATCCCACTCAACGGGTCGCTTTCCGACTTGACTTTTAGATTATGGGGTTCCATCTGTTCCGCGGAGGCTGGTGGTAGTGGCCCCTGTTGAGCTCCCATGGCCGAGATGGCGCTGGCGGAAGGCATGTTTAATGACGCAGGCAGGATTGGCGGCGTTGCTTCGGGCAGTTCAACATTATGGCCATTATGTGAAGGAAGCGGCCCGTGAGGATAGGGTCGATAAGGCGGGTAGTCTGTGAGTGGTGGTGGACGATGCAGACTCATGTCCAACGCAGGCGGTCCTCCAGTAGGTACCCCTGGTGGAGGCAAATAGTGCGAGGAGTAGGCAGGTACGTTGTTGGTTTCCATCTCGCGTTCCCTCTCCCGATTCCACGCTTCGTTACTCGCTTGGCTGGGACTCCCCCGTACTTTGACGTCCTCATTCGTTCCGGCCGTGCTCCCGATCACGTTGCAAGTTCCAAACGAAGGCAAATTGTTGACTGACGTCATGAACGACGCCGGGGGCTCCATTTTCACCTGTGAGCCCAGAATGTTGCTGCTGGTGTTCCCGCTGCTTATGGGCGGCGTCGACGCGAGTAAATCGCGCTCCATTTTGATCGTCACCGGCAACGCGTCACCATTGCTGACGACGCCATTGCTCAGATTGGACTGCGCGGGCGGTATCGCGTCGGGGTCTTCTTTGATTGTGAAAGGCGTGGGCGAGGGCAAACAAGGCGGCGTCAGCGTGTTGGCCACCTGCAGGAGCTCTTCTTTCTTCTCGGCCGCCACGTGATTTACCAGGTTGTGGCTGTGGAGGGGAGTCGCGGTCGGCGGCGCGAGAGGGGGTAATATCAATGTCGACTCCGTCTCGGGCTCGTTGCTGTCCTCCTCCATGGATGAGCTGCTGTCACTGCCTGTGGTGCTCTCCGACCCGGAGCCGCAGCCAGTAGACGGTTCACTGGTGAAATCATCCTTCTTTTTCTTCTCAATGGGCTCTTCTTGTTCACTCTCCGGGTTCTCGGCCACGTCATGATGGTTCGGTCCGACGCCCACCCCCAAGCGTCGTTTCTGTCCCTTCCCTGGACTCTCCACCATAGAATGTCTGGTCGCTTTGACCCGGTCGTTATTACTATTATTATTGTTATTGGCGTTGGAAGGGGATTTCCGTCCGCGACTATCGCCTTCGGGACTGTTGGGCTCGCTGTCGGCTTTGGTACGGGATGTTCCTCTGCTGTTGGACTCTTTGGTGCGAGTACTGCGTGTGCGCATGCGTCCGTCGGCCTCCTCGTCCTGCTCCGTGGGTTGCACTGGACGGAACATGTAGGGCGATTCCGCCGCGCCAGGCCCGGGAGTTTGGCTGGGGGATTGACCCGTATTGCTGCCACTATTCGTACCACCTCCACCAACACTTCCACCACCACTTCCACTAGTCCCACCACTGGCACCGCCAGTACTCGACGACGGGGCAGCACCACCGGTCGACTCGGTCTGGGACGGTTGTGATGACGATGAAGACGAGTTTGAAGACGAAGAAGAAGACGATTGCTGCTGTTGATCTTGTTGCGGCGTCTGAGACGTGGTTCCTTCACCGTTATTGGCTGTCAAGATTGGCAAATCCCCATATTTCTTAAAGTGAAGGCGGCAGTCGGTGCATAACAAAGTTTTATCTTTCCCTGCATGGTGCCAATCCTTGGAATCTGTTCACAAAACACGAAATAAAGGGTGTCAGTGGCTTGGAACAAAAAAAAAAGCAATAATTTAAAAAAAAAAGTTTTCCGTTACTTGTCGAAAGGCAGTGGCGGCAATGATATCCGGTTAAATCTCTCGAATCGGAGTCGTCATCAGAATTATCATCTTCGCTGGCGGAACTGAGATCACCTGGAGAAGGAGGGAAAAAAAGAGGGGAAAAAACGACAATAGGACAAGAAGAACAACGTTAGAATACAATTACACGACAAGCTCCATTACCGACTACACAAAAGCTTTTCTCCCTCTCGACAAGAAAAATGGAGGCAACTTGTCAGTGAATCAAGGCAGAGACAGTGTTTGCGACACGGGACGGAAAAAGGCGACCAAGGATTTTCATGGCTCGACAGCCTTCAATGGAACAAAGGAGATTCGTGGCTAGTCCTTGCTGTCGTGGGCGGAAAAACAGCGAAAAAATGGAGGAAAAAAGACGACGGACAAAGACAGCTTTAAGTTTCCATCAACGTTTTTCTCCTCGCGCCAAGGAAAATACGGATGGCGCAAAAAAAGAAACAAATAAAAAAAATCCGAGATTTGTTACTTGGCGCGTAGGAAGCAACAAGGGAAGAAGAGCAGTGATCAATAGAAAAGCTGCTGCTTGCTCACCCGTGTCTACTTCAAGATTAAAACAGATATAATTGTCTCTACGCAAGTTAAAAGCTAAAAGCAACGTGTCACGCACACGGACAGGACAGCCACAAGTCTCTCAATTACCATCAGGTCAACTTCCAAACTAGCTTCAATACTTCCCATACAAAGTTGCCCCTTTTTTATGAAACGTAAAGCTGGACTATCAACTTGCCAGTTCGTCATGCAAAATGGCAAAGAGAATTTTGTATGCAAACGAGTTGAACGCAGCAAAAATAAAAGAAAAAAAAAAGAAGAGGGGGGTACCTGGATCTTCCTTGGCTGGCCGAGTATTCCGCGTCGCCCGGATCCGTCGAAGTCCACTTTGGCGATGTCTGCGACGATGTGGACGATGATTGGCCGCTCCGGGCGTTTTCTTCCACAAGTAATAAAACTCGACCAAATCCGACTATCAACACCCAAAAAGACCCATTAAAAGCCACCATCCCCGAACTGTTTCACATGGACATAAAAGCTCATGGACTTGAACGCGGTTTACCATCAACTTTTTTTTTATTTCTCTTTTCATATAAAAAAAATCTCCCTTTTCAATTTCCCTGTATATTGAAGGAGAACTGTATACTAAAGGAAAGCTGTATATTAAAAGAGAGTTGTTAAAGGGATTTAGCGTGACAATCTCACATTCATGGCTGCCAAATACCAACGGTTCCACGTCACACAACAGGACAAGACCGGCGAGGCGTGCGAAAGGCGAACAAGCCACGACGACAAGGCCGCATGCTATAAATATCCGGTACAAGCTTAACCCCTCATTGCCCCGGAGCTAGCAAACATAACTCTTTTTCCCCAAACATTCCGTTTCTCGTTCGAAAGTGTTCGAAAGCCCCGAGTTTTCTTTTCCAAAAGACTCCAAGCTTCTGTCTCATCTCTTAAAACTTCAGTTCAACGCCAATTCGGTTAGGTCTCCTGCCCGTCAACATGCTCTCAGGCGATGAAATGGATGGCTTCTCCAAAAACTCCAAACCCCACAACTATCTTCCTTAAACATTTATTTTTAAACCGCCATCAAAACTTCTTTCCCCTGCTGCTCTCCTGGCTCGCGCAAACATTTTCTTGTCAATTTCTAAAACTGTCCCTATTAAAACGTGCAGGGGAGTTTTTCCGTCTCTAAGCTCTATGTATTTTCCGTCACTTAAAATGGATAGCAAACCGTCCAGTGTTCCGGATATTAGATAATGTTTCGATCATTTATCAACGTCTGCCGATCCGATCCATTACTGCAAAACGTTTTAAAAAATCCTGATCCGGACCGGAAAGAACCCGATGCGATTATTTTACGGAAAACAATCATAAAAATAAACTTCAAATAAAATAAATAATAAAATAAAAATCGAACATAAGCCACTAGATGAACTGAATTGATCGATAAATTCCCCCCCCCCCATTTTTTTACCTTTTGAAAACTTGAAAATTTCAATTTTTTTAAAAAAAATAAAATTTCGAAAACAATTTTTTTTTTTAAATCCATAACATTATAAGCGTGGAAGGTAATAATACAAAGTGTCGAAGAGTTTCGCTAGGTGGCTAATGGCGTCGAAGGGGTGGTTTAGATTGCTTTTCCTCCCCTTTTCTCAAAGGTTCATTTCGTTACTCGTCTGAAGAGATTTCGAGTTCTGTTACCCAACTTGAAGCTTTTGATCCTGATACTTGGAGTAGAGTAGCTCCCCCAATTGCCATCTCTTTCCTCTGGTTCGTGCTGCAATTTCGCGCTCGCGTTCTTACTTTTTCCATTCCCCTACCTCCCTCTTCTTTTTTTTCAGGGGCCGGGCACATCCTTACCCTCAACAATGGCCTCTCGACGCTTTTGATTCTCCGAGTCAAAGGGAAGTTGGCAGACTATTGATCCCTGCGGTGCCACTAGAAGTTGGTCTCTTGTCAAGCCAGTGGCCCAAGGGCTGATCCGACACCCTCAAGGGCCATCAGCTGACAACCTCAGAACGCAGTCATGTCGCCCTGGTATCCCCCCAAAGCCTTCTCCCTTTCCTTCATCGATCCGCACAATTCAACATTTGCTACCGTTTCTGTTATCTTTACTTTTCTTCCCTGTTCTCCCCTTCTCTTCCGTCCCCTTTTTTATCTTAAACCTAAAGGGTCGTGCTTGCGCGTGGCAGGAAGCCGCAGGGGATGGCACCGCAAAAGCCTGGGGCCCACCCACTTTTCGTGCCGCCTGGGGGCTTGCGGGGGCAATAGTGAGCTGTCAGGAAGTCCGTTTCTGTTCTGCTCTATCAAATCCCACTCTCCCGCAACCACCGACGAGCGACCCAACACCCCCTGAAAAAAGAGGGTATCCCTTCAGGAGGTATGAGCATCTAAAGGGTTCTCCTTAGGCGGACAAAATCGATCTTTCGTTCCCTTCCTTCGCCCCAACCCCTGCCACAGTACGATTGTCTCTGCTGTGCCTTGCACGAGTCTTCAAAAGATGGCGCTAGAGGGTGTGCCTGCTCAACAAGCAGCGAATCGTCCGTAACCAACGAGTGACAAGTTGGGTTTGATTCCCCAAACAGCCTCAAGGGAAAGCGGTGACTGATCTTCCCAACCCTTTTGGCGCAATGTTTGGATCCCTACATGAACCACCCGTATTCCATATGGCAAAATATCCCGTGATTTTGGCTCACCCAAGTTTGTGGAATTGTTAATGACGGACGAAACGGATGGAAAAGAAATGTTAAAAATAACGAGGTCTAGAACGAAACTTACCGTTTCTTTATGCGCCAACAAATCCTTGCGTATCCGAAAAAAGTTTTTCCCGTATTGCCTCAATCCTTTCACGAATCGCTTCTACAAGAATGAAAATAAAAAGACATTAAATTGATGAAAATGTCAGGCTCTCTTCCGTCTTTTTTTTCTTTTTAACCAACCAAGAACCCAACAAAGTCATCATTGTCGCCTATCAAAGTGCACATCTCCTCGGTAGTCCATATTTTAATAGAAAAAGAAGCATGTCGATGTACAAAGCAGATTGCTTTGACATACGGTCGTGTCGTGCGCTGGGGAGCATTTTCTGGTCCCTTTTTCTGTTATGTTGAACAAGGCTCGCTTCCCTCTCTCTTCCTCTTCTCTCTCTCTCTCTTCTTCCCCTTCTGCTACACAGTCCTGGGTCCTGGCCTACTCTACTACTACTGCTGCTAACACACAGATGCACCCAACATGGATTCCATCGATCACGCCCTTGGCTTGGCTATCTTTTGCTCTTTCTCTTTTCTCGCTAGGGAAGCTGGTGTTTGCAGTCTAGCCGACGCTAGGACGGTACGCATTTTGCTCACCTTGAAGTGTGTTCAAGTTCCTTTTCTTAAAACAAGCACAATTGGTTTAATTCCCGGGCTGTAACACCTTCCGACGCCACAAACATAAATGGCCGCTCCACTGTGTTTCTTGGGGGTTTTCGTGTAATTCCTGTTTAATTTGCACACACGCACCAGATCTCCACAGACGGAAAAACGCGAATAGAAGTATCCCAGTGTAACAATATAAAAAGCTAAGGTATAGCCTGGGCTAAACACAGTCCTATACACTACACGACACGGGAGTTTCTACGTTGTAAGCTGTCGGTTGGACAAGGAAAGGCAACGCCCGTTGCCCCTTACCGCCGCCGCCACACTGCACCAGCACCAGGCCAGTCCAGCTCGCCGCGGCTCCATCCAATTCAAAGGGGGCTTCTCTTCTCCTTCTCTCGCTCCTACCCAAAGTCCCCGCGTCCCTGATGTGTTCCATGCGGCTAGCAAGGCTATATAGCCTACACTGCACATTTACACACATACGGTCGGTTCGGCGGGACCCGCGCCGCGCGAGACCCCGAGACTGTCCCGCTCGGTTTATCGGCTCAAACTTGCAAGGGGAAATGCGAACAGATGCTTCAGGCTCCATAACTTGTTCTCTGTGAGTTTGTCGTCTATACGTAGAATACCTCCCGTAACACACACGCATATATCTGGAAACTTGCTTGTGTGATACAAAGCAAATGACACCAGAGGGCTCCCTTTTTAAATTCGTTAACGGTGCCGCGCTTCCATCCCGGAACTGCTCCTTTTCGTGCCCTGCCCACTCTATCCGTATCCTTATACCTCAAGACCTAACGAACCTTAACCGCCTTGCTAATGTCATGGTACGACAGCTGTTGCTGTTTGGATTCTGGAGAAGGAGGAGACAGAGAGAGAAAGAGAACGAAACAGGCTTGCTCAAAAGACGCAAAAAGGAAAAAAAACGAACGTTGCTCGAGGGCCTCCTTTTTACCTATGTATATATGTGTATGTATGTCGGTCGACCGGACCGCACCGGGCCGAACCGACCGGATCGGTTCATGGCTATACATCTCATGGTCGCTAATGTTTTTCGCTTGCAATGGCTGCGCGCGGTTTCGTTCTCACCTGGCCCCTGCGCACACAGGTGGAGCAAGGCTTTATATACCTCAAGGGGCAGCTTTTATACATCGAATCACCCACATACAAAAAAGAGCAAGCGAGACTACCAAGGTAAAGATTACCGGGAACGACAAGACAAGTAACAGAGAGAGCCACAGGCGGACTTTGCAGACCATGTTTCCGACACCTTGGAACTCGTGTTCCAGGTCGACTCCTCTGGTTCTCTTAGTTATTCTTTTTTTTTCTTCTTCTGTTTTATTCATCCCCTTGTCGGCCAGCCACCATGACGTCACCGACTTCGAACCACAAAATTAGCATGCAGCATGCCAATGAGCTGGTGAAGTGACGACGATAAAAAAAATAAATTAAATTCAAACAATCGCTTTGGTAAACAAAATAAATGTCTTTCTTTTTCCGGGACTTTAAAAGTCAACTAGTTTCGTTTTCATGGTCGGTTTGTTTGCTCGCCTTGCTGGCTCTAAAAGCTAAGCGAGATCGACATACCTGTGATTTACGACCCTTTACATTCATGCGAATCTATCGCTCGTGACCGTGCCAACTTGGCGGGTCCTTTTGATAACTACGTATCAATGAAAGCTGTATTGACAAAGGGATTCTAAAGAAGAAAAAAAACACAGCGGGCGACAGTTGCACCGGGTACAAGTTGACCAATGTAGCCAATGCAAAGTCTATCATTACCGTGAGTTTTCGCGTTTTAGCCAGCTCGAAAAGTTTTACTACCAGAAAATTACAGCGCTGCCTGCAATTTCGCTAATGCGCATCAAAACACTTTGGCTCCGGACTTGTTTGTCTCTAGTAGAGACTTTCTTCATACATAAAGAGTGTTCGGCCGGGAAATGAAACCTAAAAACAATTCTCAATTCCATCTTATGATAGGTGCCAAGCATGCACACAGTAAGATAAACTGCTCACTGTCACGAAACAGACACCTCATAATGCAAAACCCTCTCATTGCAGACCACATTCTCATCCCATCTCTTACACAAACTTGAAAAGCGTCGCTTTCTTTTCATATCCTCTAGGCCAAGTCATAAGAAGAGCGAAATAAAATGCCCACACTTTATAATAGTACTTGGCATTGGCCAACTTCCAATTAGTCAACCTAATTTCCACAGCCAACGCAATAAACGCAAGACATAAACGCAACAATTGGAATAAACCATACAAGTCTCGCAATTTTGTTTTAAATTTAAAGTCCATAAACATGTGTTCTGCTAAGTACAAGTCGACCATAAAAGCTCTGTCAATTTAGGATGAAAATTCTGTCTTCTTCCAAGTCCTGTGCAAAGTAATATCGCGTACTCCATACCCGGTTCCAAACTAGAAAGCTACCAAACCTACCGAACGAAGTTACGACGAAGACGGGTTAACGCCAGGAGTCCCGGTTAGTAGCAGTATTACTGCTACTAACGGGGACTTCTATCTCCTTTACCGTTCCTTACGGCATCGTAGTATGCCACGGGTACGACAGGCCGTCGTAACTAAGGGAGCCCCGGCTTGACTTGGTGAGAAACTTCGGTAGCTTGCATAGAATGCAAAGCATAGCACTGCAGCGTCGGTTTCCACAATAACAATGCACGCTTTTTTAAAAAACAAATTTAGGCAAGGCAAACGTAACATCTGCAAAGCATTTTGGCCTCAGGCGTCACTTACGTACACATGAGATGAACAAAGGAAGGAATTGCAGAAGCCAGGTGAGTTCTGTACACCTTTTCAACGTAGGTCAGTTCAACACCTGTGTTTCACACATGTGAAAACGACACGCTAAGAACTGAGGATCACAAAGCGGTTTTGTGACAGCTCAAAGCGTGGAAGAGCCAATTTCCACAAGGATCGCCATTTGCGTTCTTGACGTTCCCTTTCTTTTAGTCCTTTTAGCTCTATTCTTTGGCTACCCGACACAGTGGAAGAGGCAAGACAGACCCACCAGGTCAGGTCAACCAACCATCAACACAGTCTCGCTTATTCTGCCATAAAACGTCGGCTTTTGGGCCCCAATGGCCTGAATGCGGTCACGGAAGTGTAGCTTATCTTCTTAATTTGCCCCGAACGTTAATTTCCCTCCCAAGTCAATAGAATAATAAAAAAAAGTAACCCCCAAAAGCCAAAAGGCGACTATGAAAGTGAGATGGCCGTCTCGTTGGCCTTTTTAGGGGTGTATATAGCATGGGTAAAAAACCCAGCCAAGCGAAGATATACGGCCAGTCTTCAGTCTTGGGTTCTTTTACTACAAAAGAAGGCAAAGGAAAAATAAAAAAAGGCAGACTAGGAAGAAAATTAAAAGATAATTTGGACGAGCGGGGGGTCGTTACGGCGCATTACGGACGTTGCATGTACAAGCAGGCGCAACATAACCGAAAAGACTTGTCATAACCATCTGCAAAACAGCCCATGTCAGTTGTCATTGGCAACGGTTATGGACCGTAACGCCCAAGAGCGCACAGACCGGGAACCCATTTTACGAGCAAGACATTAACGGGTGCTTTTATAGTCTTGTATATGCGCAGTAATGCGTCCCCTCCAAGCTTTAAAACCTACGCGCGATTGCGCACCGCCATATATTACTCCATCTAGCCGCAGTTAACACGTTTCAATACGACTTTGTGTCTATATGTCCTCCCCACCTCCTCTAAAAGCGCACGCAACTTTGCTCAGCTCTGTTGAATTTCTCCATAATCTACGATAGCTTCTATTCTCGACGCGGCCAGAGATTATGTCAATTTCAAGGCTTTGCTAATACCCGGAGGACATTGATCGTGACAAACGTGTCATGAGCCAAGGACTGATAACAATGCTGTCATCATAACTCGGTTGGTCCTAAAAGCATGCATCGCGCCACACACCCGTCAACGCACACATTATTACTTGCTTGGGAAGGTTTACTATAACCGCCCGAAACTTAAAAAAAAAGAAAGAAAAAAATACTAAAATTTGCAATACCACTACATGGAAACTAATTAAACGTCACTTTAAGGCTCCCGTATACCTTAGCTTATTGCTGGGAAACCGTCCAGATGGCACTGATGTTTGTTATTCTTTTTGAGAAAGCCTTCCACAAGACAGTTTTCTTCTTAAAAAAATACAAAACTCAAATGCTCCTTAGCTTACTGCTGCGAAACCGTCACAGATGGGGCTGATGTCTGTTATTGTTTTGCTAAAGCCTTACGTAAGAAAGTTAAAACAAAGACATAAATTGATAATTGCCGGTGACCTTTATATTCTTGTTTTGCTACTGAAAGCTCCATCAACTGTTAATGCTCATTAATCTTAACGGAGTTGTTCCTAGACGACTTCACTTAGGGGGATTGACTCAGGTAAAGGGAGTTAATTGACGTTAACCTGTCCCGTCTGGCGTAGGTATTAAGCTGTTTTCAGTTATGGCGGGTTCCAATGGTTTTACTGGTGCAATACTTTGGCACTCAGTGTGTCAAACACGTATATTTTTACACACCGAGTGCCAAAAATATTGCACCAGTGCACCCAGTGGAACGCGCCATTAGTTAGTAGAAACATTCGATTCGACTACTGAACATTCACTATTGCACGGTACAAGCAAATCCACGCGATAATGAATGTTCAGTAATCGAACGAAATGTTTCTACTGAGCGCGACTTGTAGCATAACTCCGGCTTGGTCTTTCTACGTTCTGATGGCTGGGTAGGCTTCCTCTTTGGATGGATATAGTCCTGTCTATACATGCCCTATCATGGACGGTCCTTCTGCCCTTCTAATCCCGTAGAAAAGCCATCTTCTTTTTTTTTTTCCTTTTTTGTTGTTGCCTTTTCCTCTGCTCTACTATTATTATACACAAGCGACCCCCAGCGAAAACAGGAAAAAGTGGAGAAGCTATAAAAAGGGAGCTAAATAACCGCTAACGCATCAACGCATCACGGCCGGGGATAATCGCTCTCTTTCTCCCCCCAACCGTTCTTCTATACACGTTAACGAGCCTATCAAGGTGGCATAAAAATCCGGAACCACAAAGCCACCAAGGCTCTTAAAAGGTTTGGCGCCTTTTTTCTCTCTTCTAATGTTACCACCCCATAAAAGCCCCTCTTTCCTCTTATACATTCAATACTGTCGTATCGTGGACAATACCTAAAGTAAGCCAAAGAAAGTTGCAGGCCACGCCCTCCTGCAGTTGCACCTTTTCATTTCCGTTTCAACGTCCTCCTCCTCTCTTTGCGGTTTTAACTGGTGAAAAAAAGCTTCATCAGGAAGCGTCAAATTACTTTCGTAAATATTTCCCATGTTTTCCCTTCTTGCCAGGCCATAAAAGTTTCCTTTTTTTCGACCTGTGTTTGAAGCAGAAAAGTTCCTTCGTAGAACGCCTGAAGTATTTCATCTTGACAAGTAACATATTTGACTACCCAGCATCAACAGTGGGATTTTCTCGCGCAGCAAAAACTTGGGAAACACGCCACTTGCGACTAATAAATCCCGATTCGCTTTCCTGGGTTTCTTGGCTCGAGAAAAAATAATAAAGAAAGACGCCCAACACCGTAAAGAAAATCAAAACAAAATATAGCAAACTTACCGTTTCCTCTTCGCTCCATTTCTTGTCAATGCCTTTGGGAACCGGGCATTTCACCAATGCTTGCAACGCTTTGCCTGGATCGTAACCAGAGTTGTGCAACTGTAACGAAAACAAAATACCCATGCCACATTATTAACCTTTTTTCCCACCCCTTGGTAAGCTAAATAAATAAAATTCGATAAAATAAACGCAAGACAATCCAATATTCATACACCAAACGTGTACCGGGTCGAGTCGGGCTCGCCTCCTTTACACTTCAAGGATGGATAACTTTATGGATTTATCTATCCATCGACCCCTTTGAGTCTCAGAAAGCTGTCGGTAAGGCTTTTAGCGTTTCATTACGAGACCAAATGAACGCTGTCTCATTACCAGACGAAATGAACGCTGAAAAAGGCCGGGGTCAGCCCATCGACCCTTTTATTGTATAATCGCCAACCAACAACAAACAGAAACTAACTAAGAGCCCAGCGATTTAGTGAAAATGAAATAGTACGAATACACACCACATCCAGCGCGTTAATCGTCGTGTCGTCTCGCGAGGCAGCGAGACAGCCATCGTCTGGAGATCCTCCATCGCACATGCCAGCAAAAGCAGCCATGGAACGTGCTGCTCTTAGATACATAAGCAAGTCGCCATCATTAGTACTTTGCGCGTGGGGAGGCGGGGCCCAACGAGGTTCTTCCCAGTCTTCACATCGTTCTTCTCGCGAATGTACTGGCGCTTGAGATCTCAATTCAGGCAAACGAGCCTGGCAACAGAAAACAATACAAAAACGTGATTAATTCAAATTTTTCCTTTTTTAGTTTTTGTTTTAATACCTGGTGTGAGGGTCCCACCCTTATTTCTCCCTGTGTGGACGCCAGTCTCCTTGTTTCAGGGTTATAGCCCAAGATGTAGAAGAAGGAATCTTTCGTCGGATTGTAATCGACAGCTTCGTGTATGTCTGCGTAATGATCAACGCGACATACACCCCTAAAAGTAGAATATAAAAAAAATCAAACAAATCAATTTGTCTGTTTGACAAATAGCTAAACAAGGATTTTTTAAGTTTTGTTTTTAGATTTTCCTTTTACTTATTTTTATTTGAAATATTTTTGAAAGTTTTTTGATTTTTAAAAATTTTAGACTAAATAATCAAACATCTGTTTCCGAACTAACTAAAAAAAAAGTCTTTTGTATTTATTTTTTTCTTTTTGGGTTTGATTTCGGTTTTTACCTCAGGAGTGAAACGGGATACGAATCCGTGGCGTCAGATATGAACAACTCCCTGGCCTTAACCACAGGGTCGTGTATAAATGCAGGTTTTTGCCCAACTATGGTGGAAGGAGAGAAGGAGAATTAAAAACCGACCACACAGCAGTGAATAAAATGCATAATAGCTGTAATCTCAAGTTATCCCAACTTACTGTGCTCCGTGTTGCGATCCTGGACCAAAAGCTGATACACCGTTTCAGGAATTTCGCAAGGTCGATAAAACCACTTTATGCTCACCATCAACGTATCTCGCTTGCTCTGTAAAGGAGAAGATAGACAAATGAGGTATGAGTATTGCATTTTCTTTCTTTCTTTTCTTTCATTTCAATGGGTTTATTTTCCCCCGCTCTACTCCCCGTAAAAGTGCAAATTCGCCTCACAGCATGGTAACAATACATTTTACGTCGCCAGGAAAGTATAAACAACAGTCATATTAATCCGAAGGACAGACACCTAATAAAAAAAGACGACCACACAAAAGCCAAATCTTCTATCTCGGCATAATCGTTCAGTAACAATTGGAAAACAGCTACGCCATAATCGCGAGGCTTTATAACACTCGTGTGATTGTAGAAAGTTCTTTTATTCCCCAATTTTAATTCTTTTTATTTTAATTCTTTCTATTTCATACTTTTTATTGCAATATTCCCAGAAGGGGAATCGCCTTTAGACGAGCATGTTTTTCACCTCCCCAACGCCTTTATGCAAAGAGAAACCGACTGGATTTCTTGAGAGACCATTTTGTTCAACTTTATACTTATTGGGTTCGCAGGGGAGTTAAATCCCTCGCTGCTTTATCCTTACAGCGAAAAAAAAGTCATAAACAGGATGCCAAAGTGACTTCCCTTTACTACGGCGAACACGAGAACGACACTTGAAAGCCTGTGGCAACTAACCGGCACTTCATTGGCGCTCTTTCACTTCATTAAGTCACCTCAACTGCATGCCACCACTGTTTAGAGTCCTATCCATCAATCCAGCTGACATTCCAACTCGAAAAAAAAAATAAAAAATATTATCGACAATCAAAATAAAACGAGAAAGATCCAACAAAAGCTCAACAAGCTCCAGGAACTTGGCGAGGGAAGCGAGCCGGAAAGTTATGAGACAGAATCGGGAAGGCAAACGTTACAATTAACTCGCTTTGCCAGCCTTCCAATCAATACCCTCATCACTCTTCTCCTATTTGTTTTTTATTTTGTTCTCCATTTGAGACACCGAGAAGCCTGGCGAGCCGCCCATTTTCCTCTCTCAGCTTCCATTTTCCCCCACTTCTGGCATTTTGACCAGCAAGACAGCGAAGCGAGACTTGTTAAGAAAAGGGACTACAAATATCAGAAAGACGCGCATTTACTTCACCACATCGGCGCAAGCAAACATTATGACTGGCAAAGTACAAAACCTGTAAAGGTTTTTCAAGCTTATTTGAGCATAATTTTCCTTTATTTTTTATGTTCAAGCATATTATTTAAGTACACGGTGGTTCCTCGCATAAGGAACGCAATCCGTTCCAGGACGGCGTTCCTTATGCGGGACTGGATGCACTTTGGCAATATTTTTGGCACTCAGTGGATGGGCACAGTTTGTAATAGCGTGTTCCTCTGGCTGCACTGGTGCTATATTTTTGGCACTGAGTGCGTAAAACATATCTTTACACACCCTGTACACACACCGAGTGCTAAAAATATTCCACCAGTGCAGCCAGTGGAATGCGTTATGAGGTGTCATTTTGACACAAAATGTCGCATGTAAAGAACACAACAACGCGCGTGCGGTTCGTAATGCGTGCCAGCGTTCGTTAAGCGGAACGTTTTCCGGCCAGCACGCGTTCGTAATGCGGAACGTTCGTTAGGCGAGGCTCCACTGTATAATTACCAGTCGGGGGAAAGTCAACTACAAACTATGGAACAAGAGGTTCGTGCTTGCGCAAGGGCGCTAAAACACAGCACCACGCAAATGTGTTTTGATTAAAGGCTAATTGACACGGCTGACCTTTACGGACTGACAGTGACGAAGCACACATTTCCATTTTTATCTTCATAAGGGAATTTCTTCTATGGCTTTAGCGTTGCTTGTTGGCTGTTAACAAGAAAAGAAGTCGACTAATCTTATTTGCATTGTAAATTTACGTTTTACACACAAGCAAACCTCCGCCTTTCATAGCTAGCCTTGGGCTCTAGTTTTCCTTCCCTTTCTTGTCGGTTTCCACAGTCTAAGAACGTCTTCTCCCGTCTGCCTTGTCTTGTTCTTAAGATTCAAAACAAATTTTGAACCCATTGCCAATTATACAACATTTTTTTACCGTTGGGAGATTTCCTCCAGGAATCTTGAACCACACAGCAAAGGTCAAGCAGATGACAGTCAAACTAAGCACAGGAATAGTCTACCATTTCCAAGTGTTTTATATAAGGTACGGTTAAATTAGAAACTTTGACACGGTGACCGTCACAAACAAAACAAACTGGAAAACACCTGGCTGGCTAATTTATAGCTCTTGCCACACATGAACGAGTACAATGTACGCAGGACAACGTCCATCAGATAAATGCTCGACACAGAGAAACACACCAAGCCAGGAAACACACGTCAAATAACGAACGACTTGTGTTCTGTCATTAACGCAAGATCCCCAGCCTCAGCAACAGCCGCCATCTTTTCTACGCGAAACTGATGTGTGGGTCTAATCCCCCGTTCCCTGCAGCGGAGCCTTGTGATGGGTGCTAGTCGCGTAGCCGGAGCTGGTGCCACGCCCCAACGATTGCCATTACTACTCGTTCAAATCATGCTCCCTAGATGTCGGAACATGCATATTTCCAACGACTAAACCGTAAACGGTCCAACAGGCCTACGCCGACGTAATAAAAATATCGCAAAACTACTACGTCGAAACCCCACCGATCCTGAAAACAAGTATGGATCGTAAAAGGGAAAATATGAACTTCGAAATTCCAAGATGCGATTCTGACATCCAACTCCATGTTCATGACGAATATAATACTTTACAGTACAAAAGACCGTTTATGTGCAATATACTTCATTGCAAACGATGTTAATATCTTTGGTTGTATACTTGACCGACATTTTGTATCTTTTACCAAACATAAAATGCCTGGTCCTGTATAAATCGCGCCTTATAAACTGCGTTAGCTAGCAAAAAATGTACTAGTGTTTATCTTTTGGGCCTAACTGGTAAGAGCAGAGCCCCCACAACTTTAGCCACTATACGCTAAGTACTACGTGCTCAAGTCCTAAAGGAATTAATTAGTGATGCCTGTCGGAATTTATTCCTTCAACGTTGATTTGTTGACCATTCTGAAACCTTGTATGCACTTTTTCCCTTTACCTTCTTAATGATCCCTTTCTCGAAAACGCTTTCATTTCGCCTTTGCCGCTTGTTCTTTCCTTCAACGTTTGTTTCTTCCACTAGTCCTCTGCACTATATATAGTTCTCTGTAGAACGCTCAAGTATCGGCAGTCAGAAAACGCACGAAGCAAAATATACAACGTGTCGAAGCTCAAATCTCTCTGTTTAAGTAACGGACAAAGCCCTCTCCCCCCAAAACACAACGCAGGACCTTCAGGCAAGCGCCAACCATTCCCAGCCATCCTCCCCCCTTTACTACCACATATTGTCGAAATATTTGGTGCCGTGACCAGGATGGCTGAGTCCCTCTCTCACCTGAAACGAGCTCGCGGTTCAGCTCGTGGAGCGGTTACCCGAACGAAGAACTTAGGAGACAATCTCTTAGCAGAGCCTAGCACCCCAATCGAGATGATCAGTCAACTCACTCGCATCATATCCACGCTTAACGCTAAACGCGAAACAATCAACGATCTTACGGAGAAAATCAAAGCAACCCTCACCCTCGACTCCGAACTAGACGAAGAATACAAGCAAGATGACGCCTGGCAGTCCGAGTTTGAAGAGACCTACATACGGTTTGAAGCTAAATTGGCCTTATACAAATCATTACCCCCATCAACTTCAACGCTCTTGCTTCCTCCAAGTACTACCCCTAATAACCCTACTATTTCGCTACCCTCTGCCTCTTCTGTTTTACCTAGCACCTCAGCAATTCCTCCTAACGGCCTATCCCCTCAATCCCTTCCTGTTCCTTCGGCCTTTTTCCGCAAATCCAAACTCCCAGTATTGCAATTACAAAAGTTTGACGGGAATGTCCTCCATTGGCAGTGTTTTTGGGACACATTCCGCTCCGAGATTCATGATGACCCGGAACTTAACCCCGTGATCAAATTTCACTATCTCCTCTCAGTCTTGGAGAAGGAAGCCAAAGACACCGTAGCCGGCCTACAACCAACTGATGCCAATTACACGCACGCCGTATCCCTTCTACGAGACGTTTATGGGAAGCCAGAGAAAATAATTCACGCTCATATGAAAGCCCTTCGAACTCTTAAAGCACCGAACAATTCGCCAGACTCCCTCAAATCTTTCCTTCATCAACTGAACACCCACCTGCGAGGACTCGAGGCGCTAGGAAGAGCACCTGACTCTTACGGAGAGTTTTTAGTCGGTCTTCTACTGGATAAGCTGCCCACTGCAACCAGACGCAACCTTGCCCGACTCCAGAATTCCACATCATGGACCCTTCCCGCACTCTGCGAAGCGTTAAGGCAAGAAGTCGACCTTTTGGACTCTAATAAAGATGATAAGTTGGCCCCAACGGAAAACCACAAGCTCAAGCCCACCCCACATCAGAACCCAACAGCCTCGGCTCTCGTTTTGGGCACCCAAAATAACCCGCGTACGCCCAAATGCGCCTTTTGTGAAGATTCCCACAAATCCATTGATTGTACTCGCTACACTACACCTGACCAACGTCGACAAATCGTTAAAGAGAAAAAACTCTGTTTTAACTGTCTTTCAAGCTCAAATCACTCAATGGTGGCGAACTGCAAATCAAAGGGTAGATGCCGCACGTGTCAAAAGATGCACCACACCAGCCTTCATAATTCCACTCACAGGCCCCCCACCCAAGAATCGTCTGGAGAAGCCGCGCCCCCTACTACGTCCCTTACCATCAGCTCTGCTCGTACTAACCCAGCCATCGTTTACCTTAAAACCGCTATAGCTCCGGTTACAATAAATGGGAAAACAACAAATGCTAATATTTTGATCGATGAAGGAGCTCAAACGTCCTTCGTAACTTCTAGCCTGCTAAAAAGACTGCAACATATTCCCCGCAAGTACGTAAATACTACCCTCAACGTCTTTGGTTCGAGCAGTCAACGCGCGCTTCCCATCACTAAGCTTTCAGTCATCAATTTAAACAAAGAACCTACAGTAATTGATGTCGCCGTTGTTCCAATTATCGTAGTACCCTTACACCTGCAAACGCAAGTAGAGGTTAAAAACCTACCGCACCTACAAACCCTTCCGCTGGCCCATCCAAACGTCGGTCAAGAACCCTTTAATGTTGACATTTTAATAGGAGCTGACTTCGCGTGGGAATTTTTGGAAGACGTCATTATTAGAGGCCCTGGTCCTACTGCTGTCAAATCCTCACTAGGATTCCTTCTTTCTGGTCCCCTTCAAGCCAATTCTTCATCCACACCGACGTCCACACTGCTCCTCATTGGGAACGCCGCTGATCCCGAAGAACGCAGCCTAGAACACTTTTGGCAACTTGAAGCTGTGGGAATCGGCGCTGCAAGGGAAGAGGAAGATTTCCTCCATACTTATCAAACTTCCATGATTACGCGACTAGAAGACGGACGTTATGAAGCCAAACTCCCATGGAAAGCTGATCACCCGCCTCTTCCCTCGAACTTCGACCTCTCCTTTGCTCGTACCCAATCCCTAGTCCGACGCTTACGAAAGACCCCCTCCCTTCTTTTAGCATACGACTCGGTGATACGAGATTACCTCAAGAAACAGTTCATCGAAAAAGTAGACGGACGTTCGAATCCTCCCACCTCCCATTATTTACCACATCGTGCCGTTCTGAAAGAGTCCTCCACCACCCCACTTAGAGTTGTATTCGACTGCTCTAGTAGACCCTCTGAAATTGATCCCAGCCTCAATCAATGTCTCGAATCCGGTCCTCCACTACAAAAGGACCTTTGCGGAATACTTCTCCGTTTCCGCCTCCATCAGTACGTTGTTTCGAGTGACATAGAAAAAGCTTTCCTCAACATTGCTATTGACAAGAAAGACCGTGACTTCCTCCGATTCCTTTGGCCTCGTCACCCTGAAAACCCTAACTCCCCTTTTGAGACTTACCGATTTAAAGTACTGTTATTTGGAGCAACCTCTTCACCGTTCATTCTACTATCTGTTCTCCACCAACATCTTTCGTCGTATGGTACACCCGTAGCCCAAACACTGCAGCGAGACTTTTATATAGACAACCTCCTCACGGGTATGTCTTCTGAAGCAGATCTTTTAAGTTTGTACAACGAGTCGCGACGCATTCTTACAGACGCTCAACTAAATTTGCGCGACTGGGCTACTAATAGTCCCCTTTTGCACCAGCAGCTACAACTCGACAACATTGCTTCAACTAGAAATCCGGTGAAGACCCTTGGAATGCTCTGGGATTCCACCATGGATGTCCTGTCCTATCCAGTCCTAACGTTCAACACTAAGATCCCCTTGACGAAAAGATTGCTACTTCAGAACATAAGTAAAATTTTCGACCCTTTAGGATACCTCAACCCCATCACGACGCCCGCCAAACTTCTCATGCAAGACTTGTGGAAATTAGACATCACTTGGGATGATCCAGTCCCAGAATCCGTGGTTAGCTCGTGGGACAAATTCCGAGAAAACTTGTCGGCTATTGGCCAAATTAAACTCCCTCGACCCTATTTTTCCTCCCAAGTAGATTCTACAACTCTACACATATTTGCGGATGCCAGCCCGAAGGCATACGGAGCCGTAGTTTATCTGGTTTCGCCGGACGCTTCTGCTTTTGTCATCTCAAAATCTAGAGTAGCTCCACTAAAAGCCTTAACTCTCCCACACTTAGAACTCCTGGCACTACTACTAGCTTGTCGTTTGGCGCATTTCGTTCAAACTGAACTTTTCCCGGACAATTTCAAACCCATTTTCCTGTGGACTGACTCCCGCATTGTCCTACATTGGTCCACTGGTTCACGACCCCCGCGGCGCGTTTTGGAGAATCGAGTACTGGAAATAAAGCAACTCATGGAACGTTTACAAGCCAAAGTCGCATATTGCCCCACGGAGCAAAATCCGGCTGACTTACTTACTCGAAGCCTTTCTTCAAAGAAGTTCCTCGATTCAACGCTTTGGAATCATGGTCCCCCCTTAATTCATCACCCGACCCCGGATGATCCTTCTTCGTCGGTAGTCCTGTTCCTAACAGAAGAAAACGCCCCAAGCTCCACGCTTCCGACTAATCCGGACATTTTCTATCGATTTAACTCTTGGCCCAAACTTGTCGCTGTGCTCACTTGGATTCGTCGTTTCATCCACAATCTGCGTTCCGTCCCTAAGCGCACTGGCCTCCTCTTACCATCTGATCGGACATTAACCGAAGAATGGATTATTCAGCGTTCACAACAAGTCGAGTTCCCAGAGATCCACGATAGACTTCGTGATTCGAAGGTGACTCCTCAATTACCAATCATTGGGCAATTAGGACTCTACCTGGATGAGAAATCTCTTATTCGTTGTCGTGGCCGCATCCAAAATGCGTCTTTACCCTATGCTGCTAAACATCCAGTTTTACTCGCTAAAACATCTCCTATTTCCTCCCTCCTGATTCGTCACATCCACGAAGAATCCCTCCACTCCGGATCACATTCCGTGCTCACACAGTTACGGCAACGGTTTTGGATACCGGCTGCGTTAACCCTCATCAAACGCGTAATTCGCGCATGCATCATATGCAAACGACTACATGGAACTCCGTTTCACGTCACCCAAGCTGCTCCTTTACCACTCTCCCGAGTGTCCCCTGGCGTTCCTTTTCAAGTCACTGGAGTCGATTTTCTCGGTCCCCTATTCGCTAAAGTCCCACAAGACGGTTCTGACCTTAAGGTGTATCTTTGCCTCTTTACATGTGCGAAAATACGCGCGGTACACTTGGAACTTGTTCGCGATCTACGAGCATCAACGTTTCTTCACGCCCTTCAACGATTTACCAATCGCCGAGGATGCCCTGAGATCCTTATGTCGGACAACGCTTCCACCTTCGAAGCTGCCTCTTCATTCCTAGAAGACTTTCAGACCTCCCCCACGATTGGATGTTTTCTCTCACGTCGCAAGATCAACTGGACGCACATTCCCAAACGAGCTCCTTGGTATGGGGGTTTTTGGGAACGTCTAGTGGGTATAACCAAATCGCATCTGAAGAAGACCTTAGGTAGAGCTCGAGTTGACATTGAAGACCTTACGACTCTAACTATCGCCATCGAAGCTCAGTTGAATAATCGACCTTTGACCTCAAACTCTCAAGATATCAACGACGACTCCCCCCTTACTCCTTCCCACTTCCTGCACGGTAGAATTCTCCCGGTTTTGCATTGCGACACATCGGATTTAGAAACTAATGAGCTTAATGACTTATCTCAGTTTAATTCTAGATATCAAGCTTTGTTACAATCCTTCTGGCGACGTTGGACTCATGACTACCTGACTTCCTTGCGCAATTATCATCATAATGTTACCACGGGACCTGCAAAAGAACCGAAAGTGGGCGACCTCGTGCACATACATAACGATAGTAAACGGTTGTTCTGGAAGCTCGGCGTAGTAACAAAAATCATCCGAGGCCTTGACGGAATCATACGTTCGGTGGAGCTACGAACTGCCACTGGATTAACTAACCGACCTATAACTAAACTCTACCCGCTGGAGCTTCATGTAGACCCTAAGCCGGAAGCAGACCCGCCTGTCCGAACCAGACCCACCCGGCTTGCTGCCGACGCTGCTCGCGAACGTTTGAGAAATCTGGCTGAAGCTGACGAAATCTAATAGCATCCCGGCCGGCGGGAGGATGTCGGAATTTATTCCTTCAACGTTGATTTGTTGACCATTCTGAAACCTTGTATGCACTTTTTCCCTTTACCTTCTTAATGATCCCTTTCTCGAAAACGCTTTCATTTCGCCTTTGCCGCTTGTTCTTTCCTTCAACGTTTGTTTCTTCCACTAGTCCTCTGCACTATATATAGTTCTCTGTAGAACGCTCAAGTATCGGCAGTCAGAAAACGCACGAAGCAAAATATACAACGTGTCGAAGCTCAAATCTCTCTGTTTAAGTAACGGACAAAGCCCTCTCCCCCCAAAACACAACGCAGGACCTTCAGGCAAGCGCCAACCATTCCCAGCCATCCTCCCCCCTTTACTACCACATATTGTCGAAAATGCCGGAGGGCTGACGATCAAAGCACACGGAAGCTTTTCTTCCTTGTATGAACCACAGCGACATAAATACTGCGGCAAAGTGGGCGTGGCCAATTAGGCCAGCGTTTAGTAGCAACTGCAAAAGGGGCTTTGGCTGCTTATCACGCTCTTAATGAGATGCACGACGAAAAGCGGCTAAGGTACTCCCCTGTGGGCATTTGAGCTTCACATCGGACATGAAAACGAAACAAAGATCCGCGCTTTACTGTTATGGCATTCGGTTCACTTCCAAGATCACGACGGATTTGATGGATTGGACTCGACTTCGTATTCAGTGTTACATATTCATTTAAGGTCGCAAAACAGGGGACTTGAGCTCAACAATGACTGAACCCCTGTTATCTAGTACGTCCCTGACAGGACAGGACACGTTTGGTTTCTTTTCTTACGCGCCTTCCGTTTTCTCTTCATGCAAAACCAGACGAAAACATCGACACTGACTTGGAATTGCTTTTCGCACTCAATTCGTCAGTGCCAGGAGCCCAGTGAGCGCAAACAACTTCTAAATTAGTGGTAAACCAGGTTGGAGAAAAGGCCAGCAACTCACTTTACGGAATTCCTGGACGGTACAAATGAAGAAGGGCTGGTCAGCTCGCTGGCTTTCAATGTAAACCGCATCTGAAAGAGAAAAAGTGAAACGAAGTAAATACCCAAGTACAAAACAACAGATCACTTCTCAATCCGCAAACCAAGAAAGTCAGTTGGGAGGGGGGGGGGGGGGTCATAAGCAATTTCAATTACGGTGGGAAAACAGTTTATATATACTTCCCCTGATCACGTGCCCCATTTTAGACGGCTTCTTAATGTTTGTATAAGTACTTTACGTCTTGTATACATTCTCCTACATACATTATACTGCTAGTTCTAATGCTTCTATTACTCCCCTTGAGCTCTCTATAACGCGCCCTTCTTCTTGGTCGTCGTCTTTTTTTCTTTTTATTTCTTTCCCCTCGGTGAATTGCTCCACGCTTTATAGTTCACTCACTGCTCAACGCTAATGACCCATAAGGAATGCAATGAAATGCTTATTTTTCACACATAAAAGGACAGAGTAGACGTAAAACGACAGCCTGTTTCGAGACAGTTTATCATGGAGCATATTTCCATACCCGGCTTCTTTTCCCTTTCTCCCGAAACTCAGCAGTGAGCAAGAGTGTTGTACGTGTCCCACTGTTGGAAAAAGAGACAAAAAAAAAAAAAAAAAAAATGCACGCAAAGGCGCCCCTAACGTATCCATGACGTCACAATCCAGCGCCAAATTGGAGAAAACTTTTTATGAACTCAAGAAATTGTCACCCCGGAAAGAAGGGGGGACTACTTTAACCAAAATGGACTGCTTTCGATCGAATTTTTCTTTTCTTTTCCTCCACCCCAGCCAACTCAGAAACGACTCTGGATTACAAGACACAAAAATGAACGATCAAGATCTGTAGGAGGTCCGGGAGGTCAGCAGTATGAGCCTCCATGGGAAGACAAAAGCTTTTGTAAGAGACACCGTAACTAAGACGTTATCCCATAGGGCAAGAAAAGAAGAAAAGCGGAAAAGAAAACGAGAAAATGTAAAGTAATTAGATAGCTCTGGCGTTACACACGCTCTACACGAAGCAGCCACGTTCTTTCTCATGTTTTTAGTCTTTTTTATCGTAAAATCGCACCAACTTCTTCCGCCTCTTTTCAATTTACTGTTCATTTTATGCACCTTTGAGCTTTTACATTATTGTCAAAGCCAAAGAAGCTTCAAACAAAGGCGGAAGCGGGTCAAATGTTATTTTGTTTTTTTACTTATTTTGTTTCAAGTGATACGAGCCTTCAGCAGGGTTCTGTTAGCACCTGCAGTTTGTCCAGTTGCTGTCTATACAAGGCGTGGTTTTAAAAGCTGAGAGGAGGGATCTTCTCAACTTTGCTGGAACCTTTTCCCCGTGTCCCGTGAAGAATTACTATACCTGAGCGCTACATAAGCCAAGTGAAGCCTTGGAATAAGAGCCCGGTGTGCTTGTGCTTAGTAGTACAGCACAATTTCCCATGAAAGCCCCGAACAGAAGAGGCATCCCTCTCCAAGAATGAGCCAGGTGCTGCATAGCATCCAGAAAAACCGCTTGACTTTTTAGACTTTTAGAAATAGGATAGACTTTGCGGGGCTGTCATTTTACAAGCTGCGATACACATAAGACGGATGGCAATTCACGTCCCTTTTCTTATCTTTCCATCATGCAAATTTGTCAAATTCACCTAGTGATTGCCGCCAAATCGTCAAGACCCCAAAAGGGAGCAGGTAGAGCAAGACAAAGCACCGTAAGGCCACGGTGTAGTGGAACCTCTTTTGGCAAATTTTGATCCGAAATTTCTAATATTCTGTGCAACATATTGAAATTTTTCTTGAGACAGTAAAGCATGGGATGTATATAGCTAGTGCACCCTAATACGTATTTGTTAATACCTTTTTCTATAAATATTTTATCTAGAGTCGAATTTCTTAAACTTTTATTCAAATTATTTTTAGAGGAATTTTCTATTATAAATTCAAGTGAAACGATCTAACTGCACTAGATTTTCTTACTAAGGTACGTAACAAAAATAATTGCTCAATTATCTCTTTCTGTTTCTTTGAATTTCTTGATACAGTTTATGAAATTTCGTTGAGAACGGGTGTGGCATCAGTGCCCTCTTCTGACAAAAAAGATCAACTACTTGCCATGATTATTTATTTCTGTTAAAATACATAATTTTAATAATTAAAATAACTATCGATTCATTATCCAAATAGGTTTCGCCGTGCACGGGTTTTAATTGGCATGGACATGTATACTTTCTTTTGTTTGAAAGAAAGTGAACAGAATGAAAATTTTTTCATTCTTTCATTTTTCATTCGGTCTAAACCGATTTCACTAAAAAGGCGATTTCCCTATGCTATAACCGGAGTAAATCGACCTTAAGGACATCAAAATCCCATAAGGGCAGTTTTGCTATGCTGAGCATTGGCAGATGGACCTTAGCGACATGAAAACTGCAGTAAGGCCGACTTTGCTATGCTTAACCCTGGAAAGTTAAGCTTTAATAACACGGATATTGCAATAAGGGCGATTTTGCTACGCTTAATCTAACCATCAACTTTCACCGTGGCCTTAAGCACCCCTCCCCTAAAGTAAAGAAAAACAAAGCACACTCTTTATGCCTAACCGTTGAAAGTTAACCTTTAGTTGCATGAAAATTGCAATAAAGGCGATTTTGCTACGCTTTACCGTTGAACGTTGATCTTTATTAACATGAAAATTGCACTAAGGGTGGTTTTGCTATGTTTTAACCTAGCCATCAACTTTCCCCATGGCCTTAAACATCCCTTCTCCCCCTAAAGAACAGAATAAAAAAAGAATGCTCTTATAAGAAGATACTCAAAAGTTCGGGAGTTGTTTTGAATCGACAGCTTTTTGTTTCCGTATGCCGGAAGTGTGTTCACGCAGCCGTGTATTAGAGTCACTAACTTTTTCCCGCTCCAACAATGAAAAAAAAACCAGAGACGTCGACCGACACGACAGTCTGGTCTTGGTTAGGTTGACGACCTAACGGACTTCGACTCGGGAATTTTGCTTCATAGCCTTTTGTTTCCTTTTCGTTGTTCTTTATCCCCCACGCAAAACGTCTCTTGATTTTTAATTATTTTATAAAAAAAAAAAAATTACAAATTCGCCCTTTTCTCTTCTAAAGGTAGAGCGACCTGAGTCCTCTTTTCAACTTTCAGCAATCTGCTTGATAATGCCTTTGGAAAGTGACGTTTTCAGGTCCCTGCTTTGCGTTTACTTTGAGTCTGGCGTTTTACGAACGTTTCAGTACTAAAATGCAATTTGCTTTACACACAAGTCGAAGCCTTTACGACTTGCCAAGCCGTCCTTTTTGTGTCCAGGAAGAATGTTGTCCAGCATATAACATTTAGAAGGCGCTTTTGTTAAGTAGCGTTAAAAAAAGAGGTGGCTGGAGATGCTTTATAGAAGCTAGTACGAAACTGTTGCAACACAAATGCACCCGCCATTTACTACTTACTTGCTTACTAACTAAGTACCCACTGCTGGGTTTTCAGTCACAGAAGTCGTGGCAGAAGAGAATAAGGAGTTAAGGACGACTCTATATACCGAGCGGGCAGCGGGCGGAGAGACACCGGTGAGGCGAAACACGCGAGTCACGACGACGTTCGGTTGCCCGGCTTTTCATGCGTTTTCTGTTCAAACCACCACGCCAGCAAAAACTTGTCTTTCCAACACTTGCTTAATTGGGGGAAAAAAACTCCGAAAGCCACCGTAACTCAGACGAACTTCCATAAAACCTTCTGGTTTCCTGGCTAAATTGCAAAAAGTCTTTCTCTTAAAAAAAAAATTACCTTTCTCCTTATAAAGCCACACCGATACGGATTGATTTCCCTCACCCAAGTTTACAAATTTACAAGTTTGCAAAGTCACAGCAAAAAAAAAAGCCACAAAATGGGAAGTAGCAGATGACTGACTTTCATGCACCAACAACTATATAAACTAGGACCTCTTGTCAGCTTAACAATAGCCAGCTTATTAAAATGGTACGCTAATCCTGACGAGCTCACGCTTGTATAACACAAAAAGAAACAGAAAGACAAAAATAAATAAAAAAGAACAAACAGCGACAGAGTGGCCAAATAACCACCTGGGTAATGTTAATAGCTTGAGCAATTTGTCACGTAGCCTTTTGCCAAGGTTTTGCCCCCGAACCCCTCTTTCTCCTGGACGCCAATCGATATGAACGTAGCTTTTGGCCTTTTCCTGATATAAAACACCCGAAAGAGTATCGTACATATACACAACAATCCATACCGAAATATTTAAGGGCATACAACAGTGTCTTTTACCTTAATACCTTCCACATAGCGGTCATAAACTGAAACCTCCCCTCCAATAAACGATCTCTTCCTCTCTGTCTCTCTTTCTCTTGCCTGACACCCTTGTATATACACACCGTAAGTCTTGTAAAACCGCCATCTCTCCCCTTTCGGTGCTGTGCTTTTTAACTTTTCCCCTCGCGTTTCCGGCAAAGGGCCATATACACCCCAAAATCGCATGGATGCTGGTTAGTTTACATACTTTTAAGAACAATTAGCCTTTTCTTCAGTTTATGGTTCAAATATCACGGAATTTTCTTTATGATTCATGAGTTATTCGTACGAAAACATGTCTATGACGTCGCGGACGTGACTTTGGACTCCTCAGCGTCTGTTACTACGGTTGTGTTTACGTCCATGGGGCAACACTTCAAAACGGGCAACAACGGTATCTGATGAATTTTTCCTCAAATTTTTCGCCTGTTTGACGATTTTTTCTTCAAAATTGTTTCTTTTTTAAGAGGTCACTAGACGTCTGTGACGTCAGAGAGGTGTTGCGATCCATTTTAAAAAAATCCACGTTTCTTTAATCCATCTTTCTTTAATAGCGTTAAGTACTACTACGCGCATGATGGAAAGGCGATGAAGTATCACTAAGAACAAGATCTTGCGGCTTTGGGACAAGTTTTTTTTTTGGCTATTGCCCTTTGCATGATGTGCCTTTGCAGTTCTTGGCATTTGTTACCATGGTTAGGTGTTTACGCCCATTCTTTACAAGCTTCAAAACGGACAACAAAGGTTGTCTGAGGATTTTCTCTTTAATCTTTCGTCTTTTCGATCATTTTTCCTCAAATTTTTGTCTTTTTGAAGAGGTTACTCAGACGTCTGTGAGTCAGAAAAGTGTTGTGATCCACTTCAAAAAATCTTTCTTTAATAGCGTTAATTACTACTTCGCGCATGTTGGAAAGGCGATAAAGTATAATTAAAAACAAGATTTGCCGCCAGCTTGTTAAGATAGGTTTTTTTGGCTATTGCCCTTTAAAGGTTACTGATACGCCTGTGACGTCAGAAAATTGCAACATACGTGTCTGACGAATTTTCGTCTTTTTGACGCATTTTCCCTCAAACTTTTCGTTTAAAAGAGGTTACTAAGACCTAGTGTGACATCAGCAATGTGCTGTGATCAACTTTTTTTTTAAAGAAAAATCTTTCTTTAATAGCATTAATTACTACTTCGCGCATGATGGAAAGGCGGTGAAGTATTATTAAGAACAAGATTTTGCGGCCTGCTTGTAAAGAAAAGTGTTTTTCTGTTTGTTAGTTTCTTGTGGCTAAGCCGTTTAAATGCTCTTCTCATCCCCTTCCAGCTTTTAAATAAAGACAGAGCCCAAACGCCCCTAAACAAACACCTGTATATACTATACCAAAAGTGGGTCAAATCTGTCATACCAACTGTCCAATTAACATTTTTGAGTCCTTAACACAAAAAAATTGTTTGTAAGCACTGTTTTGCTTAAATTATGTTTCTTTTACCTCCAGGACGATAGTCCTCCCCGTCATCGATGCAATGGTATCGCAAATACTCTCCCTTCCTGGTTCGCCAAACTTTGCCTCGTATATTCCCTTTTTTGCCTGCTACAGTGACACACAAATCTTCGACCACCGCATCGTTTTCTTCGGCACACGAATCCAAGTGACCTCCATCTTTCTCTTTGTCCTTTTCCCTGTCTTTCTCGTCGTCTGCGGCTTCGGCTTGACTGGTACCCTTGTTCATCGGCTCTTCATCATTGCTCGACGAAGCTGGAGGAGGAGCACTACTACTACCATTATTGATGAGCTGCTGAGCGACTGCATTGTTGCGCCGTGAGCGGGTCGTAGGGCTCGATTGTTGTGTTTCCTTCTGCTGTTGGCTGTCAGCTCTCGTTTTCCTTGGTGTACTACGACCCCCACTACCACCCCCACTCATGACAGTGCTATTGACAGGACTATTGTTATCCTTGTTGTCTTTACTGGTCGCGTCTTTGCCTTCGCTCGCTGCCGAAGAACGTTTCGAGTCCTTGCTGCTGTTCCCGCTAGTATCCCCTACACTGGTACCACTGGTGCTGTCCTCGTTGGCGGTACTTTCTTTGTTGCTTTTGATATCCTTCTGGTTAGCCAGACTGTTGCTGCTGTTGCTCGTCGAGCTCTTGCCGCGGCTTTCTCCGCGTTCCTTGGTGCGTTTGTTTTCACTCGTTGTGGACGTCATAATGCTAACACACAGGCGTCAGGTGGGAAAACGGGAAAACAACTAGTCTTGCTCCATAGTAGGTTCGTTTCCAATTCGGCCGTCTTGTTCTACTTTATCGCCTCCACACGTCTAATCCCTAGAACTAGGCGAGACAAAAGACAAAAAGATTTTGATTCATCCAATCTAGTCATCATAGTCATATGTATACATATATACCGTAGATACCGCTTATTGTAATCACGTTTGTCACAACAGGTTCTCCGGTTTCAAAACCCGGAGGTAAAAATGACACTACATGTGAGTCATATTATTTCAAAAACGTTCTCCGGAAAAAGAATGAGAAACGGGTGTCACTCGAGTTGAAAATTGGTTAGATTAGCTTAGAATTAGGTTAGATTAGACTAAATTTAGGTCATGTTAGCTTTGGTTAGGTTAACGATTCTCATCAACTTTCGTTGACGAGGATCGTTAAAACTTGAACTTTCTTTTTCTCCATTAGCTGAAAAAAAATAAAAAAAAAATACACGCTAGTGTCGTTTTTGACAGCGAGATACATGAAACATGTCTGTCACTAAACCCAGAGAACGTGTTGGCTTGGCTGAAGTGAATAGTGCTTCTATTAAACGGAGGTTCTAATAACCCACTATTCTTTATTTCGTAACGATTGTTCAACAATTTTGATAGAGATGATTGAGGAATTCCTAACTTAACGGCCGCTTCCTTTTGCGGCAAATCTTTTAAATGTAACTTGCCATAAGTTTCAATGAGCCGCAACTTCCATTTTACATTTAAACCAATTCTTTCTTGTTTGTCGCCATTTTGTTTAACCACATGTCTAAAAAAACAACTAACACTGCGCCTTTGAAGCATTCTTCTACTCATAGGTATAGGGTTCTCAACACGATATCCCTTCCAATTTTCCCAGTCAATTACAGGAAATGGTCATTCCATTGAATAACCTGCTCATTTCATCGACTGGGGAGTTTAGAAGGGATTCCACCCTCGCGTAGTAGTAGGCTGGAAATGACAGGATTGGTCAAAACGACATAAAAGCAATATCATTGGTCAATACGCAAAGTCAATATCGCAACCACTACTGTAGTTTCGTTACTGTATATGTGAAGATTCTTTTGAAATTGATTCTAATATCCGAAAGTGCGATTCTAATAACTGATTAAAATGCTATGAATTGTATCACTTTGGTCCTTTAAACTTGTATGGTCCTGTATCGGTCCTTTAAAATTTGATTCCATAAAGCGGCTGATTCTAATAACCAGTGAACACAGTAAGCGCAAGGTGATGACTCTTTTGAAATCGGTTCTAGTATCCGAAGTGTGATTCTAATAAACCGTTTAAAATGCTATGAAAATTTACCCTTTTGAATCGGTCCTTTACAATTTGATTCCATAAAGCGGCTGATTCAAATAACCAGTGAGCAGAACGAGCGTCATCTACTATATGTATCATCTACTATATATAGATGCCCTCATGTTATTAACCGAGCAAATAGAAAACTATGCTTGGTAAACAGTTGCATATTACCATCCGTACCCATCACCCTTTTTTTTGTATTTTCCCCTTTCCGTTCCCTAGTTATATAAATATGTATGCACGCATTAAGCTGTGCTGAGGCCAGCTAAACAAATCAATAGCAGAGAGAGAGAGAGACCCCGACACATGAATTTTGCACCTTTCATCGATTATCCTTTTAGTCCCCCCCCCCCCCCATTTTGCTCTGGAGCTTCCAGGACCCCAAATCCAAAAAGTTCAATTTCAAGTGATCAATGCCAACACTTATCAGGGTGCTTCCATGGAGCCGTTTGGCCATTAATAGACCGTGAAAAGTTGGTGTTCATGATACCCCCCAGCTCAATTGGCTTTAACAAAACTGAACAATATATACAGTTTCTAGTTCCACCTACCTAGATACAGTATATGAACACAGGAAGCTTTGGCTATATTAAGGGTATATAAAAACCTTGGTTGTGGGTTCGGATAATAGCTTTCGGCTCCAAAACATGCCAGCTTACAAGGTTCGTTACCGAGTTATACACGAGCCAAGAAAAAAAATACGCAGGTACCGGAAAAAAGTGGGAAATTTAAGAAGACTACTTTCTTCTTTTTTGTTAAAAAAGGAGAGCCTGTGCTGCCCCAGAGTCGATATGTTCTGAACTCAGGATCCTCAAACACACTATATAGAGCGCCACGTTTAAATTGTCGCTTTGTGACGTCAGTTTTCACCACTGAAAAAAAAATAAAACAAAAAGAAGGCTCGTTTTTTTTACCCCCAGCGGGTTTCTTGCTCGAGATGCATAGACTACAGACACAGATAATGCAACATACGAAACGGAAGACTGTTCACTCATTTGCATAAGCAGACGATAGTGATAGAGAACGTCTAGTAAAGAAAAGAGAGGTTAACCCTGGCTAAGACAGGTTAACCCCGGCTAAGACAGGTTATGTAAAGTACGTTGTACATACGTATATTATATTGTTTCAAATTATATATATTATTGTACGTACGTATGTACTGCATGTACTTATGTATGTAATGGAATGCTGGCCTATATGAAGTGTCCGGCAGCCACTTAATTGCTGCAGCAACTAAGCAACTAAGAGAAGAGGGTGTAAGCTTGTTAGTAATGTGCACTTGAACAAAATGTATTGCAAGGCAAGACAAGGACGCACTGCAGTGGGTTAAAAAGGACCCAAAGTTGGTAGCTCCAAAAAAAGGCAAGAGCCTTTTGGAAACTCACTTTCTTCTTCTTTTTTTCCGGCATCTTGTCTTGCTGGACAGGCCAAGGAATAGATAGCAGATGTGAGCCTGGCGACGGAGCTGAGCTAAAGCACTATACAAAGGGGCTATTGGGGAGTACCACGTCCACTTGTGCTACTCTCGGTTTCTAATTAGTCTGTAACTCATGTAAAGGAGGTGGTGCTCCGCTATGGGGCGAAGACGGTCTCGAGCAGGAAAAAAAAGAAATTAAAAAAAAATCTTCTCAATATATAAAAAAGTGGAAATGTTAGCAGCGTGACGAAAACGACTGCATTTGTTTCCCCTTCTCGTCTGGTACCCCAAATTGCTTTAGTAAATGAAAAATTAAGTGCGCATGCTGCAAAAAAAAAAAAAAAAAAAAAAAGTTGCGTTATCTTCCTCGAGAAGCGATTTTGGAAAGAAAGTTCTTCTTCTTCTCCTGGACGAACGCTTCACATATGCAAACTTAGCTTTGCGATAACAAAAAGGTTTTGATGATGACCACACTCCATGCCGTCTATAATAACTGCAGATTGAGCAGTTATCGACAATTTCCGAGTTTTCACAAATCCAAATTTGATTTTTTTCAATTTCAAATTAAAAATTTCAAAATTTCACATTCAAATTGCAAATTTCAAACAGTGATAGACTCACAAACAAAAGAAAACTGCCGTTATTTACCCTCATAATACATACTCAAAACTAGCTAACTCAATTCGATTAACCTTTTTAGTGAACATCTACAAAATTATTTAACTTTTTTGGCCAAGACAAGCAAATTGGTCACAGTATAAAGGTTTTCACAGTATGGTAACTGGGGTACAGGCCCGTACCCAGGATTTTTTTCGGGGGGGGGGGGGGGGGGGGGGGGGGGGTTTAACCCGAGAACTTGAAATCCTATTTTTTTCGTATACCATCTTAATCTATCAAGTTTTCCATATAGAATGTTCAAACATATAGAATGTTTCCATATAGAATGTCCATATAGAAACAGTCAAACAAAACCAAAGCTCCATTCGAAATAAACTTCTCAAGTACCATATGCTAGAAAAACATATATTTTTCATTTTCGGAAACATTTCGGGGGGGGGGGGGTTAACCCCCCGAACCCCCCCTGGGTACGGGCCTGTTGGGGTATCTTCCAATGTAAAGGCATTAGGACGACCTTCTCGGTTCCCAGACTAAATTGAGGTAAAATATCAGAATATCGAAGGGTATAACCTGTCAGTGCAGTTTAAAAAAGGTCACGACGGTTTACGAAGAGCTAAACATTATTGAAATTAAAACTTTATGAGCAAGTTTAATTTAATTAAACCGTAATTCGTCTTGAAAAAGACAAATTCCAGAATCGTGTTCCCTCTTATGTTCCGTGTTACCCACACATCCTCTTGGGACCAAGAAAGTCGTCTTAATCCCTTTACATTGGAAGATACCCCCCAGTTACCATACTGTGGAAACCTTTATACTGTGATTTTGGCCTTTTCCAAGATTTCATTTGGCGTTTCAAACGAAACTGCTGTAAAGCCAAGTTACTCCTCACGAATTGTAAGGACTGAAGAACAAGTAAGTAAGTAAAGAGCTTCAGGAAAGCCAATAGTCTGTCAGGAGCCTCCTCAGAGTCACACTGACGATTACCTATTCAAGATACTTCCACAAGAAAAGCGTGTCCCTTGATCCGGGAAGCTACTGCTAATGAGAAAAGTGACTTTTATTTCTAAGAATTTATTTCCCGTTCAAAGTAACGGTTTGATTGGAAGATAGTACCCCAAAAGTTATTGCGTGTTCCACTGGCTGCACTGGTGCAATGCGTTTGACACTCAATTGTGTCAAACGTATTGGCACTCAGTGTAGCAATTCTTAATATCTTTATACACAGCGTATGCGAAAAAAATTGCACCAGTGCAGCCAGTGGAACGCGCTATTACACAGTGTGTACACACACTGAGTGCCAAAATTACTGCAGCAGTGCAGCCAGTAGAACGCGCAATAAGCATAGACATGTTTGACACACGGGAGTGCCAAAAATATTGCTCCAGTGGAACGCACTATAAGTGTCCAAATCGGGTCAACGCATTTATTAGTTTTGCGGAAGCGTCCACAACGATAACATGAAAGCTCTCAAAGCCCAATCTAATGCTCTCTAATTACCTCCAAGTCTCAGTCGAACAACCCGAGGAATGGATAATGAACACCGACACTTTTACTATCCACATATTTTTTTTATACAAAAATCCCAAAACGCTTTGCCTTGAAACATCCGTTCATTTTTAAAGACAGAACATCTGTCAGAATTCGCAAAATTCTGTTGTAAGTGGTTTAGAGACGTGATTTATTGTTGCTGCTCAGTTTAATGTTTCATAATTTTGTGCCAAAAAATCCCCTGTTCTTCTCTATCATAACTGAGTTATAGCGCGGGCATGGACACATTGAGTAAACAATTAAGTTGTCGTAAAAATAAATAAAAAAAGCATGAGGGAAAAGGAACTTCGAAAAGGCAAGCAAAAGGTTGGGTAAAGCTGAGCTTCCTGCGTTCTGTTGTACTTTCTGGAAGCTTGAGACGCTTTTGCGGCACGGCAAAGCGGTTTATCCGCCTTGGGGACAGGAGAAAACCACGAAAATGCCTATCTCAATTGGCGAGGCATTACAGACCCAGGAAATGGCTGCTCTGATGAATGCGCCACGTTCGAGTGCCATACACACAGAGACACCGATCATATGCCTCTTAACAAAAGCTCAGTGAAATAAAATACAATTCAAAAATATTGAGTATACTTACAAATATTCTACAAAGTGTACAAAGCAGAGTCGCTGACTTGGAAAGGGGCGGAACACAGAAAACATGATTCAATAAACTAAATAACAAACACGAACAAAAACCTACATGGATTTCTTTCTTTCTCTCTCTATAGAAATATATATATATATATATATATATATATATATATATATATATATATATATATATATATATATATATATATATATATATATATATATATATATATATATATATATATATATATATATATATATATATATATATATATATATATATATATATATATATATATATATATATATATATATATATATATATATATATATATATATATATATATATATATATATATATATATATATATATATATATATATATATATATATATATATATATATATATATATATATATATATATATATATATATATATATATATATATCCCCAAGAGGAGTTCAAGAGGATTTTCAGCATTTAACAACCGAGCCCACAACCGGTTTTTCCTCAGGGGGAAAAGACAGGAAAGTCACAAGCCTTAAAGCCATAGCAAAGTATTTTATGCAAACTTAAAATACTGGATCCCACAGCTGTCTACGGGGTCTACGTGTATCTACAACGTGTTCCGTATCGTTTATATGCTTCCAAGCTTTGGAAACACCCCCACCTCAACACTGAAAACATCCCACCCACCATCCACCCCCCAACTGTCAAAATCTATCCTCACTTGCGTGCCAACGAGCGGGCTAGACACAAGTGTGCATGTGTACAGTTCCACCATACCAAGGTGTATTTTATTGTCACCTATTTACGACAAATTAATCTTCCGCACCTGCAAGACACAATGCCCCGAGCTCCTTAAAAACAAGTCAGTTAAAATGCCTCACCTTTCTATTTTTGTTCAAATAAAAGATTTTTAAAAACGTCGTTTTTATTTCTGATTATTTTATAAATTGTTGTCTCATTTTGTCTCATTTTTTTACTCATTATTATTTGATTTTTTATGATTTTTTTATTTTATTCGTTATTATGTTTTATAAATGGTCGATTTATTAAGCTTCATGGACTTAATCGTGTGAATGATTTGACAAACAAGTTCGGCAACAGGCTTTTTGTACGCCTGATATCTTAGAAAAAACTGTCGTTTCATTCATTATTGTTTTATTTTATTTTTGCATTTATTTCATTCATTCTTATATTTTCGAAATTGTGGATTTTATTTAATTTTATTGTTTATTTAATTTTATTTATTTAATTATTATTATTTATTTAATTTAATTTAATTGTTTTCTATACACTGTCGATTTTATACATTATTGTGTGAGGCTCCTTAGGAGTTTTAAAGAGTGGCTATCTTAACTGTGTCTCATTTAAAAAAATGCCTTTTGAGAGCGTATGGGAGATGGGGGCACATTTCAAGTTGCCACGTTACTTTGCGAGTTCTTGGTCAAACTTTATAGAGCAGCTCACTCAAACCATCGATCGTTCGTAGGAAAACCTTTCGAACCGAAGCGTCCCCCCCCCCCCCCCCCCCCCCCCCCCCCAGTTATTCCCCAATGTTTTGTAGCCTGGCAAATCGCCTCTAGGAATGCTTTATCCCCCTCTTATCCCCTTGTAGCACGAAAAATAGCCTCAAGCCCATGATTACGTTTTATCCAGATAACACACGATAAGTTGGTAAGGAAAAACTTTCGCAGCCAAACTTTTACCAACGCGAACGACGACAACCGAAGCTTCCTAGTTCGAAGATTTGGGGGATAACAAGTCGATCTTTTGTGGATACTTTTGGGTTACAACGGATCACCCTTCGTCTTCTTCGAGCTCTCTTTCTTAATTACGAGCCCAAGCGACAATTTGCAGGTTAAGGACGTGAAAGGTGGCTGGAAAATCAATAAAGTACACGTTTTTTCCCTTAAAAAACAAAGTAAAGAAAAAACGGCAACAAGGAAAGAGTTTATGCTGCGGAACAAGGTATTCGTAGCGCCGTTTGCAAAGGGGGTTAAGTTGGCTATTGAAATTGTTGACATAATCGAGTACATGAAAAAGCTATTCATTCTCAAATCCCTTTATCACTCTCTCCACACTGTGTGTCCCTCAAGCTCTTACGGGGTCGTCGAGGTGCAGTACAGAATCTTATGGTTGGTGGTGGCCCATATATTAGTGAGCCGAGTAGATCGATTCTGACATAAAAGATCGATCTGACATGTGTCGGGGGGTGTTTGCGTTTAACGTTTATGCACGACGGCTGCTTAATCAATGGCTTAAAAGCGAGACATGCATCTGCTTTATGTTGTAAGGGCTCCTCAATTATTTGCCCCCAAACTTGCCAAAAACAAAACGTTCGCAAGACATTAAAGCACTGCTCACACTTTGTCCCAGATTTCCCCCGCTTTGCACATTCAAACACAATGTAAAAAGCCTTTTTGGCGCTCTCTGGCAACAATGAATTTCTCTCATGAGCAGTGCATTCCGGGCACACTGCCCAAAGGTCCAGATTACGTACATAAATGAGCCAGAATTCCTTTGACAACTTTTTTTTATTCTCTTTTTAAGGTATGATTGTATTTTTTTATTTATTTACTTCAATTTTTTTTATTAACCGTTAATGTGACACTACATTCACTGTATTACTTTTTTCACCTTTTGGGTTTAAGGTACGGCTGTATTTTATTTATTTACTTTGTATTAACTATTTTAAATTTATTTTTATTGATTTATACTTATTTATCTTTTTAATTTATTTACTTTTTTTACTGTTTTTTATTTATTCATATTCATTTACGTTTTTAATTTATACTTTTCTTTCACTTTTAGGCTTAAGGTACGGTTCTTTTTTATTTATGTACTTTTTTGTAACTATTTTTTATTTACTTTTTTTTAGTAACCTTTAATTTGACACGACACTCATTGTATTACTTCCGCAACCAACAGCTAAAAGGGGAGGGTCATGCGGATCCTGGAATTGCAAAAGGGGGTGCAAAAAGAGGGGGTAGGCATTTTGCTCCAGCATGGATAAGTGTATCGATCAGTGCAATCTCCAAAGACCCCCCCTCCTTGGACTATTCTGTGCCCGTCCTCCCCTGTTCCCTTTCTTTCCCTTTATATTCCCCTACCCTCTTACACCCAAAACTTGGGTCCTTCTCTATTCAAGGTTTTTCTTTCTTTTTTCATTCCGAAAAAGACGCCTATATCCCTTTGACAGAGCTTTTTTTAAACGCGGGTGGCAACTTTGAAAATTAAGAATGAAACATTTAGGTCTTTAAAAAAAAATCATGCCTTTTTAAAAAGCCTTTCGCCACATTCTCCGCCTTTTGTCTTCGTCTCCAGAAAGACAAATCGCGGGAGCCTCGTAAACTAGTGTCTCGATATACTCTGCCGTGTCTAGGCCTTCACTCTTAATTGCACGATCAAGCGAAAATAATAACAAAATAAAGCGAAAATCAAAATATAATCAAAGCGAAAATCAAAATATAATCAAAGCGAAAATCAAAATAATAATCTTAAAAGGGAGGAGAAATTAGCCTCCCTTTCCAACCATTTTGCTTAAAAAAAAAAAGTCTCTCTTGATCCTTAAAAGCCTCCGTGAAATCGATGTTTCTTTTCACTGGCTCTGGCTTTGACGCATACTTGAATTCCCCGTTACCTTTTTCCACGTCCAACGCAGAGCGGGGAACTTGATACCGCATATGCAATCGGAACCACACAAACTTTCTTTTTTATTATTCTACCCCCCCAAGAAGGCTACTAATAGGTCATTAGCTGGTACTAATGAAACATTAAGTGATTTCATTTTGACATTTTAAGGCAGAAAGGTCGACAGACCTCATCCATTTGTATTTAACCCAAAGTGGGCCCCTTCATCAATGAAAAAATGTTTCTGGTAGGTGATTTACGTATGTCTACATATAGGGGCCCATGGCTCAGGGTACAGACCCAAGCAAGGCAAAGGCAATAACTGAAATGATCTAAAGTAAGAAGAGGAGCACAGATGCCAGATTACAGGCTTGCCATGGCTTATGCAGCCAGCAAGCAAGCTAGAGTCGAATGAATTCCCCATAGGATCCTATTCCACCCTAACATTTCCTCCCTCTTTTGCTGCGTCTCCAATTCTATGTCGTATGCCTCCCTCCCCCCTCCCTTTTAGCACCCTCCCAAAAAAGGGGAAAGTCTCTCCCTCCCCTTGTAGCCTTCCAATTTTCCTCCCTGCCACAGCTTCCGTTGGGGCTATTATACACGATACGATATGAGCCAGAGACACACACACATACACAATATACATGGACATATATGCATGCAACACACGTCACGAACTTTTTCCCTTTTGCCGAACAAAAACGGAAAATTTCGCCCTAAATAAATCGCTCCCTTTAATATATCCATCCTCATGCTTCGCAAATCAAAGCCCACTAACGCCTCAGAAAAATCTACTCCAATTTTTGTTTGTTTCTAATTTTTATTGATATTTTTTCTTATTTGTCTTTCTGATTTTTCGATTTTTTAAATATTTTTTTATTGATATTTATCTAATTGTACTTATATTATCCTAATTTTTATTTAGATTTTTTCTATTGAAGTCTATGCCCCAAAAGAAGCTTCAAAAGAGCTTTTAGCGCATTTCAAAGTTGAATTCTCTTATTTCGTAGTCCATTTATCATGGAAATGGGGAAATGGACGGTGTCTAAGTGTATATGTATATGGCCGTGTGGACCCAGTAAAAATCCAGAAAATGGAAGATAACTTATCGTGTGTGCATATGGCTTTTCTAGACACACACATACATTAAGGAAGTTACCTTCCTCTCACCCCCTCCTTCCCACCCCTGGTTTGGGAACGATATGGTATATAGACTTCCTTCTCTTTTTTTCCTTTTGCTTTCAGGGAAAAGGATCTAATCAATGCCGTTAACGGTATCAAGCGCATCAAGTTGAGAAATTGGTTGGGTAAAACAAAAAACAAAATCTCGTAGGTCGCGAAAACCTTGCCCTAAGGCGGGCAAATCGCTTTCTTGTTCTAGCAACTCGGGATTGCAACTTCCGTTCTGTGCGGTTTTTTTTCCATGTTTTTATTCTTTTCTGGTCTAAAGAAAGCGTTCATAGCTGAGTAATTGGACACTCTTGCTTGCGCGATATCAAACTTCTGTGGCACGTTTTCAATTTGGCTGCCTCACAACACACGTATGAGCTGATGGGTCTGATATAATTTGAATAAAGAAAAGAAAAGACGATGATCCAGGGCAAGAGGGTGGAGGCGGAGGGCGGAGAGAGGAGGAAGCAAGCTGAAGGAGGATTTTGTTTAGTATGTGTTTCTAGTTTTGTGGAGCCCATTAGGTTGCACCCTCACGCACACGACTCGAGTCCAAGTTCTTGCTCGAGCTCAACTTGGATTAATGGTCGGCTTAATTACATCCAACAGCATGGAAATCACGCATCCCTTACCGAATAAACAAAAAAGAAAACGGAGGCCAACGCCAGAAAATAGACTAGATCACAACCTTTCTGAAGATTCTGACCGGCAATGGAACTAAATAGCATCACTCTTAACTTCTTTTTCCTCCTTGACTTCCTTAACTTATTCTCAATAGTTTCATGAGTTTCACGCCAAAACCATCTGCACCTACCACAAAGCTTTACAAAATGGCGGCGTTTTCGGGGTGATCCGTGATCCTTTCAAGTCTTTCATTTACGAAACCTAAAATATTTTTTAAAAAATCCCCAAAATCCTCAAGCTTATCCCTTTGGAGTATTAGACTATACGCTGCTCTTGGACATTCTGAAAAAAAAGTGTAAAAAAGGCCGCCATTTTGATCACGACTTTTTCTTCGCTTGTCCAAGTGAGGTATCAAAAGGTTTTGAGCATTTCAGTGCAAAAGGTTTTTTCGCGCTTGTCAGTAACGGAGAAGTGAAACTGGCTTCGGTTTAGCCGTTTAGGAATGTGAGAATCGCACACCAAATGCATTGAATACATCAAATAGATTCATTAACATGTGTCGAAGACGGTACAAGTTAGGCGATATAAATGTGTCTTAACAGCTCTCTCTCGCTTGCTCGTCTGGATCGTGGCCAACGGACGAGAAAATATCCCAGCAATGCTTCCCTTACCTTGATCTCTGGAATCCCTGGGCGAAGAGGGTGGCAGAATATTCCAAGCTTTTCTAGTTCTTGCGGGTTGTGGATTGCACTAAAGTTTACGGTTTACGTCAAGTTATTCCAATCGCTTTATGACAGAGACAGCGAGAAAATTACCAAGTTTTCAAAGAAGATGCACACATCACACGACAACGACACGTATTAGCCTTGCCACAAAAACGAGCTATTATATGGTGTTATGCTTGGTGAGCAGCACAGTACTGATTTGCATACAGTTTGGTCGGAAAAGTTTCTCATGACAAAAGACCAAGTTTCACAAGCCTGGAAAACTGCTGAGAATGGAACAAGAAAGCAAACCACTGCACCCAGACACACGCACACCAATAAACAGCTGCAGGAAGCAGACAACGAAAAAACAAAAACACCCTTAATTTGTCTCTGTCAAATTTGGTTGTGTTTTTGCCCGTTCGGCCCTAATATTACGTCTTTATCTTGCCGATCGACTTTACATTAACACATAACACGATTTCAGTTTTCAAAAAACGAAAAAGTAATACTAGACGATGGGTGTAGAAAAACGTGCTCTAATGGTTTTCTCTCACCGTCGTGATTTGCAAGTCAAATGGAAAAATCGTCCGGGGTTGGACGGTCTAGAGCTCACTCAGCCGCACGTCTTTCCACCACTACGCTTTCCCGTGAACTGCGATCTGATCTCGTCCATCGCTCCCTAGTGTCTTGCGGCATTTGTCGAGCGGAACCGGAATGGAGCGACGCCGGGAAGCGCTATTCGCAGTTCTTTAAAACGGGACGCTTCGGATGTTCGGAAAACCTAAACGTTCGGGAACGGTCGCGTTCACCAAATTACATGCTTGCTAACTGCAAGGGAATAACAGATTGTCTCCACTTTGTTTGGTCAAATCTCTGTCATTTTTTGTCTTGTTTGGGATTCTCACACTACAAAAGGAAGAGAGGGAAGGAAAAAAAGAGGTGTGTGTTTTTCCTCATCGTCTCCTGCTGCGGATGCCCGGGTGCCAAGGCAGGGTCACTTCCAGGGAGGCATACTACATACAAACGCTAAAAGGAACAAGAGAGAGCGAGATGACTAAAAGTAGGGGGGGTTCGGGGATGACGAAAAGGTTGAAAGGCACAAGAGAATTGTTGAAGGATTTTTTTCTGGGGGGGGGGGGGGGGAGTTCAGAGGTTCTGCTTTCCCAAATAGCCTACCTTATCTTACAACCCTTTTATTTAATCCCCCATGTACCCCCATCGCCCTGAAGGCGATCTCTTCCATGCTAATTTGCTTAAAGATCTCCACCTTATGCCCCCTCCCCCCCGTGACTGCATATTTTGCCAGCTTTTTAATGAAGATCACTCACCTTCAATGTGACAAACAACAGAAAACCCAAGACACAACTCTTCCTGCGTGTGCCTGTTTTGTGGTTCTGGCTTGGGTTGTTCATTCACCAGTACCTTTTTCTGACGTGAAGTCCGGGTCTCCTTTTTTAAAGAGCTAAAAAGGCAAACGGCAGCAGTGCCTTAGTAAAAAATGAAAAGCATGTGGCTCCTCATCCGAGTTTTAATTTTTTCTTTTTTGGTTAAGGGAGGTAAATCTTTTCGCTAAGGATTACGTGGGTGACTGCCAGTTTTTCTATCCTAATGCTTCAATCTCTTCCCAGTCTTTACACGTTAAGGATGTTAAGGACAAGAAAAGGCGCATATATATCATATATACATGGAATAATTACAAGCTCGGGACTTTGATTATCTAGTGATAGACTTTTATCTGTCGTCACTTGGCAAGAATTAGTATTACTTAGCTCTCTCAACGTCGAATCACTTTTCCAGATGGAAGAGCTTTTCTCGTGCCATAAATGCGAGGAGCACCGTTGCAGACCGCATCTCATCTTCCTCCTCATCTTGAGCAAATGGGCCTCATGCCAGGGTTTGGTGTATGGGTCGGAGTAAAAAGGGGAGAGAAACAAAATGTAAAGCTTGCTTTTCCAAGCGCAAAAGCTGCAAGCTCCGGCATGCATGCAGACTTGAGTTGAAGCTAAGCTATAAGGGTCAGACATCGTTATCATCATTTGTCATTAACAAGAGGCCAGAGATATGTGGCTCTGGCTTTTGTTTGATGTATATAGCGCGAGATGTTGGCTAGTGCGGTCAACTCATTAGTCATAAGTTTTGTAACCTAACCACAAAGAAAACATGCCCGCGTCGTACTCGCTTATGGCTACAGCTCGTCTTTTTTTAATTACATGTATATTTCACGTTCAGCTAAAAGAAAACTCGTGACAAAAAGACGAAAATACCAAAGAAAAAGGTAATAGGAGTGCACTATTCACTGTAATGGACGTCATGGGGAAATTGTTACGTGGCTTGTCAACGCGTATCATTAGCAAGTTCTTTTTCCTGTCAACCCATGCAAAGCCTCTGGTTATATCTCCGCTTATTCACAAACTGATGCGCTCTAGAGATAACGTTTGAGGCCAAAAAGAAAGGCTGTGAAGCACACACACAACACATTCCGCCAAAAAAGAAAAAAGTAGATTATTATTAGAGCATGATGGATGGAGGATCGTTCTCCTCGGGCCAGAGAAGGAATAACTTGCTCCACAATGGAAGTTTCCTCCGGTCTCCAGGAAACCTTGGGAGCAAGAGGGGAGGGCAAAAACACTTTTTTCGATTGGCATTTGCCTAATGAGGCGACTCCGCGACCCTAAAAGTCCACGTACGCCTCAACAGCTCAGCTTCACTTTTGTTCTTCACACGCTCACGCGGCATACATTGGTCCGGGATAACGCCATCGAGAGAAAGTGGGGCCGTGTTTGGTTCTCCTTTATAGTGTGTTGGCAGTGTCTTGGGTGAGATAGGGAGGAACAAGTTTGGGTGAAGGCTTTTTAAGTAGCTAAAGTCGTCAACTGAAAATGGTCCTTTCTGGGGGGCGAAACGACACTAGTCCTTCCGTTTCCGTTTCTATAAGTATAGGAGAAGGTTGGGTGGGTGGGAGGGGAAGCTAATTAATTCCTTTCCTTCGCACGTTTCGTAATTCATTCACATACTCTCGTCAGAAGCTTCAGCTTCCTTCGGGCAGGGCCCCTTAATGGAGAGCGTGCCGCTCAAGAGCACTTGGTTCCAATGTCACGGACAACTTTTCCTTTTCGATTTGCTCCTGCTAGACATGACAATCTTGCCGGGAGTAGAGCTTGTAATTGACGACACAGATCGCTATATGAATCACCCCCGGAGAGACGAGCAAATAATGTTCCCAGTATGAGCGGGATGTCGGGATGTAGCACCCATAACCCGAGGACAAAAAAGGGAGTCCAAAGGATAAAAGAGAAAAAAAGGAAGCCAACAAGGCCAGAATTTCAGAAAAGAGATCATTAGCAGGCAGTTGTCGTAATACCAATATCATAATCGTTATGCGTTACTTGTTCTCATGGCTTAGCATGTCTAATGCGCTTTGTTGTTTCCTTAACAACGTTCGATAGTGACTGATTTGTCTCCCAAGTTGCATTTTGTGGCGAGTAAATCGCCCAAGTTGTCGAACTTTTTTCTCCCGCTGTCGAGCTTTTTCTGCTGCTGTGGCTCTAGTGACGTCCTGTTGGGGAAAAAAAGAGTCAAGGCATGCACTTACACAACACCTATCAGCACATCATATAAGAGAGTTAGCGAGAAGGAAACCATATTAAACCTTGGTTTGTTGAAAACCTTGATGCTGCAAAGTTTTTTTTACTGATTGCCGAAAAAGAGAGACAGACATAAATGCGAAAAGGAGAAAATATGACCAACCAACCTTTAATTTCTGCCCGAGCTGACCCGCTAGATTGATTTCTTGGTCACATTGGGCAGTTAAGCGTCGGACGTCTTGGAAGCACTTTTGCGAAATTGCGCGTGAAACACTACGTTCCGTTGTCATTTCTTGGGCGAAATGCAGTAATTCTCCTAAATAGCGCTTCAGCGTGAAACTCGTTTCCTTGGCAACGATAATTCTTTTGTGCAAAGTTTGGTTCCTCCTGAGCTCCTTCCTAAAGTACATAAGTAAAAAGCAAGTGAAGTTACTCTCATCGGCCAACCGGAGAGAGAGAGAGAGAAAAAAAAGAAAAAATCAAATCAAAAGATCTATCGTATTACTGGTGGAGCTTGCGGATACATTGGAATTGAGTCTCTCGTTCAAAGCAAGTTGATCGAAAAGCGGCTTCCACTTGGGTTGCTTGCTGTTGGGCTTCTTCCAGTTGACGGACAAGTTTGTCGGTTCCTTGGCGGTACTTGTCTTTTAACACTTGGAGCAATCTGCATAAATCAATCCTCCATAAATTTGCCGTCTATAAATCAAAGGCTAGGCGCAAACAAGCAAAAACCTAGGAGCGCAAAAACACCTGAGTTCAAAAAACATCAAGAGATGACAAACCTCTTGCATTCTTCGACGACGGCGCAGTGTGTCTCGTAGGAAATACACAATTGATTTTTCGATTCCCATCGGAGGACGTCATTGGTAGTCTCATGGCTCGGCATTTTACAGACCTTCGTCGTTTTCTTTCCGCCTGTAGCTTCATGCTGATGAACCCGAGCCGTAATTTCTGTTTTTCGTTCATAGCCGATGGAAAGAAGAAAAAGCATTCATCAGCTTAATTAGTTTCCTACTCATGTCGGAGCAATATACGGAAATGCAACGATTTGGAGCCGGCACTCACGAACGCTTACTTGGCTGTCGCTCTGGCTCCCGTTGCAGCAGTCTCTGCTGCAAATGCCAACGCTCCTCTGTCCATGCTTTCTTTTCGCGTTCGAATTGCGCTCGTAAATTTGCATTTTCGCCCAAGATGGTGGCGGCATCCTGTTGCAGTTGGATCCATAAACCACGGCTAATTGTCACCTTTGCAAGACAACAAAAACCGAGCCGAGAAGAAAGTTTAACACTTCCTCCCACTATTATTACAAAGAAAATCCTACCGTTTCTTGGTCCGGGTCAAGTTCTTTCGGGTTACAAGGCAAGTTCATCATTTTTTCCCCTTTTTGTTTTCATCTCTCGATTGGCAAAAAAAGCCCCCACAATTTCTCCATCTTTCTACTTTCTTCTCCCCACTCCTGTAGGCTTGGGCTCCGACTCACTTAGGAAGCTAGTCCCATATCGAGTGTATTAAAGTGTTCCAGATCCGGTTTGTTTTTCTTATATCCTCATTATTGATCCAAGAGCGTCTTGCTTGCTTGAGCTTTATGCCAGCCAAAAGGAAACAGGGACCTGTTATTCATTAACATGCTCATGGTTCAAGCCGGTAGGGGTTACTATAACGACACGAGACAAAACATGCCAACTCAAGCTGTTACCTTAACTCAACCGGATTTGTTACCTTGTTTGTCACGTCAGCTGAAGCACTTTCGCAGTTTTTGCCCACCCCCTCAATACAAACTAAGATTAGAGGCGTAACTAAACAGCGAGCTTTCATATCTTGTACAACTTTGTTTTATTTTCGTTATTTTTCTGTGTGAAATAAAGCTGCCGAGGAAGAAGGCAAACACTGTTTAGAATATCCTTTCGAAAGTGGGGCCAAGTTTAGTATTTCGTTAGATGGCGTAGTTCTACATATTTTGTGAGCCTCGACATCTGGTGAGAGCTTTGTTTAGAGGCTTGCTAATTTGCCCAGGGGATTTCGCAATCACGGCCTTAGTCCTTTTTCTCACAGCTCTGTTTGACGACGTCGGCCAATTAGCCATCAACAACCGTGATTTTAGGACGTGTCAAGACTCTTCCCAACTTTGTTTAGAACTTTTGAGCGATCATGGGTTGTGACGGAGGTACTATTCCTAAACGTGACGAGTTGGTTAAAACTAGGAAGAAACCAGAACAGGTAAAGCGTTTTTATGCTGTTATTTCTAATTAAGAAAAGATTATAACAACACTTTGTCTGGCTACAGAAAGATAAAGACGCAGAATTGCACTGCAAATGGAGACTATGTTCAGTAACGCAAGAGATGCTTAGAACCCCCGTTGTAGCGTGTGAACTGGGAAGACTGTATAACAAAGACGTCGTTATTGAAATGCTTCTGGATAAGTCCAAAGTAGTTCCCAGCGCTGAGCATATCCGAAACTTGAAGGTATATACATAATGAATTGACGTGTAATAGTAAATCGCAGATTATGCATGACTGTTCTCTGCAATAGGACATCAAGGAATTGAATCTGACGACCAACCCTGCGTTTGGAAAGCGGAATTGTCCCAGCAAAGGCGACACGTATGTGGATTCCCGCGCTACAGAGTATATTTGCCCCATCATTGGTTTGGAAATGAATGGCAAGTTTCGATTTTGCTTTTTGTGGTCGTGCGGCTGTGTCATGTCGGAGAAAGCTGTCAAAGAAATTAAGAGCGCCGTTTGCCACAAATGCCAGAAACCCTTTTCGGAAGAGGATGTCGTTGTTCTGAATCCTGGCAACGATGAATTGTCTGCCATTAACGACCGTATGGATGCTCGGCGAGCCCGAGCCAAGGCGGACAAAAAAAACAAGGCACAAAAACGCAGCGGAGAAGAGGAAACCTCGACTCAGACAAACAAAGCTAATGGCAAGAAATTGAAGAAGGACAAAACCAACCTTCACGCTGGAGTGGGAGTCAAATTGACGCCTTCCGACCCAGCGCTGGCTAAAATGTCAGCCGGATATAGTGTTGCCAAAGATGAGTCGACAAGCGAAGTTTACAAGTCGCTTTTTACGACCCATCGCACGGCCATAGAAAAAGGCACCGCCCACTGGGTTACGTTTAATCCGTTTTACAACTAATGGCGCTTTATGGAACTTTATGGAATGGATGTACAAGATACACAAAAGGAACGAAATAAACACGGTTATTTGTAAAGTTGTAATTGGTGTATTGTTTCATAGTAGATCAAGGAAACACTTTTTTCTTTCTTTTCTTCAAGCCAACTCTTTAGCGACAATCACGTCCATTGGTTGAATGCCATCTTGGTTCACCATCCGGACTTGGAAATTGGGCAGATTGACAATCAAACGTTTCTGAATCTCGGCAACACATTTCTTCAAGAGGTCGTAGGCTTGTTCTACCGTCATATCTGTGCAAAATAAAATAAAAAAAACAATGATTTTGCATCGTCAAAACCCTGCAAGTTTGGTATACCGCGTCTGTAATATCGGTCCATAATGCCTAAGCTAAAATAGCCTCCATAACCGTGCGAAGCGTATGGAACTTTGACCATTGTCGCAAGGTAATCCATAAAGTAAAGCTGTGGTCCTGTTTCTTTGTCGCAACCAGCCAAAAGAAGGTTGACAGAGTACGGAGACTAAGAAGTGTTGATAAGATTAGACGCTCAGCTCACTTATTTGCCAAGTTTTATATTTATTTACCCTGCTTCTCAGAGAATCGGCCAAATTACGCCGAGTAAAGTTGGCCGCAGCTTTAGGGGAGAGTTCATAGCCGTTTTTCATTTTATAGAGTTGAATGTTCTTGCTAATGAACTCCGCAAACTGAGAAGCATCACCAGACTCGCCATTCACGGCCATAATTAGCCGATCAGACATTTTATACATTTTGTCTTCATCTAGAAAAACCCAAAACGAAAAAGACGATTTTTTTTTTTTATTTATCAAGTTTAGTTTGAGAATCTTTTAACTTACCTTGCTTGATGACAATAATGCTGTGGGCACATGTCATATCTGACGCAACCAAGACAAAGTCATTACAAGCGATTCCTAATAAGCATTCCATTTTCACGTCTTAATTTTCTATTCTTTCAGGAATCAGAACACACGACTAAGAGCATAGTCATGAAACACTGTTGCCTTGCTTAAATATAATTGCGATTTAAATGTATAGAGTTGCTAAAGAATGATAATGTATAGTGTTGATAATGATTTATTTCAGGCTTTACATAAAACAAAAACTATTCATAATCGTAAATTTCAAATAGAAGAATCCACATAATTTGGCATCACTGCAGTCAGCAAAGTTTTTGGTGTGTCTGGGAGCTGTCTGTTTTTCACCGGTACTTCGTCCAGTGAATTTTTCCAGGTAAGTTTGATCAATTTCCATCCCTTTTGTTCTTTTTTTAGTCCCGTGAAATCATAGTTTCGCTGGCTAATTGTGGCTAAATGTTATATACACATGCACAACCAGACATTCAGTTAAAAGACCGCCTTGGGGCATTAAATGGGTGGTTCTGGGTCGTTTGCTGCCCAAAATTGGGCATACACGTACACGTAGAGAGCTCTAGAACGAACGCTGCTGAAGCATTGCAAGATGCCTTGTTAAACCAAGCGTATATACACTTGTATTCTAGTCATGGCCGTCAACGTCTATTCCACCAGTGTGACCACAGATAACCTAAGCAGACATGACATGTTAGCTTGGGTCAATGACTGTCTGCAAGCTCATTTGGGTAAAATTGAAGAGCTTTGCACCGGAGCAGCTTATTGTCAGTTTATGGATATGCTGTTTCCAGGTGGTATGTATTCGTCAAACATTTTCGTGATATTGCTTTGGTGTTCATTCGTATTTTATTTGCGGTTTACCGTATAGTCAGCCTCGTAATCAAGAAAGTCAAATTCAGGACCAATTTGGAACACGAGTACATTCAAAACTTTAAACTTCTCCAGGCAGCTTTCAAGAAAATGAACGTAGAAAAGGTAAGTTACAACTACTCTCTTTCATCAACAATTTCGCAAAACAGAACCTAACAAATGAAGAGGATCTTGTTTGTCTTGAACCCGAGTAGATTATTCCTGTAGATAAGTTAATCAAAGGTCGCTTCCAAGACAATTTCGAGTTTCTCCAATGGTTTAAGAAGTTTTTTGACGCCAATTACGATGGTAACCCTTATAATGCATTGGAAGTGAGATGCGGCGAAAGTTTAGGGTCGGGAGGCGGCAATTCATCAGTGGGCGGGTCTCTGTCGCATTTGGCAGGCGGTTCGTCTGGTAGATACACACCTCCCCAGTCACAACATCGGCAACCTGTCAGGACGGGTAAATCGCCTCGACAGCTTGCACCAAGTCTGTATCGATTCGACCAGATTTCTTTTTTTAAGTTGATAGTAGGCAAGCCACTTGTTTTTTTTTTACTTTTCAACGTCGTCTTGTCACAGTCGACCTCTTGAGTTGCCTTACATTATCGGTGTGCATCGCATCATGTCAGTAAATAGTCATTAGATTTTGTAAGCAAGTGGCAGCGCGACTGGTCAACTTGGCATTCATTAGGGTTTCCTTTCCTCTTGAGTTGACATTAGCATAACCGAATTTTATCCCTTATTAAGTTTCCGCGTAAGCTTGTGGAATGACTAGTTTTCGCTGGATGCTAACGGAAACGTGGTTCACTGTCGTCCCGAATTTCTTTTATTTTTTTAATTATATTTTTTACTATGTATCCTTGTAATGATTGCATGGTGCTTCAACAGAGTGTAACAGTGTCGGTGCCTTTCCGTTTTTTTTGGTTTTTCGCAGATAATCCCTATCGATAGACTGGTCAAGGGCCGTTTCCAAGACAATTTTGAGTTTCTGCAATGGTTTAAAAAATTCTTTGACGCCAACTACCAGGGTGACACTTATTACAATGCTTTGGAGGCGCGAGGAGGCGAAAACTTGGGGAATGGAGGGGCAAACGCTCCCACGGGGGGTGGAGTCTCAAGACCCCCTCCTCGCACCGCCATGGTGAAACCCCAAGCTCAGGGTATATTTAACCTTAATTCTATCGCTCTTTCTTTCTCACCTGTGCTTAAAAACTTAAAACGAAAAAAAAAGTGAAAATTACGAAATATTGACTAGAAGCACTAAGCGGACTATGGTTTAGTCATCTTGGGACTATTTAACTTTGGTTTTCTTGTTTACCTTGTTGCCATTGCTTCTACTTAGGCTTGAACTACTTTCCATCGTTTAGCACGGTTTGGCTTTTTTCATTCCGTTTTGGTTTGAGTCGTTAACCTTTCATCTTCGTTACTAAATAGCACGTTTCTATAAGATTGTAACTGGACATTGTTAACCATTGAACAAACGTTATAGGTACTCGTGCCGCTCCTGTAGTTCGCACTCCACTTCCTGTTTCACGGAGTGCCAACTCTCACGGTCCGATTGCACCGGCTACTGCCAAGTTGAGTGTTATCAATGATGAGCGACTGGAAGAACTCAATCTCCAGGTATTTTCATATTTTTTCAACATTGATTTCTTTTAATAAGAGTGTTTACTTTGTGTAGGTTGCAGAGATGAAATTGACCTTGGAAGGCATGGAAAAGGAACGGGATTTCTACTTTGGCAAACTTCGCGATATCGAATTGATGTGTCAAGAACCCGGCTACGAGGAAAACCCGCTAATTATGAAGATTTTGGAGAAATTGTACGCTACGGAAGACGGTTTTGAAGCGCCTGAAGACGTGGACGGCGTTCCGCTCCCTGCGGAAGAAGAGTACTGAAATTTTTTCCAATTTGAAATTTGGTTGAGACCAACACAAGTTGTATAAGGGTTACAGTTGGTAAAGGCAATGAAAATGGTAATTGACTTTGTGTGTGCATCTGGTGAGATTTTCTCAAATTCGCAGCCGCCTTGATTAACAATGATTTTTTGTTTTTGTTTTATCTCCTCCCGTCCCTGGCAAACTTCTTTCAGTTTACGTGGTCCAGTTCAGAATTTTTGAATTTTTGTTTAACCTCTAAAGTTACTAGTTTTGCTTTCGTGTGGCGCTTCCTCTGCGAGATTTGCTAACAGTGATGGTTTGTTTTTTTCAGTTGGAGAGTGAAGCTGCGCTTTTGAGTATACATTTGCTTCGTTTGCTTTTTCTAGGCACTCGCGCGAGTTGTATTGAATCAGTCACAACAGATTTTGTGTAAGACAAGAGAGAAAAAACAATGAAAACCAAACAAAAGACTTGAAAGTTTAGGGAATGCAAGCTTGGTATCGGCTCAGCCAATGTTGGTGGATGAAGAAGGCACACTTTTTGGGGGGAGGAAACCTTCGGGAGACGTCATATTGCGTAATCTTCGGGCTCGCATCCGTGAAGGCGGTTTAATTGAAGGTTGACCACTTGTTACGCCCGAGCGAGGTACACTTGTCGCATGAAAAGTTGTGTCTTGAAGCTTTTGCACAGCCACCTGGGGAGGAGGAGTTTCAGGCGCGGAAACGACCGTAGTTGGGCTCCAAAAGTTGATTTGGATCTGTGGGACTGCAAACTGAGTGGGAAACATCGATTCTGATGAGGTTTGAGGCTTGTTGTTCGGTTCGCAACGTTCAGCTCGTGGCAGCAGAGGCATGGCTGAGCACCAGGCGGCATTGGTGAGCTGGGACGCTACGTTAATGACGGAGGAAGAATCGGAAGGTGTTGGTGACCGTCCGCTCAGGCTTTGCAAGGCTTTCTTGATGGTGGATTTCACCCACGATTCCCTAGACTTGAAGGCGGAGGTCAGGGAACCCGCTGAGACGGATCGTTTCAGCTTGGGTTCCGAAGTCCAGCGACTTGAGTCGGGTGACTGGATGGGAACGGCCCGGCGAATGAAACTTTCAATGAGATCGGCGCACTTGGTCCGGTTGCACAACTTGGCCCATTCCAGGGCGCACAAGCCACGACCATGATCTCTCGCGCTAATTGAAGCGCCTACCAAAGAAGAGGAAAGTGGTTCGTTAATTAGGGGATGGTCTATTTTGAGATAGGGGAAACCCAGTACCAGCTAATAGGAGTATCCGAGCGCAACGTAAACGCCCTTGCAAAGCCGCTTTCATGAGGGGTGTTAAGCCCGTTGAATTTCGGCACTCTATATCAATACCCGGAGCCAGAGTAAGCAGACTGACGATGTCCGCCTGACCTAGACGTTGCACAAATAAATGTCAATTTTTCGTAGCTTATTTTGGTTTCAAATTTAGGGAGTTTAGATAGGAATGAACAGGCGATATACCTGCTTGAGCGGCTACGTGCAGAGCGCTATTGCCTTCCTTGTCGACTGGGTTGACGTCGATTCCTTGTAGCCGCAGTAATTCACGTGCAATCGACACGTTTCCAGTGGCACATGCATACCACAAGCCCGTCTAACGCAGTTTTTTTTATTTTATGAATTAATAGATGTGAATATGAAGTACATATAGTCATGTATGGCTAAGAAGCTTTGTTTACTTGGTCTGACGCGTCTCTCATATTGATGGTACCGGGGCCAATACTGCCCGGGGCGGCGTTCTTCAAGTAGGCTTTGAGTGCATCCAGGTCTGCACTTTTGCAAAAGTCCAATACAAGAGAAGAGGGCATTGGCTCGCGTGAAAGTTTCGTTGCCAAGGTTTCTTTTTGGGAAGAAGTGATGGGAACGCTAAGAATGATTTTCGAAGAATCTGGGGATGCAACTGGCCGCGGTCGAAGTGGAGCAGGAAAGACTAACGTTCCGTGCCTTACGACACCAAATATTTCCTATTAAGACATTGTTGACAAGGCTTATTTGCGGTGTTTACTTGTAATAGGACGTTTCGTGGTGACGATGGCTTGTATTTACGGTCGGCATGACTGGCACACGTCGTTTTACCCCTCCGGATTCGTAGGAAAAGCTTTTCGATAAGGTGTACGCTTGTTTGGGCGCTGATGTAGATTGGCTTATTGCTAATGGCTGTTGAAATTTGATGCTAATTTTGGCCTCCGTGACCACCATAGCTCCATCCTGAAATCACATAACATAGAGGACGTCAGTTTAACTTGTTGCTATGTAAGTTTGCGTACGTTACCTCCGCGCTGGACGTACTGGGAAGTTGATCAACAGAGATTTTACGATTGTATTGCTTCCTGCGAGGCAAAGGTGGTCGCCCATTTCGATCCGGCTCCATGTTTGTCACACTTTCGAGGAAACCACAAGGAATATAATACACTCCACACACTTAGCGCTGGCCAACTGTTGAGGCTGAAAGGCTCTCGTCTATTTTCAATCTCCTTGCAGCTTTGCATGACGTCCCACATACGTAGACCTAACTCGACACCATGTTTCACCCCACCTCTTGATATACTGGCTTGCCAATTTTCTCACCGCCTTAGGTTGGCTCGCCAATTTCCCATGGCTCACTGACCAGACTACCGTAAAACAACAAGTACCGGACTTGCACTAAGGAACTCGACCGGTAGTTAAAACAAGTCTATCTAGCTGTTCATTGAATGTTTACGAAACCGAGACAGACAAATGAGTAGGTATACGTTTGCATGGGCAACAGGGAAGGACTTCCACAGACCCCAAACCGTGTTTTATTTTTAGCCACCTAACTTCACCTTACTGTTGGCGAGCCTTTTTTGCGGTATATAGTATATAGTTACGGGGCCGGCTCTTCTGTTTGGTTGGAGCGACGAAGTCGCGGAAACCCACGTGGGCTTTCTTGGCATGCGTTACCTCCGGACTCGCTATAGAAAATAACAAAAGCGTAGCTCCTAAATGCGGATGTCTCATGACGGTACGAACTATTGATTTAACAACCTTTGTGGTCCCCCCAAACCATCTCATGGTCCGTGTCGTCCATGTTGCTAGCATTCCGTGCTAAGCCATGTTCACTGCTAGTTGTGGATTACGCAGTGTTCTAATTTGAGTTCGAAAATGCGTGTCGTTTGTCATGGTTTCTAATGTGGTTCAGCCAAATACAGTTCGCAGTAATGAAGAAGGCAGGCTATGGCGTTATTGGGATCGGTGATAATTCTACAGCTCGGTTCCGTCATGCCTTGGACGATTCGACAACAACAAACGCCGGAAACGGGAGGAGAGTCGGAAATCTCAGACCAAGGGGTCGTTTGGAAATGGGGCATTTTACCCGCCTTTACTCTCAGGAAACTGCCCACTTCAACTCCTTCACCAGTACCAGCACTGAGCAGCACTAATCCTTCAAGTGGGAATTTCACTAGCCCAACCCCTTGCCTTATAACTTCACCTCCCACAACTCGATTGCCGCCTATTCAAAGTCATGGTCAGTGCTTTACATGTCCGCCAAGAATTCCGTATCGTGCCGTAAGTTTATGCGGGTTACCAAATAGAATGGATGAACCTAAACATTTGGCTAATGAAACATGCAACAAGTTTTTGGGTTGCTATAGCGACAGCAAGTTGCTCTTCAAGGAAAGTGACAGTTATAACTGTATAGTCTGGCAAAAAAACAAAAAATTAAAATACCTTTGCTTGAGCGACTATTGAGAGTGACCCGTCTTTTGTTGTACCGCATATCTTTTCATGCTGATAGATCATAGCCTTGGTTTTGTCTAAGAAATAGTAAAACAGAAAACACTCAAAAGTGCATTACTTCATCTCGCTCCCGTTAGCTATAGCAACCGTTGATCATGCGTATATCGGACTATATAGAAACGTCATAGAAACTTCATCATCCTGGGTCTTCATTAGCTTTCCGTTGGTCGTACTAGTCAAGAGCGTTTTGCGGTGAAAGAAAGTTTTGTCAAAACGTGTTGGGCCTATTTTTAAAATCTTTAAAAAAATCTTTTTTAAATCAACTTTCAGTTGCAAGCTGCAGTAGGGAAATTTACTTGTTTTCGCTGGCATTATTGTTGAAAACGGGTGTCATTTGTGCTAAACCACGAGTGGATCCACCTCTTTTTGTAAGGGCCCTTTTACTTTTTCTTTTTTTTTCTCGTCGAATATGCGTGTCTGCTTCCTGCGGGGTCCAAGTATATTAATGAGCTTATTGTGTGCGGTCTTGCATGGTATGTGTGTTTAGGAGGTGGATTCCGAGGACCTTGGCTGTCCATTGTTTATCAACAACCACAGCAAGATGCCGTCCTACTTCCATGCCAAGGACAAAACGAACACTGTAAACAATAATGGTAAAACTAATAATATTTGGGTTAGGTATTACGAAATCAGCGCTTTTACCTATCCCCTATACAGGCCTAGTCATGGGAAAATGGATCGCATCGAATAGCAAACCCGAGAAACAAAGAAATTCCCTCGTCGGTACAAACCCCAGTAAACCCATCCGCTTACCCGCTGTTGCTCCCGTAACCCGTTCGATACTACGCCCACCCACATACATTCCCGCTCACCGTCCGTTGGCTGTGGATTTTGTTAATTTGCCCCGCAATCAAGTCGATGCCAACGTTGAAGTAGTCGCATCATCCGAGCGAACCAATGTAAACAACGCTACCCACGAGGGTAGTTTTGCTTCTGCTTCCTCACCATCATCTCCGGCTTCAGGTAAAGCACGGCCATGTACGGCAAGCGAACATTTCGTAATATGAAAGGGGCCAACTAACGAGAACTCCATGTAAGGTCAATGCTACGCGTTTTTGCCTAACGCCAATTATGGGCTTTGGCAACTCAATTCTTTATCCGCCTTGATCAGCAGTTTCTCTAGTAATGCTGAGCTGAGCCAAGACCCATGCATGAAAAGAAAGGCAGTACTGTTAAAAAAAAAAGGATAAGGATTACGAGGGTTTAGTGAGTAATGTGTTGTGTTTTCAATTCCCGTTATGGTAAAACGCAGGTACAAATTTGGACATGGACGCGACTCCTACGCAATTAAGCTCGCCAGACCGGCTCTTGACATCACCGTCACCTCAAACAGAAGAGCCTCAAGCTACACAAACCTCAGATTCTGAGCTTGAGCAGGAGTTCACCAGCACTGCCAAGACGCCAGAGAGCGGAGCAGATGCAGAAGATGCTGCAAAGGCTTTCGATCCGTTAAACGAGCAACAACAACAAGAAAACCCTAACTCGACAATGTTGCGTCCAGCTGAGCAGCGAATGTTCACGTCCAGGGCCCATCTGGTAGCTAATCTCGTGCAAACTTTTAATGCCAAATCCGCCCCTTCATCACCAGTGAAACAGTGTGCTTTGGCTTCATCTCCCAAATGTTTAGTTTCTGCCCGGACCAGTTTTGTCCCCATTGTAGCGGCCCAAGTCGAACAAGATGATGAAGAAGATGAAGAAGACGAAGAAGAAGGGGTTACCGAAATCGAAGCAATAGTACCACACAGACAAGAAGAAGAAGGCCTTGACGATATCCAAGAGCAGCTAATCAACAAAGTGTGCGATGACGATGCCGTTATGGTGGATGTGGAAGAAGCCTTGGAAGAATTGGAATTTATAGAAGATGAACGAGAAGAAGAAGTAGAAGAAGAAGAAGAGCAAGTGGAAGAAGTAGAAGATGACGAAGAAGAAGAAGAGCAAGTAGAAGAAGTAGATGATTCGGAAGCTGAATCGAGTGGCTTTTCTTGCGATTCCATTGAAGAGGTGCAAGAGCTGCAAGATAAACCTACGGGCCCAACAGAAGCAGTGGCGAGTCTTGCATCCCAAGACACCACAGACGGCGAGTACGTGATTACACTTTTTATTCCTTCAGCTTGGTTTTTATTGATAATAGCACAATATGACGTCAACTGAAAAGGAAAATAGGCGTGATCACCTTGGCACACATGTATGAATGTATTATAGCCAGCGTGTGAGCATAATGCGCAGAGGTGACGGCGTCGATTCGTAAATGTCCATTCGCTCACCGGTAATAACAGCGAGTGAGGCATGCCATGTACTTGTAGTCACAAATGTTTACTCGACATCAGCGATACCTATGGCTCACCTTTACTCAGAATGCTCAAATTCGTACATGCGCCTTAAGTACATAAATTTACAGTGAAAAAACGTGATTGTCGAATGCAAAGGTGATGGGGACCACAGCCAGTTCCCGATCCACTACACCCGTTATTCCAATGAAACCATACGGGTAAAACTGCTTTTGCAACTTGGGACTGGAATGTACCGTTACCTGTGACCTGAAATTTTGGGGCGAAATCGATTGTCGAATGCGTATCGGACCCCATGTGCACACGTGTCCCCACTAAATGACGTCCTTACTAGCCCGTATACAGATCAATGTCTGTGTGGGGGCCCCGCTTATGAATATAGATGCAAACGTGGCGGCTTTCATACAAATTAGCTGTATACGTTGAGAGACACAGAAATTGGTTCTAATATAGAGATCTATGGTTTTGTTTATGTTACAGGTACCGGGAACCTCGTCGTAGATCGGATCGGTTTTTGACCGAGTCGTTTAACAGTGGGAACGCCAAAGGTAAAATCTCGGGGCTTTTTTTTTCTGTCCGAACAAAACCTGTTTTTGAAGCTGATAAACTCATTATGGTGGTTGTAGACATGTTGGGTTCTTCGCTGAGTAGCAACTACTTTCATGATTACCAAAGGGAGATTACCTCGCCAGCCAAAATCCGTTCCCCGAGCGTTTTATCACCCATTCCACCAGCAGTTGATTACCCAGAGAAACTCTATGATGAGAAATCGGGCAAAACTTCACCGGTATGATATATGGCTATACCAACCTCCTTTACTGTGTGTTTAGTGCGTGTGAGGATTGACCTGTGTTTGTGTGTGTTTTGTAGGTGTTGCAATTAGCTCATTCAACAAAACGAAAATTGGCCAAATTAAATATCAACCAACAGCCAACACAAGACAATACATGGGATCAGGTCATTGAGGAAGATATAGGTAAACAACGAAAAGTTCGGCAAATTGCGTAGTACTAATTTAAAAAAAAAATATTTATATGAAAAGACCCGCAAAGTCCTCCGCCTGTTAGAATGCAACATTCTCCCGTTTTACCACGATCTTCATCAATGTCGCGTTCTTCACCCATCGAATGGTCACCGCCTCCTTTACATGTACAACCCGTTAAACGTTCAAGTACCATGTCCGTCAAGACCGAGTCCAACCGAACTCGGAAACCGGCTGTCCACACGGCCAGGTCAACACCTAGTTCATACACTAAGACTTCATCTGCTGCATCTTCTTCAGTTTCTTCAAAGCCAAGTCCGGTGGGGGCCAAGACATCCTTAAATCAAACAAAAAGTCGCTTGTCGCAAACCCCAACCCGAAAAAGCTTTGCGACCGGGTACTTTCAATCTCGTTAAAGAGGACAGACTTTTTAACTCGGTTTTTTATTTTCCCATTAGAACTCCTTTGCAAAGTTCATCAAGTGGTAAAGCAGGTTTATCCAAGACGTTTGTGTTAAACAACAACTCGACAGCATCCAGTGACCCCCAACAAATGTTGCAGATGGCGATGAAGAACCTACAAAATGAAGAATGGTAATGTTATATAATGGCGCCAATTTTGATTCCGGTTATTACTTTTATTATTTTTGTTTCCAGGGAGGTGGAGATGGATGGGATCCAAAGTGTAGCACGATTAGCAGTATACCATACCGACGTTTTATTAAGCCAATTGCATGCTGTAAACTTGCTCATGATAAACCAAGTCAAGAACCTAAGATCACAAGTCTGTCGCGCTGCCATTCAAACTTTTGGTCTATTATTTGAACATATGGGGAAAAACATGGAGCCCGTAAGTGTGGTCACATTATTGACACGACATGTTGCTCTAATTTTTTTTTCATAGGATATGGATAAAGCTGCGGCATTGCTCTTTCTAAAGACTGGAGACACGAACAAGTTTATTCGTGAAGATTCCAATATCGCACTGGATGCAATGGCCGAGCACGTAACTCCTGTCAAAGTTATGTGTATAATGCTTTCAGAAGGCGCAAAGTAAGTCACCACCAGCAGTTTAATAGTTTGTTTAAAAAATCTTTTCCTTTTCTATTAGTCATAAAAACGGGTCTGTGCGAACAACAGCAGCACGCTTAATAGCCAACTTGGTTGAAAAGATGGGTGCAGCCAAGACATTGAAGGATATGGCAGATAAATTACTACCTATTGGCGCGCAGTTACTTCAAGATGGAAGTCAAGAAACGAGGTTGTAATACTAATTTATTGAATCGCAGGCATGGAATTTTTATCCAATCGTTAAAATAGGAACTACGCAAAGAAAATTTTTGCCATACTCGTCCAGGATGCGAATTTCGATAAGCTTTTAGAGAAACATTTGCAGTCGACAGTTTTACGGAATGTCGAGAAAACGATAAACTCCATTAAAACTAATGTAAGCTAGCATAATTAATTATTTTAAACGAGCATTCCTTATGTTGGATTATACAAATACTTTTCTTAGGGTTTAAATGCAACGCAACGGGTCAAACCTGGGTCTCGATTTAATGCGACAATCTAGATTTGTGAGCTTGTATAACGAATTAATTATGAAACCCGTGAAAAACTTGTGAGAAAAATTGAGAACTTAACACGAATATTAGTTAGCAAGCATATATTGGGGTATATTTAATGCGTTGTAGAGAGACTTTATTGAAATGTCAGCGTTGAGCCCTGGAGCTGGAAAATTTACCCCGGTCGACACACATGCCATGTCACAAGCTTATTATTTATATTTCATGTACATTAAATTCAACTTGTAATAATCCTCTGAAAGATCTATATAAAGCAGTGACGCAAACAGTAGAGTGGGGTTCAAGAAAAAAATGCTCTTTGCTCTTTTTGCCTCTCATAGTGTTAGTCTGCTCAGTTTGGGTCTGATGGCAGCACCAGTCTTGGACTTTCCATATAATCCTATGATCCTGTGCATCATCTATATTTCTCATTGTCTGTTCTTTGCGCGACGCCAAATGGTGTGAAAGGTGTTTGCTTGAAACCTTGATTTGTGATAAACTTTTCAGTTCATTGTGTAACTTCTTGCTTGCAAAAGCAAACAAACTTAATAACAATGTGCTAAATAGTGTTCACCATATAAAAGCATGGAACTCCCGGACCCCTCTTTTCATTTAGCAAGTCTTCTAAGATGGGTAGGTTTATTTTTCACAAATAACGCAACAGTGATTTCTAAATCAATTTATAAATAAATAAGTATTAAGATAAGGGATTTCTTAACAGCTTGGAACGTTCAACATATCCGTCCCACATAGTTCCGTCGAAAATTTGAGTAATGGAGTGGCGCTAGCTCAAGTTCTACAACAAATGTAAGTTTTATAATTCATTAAAAGCATCCAGTGCATGTTATATGATCATCATTTTTCCGTTCTTAATCTTGTGCTTGGCTTGATCTTTGATCTTTTTGTTTTCAATGCATCGTGTTGCCCAAAAGGCTTTGATTATTACTTTTCATTTTCATTCTCAGCGGTTCGTCTCACCCAGATCCTAAATTGATTGACAATCCTCTACACTTTTTGTTCTTAAAAACACATTCTCGTTTATCCTATCTCAGTCACCGGCATGAAAACAACCTTTCCTTTTTCCCACCCTTGAAGTTGAAGCTTTCAATGCTTTGGCGCCAGTTTAGCCTTTTGCCCTTTTTCGCAATTACTCAAATATACGACTCTCATATTGTCAGAATTGCAATGAGAAAGTAATGTCCGTCTTCCTAATTTACAGAGATTCGTCGTGGTTTGGTGACAGTTGGTTGGTTAAAATCAAGGCTGAAGTAGGATCCAACTGGCGCCTGAAGGTGATTTGCGTATATCTTAATCATTCCTTATTATTATTCTCTCGATGCATCCGTGTGTCAGTAGGGGTTTTCCCATCCCCTATTCTGGGGCAATCCCTACCAGCAAAGCAGTATAATTACGATTTCCGGTCGATTTTTTAGCCTTCAAGTGGGCCAATCCTTTCTCTGCCTCTACCTGCGTCAAACACGATTGGTGATGCCATTGGGTCGTGATTGTGCCCAAGTCCACCCAACCTACGCACCCGCCAGCACCGCAAGCTTCTTGCGTGCGTTTCCTTCTTTCTTTTTTCTTTTCGTCGTTCGTGAACGACAACGGCAGGCAAAAAGGAACACCGCGAAAGAAACGAGGACGAGTACTGCATGCATTAACTTATTAAATTTATATGACAAGTGGGACGATGCCGATGGGGTACCACAGAAATCGCAACCACGATTTTTTGTTTTTCCGCGATTCTCATACCTATTGATGGAACATGTTAATCCCAAGAGGTCATTTTCAGGACAGAAAACTGCCCTGTTATTATGGGGTGGGATTTGGATTAGTCGACTTCCGTTTCCAGAAAGGACAGGAAACGAGTTTTAGAGTTAGGCGGTACAGTACAGGAATACTATAGTTAGTCGTGGGAAACGGCCAGGGAACAGGTGGAATGGTTCCGAACTTTTATTAAAGCATGAGAATCCCTTCTCGTCCGTGTTTTGGTATCATGCCACACTTATACTACGCTCCTCTGCGTCCAAAAGTTTTTAACAACCTTTATATATCCATCTGTATCTGTCTATTGTAGATAAGCAATCTGAAAAAAGTCCAAGAACGTGTGGTGGATTACTACCAAGAATCGCTGGGTCATTCCCTTGCTGCCTTCACCTTACCTGACGTCAACCGCATAGGTAAATACTATACAGTACACCGTTTTCCTCTTAACATTTTGAAAGCGTGGAGAGAAAACAATTACATCATCACTGTAAATAGGTGAACATGGCGATCGTACTGAAACTGCCCGTCTTTTGCAGCTTGTGTTGGGATGCGCCATTTACTGCGACCGTAAAGAAGGTTAGTTGTGATCGATAGTTCATTCAGTGGGTTCAACTAATTTTTTCTTTATTTTTGGGGGTCATGTAGATTACATCCAAACCATTATGCGGTTGGAAGAAGATGTCCAGCAAGGCATCATGCGAGCTATTCAAGAATTGGAAGCAAGTGGCATGGGTGGAGACTCTTTGGCTGGCTTTGCAGGCGCAGGGAGTGTTGCGTCCAAACAAGCTTTGTTGGATGCATTGGAAGCCGCTAACGAAACCAAAGAGCAGCTCAGTCAGCGATGTCAAAAGCTGGATCATCAAGTGAGCGCTTCTTTTTAAACCTTTTAACAAATTTTGTCTTGCAGGAAAATATTTTTATTTACATTTTTTGTTTGTATTTTTTATTTATATTTTTGTTTATGTTTTTGTTTTTATAAATTTTTTTTTTTTTTTTTTTTTTTAAATCTATAGTTGGGGTTAATGCAAGGCGAGCGGGCTACATTGCAAAGTGAAATTGAGCGGTTGCAAGAACTGCTAGATCGTGACGGACAATCAGATCTGTCCGGTCATGCGCAGCCTTCATCGGATGTAGCGTTTCGCTATCGAGATCTTCGTCAGCAAGTCGAGTCTCTCCGAGAGGAAGTTTTCAAGCTGGAAAGTTGTACGTTAACCATTTTTTTTTTTATAAAAAAAATTTAAAACTAACAGTCTTGCGTGGTTTTGATCTTGCAGCACGAGAGGAATATAAAGTTCGAGCCGATTTTTTGGAAAGAGAACTAGAATCTTTACGATCCCGACAAGAAGAATTGGTTTCTGCAGCGGAAAGCGCTCGTTCGCTCAAAGATGAAGTAGACATTCTACGTGAAGTGGCTGGCCGTGCTGCCAAAGCTGAAGCCACTGCCGAAGGCTTACGCAAACGAGCTGAAGAGTATAACGAGTTGCGACGCCAAATGAGGAAGTTGGAAGAAAAAAACGAAGAGCTCCTTAACCAGAATCTTGTCTTGGAAGAAGTAACTTGACCTCGGACCTTTTATTTAAAAAGAGAAAAAGAGTGCTCTCGGCACACTTTTTACGCTCATTTTGGTTCTCTTTAGGAAGTCAAGAAAGCCGTGCCATGGAAATCGCAATTAGATTTGCAGAAGAAGCAAATGGCCGAGCTGCAAGAACGGCTAAGTCAAGAAACGCAAAGGACAGACAAGTTTGAGTTCCAAGGCAAGAAGCTGCAAGAAAAGTTGGACGCCTTGCAACAAGAAAAAGAGGTATTTTTTGTTTATTATCTACTTAAAATGAAAAAAGAGGTCCGAAAGTAACTTTCCGTGCCGTAGCGTTTGGCCCGCGAAAGGGATACCTTAAAAGAAGCCAACGAAGAACTGCGTTTTGCGCAACTAGCTTCAGGTGGTACACCCGCACATGCCTTGAATCTTAGCGATGACGACGGTGTTGCTGGCCTAGATACCGTGGACATGATTCCGCCCCAAGTCAGGTACAAAAAAGCTCCCAAGGCCCTTTTTTGGTATGCTCTTGTCTGGATTACATCTTTCAATGCTTTCTGTTCTCGGTCTAGCGCAATTCATAAAACTTTGTCACCTTTTCCTTGAAATTAATTCGAGAAAAAAATTTAACCTAAATTTGCCTGAATTTTAATTATTTTTAATTATTACTTTTGTATTATATTTTATTTTGGATTTTGGACATTTAACTATTATGATTTTTATTTCCTCTCACAAATTTTTACATTAATGCGGTCTCGTGTTAAAACCAGATCTCAACGAAAGATCAAAAGATTTTACCCAAGCACCTTTCGAAGAATGCGTGAAGTTCCCATAAGTGCTACTTTTTGCATTTCTCCGGCTAAAATAAATAATAATTATTATTATTATTTATTTTGGATATTTTTAACCAGTAGGCTGATTTTTGGAAGCAATTGTTAAAGTTTATGTTTTTCGCATAGAGAAAAGCTGATCCGCCTTCAACGGGAGAATGTCCGTTTGTTGGAAGCGCGTTCAAAGGCCGTGCATGAGAACGGCTGTAGTGAAGAAGAGAAAGCGGTTCTCCAAGCCATGGTAGATGATCTAAAACAGCGTGAAGGTGACTTGGAAGCCCAGAACAGGTGTGTGAACCATTGCAGCTTCCTTTGCAACTCCCATCATGCCCACTCTCCCCCTATTATTAAGCACATTCACGAAATTCATATGACCTCGCCAACTCCAATCATAAACGGCTGCACTCCAACTCCTGAAGCTTTAGTAGAATCGCTTTTGCAACCACAAGTACCCAGTGCCAAACCTTCACCTGCTCCCAAAACGTTACAAGAGCGTAACTATGATAATCTGACGTCCATAGCTCATGAAAATGCTAGCCCCAATTTCATTCTGTCGCACGAAGACTATGGTCGTATGGCGGACGAATCGTTTGCCGAGTCTTACAGCGCGCGTTCTTCTCTACGCAGTTCAGGCTACGGACCTTCCAGTATCGGTACCGCTTCGCCATTCTGGGGTACCCTCGAATCCAATCCCAAAGACCGCGATGTGTGGACCTCGAGCTCCCCAAATGGCGACTTTAATCTTTTGCGCAGGAAGACTACGGCTGGGCCTTTCTTGAAACGTTTTAACGAATCTCGTCGGTCTCTTAGTTTCCAGGACTCGAACCGAGCTAAATATGAAGCGGTTGGTAACAAACCAGGTCTCACCAAGCCCGTTTTTGCAGGCCAGATAGTATCAAAGCGTAAAAACGACAAAGAAGAAAAGGAAAACTTGGGAGAAAGAAGGGCGTCGACTGGTTTAGCCTCTCCTATTTTAGTGCAAGGTGTGGTTACGAAGCGATTATCCGAAATTAATTCCTTGAGAAGCAGCACAACTAACGGGGCCGATGCCAAGCACATTTCCTGGCATTTGCCGGACAAAACGTACGGTTATGACAAGGCCTTAGGTTTCGCGCTCACCCAATCCCCCATCCTGGGACGCTCCGCTCCAGTAAGCCCAGTCTCACTCACCCCTCCCGCTTCTCCCTCCAAATCGGCAGATTTAGAGGCCGAGACAGCTCAGCTAGTGCAGAAACAGAAACCTCCCCATCCTCTCGAACCAATAGTAGTTATGCAGTCCGCCACCAGCGGTAGTAATAATAGTTTGCGCTCTACGAAATTCGAGTATTTTTCTCAGCCTTCAGCCCAGAAAGCGAAGGTTCCTTCAAATGAGCAAGAAAAACAGGACTTGTTAGCCAAAACCCCCTCTCCCAGTCCAGATTCAGAAGATACAGTCGACACCGTCCAGGTCGAACTCTTATCTTTGTCGTCCGTTTCGGGAATCAGCGACTCCGGGGTGTACCGTCCAGGAATATTTCGGCCTCATTCACCTTCAGTAACAAAGCAAGTGCTCATCCCGGAATCCTATGCCAAACATTTGAAAAAGAAAAAGTCCAAAAAGGGTTTCAAGTCCATTGGCAGAGCTTTTTTTGCCTTCTGTGGGCCCTGAGTATCGGATATTCGGATATTTATGTCGGATATTTAATGCTTATATCGGATATTCGGATGTTTATGCCAAATATTCTGATATTTATCGGATATTATGGTATTTATGTCGGATATTTTGATATTTATTTCGGATATTCGGATATTTATATCGAATATAGGATTTTTTTAAAACAAAAGATTTTTTTTTATATAAAAGATACCATGACGTGCCAAAATTGGTAGCTAGAATTGTTTCGGACTAGTCAGGTGGGGTTAAAATGCAATTTTTTTAAAGAAAAATTTATTTTTCTGGAAGAAATATTTGCAGCTTTATTGGGAATGATGGACAGTGTATGTTCGCCAAGTAAATATTGGCTGGAGTTTTTCGTGTTTTTTGTGTTTAATGGTTCTAGTTTTCTTGTATACTGTCATGGGCGTATTTCAAGTTGTGCTTGATGCTTGGGGCAGGGCAAATTTTATTGTGTGCTAACTTTGCCAAAGCAAAAAGTTTATTGCAAAAACATTCCATTTCATATAAACGTCCAACGTGTATTTCATTACATACTATTTTTTAAAAAATTCAGTAAAAAATGGTCGTGTTTTTCTTTTGTTGATGAAATGGGAAACATTTCGAAAAAAAAGTCTTTCCCCGCCCATCTGCCCCGCTACCACGCCTATAGAAAGCATGTCTAGCACCTCTTGACAACGCACCCACACTTTTTAGGACGTTGGTTGATATGTAAATATCATTGTAGTTCGGAAGTACGTCAGTTAATTTTCGCGTATCTGTGTGTGTGTTTTGTCATTAGGCGCTCGAATCAACGCTTGTTGGCATTGGAGAGCGAGCTGGAAGAGCTGAAGGCTTTGGGAGATGGTGGGCGTGTTCAAAGTACGACGGCTAGTACGGAAGAGAAAGAAAAAATTGCGCAGTTAGAACGTGAATTGTCGACCAAGAGTTTAGCCGTGGAAGAGTTAGAAGTCAAGTTGACGGAGCAGGAGCAAAGAGTTTCGGTCTTGCAAGAAGCAGTGGGAAGAAAAGAAGTCGAGATGGCTGCCATGGAAGCGCGGTACAAGAAATACATCGACAAAGCCAAGAAGGTGCTGAAAACGCTCGAGTCCAAAGGGGGCGGCGCCACAGATGCCGCTCCCGAAGTGGTGGCTCTGAGGGCGGAGCTTCAAGAGAAAGACCGCATAATTGAAAGCATGGAACGTGAAGCAGAACGCAATCGTTTAGTTCGCGAAGAAGCGGATCATCTTATGACAACAGCGTTTTATAACCTAGTAAATACATAAAAAAAACTCACATTTTTTTAATTTGTCCGAGCTAATTTCACCTCGAATTAGGGCATGCAAATGCAACGCCAAGCAATGGATCAAAGATTGGGAGGAACTCCAGCCAGTCCTTCTTTATTAACTAGGCAACGGCAAGCGGTTGCAAGAAAAGCTTCCAATTTAAACCAAGGGTAATAATATAGTAATTTATATGTTGAAGTATTTCTAAAGAATCCTAATGAGTTTTTTTTTCTTAATTTTTATTGCAGTGATAGTTACGACTATTGAGATTCCAACGATCGAAAGGAGCCTTAACGTTGGGTTTACCTAGCACGCGTTTATTTCTAATCAGAAAACACTTGACTTTGTTGCTCGTCAGATTCATAAGCGTAAAGGGTGGGAGTGGCGGGGACAGTTGCTGATGAGTCTTTCCTTTGTTTTTATTGAGACAGTAGAGGGATCGATTTTTTAATTTTATTAATTAGATACTAACAGAAAGGTGACAAGTCCAAGAATTCATGTCAAAAACCAGTAGTGATTTTATTCGCATTGGAAGAAAAGTGAGTATAGAAAAAACAAGTTCTTCACCGCTTTTTCTTTCCTTTGGGCGCCAGTTCCAAACCTTTGATGTATTTCTTAGGAATTCCGTACTCCTCTGTAAAAGAATAACACATACAATCATAAAATAAAAGCATTAAAGCTAACATGAGTGTTAAACTCACCCATGAGCAATTTTGAAACAAAAGCTACTTGATTGCCTTGCACCAACACCAGAGTTCCCTTTTTGGCGGGTGACGTAGTTAACGTGGTCGAAGCGGCCACGCCTACTTGACATCTACGCGCGAACTCTTCCAACGGAATACTGAATGCTTCCAGCCCACTGATCAAAGTCACCTGGAAACAGTTTTCTTACAAATGTAATCTCAACTTGAAATAATTGAACTAAAACACCCTCGCCCATTTTTTTAAAATAACCTTTTTGTTGCCCGCACGCGTAGCCACAGATAATTCTACAGGCTCCAAGGCTCCTTTTAGCACTTTGGGTTTTTCTCCCGGAAAGGTGAGCGAATACGCAGACCCCATTTTTGCTAAACAACGAACATGTAGATTTTCCCAAAGTAAAGCTGGAGTATCAGGTGCTTCCCCCTTGTTTAGTAAGATGTTCGTAAGGATTGGATCCAGTTTTATCACGCTTAAAAAAGAAAAATAAATAGACGCTTATTTCCATCGAAGGTAACGTAATTTCCTACTTTTTGTCATCTTCGTGTTGCAACTTATTGTTTTTGACGTACTCCGATAAGAATTTTCGGACTTCCGGGGCAGTCAACGTGTCGCCTTTGCTACAAAAACAGACAGTAAAGTAAAGATAAATTAAGATAATTAAGTTCGAATTGCATTTTTTTTTTTTTTTTTAGTACCTACCTGTATCTGTTCGCGGAGAAAAGAGGAGCTACAGTAGCGTTTACGGTGTAAAGTTCTTGAATTGTCGGCGTTTGGTAGGATTGATTAGAATTCGTTTCGACTGCTTTCACTTCCTCTAGATCAGGAGAGTCAGCTGTAGGACGGTCATCCTGGAAGTCTCGTAGTCTGTTATGGCTAAAATTGATGCCAGTAATGCTCTCCACGCCAGGGCTAAGTTCCTTGACGTCAAGTAACCCTTTAGCTTTCATTCCGGCCAGGAATTTAGAGAGTTTCTTGAAGGAAGTTTTCTTTACTTCGAGCGTTTCTCCAGATGGACATGCGGCCAGTATATGACTCTTGAAGAAAGTACTGCTTAATATGGGAAACTCAGCTTTTTTAGCTGTGGTTTTCAGGCTCTTAAAGAAACAGTAGTATAATAGATCGTCCATTCGTTCTTGCGGAGTCTTTGAAGTATCTGGCTCAAGTTGGATTTCATCAAGTTTCGACTCTAACGTTTCGCCTTCTTGATTAGTCTGTGTATTCAGCTCACTTTCTGTAAGCTCCGGTTTTGGTTCCATGGCGTCAGTCGCATTTTGCGGTGGCAAGTCCATGTTTGAAGGTTCTTTTGAGGATGAAGCAGACCCAGGAGGACCTAATTCAGGTGGAATAACTTTCCCCATTAACTGACAAAGGTGATCGCCGATGCAATGGAGGATTTCGACGCCTTTGCCCTTGCCACCACACATGTACATATCTTCTCCTGATAGGGCGGTTTTTCCCACAGCCAAAGGAGCAGTGTTTTCGTTGGTAATAATAGAAACAGCTTCTCCTTTGGAGAGTTTCCCATACGCTCTCATTCCCAAAGAGCCGTCAATAATAATGCCAGGAAGCATCAAGTCCGCTCCGTTGGCCAGTTTGCTGACGACAGGCAACCATGTTGTAAAACTGGGAAGAATATGAGGTGCTTTCCATAGAGTAAAGAGAGAAGGATAGCTGCGATCTTGGACATGGAACATGACGGGTGTTTTGCCCACTAGATGAACGCTGGCATAATCTTTCTTATGGGTTTCGATCTTCATCAGAGTCATGTCCTCTTTAGGCGGAAGTATGGAGGTAACTATTTCTTCTGTTAGGCTTGGGTAGAGCTTGAGTAGGTCACTCTTCAATTTTTTCCTGTAAAACAGAATCAGGAATTCAAAATCATTTATCAATTTTGGCATAATAACGACTTGGTTTTTTACTTTTCTGAACTCTTTAATTGTGTGTTGGATTTGACCCGGAAAGGTTTGGCGAACATCTTCGCAAAAAAATACTGTCGTTTGCAGGTATGATTGTTGTTTATATATTATAACAGTACGATACCGGTACGAGTTTACACACGTGCTGATCCTGTGTAAATAGGGTGTAGGTAAAACGCGAAACACAGCGAAACCTAGCCCAAGCAACCGGGGGTTCGAGCATCCCGATCAGCAACCATAATCTGAGCAGCCAGATCAACTTCCAGTTGGTCCCTTTTACTATTCCGAGACATTTTTACTGATTAAAATTATCCTATAAATATAATCTTATATCTATTAAGATATTATTAGTTCTTATTGCAAATTAGTATGATTTATTTGTCGTAATATAATTTAATTTCGCGCATTGCCGTTTAATTTTGTATTTCGCGCATCGCATTTCACGTCCACCCACAAAAGCGTGTATCCCAACGTAACGTCGGGAGGCAGCACAAACGCACAAATCCCGTGCTATTTCAAAACAAACAGAGCAGCGAGAGTGTCAGCATTATTATTTTTTATATTTTTAAAAATCCATAAAAAAATAATTACTTGCCTGTTCATGTGTATATAAATTTAAAATGTCCGACGATGACGAGAAATTCCCTATTGTGGAAGGGGTTGGTGAAGAAGTCATCCTGACCCTAACCGTGCTAACTGGCCTTGTTATCTTGGTCGCCGGCTTTTTGTCTTCAAGGTAAATTAGAACTACGTTTTGCTTGTTTGTTTTCTTACACGTTTATTAGGCTTCGGTTCATTGTATTGCTTTTCATGTGGGGTAACAACCCCGTCTATTATCTGGCATGAATGGGGGTAGTTTAGCCGGTATATATCTTATTCTTAATGCAGCGTTAGAAAAATTCCATCCAGGTTTATACTATTATACATTGTAGACGAAATAATGGCCCCGATACTGTCCATCCAGATCACATGGAAGCTGTAGCTTCGGTAAGGCAGGGATTACGGGAACAGTTGATAGCCAATTCAGGTCTCTTTGATTTCTAGAAAGCTATAATTGTCTAATAAATACGTACACTAGACAATGGACGACCTAGGATGACCTCTGATTCGGACGGGGATCGTCAGTGTCCAGTTTGTTTAAATGAGGTTGAATATGCCATTGAAACTAATTGTGGGCACGTATTTTGCGGTACGATTGTTCAAAAATTGGTTAACGTCAGTCGTCTCCAAGTTTTTACCTTATAGGCTCTTGCATGGTGGCGTATTTCAATCACGGCAATGTATTGGGTCCTGTACGTTGCCCTGTTTGCAGGCAGCAGGTCCGTTTGCATAGAAAGGGGTTGATTATCTAATGAGATTAACAGCGTGCTTTCAGGTTACTCTTTTCTTGAATTGCTTATCAGAAAGAGAACTAAATTGCACTGTGGAGGCTGAAGTCGCAAGGCGGCGTGAATTGCAAACAGAAATCCGTGCCTACAATCGTAGGTTTTCGGGTGAACCTCGTTCCGTAAGTCACGCCTTATTCTTATTCTTAATATTCTTATTTTAATTTTAACTTCGATGCGGAACCGTACGAATTTGGTTTAGTTTCGAGAGTACCTGAGCGACTTGCCTACGCTTCTTAGACATCTGTGGAACGAGTTTTTCTCCGTGGGGGGATTATTGTATATGTTCCGAATTCGAATTGTGATGATCCTTGTCGGAGCTTTGCTCTACTTCATTTCGCCCTTGGATATCCTTCCTGAAGCTGTCTTTGGCGTTCTTGGATTCTTGGATGATATGTTTGTGTTTGTGTTGTTAGCTATTTATGTGAGCATCATTTATCGCCGTTACGTTACGGATCGTGATGATTGAGATTTTGCATCAGTTTAGAGTAACTCAGAGTGTTCGAAAGGTGCTTCAGATGCCCGAAAATTGATGCAAAAGAAGTTCCACAGTCTGTAATTTGAGATTAGTTTTATAAAGCGTGCAAAAACATTTTATTCAAGCTTTTCTGGGACAAGGCGGCACTGGTATCTTAGCTTCCAAATATTTTCATCTTTTTTTTTTTCATGGGAAATAAAATTAAGTCACAATAGCTTGAATACTGGAATTCTGACTGAAACAGCAACACTGGGTAGAAAAATCTAACTCACTAGCAAAATAACACTAAAACTAACGGGAAAAAAAACACAAAATGACACAACGTAAAGGAGTGAAAAATTAGGACTTAACAGAGCACCACCTCATCTTATAAGTGACATAATATCAATAGAAGAGAATAATCGCATAAAACAACTTCGCCCCGCGCCATTCCTATGGAATGCGTGAAAGAATATGAGGAACTCTTAGCACGGCCCCTGAATATGCTCAGGGGACAGCCTTACATGTGTCCTTCTGGACTTTCCTCATCGAAAACACGGCGCAAATCTGTGGCTGCTATACTTCTCATACTTCGAGAGCGTTCAAATAATGAAGGCTCTGTATAAATTGGTTCGCTAGGGTCTTCAAACGCCCGCCTCGATTGGTTAGTGTTGGGAATGTCATTGGAGTTATCGTCATTCCCGTTTACAGGAACTTCTGTCACGTACCTTTTTTTCCGTTTTAAAAACATAAACATTCAATTAACATTTTTTGTTCCGAGATCAATCCAAGTTGCTTACCTGGGTTCGAATCCACGAGCTAGACTTGACATGAAAAAGAGATTGCGTGCAGATGGCGTGTGCGAAGCAGGTGGGCGGGGCGAAGAAGTGTTGTTTTGATTGGACCAGCGACCGGGAGCCGTTGCGTCCGCTTCGGCGTTTTTGAACTGCAAAAGCCGGTAGCGCCTAGGTAACAAGTTTAAGAGGCTAGATTTCGTGGACTCGGCAGTGGTACAATGTTTCTTATTTATACCTGAAGCAAAGTCCAGCTAAGCAAGAAGCTAGCAGCATAATACATAGGAGGATGATCAAGGAGGCAATTAAGCCGTAGTATTCCGTTTTCGATAAGCAGACGTCGAGCTGTCGGATGGCGGTCAATTCTTCTGCGGGTATTTCATCCCGGCGACTGTAAACTTTCAACATTTCCATAACAAGCTCTTCCTCTGCCTCTTCGCCAGCAGTTTGGTTGGCCTTGCCATCTTGGGCGGTAGGAACCGCGACCGGAAGACCGGTTATCTCTGCAGGCGCACCACGACGTTTGCGTCCGTAAGATTGCAAGGACCCTCTTCCGGTATTGCTGTTACAATATACCTGTGGAAGCAGCAAAAACCGTATTTCTTTCAGTGAAGGGAATTATTTCGTTTCTATTGATAAGTGTACCGGCTGACAGCCTCCGCGACAGGCGCGGACGGTGGCTTCGAAAACGAGGAAGTTGGATTCGGGAATCTTAAACGCGTTAAAGCGGGCTTCTAATCCGTCCAATTCTCGCGATTTGTCCAACGCAGGAAAAATTCCATCATCCACAGGGCAACTAGATGTTTAAGGTTATGGTTAGTGGTACAAGGTGGATGAATGAATAATAAAGTTTTGTACCCGAAGCGGTCAATGAGTTGGACACTTCGACCAGTGTAAGGATCCTTGGCGACGACATTGGTAGCAAAGATATCGTTGACCAGGTTGTAGCCGGCTAGGGATTCTAGACGGAACGTTAAAGGATCACCGACCGCGATGGTTGTTGTAGGTCTGTTTTGGAATAGGATCAAGAGCCGTACTCGCGAGTCTAGTAGGTTTTGCGCCGGCAAGTATTCAATGGGTGTAGGACTGCCAGACCTAGAACGCGATTTCCAATTCCAACTTGTTTTATTCTTAAAATACGGTTACGGACTCAATAAAACAAAGGTTTTACCCGGCACCGATGTAACCAGAGGTCACGACCGCCTCACCAGGGCCGCCGAACAGGCAAGTCAGGTTGTAACGCTTGTCACGGGAAGTTTGGACCATTTCACTAAACTGGACTACGACGATGTTGGTTAGAATATCTCCGTACTATAAAAGGGGGGAAAACATGGTTAGGATAACTAAGTTTCTTTAACGATATCCAAGTTCAAGATACCTTTTGAGTACCGCAATCAGGGTACCCGCGAGGTCCGGTAATGCGTAAAACGCTGTTCGAACCTCCTGTACCGCGGAAAAAGCATCGGTCATAGAAACCATACGTATAGATACGGCCCGTAAAACCATCAGGGGTACGTAAAGTGAATTCCATGCCATCTTCGTTACACGTTTGACTGACGTCCAAACAATCCGAGCCACCAATGCTGCGCTCGTAGAAGTCAAAGTCGCCGTTGGTTTCAAAGTAGGACGGATTGGTCAAATCCAAATCTTTTGACCCGCGGTCGCTTAGCTCACAGTTGTCAAGATCCCGGCCTACAAAATTGCTTACTGGCGTGGCTGGTAGACGACTGAAGAACAAAAAACATGATAGTTCACAATGTCAAATGAATTTAACTTAAGTTCGTACTTGAAATTGAAGCTCACGCAAGCGAAATCTCGAGCATTTTGACATTCTCGCTCACACTGGAATAAGGAAGTAGCTTGTAGGTAACGGCGGATGTATGGACGGCGAATCCGGATTCTCGAACCGGCCTAGAAAGGAATGGAAATGGATTGATGAGTAAAAAAGAGGAAAATGGAATCTAAATTTACTTGACGGAATCCATCTTCCCGACCACCGCAGCGATCGCTCACAGGACGGAAGGAGCCGCCTGCTACTCCGCCGGCTCCTCCGAAAGATCCGCCGCCACCACCAAAAGATCCACTGCCACCACCAAAGGATCCGCCGCCGCCACCAAAAGATCCTCCCCCTCCAAAGCTCGATGATCCACCGCCGCCAAAACTAGATCCCCCACCGCCAAAACTGGATGATCCTCCGCCGAAAGATCCGGATCCCAATGAGCCCCCGCCTCCGAACGATCCGGAACCAGAGCTTCCACCGCCGAAAGAACTTCCATAATACCCATCATCTATTTCGTTAATTGTTTTAAAAATGAAATCAATTAGAGATGTTTCGTAGTTAGAAGAGGTTTAAAGATAGCATCATGCGATTCTAAAGGTGCCGTGCAAAAAGTACACTAACGTGTGGTCGTTCTACAGATATGTTAGGAGGATGTTACGAAATGTTAATGCGGTATCCAAAGACGCATCCCGGATTGATCTCTAAAAACTCTCGCGTTAGCATGAGGGGCATACACATGCGAAGGGTTAAAGACAAGGTTGTTACGCAAATGAAGCACCTGTGGTAACCCCAGCAGTGGCTTGCTGAGGTCTAAGTGTGATGGGTTCCAGCTCCTGAATGCTCGGGTACGTCAAGTTGAATTCTGATCGGTCTACAAAAACGTTCAAGTGCTTAAAAATCACACACACACACACACAACAAACACCTTTCTTTGTCCCCCTAAAACTAAGGAGTCATAAGCGTGCGCCGCAAAACTCGTAAATACGACTCGCAGTGCGACTCGAAATGCCACGCGGATCAACCCAAACTAATACATTGGAAGAGAGAGAAGAAGAACCTCGGTTGCTGTACGGGTCCAGACCCGAAGAAGAACTCGAACCTGAAGAGGATGAACTCGGATAAGAAGGGTAGATAGAGGGACGGTCGCGATCATTGCCTCCTCCGCCAATGCTGCCGCCGAATCCATACGGGCGGTTTAAACGGTGCTTCCACCGCTGCTTCCAGATCCTATTCCGCCGTAACTCGAGCCGCTTCCACCATAGGCACCTCCCCCCGAACTTCCACTGTACCCACTTCCTCCAGCAGAACTCCCACCATACCCACTTCCCCCTATACTTCCACCGTACGAACCTCCCGCTATACTTCCACCGTACGAACCTCCCCCTAAAGTTCCACTTCCAAAGCCACCGCCACTTGATAGCCCTCCTATGCCTCCTCCTCCGGTGCCACCGGAGGAGGAAAAGGGGATATTACTGGACCAGGAAGAGGACGAAGACCAGGCGTTGTTGCCCAAATCGGCTCCTGCGAACCCGGATCCGTCAGCTAAAAGTATTGTTAGGACCAGACATGAGTGGTACGCGGACAGGGACGTAGACATTAGTGGGGAAAAGCGTTCATAACACAGCCCTTTTGTTGACCATATCGTTTATAGCTAGTGATGGTTACCTGTCAGACTTTCGTAGTAATCGTAGTCAGGGTCGTAGACCAGACGTCCGTCTTTCTGTTCGAATCGACTCAGGCGGCAGATTCTGTAGCGTTCACTGTACATGGCTGAGCGGCAGCGGTAACTTGCCTAAACAGAGGAGTCATTAGGTTAATTGCGTCCTGCCAAGCTATTTTAAAACTTATACTTGGCGTAGACACTCGTCGAGGCATTCTGCCAGGGTACGGTCTGTGATTTCGGTCTGGAAGTCGGACGACAATCGGGAGTTTCGGTAGCGCTGGAACGCTGTTAGGATATCCCTGCGACGACCATCAGCGTAGAGCGGGGAAGTGTCACCATCGCCGCGACCATTTGAGGGTGTCTCAGTGTTTTGCCCGCTCGTTTCCATGCACATAAACTCAAAGTATTGGTACTTGGACCCGGAAACTTGATTCACTGAATTGCTCGACTCGGGCTCGGGGCTTGTAAAGGAGTCCTCCGAGGATAAGAAACAAGACTGGGTGGCGGGGTCGAAGATAAACGACCGGCAAAGATACCTACGATACATTCCCCCCAATTTGGCGTCAGTCGTAAACTAGTTTACCCTGAAAATGTGTTACGTACCTGTCGGCCGCCACGCAGCGAGACTGGCATTCTTCTGCAGACGCATTCCGTACCGTTTCAACTTCTAAAAAGTTGCCAACTTGGGTGCGTTCTTCACGAATAAACGACACTCGGCCATCGCAGCGTCGGTCCTCTGATAGGCACGTGTTTTCGAAATAATCAAAGCCAGGGTCGTCTTCGAAAAACTGTGAATGGGACCGCCTCGTATGTCGGCTCAAGTAGCAAGTACGTGACGTACTGTCGTACGAAGCTCCGCGGCACACGAAGCTGTACTCGTTTAAGCATCTAGTTCGGAATTTAGCATTAAGTTTAACTTCTCTTAGACAGTTTAAGTTGAATAAGAAATGCTTCGTACTTGTCTTCACATTCCGTGCGATTGGCTACAAAGTATTCTTTGGCCCCAGTAGGACGGAATTTCTTGCGAGGAGCGCGCTCAATGACGTATCGACGATTCGGGCACTCGCGGTCAATCCGGGAAGCTAATTATTATCAAAGTTACCCCAAAGCAAAAAGAATGTTTCGTTTTCGTTTACATGTTAGACAGATTTCGCTGAGATGGAAAGAGCCAGGCATGGCCACAAGCGTGCCTAATCCTTCAGGGCGTGACTGTTCGCGGGACAGGAAGCAGACGGAATCCTCGTAATCCCCTACACTGCCACTCAATCCATTCCCATTGTTGTTGCTACTACCGAGTCCGCCCAACAATCCTGCCCGTCTGCCTGGCTGGAAATCCAAGGAACTGCACGTTCGTACTAGATTGTTGGCTGCTGTGCGGTCCCGTAAGCACAAGTCTTGGCATTTCTCCAGAACTTGCATCGGAGGAGAGGCATCTCTCACCTTAATTTACCACCAATTCATTTTTTTGCTTAAAAAATACTGCAATTTTTTATTATTATTTTTCTAACTTACCACGTCATCGTCAAATCCTTGGAGTTGGTAATTAGGGAGCCTTTCGTAGACTATCTTACCCACTCCGAAATTACAAGTCGTTTGAGCTGCAAACAAGAGAGGAAAGGATTTTTTTTTTAAATTAACATATCCATTTCGAATTAGTCTAAACATTTGGTATAGAAGTCAAGATCATTTCGTTTGAATCCCAAATAAAATAAAGTAAACTCCACACCGTAATAAATAGCTTGAAGCACTGTGAGTGTAGGCTTCCACAAAATCATTGCAGCATGGTTAACTTGGTGGCTAACAAATTAAACTCGCTATGTAATCGGTAACACTTATGATGAGTTAATGTCGACTCTTGCTCAAATGCAAGCTGGTTTGTTTCTGTCAGTTGATACCTTACCGTTATGCTTTAGTGACCTGGATGGAGGGGGAGTCCCATAGAGATGCTGCGGGTAATTAACCCTCTGCCTGTTGCATGTAATCAACCCACTGAAAAATTTATTTACGCCTACACCATATATTTTTTTTCTAAAAAGGCGCGATGGAATTGTGTTTTACGATTGGCATAAATTGTGTGGATTTTACTCGGAACGGGGGGAAACAAACAGGAACTTACAAAAAAATAGAGGAAAGGGGGGGGGGTACCCACCCATGTCCGTAAAACGTTTACACGGTTGAACTGATTTTGTTTCATAATTTAACCCCGTCAGTGCCCTAAATATATAATGAAGGCTCAAAACGACTTCGAAAGTAGCTTTTATTTTCAGGGTGAAATTCATTTGACGGTCAGATAGTTCTTTTTTTCCTTACAATAGGGTCATCCACCTGTGGGGTGTGGTGTGATTTGCTAGAGAGAAGACCGGATGTAACCGGAAGTTACGCCAGGCCTTCGATTGTAGCAGTTACTTTCGCTGTGATAACTTTCGGCATTTCAGCTGATGGTATTAGCTCGAATTGGAGAAAGCTTGCTCTAGATACTAAGGATTGGATGTCTAGTCTAGACTGTGGATTACTCTGGACGGTGAAAATGCGGTTCGCGGAAAAGTGTCTGGCTAATGACCTTGCTTGCGAATTGACAAGGTCCCAATCCAACCCTGCTAACTTTGGCGTTTCGCTGTAGGCGTTAAGGGGTTGGACGTATTTGACTGTTCAACATCTGTAGAGGATTGTAGACCATTTGACTAACTCTATACTCAGTGGACAAACTGGTACTAGAGGGGAATGCATCGATAGTATCGGTAGTATTTTGACCCAGAAAGCTAGGAAGTTGAAAAAGCAAACCAAACGAGGTCAGCTAATGTTTTGGAATAAAGAGTTTATTGCTCTGACGCAAGTTTTTCTTCACAATAGAAAGGCGAGGAGGTGTGTTTTGTTTGGCGGTATACTGGGCAGTGCAGAGCGGAAATGGATCAGGTGAGTGATTGCTATTCATAACTGTGATAGGGGAGATATGGGATGCTGGACACATTACATTCTCATTTCCGGACCATAAGAGAGACCCTGACGCGCCTATTTTCATGTAGGTTAAAGGTGAACTTGCGTATTTTTTTGAGGCCAAATGAGTTTGACCGTCACGATTTTCTTAAACAATGAAGGCGGCAAGTCAAATTGTAATTCGTTTTAAACTAGCTTAGTCTATTTAATATTAATTTATACTAATTCAACTTAGCTTTCAGAAAATTCCTGGTTGGGGGGATTAATGTGAAAAGTATTTAAAAAATGCTAATAGTTTACCTTCGGTGAGCATCCTGAGGACGGTGAGTAGAGAGATGGCTTGCACCATGCTGCGTTGAAGGCTGACTGGGCCACTAATGAGTCCTCCTGGCATGATGCTATGACGAAAATCTCCCACGCACACAACACGCACTCATAAAGGCCGCTGGTTTTTAACCAAAATGTCTAAAGCACCAAAACTGATCCAAAGAGGGTACCTGTCAAATAAAACGTAGATGTACTAATATAGTACCACTATGTTTGCTCCTTGGAATAGAATTTTAAAACTATTTTTTAAGTTTGGATTCAAGGGGCAGTTAACTATAAAAAGCTCAGCCGAGGTGGTCGCTGCATGTCTCTTTCAGAACACAAGCTTTCCTGATCTGTGTTATACTAAGAGACCGAAAGTGTCAGAAGGATGGTAGAGATGGAACGAAACTGGAGGGCAGCGAAGGATTTTCAACCTGTGATATATGAAATTCAGAGCGAAAGTCCCAATCGTTCATCTCGTGTTTGATACACAAATGTTGTATAAAGTCCATAAAGCATGCATGGGTAAATACCACGCCTATGCCCACCTTTTCGAGGAGCTTTTTGACCAGTAAAAAGGTACGGTAGTTCCAAAATAGGGTGCCGATGACGAAACAGGTTGTTAATGAAAAGAAAAGCACGTTGTGGAATGTCCGTTTTGGGGGGGAGAGGGGAAAAACAAGGGTTAAGCCCCAACGAACTCAGCGTACAGGTGAAAAAACGGAAAGCGAAAGTATTCTATGCTAATTTTAGTTGTTTTTTAAACAAAATATAAGCGATGGCGATAACCTGTACAGGAACTGGTTTTACGAGTGCGTCTGAAAAGGCAGCGGAAGTGATTGCGTTTTTAGTCCAGGTTACCAATGTTACGGCGGAAAGACTCACACAAAACTCGTTAGGATGAGTTACTATGACACCATAGGATCTCATTACGGCGCCCGTATGTTCTGTTGTGCTTTATTGTATTTCAAAGCGGGCAATTTTAGAAAGAAGTAGGACATGCTTTGGCTTTTCAAACTTAGATGGTCACTTACCTTACACGGGCTCCCTTTTTTGGTTCAATTCAAGTTAAAAATAGCAATTTCAATCTCCAAAATGTCACTTTCACTGTTGTAATCAACGTAATGTCTCTTATGTGGACAGAAGCTCGAATGCGAGGGATGGAATTGTTGCAGGTCTTCAAGTACTACGGAAATTCACGATACCGTGTCCCCCTTTTTTCTCTCTTTCGTTTAAAAGGGGGTATAAGCTCATTAGCACAAGTCATGGTGCAAATATCCTCCCTTTTTAGTTTTTTTGCATTGTCCATACATTTGGAGTGCCGGATATGTTGCTTTGTATGTCATCAAATCGACACTGTCGGTATTTACACCAACAGGACTGATACTTTGATTAATGAATCCGAGTAACAATCCAAACCTCTGTGTCATTTCCAGAATCGCCAATCCACGCCCCTTGTCACCTGTAAAAAGTGGACTTCGCCATTTAAAAAAAAAAAAATTAAAGCAAATGTTAGGCGGTGTAGTCTTTTTTTGCAAATTTTTGTATTCTTTATCCACCACTGGTCTCGGAATGAATAGATTTGGAATTGGACAATAATCACACCACAGGGTACTGGCAGAAAGGTATATCACATGCTTTTTAGACCGCAATTAGTTGCCTTTTTTTGCAATTCTGGCGTGTAATTAAGCCCCGAAATATAAAGTTTTATACCTGGATACGAATTAAAAAGATAAAAAGAAAGTCCAGTCCAAAAAAGGGTAAGCTACACAGATTTAAGGACCAAATTTGACATGGATGAAAATTGTGGCAGGAGAAATTGCATCGCCACTTTTAGTTAGCAAAGGCACATGGGTGTATCCTATGGAACAGAATTAGCCAATGAGAATCTTCTACACATTTTTTGACTATTTAGAAAAATTTACCTTGATTTAAACTAGTCACTGGAATAGCGTAGCCACCAATGAACTCACTAGCCGAGATCTTGTCTTTATCCTTGACTTGAAAGAGCATCATCGTAGTATCTGGAGAGCTGATGTGAAAAGTTGTCGTTTCGTTCCAAACTGGGTTGAAACCTGTAGCAAAATAAAAAAAATTAACCTCTGCTCTACAAATGTTACAGTGCGTTTTTACCATTGTCAGGGACATGTTTTGTCTTGAACTTTTGATCCTCAGTTTCGCCGTACAATCTGACAGATACATAGGGATCAACGACGTCTTTCGTTTTCTCTACTCGAGCCTTGGGCAGACTCTGTCCGGAAATGATTCGTATACTCACAGTAATCGAATTCCTGTAAAAAAAAGAAGAAAATAAATTAGCTAAAAGTTTATGTAAAGTGGCAATGAAAAGATAAACTGACATGGGATTCGTGATATCACCGATGAGGAAATTAGGTTTCAGAACGTAACCGCAATTTCCGTTTTCCAGGAATCTTCCCCTAGCAAGCATCATGTCTTTCCCGGGCGTTTGGTAATTCAGTGCCACTACCGTGGAAAAAGTTAATTAGGCGTACTGGACTGGATGAGTGGGCGCTGTGTTACCTATTTGACACCCGACTTTCCAGTAAGGTACAGGGTTGTAATTGCTGGATCCGGTACGGCTTCCGGCAGGGTAAATGCGCACCAGTTGTCGTGCTGTATGAGCTATAAAGTCTTCTTTCGATACTTCCATCAGTTCTTTCGCGCGACCCTCGGAAAAGGAAGACATTTGGTAGCACTTGTTGTCGGCGCGGCTCTGTTCAAAGCTCTTAAAAGATACAGCTTGGCAAATGTTCACCAAGTCGGACAAATCCTTGGAAAGCACCTTCTTCAACTGCAAAACAAAATACACAAAATAGCGAACGTTTTTATACCATCCGAATCGAAGTAAGAACCAAATCTTGGCTGTGTAGCTTACCTTTTCAGCATCAGGTTGCTTAGCACTCACGTTTCCATCAGGCTCATCAATGAATGACCGAGCAGCGTTAAGAGATTGTCGGCTACCACTGCTGGACTCTTGTAGGGCATAATTCTGTGCAGTTTGAGCTGGCTCTTCCAAAGTACTAATGAGCACGGCTTGAGGTGCGCTAGGAGCAACTGCAGCATTGCTGGGAGCTTTCATTTTCTTGCCTTTTACAATAACTTTGCGCATTAAAGCTTCTGGTGACGGAAGGTTGGTCATGTCGTCATCTACCGGCTCGTTGTAAAGCATATCTGTGTAATATTGGCAGAAATAACGTTAAGTATGTATACACTTTCGCGATATAATGAACAAGTTCTATACCTCCCAATATTTCTTTCAAGTGCTGGGCCAGCTTGTCTTGTTGAGGCTTGCTTAGATGGTTTTCCAAGGACAGAATCAGCGGATAGGGCGATATGTCAAATGCATGAGTCTTGATGGCATCCGCCAAGACGTCTTTGACTAAGATAGCTGAAGTTATGGTATGTCCGTGGTAAATAGAAGGCTCGTCATTGGGTCCATCCCACAAGTCCACTTAATAAGTGCATAAATGATTAGGATTTTAGGTATTTACGTTATGATTTTTTTAGTCATTACGTTCAAGACAGCGACATCCTTTTCGCATGGCGCTGATGTAAGCCTCGATGCTGCTCTCACTAGTTAACTGGTTCCCCATTAAGTAGGTGTTGTGCGAAGATGCGACGTAATAGTGCGCCAAGGGACGCGTCATATCTTGGTTTACTTTCTTGTGCTCAGGCTTGAGGGCTTCGAACATTCCCGAAGTTAACAAGTTCGTGAATCCTACAAGTTTTGCCAAACCAAAATGATGACGCTTTTAAACACGCTTTGAGTAGAAGTAATTATTAAAGCTTACCTGCTAAGGTGAGGCTATCTCTTTTCTTAATCTCGGACATTTCAAAGGTTTGAATAAGTTTCTGGACGGTTTCCAAGTTTACAGTATCGTCATTGTATTCTTTCTTAAGGAATGCGAGCAATTCAGCTGCTGTCATGATCGAGCCATTGGAGATGGCGTACCTAACCACAGTTTTGCGTTTAGTCACGGGTATAAAAAGCTCAGTAGTCTTTGTGTGTTTTTGTTTTTACTTTCTAAAGAGTTCTTCCAGCTCAGGTCTTTTAAGCAATTGCTGGTAAAAGACCACAAATTCATGGCCGTCCAAAACTTGTTCTTTCTTGACCGCTTTGCGGTTTGTGTTGGCTTCATCGAAAAGCTTTCGGACGTGTTCTTTGCTCATTTTGATGTTTAAGAGCCCCAGGAGTTTGAGGCATTCTTCAAAGTTTAAACTTCCCGAATTATCCTTATCAGCTTTCTTGAATTGGGCTTTTAGCCACCTACACACATACATAAAAAAAGGTACGATATAAGATTAAGTGGTCAGAGGAGACCGATATCCGCTTTCCTTACTCTTCATAAAGACGTTCCTGTCGAAGTCCACGCACGACTATGAGTAAATCCCTTAGACCACGAACCCATTTCTTAGCAATGTCTTCTTCCCCAGCTACCAAATCTAGCGTCACTTGTCCGTCACCGTAAATAATGGAAAAACAGTGAGCTTCTTGTAAAATTGGATCGGTTGGGTGCTTTTGTCGCCGTTCGTCCACTCGCCGGCCAACGCGGTTGAACGTATCCGTTGCCCAACCTCCTCTTACGTCTTTAATATCCAAGATGTCGACTAAAAACAAGCACAAACATCAGCTTAAAGTTAAGACGCCAAACGATATGAGCTCTAGTTACTGTAGGTATCCGTTTGGGTACACAAAGGCTTATGAGTGGGTTCGTAGCAGATTCGCAAATGGTTTTCGTCTAGCCAGTAGCGGCGTGGGTACCATTTATCGTAGCTCCGAACTTTCCATAACTGAGTGCCTTTACGTAAAACGGCAAGTTCCGCTTCGGAAGACTTGGATCGCTTAACCACCTCTGGGAAAAAACAAACAAAACAAAAAACCGCACCCATTAATGAACGTCCGCTGTATACCACAACTATGAAATCTTGGCACGTATGAAAACGCCTATGGCTAAGAATGAACACTTTGGAACACTTTGGCGAAGAAATACCTTGAACAAAATCAGAAAAGGAATAGACAAACTGTCCGGATGCTCGCCAGTTCTCTTGGCCGTAACTCATTATGGCTAACAAGAAAATACAAAGGTCAAGAATTTTAGTTTCCTGTCCAGGTCGTCCACTTTGATGTTGTTAATCAATAGTACCACGTCTGTTTTCACGGCGTGTTTTGTTGTTGTCGCCTGCGAGCGAAGAAGCATTCGTAAGACTCAACGTAGCAAGGGTGACTACCCATACCAATGCGTAACATCCCCAGTTCGATTTTGTCATTGAGAAAAATAACTACGGCTCAACTAACTATAGCATTAAAGTCGAGCCAAGTTGCTTGGCTATATATTCGAATGATTGAAAAGGACAGACAGTCCTTATCGTTAGTCGATAACGACGTGTCGCCCTGCATTTCCATACATTCGGAAGTAGTTCGGGGGGTTTGGGTGGCGCTTCGCTATATCTTATCGTATGCGATCGAAGAAAAGGAAAGTCGACAGACTTGGTTGTTTCTACACTTGCGTAAAGACAGTTTTTTCTTGTTTGGGTTTTGGTAGCGAACAGGGTTATGTTTCGCATTCCAATCAACACTCTGAGATTCAAAGAACACTTGAAATGTGGACGAGACGGAAGGAAACTTAAATTCTTACCTGAAAAGTTGATAACCGTCATTTTAGAGCCGAAAACACACACAAAAAAACAATCCTATGCTTACGCTAATGCGCAAAATACTGAATTAGTTTCACATTTGCCTTACGTATTTGACCAGGATTCAGATTTTCCCGCATAAACCAAAGAAAAACCTTTATCATTGACGTCACGGATCAAGCGGATCTTACCCCACGCCCACGTGAGGCTGCTAATGTGCGGTCTGTTCTGAGAGAGATAGTGACGCATGCATGCGTGTCAGAGCAATAGGCATAACAGCACACAAATAGGTTGTGTGTGCCACTAGCTGGAAGATTCTGACTTCTAGGAAAAGTAATGGCCAGGTCTAACTTTCTTCCTACCTCGGTATTCCGGAATATCTTCTAGTGTTGGGTAGAGAGACTTCTTATCGGGTGTTGCCATGGTTTTAAATGAGAGAATTTCACAATGATTGGCATGCACAAGCGTGTGGAAAGTTCACAACACTTGTTTGACTCACTAATAAACTTTGTCCAGGACTATGAACGCTCACTATATGTGCTTGTTACGCGTGTAGGGGGCAGAAATGGAGTTTAGAAGCAGTTAGCTTTCCGGAAATCCTTTTGGCGTTGAAACGGATTATTGTTGCAAAAACGAACAGCTCCTGCACTAATCTGCGTTGTTGGCTTTACGACATGCACCCAACTGTCTGAGACCAAGACCGCGGCAAACGAACTCGGCAAACTCTGGTGCTTGTTTTCTTGGACTGGGCACGGAACATAGAACCTAGCCGCATGAAGGAATTCCAAGAGTTTCAAGGACAATTGTTCCCAGAGGTATATTGTAAAAGTACAGGTACTTGACTGGACGGACGAAAACAAGGAAAAGGAAAAAAGGAAACTTCCTTTTCGACTCGACCATTCCATCCTAAAACTCCCGCCCACTTGGTCAGTGCCGGGAAAGTCCGAAGTTTTGAGAACTGAGGACAACCTTCCAAAAGACTAGTGTGTGTGGGCGAAATTTCGTGTAATTGGTTCTCATAGAGGAAGGACATATATTACAAGATTAAGAACAGACATGCCGTGGCTTTTTCATTTCCACTCGTGGTGGGAAGATCCGACCATTTGGCTAGGAACGGCCTTTGCGCTCATGTTTTTGGGCTCTGTTCTGCTGCTGATCGTAACGTGGTGGTGGTGGAGGCGAAGCCAAGCCAGTCAACAGGTTGATTTCGACGGCAAAATCATTTTTATTACTGGCTGCGATTCAGGAGTGGGCTTGTCTCTGGCAAGTTACGCCCACCAACTCGGTTTCCATGTTCTGGCGGGATGTTTGAAACCTGACGGCGAAGGACCAGCCTTGTTGCGGGAATTGTGTGAAGAGTCACCTCAGCGATTAAGAGTTGTGCCTTTGGACGTGACGAAGATCGAAGCCGTCTTAGAAGCTAAGCACGAAATCGAAGAATGGATGACTGAAGATGATTTAAGCTTATGGGCTGTAGTCAACAATGCCGGCGTGTTAGTTTTCGGTCTGTTGGAGTGGCTACTCGAAGAGCAGATTGTCAGCCAGCTCAGGATCAACTTGGAGGGAGCGATTCGTGTCAGTAACACATTTCTTCCTATGCTTCGGCAGTCCAAAGGTGAGTTTCCATCCCAGTCACCTTTATTAAAAATTAAACCTTAATTAACTTTAAAATTTTTTTCCAGGGAGGCTTATTAATATAACGAGTCCTACAGGCCAATTGTCATTCCCCGGTTTGGCCGTGTATTCTGCTACCAAAGCTGGTGTTGAGGGCTTTTCAGATGCTCTCAGGCGAGAAATGAAGCTCTGGGATGTTGACGTTATTCTCTTCAATCCAGGTAAACAACTAAAATTTTTCCTTCGAGGAGATTGTGGATCCAAATGTCTTTCTTTGTTAGGTGATTTGTCACGTCATACGCAAATCATGGCTGCCCAAAAGCTACACTTTGAGAAAATGAGAGCTAAAGTTGACTATTCCGCTTTTGGCGATTTCTTTCAAGCGTTTGAGAAACACATTATATCCAACCTCAGTCCGCCTCAAGTTGGAGTCTTGGAAGATGTAGGCAGTATGTATCCAAATTTCAAAGACGCTTTGCTGAGCGCGCAGCCTCTATCTCGCTACCAGAACTTAAGTGTGCCATTTCGTATGTTTCTCTATGTCACAAGCTTGTTACCCAACGTTTGGAATGATACTATAATTCGCAGTATTGGTTTCAAATCCATGGGTTACAATCCTTGATCTAAGAAGATCTCATAAACAGCAAAACAGGGAAAATCATTTTCAAAGATTAGAACAAGGTGCCTGACTCGGAATATTAACTGTATTGCAGAATAATCGTGAATATTACCCCCCATCACATTCATGTATGCAGCAGTTACTTAAAAATACACAAAAACAAATACACAATCCCCCCCTTCCCTCCTCCTTTTTTTCATTGGAGTGGTGATGCTTTCCTATAAAGCGAAAAAAACAGCAAACTTGCTCTAAAACATCTTAGTGGCCATCTTCCATGCGTATCATAGGGTTGCGGTCAAACGTGGCTTCTTCTTCCGGCCCGCTAAATATTCTGCTACTTATGGCAATCAGAAACATAATACCCACAATGCCCAGCACGGCCCAGAGTGCTGTGCGACGCTTTGACTTCCTTGACAGCCCTTTCTGTTGCAAGGCATTCCTATGGAAAGGCTTTAAAAAAGATATGCTACAATTTATACGATGCTTACTCGAGCCATCGTCCAAGCATTTCCCAGACTGACTTTCGTTTATATTTATCGTCGTCGTTATCTACCAATCCCTTCCACCTAGGAGTGACCGAATCATTGCGGTGGTACACAGCAGCACCGTCACTAAAGCCGTCGACATTGACTACGCTATATGGTGGACCAGGATTCTTAACCGGCCTGATAGGCGTGGAAGGAAAAGGACTGGCTTGTCCGCCGTTGTGTATTCTGGCTTGGGGAACAGATTCGCTGTGAGGACTTGCAATACCGCTGTCATCTGACATGCTAGAAATGATGACTTCGCTATCTGAGGACTTGAAGAAAAGTATAGGATTAATCATTTGCATATTTAGTTAGTAACCAGTTTACCATTGGTAGGCCTAGACCTTCCCTTGCCCAGCTCTTTCTCGAAAGAATATTCCGGAGTGCATCTACTACTGGTGAAACCATGTTGGCTGGCGGAAAGATTCCCGTGTCACAAGTTGGGCAACTAAAACCAGCAGGGGCGGTGTTCGACGGTAGTTGCCTGGCCCAACCATCCAAGCAGTTTATGTGATAAACGTCTGAATACGGAAAACTTCAAATAACTGCCTATTGTGAATTAAAACGTAAGGATGAAATGTGAATGCGTACGGTAGCAGGTAAGACGAATGCATTCCTCATTGTTTAGTTCCCCGGAGCAGAGCTCACATACCGGGCTATAGTCGCTGTCTTTCAGCCATTGCAAATAGGATTGGACAATACACTAAGGAAGAGTAATTTCATTAACCTACTGAACGTTTATTATGTTGATATAATCAAGAATGAATACCTTGGGGTGGTTGCTGACCATGCAGTATTCGCAAACATTCACTCTGTGCTCAAAACAGAACTGGTTGGTAACTTTCTTTTTGGGGCATTTACAAAGTCCCATTTTGCCAATTAAAATTGATCTGGACAACCAAATTGACGCATTTGTTGACCCTGTGAGTTGGCCGATCGGGAATTGGGGAGTAAACAAATGCGAGCTATGTTCAGAATAAGCAGCAAGATACCAGGCTTGTAATTCACGATTGTCGCAACAAAAGTTGAGGGACAAGAAGGTAAATATTACGCCTTTTTTAATCAGCAGTCGTAGTCTAGAATCATCTGTAAGTTTATAACAAGTATTTTAACTGTTCAATAGGACACATAACAATGCAGCGTGGCCTTGGGTATTGTCGAGGTAGGAGAGGTGGAAGCGGGCGAGGAGGTGCACGCTCCGGAGGGGGTTTCCGTCAGAAGGACTTTAACGATCCCGGGGATGAAGACGATGTGACTCCTCCAATCAGTTCATCAGTGGCTGTTTTCTTTCAAGAATGCTCAATCACTTTGGACGATCATCATGATAGACACGAACGCTTGGTCAAATTAAGTCGGGATATCACAATTGAAAGCAAGAGAGTCATCTTCCTGCTTCACAGGATTGTTGGGTAGGAAATTCTCTAACCAAACTTATAAAAACCAAATTCTTACCGGATCAATACCTTCCTAGTAACGCTCAGGCCGATAAGATTATTCAAGAAGCGGAAAGTAAATTAGAATACGTCCGGGCAACCTTATGGAAACAAATCGCCATCGAGTTGGATGGTCGCGACCCTTATCGTTATCTTCGCGCTATAAGCCCAGGTTCGCTTTAATTTAGAATAATGTCTTCCTTATGTTTTGTTTGGCTTTGGGCGTCAAGGCATGCAAGAGTATATAGAGGCAGTCACTTTCCATCAATATATTCAAGTTCAGAAACTTGCAACATGGAGCCAAATTTCGTCTCAACTCAAGTTTTATATTTCACCGCAACCTGATATCGCTAATGAGAGCTCACCAATCGAAGACGTAGCATCTGTTGTCAAGACGGTCTGCGTCGACGTACCGTGGACCGAATACATACTTGGTGTGGCTGATTTATCGGGCGAACTTATGCGCTATTGCATAAGTTGCGTGGGTCAGGGAGAAACGAATTTGGCAACTATTGCTTGTCAGTTCGTACGGGAACTTCATGATGCATTTGTGGGTGTGAATGCGACCACTTCGTCCAGCTCTCGGGAAATTAATAGAAAGTTATGGACCTTAAAGCAAAGCTTACAGAAAATGGAAGCTGCTTGTTACGCTGTTGAGGTACGAGGCTCCGAAGTACCTAAATCCTTACTAGCAATGGCTTGCAGTATGGACCCCTATGATGCCAGAAACACTGGCGACTTCGAAGAATTTGGTTAAAGTGAGATGATTATTTTGTATATTACGCATTACACGTCTTTGGAAGCATTTAAGGATGTGTACTGGTCGCGTTTATATACTAATGTCTCCTACCGTTTTTATAAACATGGCTTTTCATGTGTTTAATTTCCTGCATTACGAACTATACTTCATCATTTCCCAAGGCTTATCGCAATGCGACAGTTTCCACATACACAAAAATGACTGGGCAAAGCGATGAAGAAATTTGGTCAAGTTCCAGATTGCAACTCCCGCCCTAGGATTTAAAGGGATTTGTTTGTTTTGTCGTTTAGAAATCTTTAATCCTATATAGCTTTGGGAACTTCTGATTCGGTCATCGCTCTCGTGTTTTCCAGTTTCGTGTGGCTAGCTCAAACTGGTAACTCGTCAGCTTCTTGAATATGGGCATGTGAAAGTCACGTACCGAAGATACACTGCATTTAAGGCAATGTGCGAGCAGCTTTTGTGAAAATAGCGCAGAAGAGATGACCTTCATTCACTATATCCCATACATGGTTCTTTGCTCGGGGTAGTAGTTCTATGACTATGAGTAATACAAGGCAAGAAGGTTCATCGCATTAAATCGCCCACCAAAACCCCACAACTATACCCACCTTTATACTGCAGCTTCCTTACCTTCGGTCAATATCGAGTTGCGGCTAGACACGTCTATCGATTTGGACCGCGGCTGCGTTCTGGGTGCTGCCCTCTGCCTTATGTCGCTGCTTCGTCCCTTTCCATTGTGCATTCCGACGCTGACATCGTCTCGAATAGGAGTATTCGTGACTTTTACCTTTTAAATCTTTTCATTAGTATCGTGAACTGCAGTTATGAGGGAAATCGTTCATTTGCAAGCCGGTCAATGCGGTAACCAAATTGGATCCAAGGTAAGATTCGTACTTTCAGCGAAATTAACTTTTCCAAATCCACATTGCTGGTGGCTTCCACCTCGCCGTCAATGGCTGTCGGGTGTTGCCGCACCCGACCCAGCAACCAAGGACCGCGCCCTGATACGTGAACAAGTTTAAACCCTTATTTGGGTATCCTTTTCTAACTATTTCATGTTAGGAAAATCCCCAGCATTATGACTCACCACGATCGTTTCTTTGTTCACGCCGAATTAACTAATTTTTGCCCGTAATTCTTTACGGTCTGTTTTTAGTTTTGGGAAATCATTTCTGACGAACATGGCATTGACCCTACCGGCAAATATATGGGCGAGAGCCCGTTGCAGTTAGAACGCATCAACGTCTACTACAATGAAGCGTCCAGTAATAATTTTTTTCCAATTTTTTTCCTCAGTCAATTTTTTTTTTTTTTAATTAAGTAATTTTTGTTTAAAGGTGGCAAGTACGTTCCTCGTGCCGTGTTGGTCGATCTGGAGCCTGGAACTATGGACTCCGTTCGTTCCTCGCCATATGGACAAATTTTCCGCCCAGACAACTTTGTGTTCGGCCAGAGCGGAGCCGGCAACAACTGGGCCAAAGGTCACTACACAGAAGGAGCTGAACTGGTTGACTCGGTTTTGGATGTCGTCCGCAAAGAAGCTGAATCTTGCGATTGCTTGCAAGGATTCCAGCTGGCCCACTCTTTGGGTGGTGGTACCGGTTCTGGCATGGGAACCCTTCTTATTTCCAAGATCCGAGAAGAGTACCCCGACCGTATTATGAACACATTTTCCGTGGTTCCTTCTCCCAAGGTACAAAACTTTTGTCACTCCTTTCTTACTAAACTTACTGACCGAAAAAACGGACTGACTTTGCCTCAAGCTATTGCTCTTGCTTTTAGGGTCTGAAATTAGGTTAAGCTGTGTTGCTTATTAATTTTCCACCTCCTTTTCTCTAATCCCATAATGTGAACTGTGCGTTGAACTAATGTTTTGAAAATACTTTTGGATAACCGTATTTTTATAACTTCTGTTGGCTTGTTGCTTCTTTTTTGTTTTCTACAACATTTTCCATCTTTTCGTCCGTCTATCTGTGGGCCGTGGTGCGTGGCTGCTTTAGGTGTCAGACACGGTCGTGGAGCCTTACAACGCTACTCTGTCCGTTCACCAATTAGTGGAGAACACTGACGAGACGTTTTGCATTGACAACGAAGCGCTCTACGATATCTGCTTCCGAACACTCAAACTGCAATCGCCCACATACGGCGATCTCAACCATCTTGTTTCCGTAAGTCTAATCCATTTTTGTCTTTTCTCTTTCTTTGTTGGGCTCCCTTCGTGGGTGGGGTGGGCGGGATTTAGGTGTCAGAAGTCGTGGTCGAGCCCTACAATGCAACTCTTTCGGTTCACCAACTTGTAGAAAACACGGATGAAACTTTCTGCATCGATAACGAAGCTCTCTATGACATTTGCTTCCGTACCTTGAAACTTCAGAATCCCGCATACGCCGATTTAAACCATCTCGTCTCCGTGAGTAGGACGAACCGGGGAGGGAAAAATATATATAAAAAAAATTCGTATTCCGTCCCTGTCCTATCATTTGCGTCTTGACATCATGAAAAAGGGGTAGTTGTCGCTAATCGAGAATTTTTCGTCCGATTAGATTACCATGTCCGGAGTGACGACTTGCCTTCGTTTCCCTGGCCAGCTGAACGCTGATTTACGTAAATTGGCCGTCAACATGGTACCTTTCCCACGTCTCCACTTCTTCATGCCTGGATTTGCTCCACTCACTGCTCGTGGTTCTCAACAATACCGCGCTTTGAGCGTTCCCGAGCTTACCCAACAAATGTTTGACGCCAAGAACATGATGACTGCTTGCGATCCCAGACATGGTCGTTACCTCACCGTCGCCGCCATTTTCCGTGGCCGTATGTCCATGAAGGAAGTTGATGAGCAAATGTTGAACGTCCAGAACAAGAATTCATCCTACTTCGTTGAATGGATCCCCAACAACGTCAAGACCGCCGTTTGCGACATTCCTCCTCGTGGTTTAAAGATGTCTGCCACCTTCATCGGAAACACCACCGCCATCCAAGAGATCTTCAAGCGTATTTCTGAGCAGTTTACCGCTATGTTCCGTCGTAAGGCTTTCTTGCATTGGTACACTGGCGAGGGTATGGACGAGATGGAATTCACTGAAGCCGAATCCAACATGAACGACTTGGTTTCCGAATACCAGCAGTACCAAGAAGCTACCGTTGATGACGATGAATACGTTGATGAAGAACACGCTGAAGAAGTTGATGACGCTTAAGAAGAAAGAGAAAAGAAGTGAAGATTCACTAACGAGTTGAAATTCCAGTTTGTTTCGTTACATGCTTTCCTAGCAAATCTATCCCATCTTTTGTAGGCTAACTGTCCCTTCTTTGAAAAATTATACCTGGTTAAAAGCTTCGTGCTAAAACTTTTCTAGTTGATCTATTAATGAGCGTTTAACAAGGTCTTCCTCTGCAAATAAATAAAACATACGACTTGTAACCATGTGGGGTACCTTCTCATCCGGAGTTGAAGCCTCGTCATCGACAACTCATCAAGGTTGCAAGATTGGCGTCCAGTTCTTTCCGCTAACATCCTCAGACCGCAAGGAAGAGTGCAGATAACACGATAAGGAATTAACGCAGAATACTTACACTCTCGAAAAGAAACAGAAGTTACTGAAGATCAACTAACTAGTTCAATTATTTTGCAAAGCAAGTTGAATAAAAAAATACAACAAATTACTTCTAAAAAATAGTACATACTTTGGAGATCACATATGGACAAATTGGAACAATATGCAATATCCCTTTCTCGTAGTTGACTTCGAAGCTTACTCAAAGCGCTCAGTCAATGAAAAGCTGTCTTTGATCTTCGTTTTACCATTTCGCCTTGTAGGCGTCAGTCTGATAGAAAGAGCGATAAGAGCTGAAAGCTTAACCAATATATTCTGAAAACCCTTCTTATACGATTAATTTGGTACGGCAAAATGAAAGATACATTGTAAAGTTATATTCAACCATTTGGGCCAATACCAAAAACAGCTAAAATTTAGCCTTGTACCAGAGAACTGCAAGACGCACAAAACTGAACCAGTTTCGAACTGAAGCCTATTTCCCAGCAAAAAATAAAACCAATAACAAGTGTGAATACACGTACCGTCGTGGACCGAGTACATACTTGATGTGGCTGATTATTGTGAAGACAGGCAGTTCTTGCTACCTCTCGTGAACAAGATTATGTCGTACAAGTTTCGTTTATTCGAAGACAAATTTACACGAGGTCTGATCTTACAAGACGTATAACCTTTCCTCTACATCGTCTAACCGGTTGACCGGGTAATGGGATTTAATGCCGCAGCAAATGGGAGGCTTGATGGTACTGGCAAATTTAGTCGCGTCCGCGATAATTCTTGATGTTTACCAAAATATACGCAGGTATGATGCACATACCCACTGTCATGACGGTTCCCAGTACGAGTTTTTCCTGAAAAGTATGTATATTTAAGTACGATTGGTCTTTTTGCGTTTTGGTTTCCTTGTGTTATACTTACTGCTAAGGAAACTCGTACTCTGGGGGGTCCAGAAACGATGGAGGTGCGAACTTGCATAATGTTCGCAGATTTGGAAACCAAGGAGGATCCCGAGGAAATAACACTTCGTGCGGCAAACATTTTGAAAATTTAATAAATGTTGGCCTGAACAATTTGTTATGGCGTACGGAAAGGAACTTACTCACGTTGCCATGTTCTTATGCAAACCTATTTGCATTATAGAGTCTATTATAAATTGTTAAAGTTGAATTTTTTGTACAATTCTATTATAGTAACAGTAGCTTATTATTTCCGAAAGTTAAATAACATAATTGTTGGTTAGGTTATTTAGAAAGCAATGTTGTAAAAACACTCAACCACAAACCAGCAGTAGCGCGTGATTCAAAGTTCAACTGGTAAACGCAGATGTAAGCACAGTAAGTAAAACACCAGATATCATGAAAACTCTTTTAAACGTTTTTTAAATCATGTATTGAGTTATCGGCTTCCTGTAACAACCAAGTGGACGTTTCTCTGTGACGTCATAATTGTACGAGCCCTTTCGGTACTTACAACGGCAGCCAATCGAGGAGCATCGTACTGGCAATGAAGAACGGTCACGGAAGCCGTACTTTCAGCTTCTTGCTGGTATTTGCGAGGCTGGAAGCTAGCTTGGAGCAAATTACACATTTCGGAATAAAAGTGCGGGTACATGGGTAACTGGTAAAAGACCAAATGGCGAATGCCTTTTATCCGGTACCGACGATAAAAATGTAGCCTTTCCGTGTACAGCATGAATCGTAGTTTCCCTTTGAAGAATATCTCCCTAGCTTGGGCCAGTTTTCCATCCTAATTTCAATGTAATAAGTACGCAATACGTTTAATTACCTCACGCATATTACCTCAGTATATTCACAAGCTTCAGCGAATTCAACCTCCTCCTTCCGCAAGTAGTTTCTTAAGCGCACGTAATCAAAGTACGAAGGGATGAAAATGAGCGTATGTGCCATTAACGCGTCATTGAACTGTGGCAGAAGTTTGGAAACGAAAAACTCAAACCTGGCATCCATGGCTTGTGCAGCAGAGTTTGCATCGAAACGATGGAATGCCTACAAGGAAACATGGTTATCAGAAACTTTAATTATTTCGAAATTTGGAGCACCAATATTACCATAGGTAGTTGCGGTACAACTTGTCCAACGGACCCTAGAGATGTTGGATTGTGTATTCTGACAATACCCCCAAAGTTCCGGCAGTGTTTGTTAAACAGTCCACTCAGTTCAGGCATGTAGACTGAGCTGAAAGCGAGTGTTTGGCGGTAGTATTTGGCCCAACCTTGCAGCATGGATAACCGTACTCGCGTGAAATCAACTCCATGTGAGTCTCTCGGTTGCAAGTGCAAATGGCTGACCAAGTGTAAGATATGGTCCCAGTTTTGCATCATTAGCACATCGGCTTGATCCAAAACAAATACTTCAATGGACGACAAAAAGTCGAAATCCCTATCCGCTTCACCTTCAGCTCCGATGATCAATCGCAATCCCAAAGGCGACGCAATGATGATATCCGAAACATAAAAGTTGGTATAGAGCTGCAAACCATAAAATACAAGAAATTAGCTTTACTCATTAAATCCATAACATTCTACTCTATACCACGACCAAGACTAATACCTTGAGACAGCGCTTTGTGATGCTAATACCTATTCGAAACGCGTCATCAATGTTACCCGCAAACGTTTCTTCCCAATCGTCAGGTTTGTAATGCTTCTCTTTCTTCTCTCCTCGATGCAAGTATTCTTCGTCGAAGCGTTTTCTATGCATTACGTTCCCGCCCTTTTCTTCCCCAACCAGTAGCTGAACCAACATCTGCACTATCCGCACTACGGATTCGCGAAATGGGACTACTATGAGTACCCTCGGACGAGCCAAACCTTGGTCTCGGAATTCATCGCCGTATTCCACGTGAAGGTTTTTAGCCTTCTTGCCAATGATAGAGAGCTCGGCTTTCTTTTTGTTAATTTTGGCATTATGTTGTAAAACCACCGACCGCGCTTTCAACACATGATTCAAAGCGTGGAGACAGTACGCGTGTCGGATTTCTTCTCCATTTTTGGTGGTTCGTTCAGAATACAGTATGTCTTGGTACTGGACCATAAGAGAAAATAGTTCTTGCTGTAATGTTGTCAACGAAGTAACTCGGCTTTTGATGGGCTGCTTAACAAACAAATGGTCGGCACCTACCAGTGCAGACGGCGCAACGGGAATTTTACCGGGTGTTATTATAGCGTGTTCTTCACCAAGCATGTCGCTCGTTAATGGGCTTAAGAATGTCTTGACCGGTCTTTCAAGAACTTGAACGTTCAAGTGGCCCAGCGTTGGCCAGCTTAAATCTTCCTGGGTGTTATAAGGTTTAGTGGACGACAACGGCTCCAGTAGGCTATCTGGAAGTTCCCCTTCGAAATGCAGATGGAACGGGTCTTTGGCGTCCAATTGGCCCATGTCAAGATCGTCTTCCGCAACTTCTTCTTCATCTTCCACTGCGTCGTACTCTTCTTGGTCTGCTAGAGAATCCCCATTTACGAGACTTGTGTTGCCATCGTCTTTGGATAGTAAACTTGCATCGTCTCCTTCATCCTCTTCATCTTCCGTTTCCTCTTCAGGTTCCATTTCTTCCTCATTCGACTGCTTTCCCTCATCGTCGCTTTCGGATTCCTCTTCAGCGCTGGATCCGAATGCTGTACATTTGGAAGCCGATGTGGTACCTAGCATGCCAAGGAGTTGATCATAAGCGTGCGGTTCTTCAGTTTCAGACTCGGAAGACGTATCCGAGAATGATTCGGATTCTTCCTTGGACGGTGGAACAAATCTAGCCTTTTCCTGTTCTAATTTGGCCTTTTTACTATTCAGCTCCAATTTCTGTTCTTCTCGTTGCGAAAAACCAAAGCGATTCCGCTTTTGTCCTGCCCCTCCTCTCCCTCTCGAAGAACCACCACGTCTGCCACCAAATCCCCTTTTCCCTCTCCCCATGTTCTGTGCCAAACCGAAGGATAACTAACGCTTAAACCAGCAAGAATTGCAAATCGTAATTCCGCGTGGTTGACGTCCAACAGATGACTGTTTTGTTGACTAATTTCTAAGTTTGCTGAAAAATCCACCAGGCGGCCTATTAAGAAAGCATGGCCGCTGGTGCTGGGAGAGGGAGTGACTGGCTGTTTGGAATTAAATTCGAGTGCTTTTTGTTATTTCTTTAGTACATTCTTTAAAGAAATATTATTCAGCGTTAATTATGTGATACAGGTAAATGTATTAAATTTAAATAACTACTTAGAGAGTGACGGACCTTTAAAATCAATATGTTCTCTTTTACATTTAGGTTGTTGCTTATAAGTTATATATGTTTGTGTATATCCAGGTTTTAAAATAATTCCCCAAATTGCAGTATTATATGCAAGGTAGCCTATCGATCTCCTTTGGTTTGTCGACTTGAAGCTAAATGGGGCGATGCTGAGCTGGCCATGGCTTGCCCTGGAGAGGCACCCAACAGTAGCAGTTTAGTTAGTGGGAAGGATGAAGTGAGGACCCGGTTTTCCACCAGAGAAGGAGAGTACCGTCTCGTTCCTTTGGCAGAATACTCTCGTACGAGCCGGCTGAATTATACTACGACTACACCTGGGCAGCAAGGACAGCAACAAGGAGCAAATCCCCAAGTCCGCCTCAGCTTTTTACCGCTTCCTTCAGACCATGATCCTTCAGGCTTCTGTGATAGATTGTGTTTCAATCATGGAAGAGAGTTGTATTTTTACCTGTACAGAGGTATTGACAAGGTAAAAAAGTTCAATAAAAACATATTCTACCTTTAAAACATAGGTAAACCTTAAACTTTATGTTCTCTACGTTTTCCCCCCCTCACAGGTCTCTGATATAAGTAAGCCTATCGATAAGCGATTGTACAAAGGCACAAGCCCTACCTGTCACGAAGCCAATCAAGTCACAGCTTCGACGGATTTCGTTTCCTTCCTTATTGGGTTTACTGGTGGGCAAGTGCAGCTCATCAATCCTTTGAAAAGTGATATGGGGAGGCTGTTTAACGAAGACGTACATTTTTTCTATTTCAAGCTTATGTCTTATAGCATTTTAACATGTATGCTTTTTTATAGCGTTTGATTGACAAGACCCGGGTGACGTGTTTACGATGGGTGCCTCAATCCCGAACGCATTTCTTGGTAGCGCATGCTTCTGGGCATATGTACTTGTACAACGAGGAGGCAGGGCCCGGAAATGGTTCCTCCCCCCAGCTCTCCCCGCTCAAAGTGGGGGAAGGCTTTAGTGTACATACCTGCCGAGTAAAAGGCGGCACCAAGAACCCAATACTGCGATGGAGCATAGGAGAACCGCCCTCAGCTATTCAGGAAATGGCATTTTCTCCGTGTGCCAAATATTTGGCCCTAGTCACCCAGGTTTAATCTCGTTTACATATTATAACATTTGGTTTGCAATAAATGTATTTGTATTTCAGGATGGTTTTCTGCGCGTGTTCCAATATGAAAGTTTGGAGCTGGTTGGATTTGCCAGATCGTATTTTGGTGGCCTGCTGTCGGTGTGCTGGTCTCCGGATGGACAGTACATTGCCGTAGGCGGTGAAGACGATCTTATCACTGTATGGAGTTTTTTGGAGAGACGAGTGGTCGCGCGAGGTCAGGGCCACCGATCTTGGGTCACGGCAGTGTCTTTCGATGCGTTTACGAGCTCTTGCGGGTTTCCTGACCCAGACTCGGACGAAGAAGTCAATGTACGGCAGCGTAACTCGACAATATCCTCTCAGAATTGGAACGGAAAAGCCAATGGAGAAAGTCAGAGCAGTGACGACTTGACTTGCTATCGGCTGGGCTCCGTAGGCCAAGATACTCTGCTGTGTCTGTGGGACGTTACCAATGATGTGTTGAAACAGCCTTGCGTTAAATCCCGTTGCTCGCTGATGAGCAGCAGCGGCGGGGGGTCTAGTCTGACAGTGAGCAGCTCAAGTTTAACCCGGAAAGAAAAAGACAAAGATGATAAGGAGAAGAACCACAATCACAAGAGACATTTCAGTCTCACGGGGGTGACGGGAAAAATGAAGCATAGTGGATCAGGATCTTTATCGTCCGCCACAAGCATGAACGCGGCCTCTGCTGCAGCCTCAGCGGCAGCAAATGGTTCGGGCACGAGATGGGATGATCCTCTGCGCTTGATTGGCACAGCAGCTTGCCCTCGGCTCGACGAGTGTCCCATGTTGGAACCTCTAGTGTGTAAAAAAGTGTCGACGGAGCGGTTATCAGCGTTGTCCTTTCGACCCGATTGTCTTTTGGCGGCCTGCCAGGATGGAATTGTATACACGTGGGCGCGACCAAAAAGGCCTCCGGTATGTATTGGAAATTATGTATGAAGGTTGAATGAAAGAACACGAAGTATTCATATTTTTGGAATTATTTATATTTATGTAGGATAACAAGGCGGGCGTTTGCCCAGGCAGTCCACCGCCTTCGGGAGGAACGATGGTGTAGAGGAAATCTATTGGAAGATAGTTATATATAATCGTGCATCTAATCAGTGCAAGTTGGAAGATGGTTTGAACCTGCTCAGTTGCATCATCGAGCAAGTTAGGCAATTTGAAATAAGGACGCAGTTTAATTCCAAAGGTGTTTTGTCAGTTTTTGGGAGGCTTGCATTCCCCACATTTTTGTTACCCTACAATCCTCCCCCAGCCCTTTTTAATTATTTATCGAGTCTGTCTACACCGAGCCCCCTCCCTTTCAGTTCTGATCAACTTGTGTTAATCTATATGCAATCTTGTGTGGAATGAAAGCGTGGCAGAGTGCAGAGAGCTGGTATTACATAAAACAAACCTCATTCCCTAGTTTTTCATTGTTTTGCATTACGATTTGATAATTTTTAAGTTATTGAACTTCAGAAGAATTAAAAGAGAACGGATGGTTTACGTTATCCGACAGAAAACAATTGCAATCCGCTTTTTTTGGGAGCAGTGGTCCAGGCAGTTATTTCTTTGCTTGCGAAATGGCGCGAGCATTTCGCGCCATTCTTTAGTCACCTGACTGGACGTCATAGCGCTTTCAAAGGCACGCCCGCAAACAATTCACTGCGTGGCGCATTGAGGTTATTTTATCAGAAACATCAGAGCGCTATGTACCGTTGACTGTCGAATAAGAGAAAATGAGACACCCATACACTTTCGACATTTCGAGATGGATAATATGGACTACAAACCACTAGCCTAGTCCTTAAGTCGGGTACACCGTATTCCTTCTGTCGAGTCGTCCTTGTCTCGCGTTGCCGGTTAATGTGATTCCCAGGTCTAGTTACAGGTCAGAAATTTGACACTGTAAAGTCTACTTCGATGCTACATTGTAGACCCTAGGTAGGGAGAGTTGCGGGTATCTTTCAATTGTCCTATTTATAATTATATAATTATTTCATATGTTATAACGAAAGCTTACGGTGAAAGAAATTACAAGTTTAAAAAATTTGAAACGATTACCCTTTCGCAAGTCGATACTGCTTAGAAAATATTCTTTTATTATTTTGTACTCTGTACTTATCCAAATTTAAGGGCTCGTACCCAATAATATGTTGTTCCACTTTACAGGTATACAATGCAGCTCATCAGATTTTTCCTTTGAATGCAAAAAGCCCCGGTTTGGTCTAAAGAAACATCAGACCGCATGTACCGTTGACTGTCGAATAAGAGAAAATGAAAGACACCCACACACTTTCGACGTTTCGAGATGGTTAATATGGACTACAAACCCCCTAGCCTAGTCCTTAAGTCGGGGTTCGTAGTCCTTAAGTCGGGTACTCCGTATCCCTTCTGTCGAGTCGTCCTTGTCTCGCGTTGCCGGTTAATGTGATTCCCAGGTCTTAGTTACAGGTCAGAAATTTGACACTGTAAAGTCTACTTCGATGCTACATTGTAGACCCTAGGTAAGGAGAGCTGCGGGTATCTTTCAATTGTCCTATTTATAATTATATAATTATTTCATATGTTATAACGAAAGCTTACGGTGAAAGAAATTGCAAGTTTCAAAAATTTGAAACGATTACCCTTTGGCAAGTCGATAATCCTTAGAAAATATTATTTTATTAGTTTGTACTCTGTACTTACTCAAATTTAAGGGCTCGTACCCAATAATATGTTGTTCCATTTTACAGGTATACAATGCAGCTCATCAGGGTACGTACATATTTTCTTTGAATGCAAAAAGACCCGGTTTGGTCTAAAGAAGCATCAGACCGCTATGTACCGTTGACTGTCGAATAAGAGAAAATGAGACATCCACACACTTTCGACATTTCGAGATGGATAATATGGACTACAAACCCCCTAGCCTAGTCCTTAAGTCGCGGTTCGTAGTCCTTAAGTCGGGTACACCGTATTCCTTCTGTCGAGTCGTCCTTGTCTCGCGTTGCCGGTTATTGTGATTCCAAGGTCTAGTTACAGGTCAGAAATCTGACACTGTAAAGTCTATTTCGATGCTACATTGTAGACCCTAGTTAGGGAGAGTTGCGGGTATCTTTCAATTGTCCTATTTATAATTATATAATTATTTCATATGTTATAACGAAAGCTTACGGGGAAAGAAATTACAAGTTTAAAAAATTTGAAACGATTACCCTTTCGCAAGTCGATACTGCTTAGAAAATATTCTTTTATTATTTTGTACTCTGTACTTATCCAAATTTAAGGGCTCGTACCCAATATTATATTGTTCCACTTTACAGGTATACAATGCAGCTCATCAGGGTACGTAGATTTTTTCTTTGAATGCAAAAAGCCCCGGTTTGGTCTAAAGAAACATCAGACCGCTATGTACCGTTGACTGTCGAATAAGAGAAAATGAGACACCCACACACTTTCGACATTTCGAGATGGATAATATGGACTACAAACCCCCTAGCCTAGTCCTTAAGTCGCGGTTCGTAGTCCTTAAGTCGGGTACACCGTATTCCTTCTGTCGAGTCGTCCTTGTCTCGCGTTGCCGGTTATTGTGATTCCAAGGTCTAGTTACAGGTCAGAAATCTGACACTGTAAAGTCTATTTCGATGCTACATTGTAGACCCTAGGTAGGGAGAGTTGCGGGTATCTTTCAATTGTCCTATTTATAATTATATAATTATTTCATATGTTATAACGAAAGCTTACGGTGAAAGAAATTACAAGTTTAAAAAATTTGAAACGATTACCCTTTCGCAAGTCGATACTGCTTAGAAAATATTCTTTTATTATTTTGTACTCTGTACTTATCCAAATTTAAGGGCTCGTACCCAATAATATGTTGTTCCACTTTACAAGTATACAATGCAGCTCATCAGGGTACGTAGATTTTTTCTTTGAATGCAAAAAGCCCCGGTTTGGTCTAAAGAAACATCAGGCCGCTATGTACCGTTGACTGTCGAATAAGAGAAAATGAGACACCCACACACTTTCGACTTTTCGAGATGGATAATATGGACTACAAACCCCCTAGCCTAGTCCTTAAGTCACAGTTCGTAGTCCTTAAGTCGGGTACACCGTATTCCTTCTGTCGAGTCGTCCTTGTCTCGCGTTGCCGGTTAATGTGATTCCCAGGTCTAGTTACAGGTCAGAAATCTGACACTGTAAAGTCTACTTCGGTACTACATTGTAGACCCTAGGTATGGAGAGTTGCGGGTATCTTTCAATTGTCCTATTTATAATTATATAATTATTTCATATGTTATAACGAAAGCTTACGGTGGAAGAAATTGCAAGTTTCAAAAATTCGAAACCATTACCCTTTCGCAAGTCGATGCTCCTTAGAAAAATATTCTTTAATTATTTTGTACTCTGTACTTACTCAAATTTAAGTGCTCGTACCCAATAATATGTTGTTCAGTGTAATTATAGGGAGTCAACGTAGATTGCCATATTTTCAACGTGGTCCACCGAGTGGACCAATATCCCTTTGATGCTGACAATCAATACAAACCAGACTGTCTTCAGCCAGTGCAAACCATGAAAAATAAGCGGGTGGCTTGTAAACTTGTTTTTACGTAGATAATAAAACAGATAGCTGCTCGATATAGTCGCAAATGCTGTTGTAATAGCTATAGGTTTTGAAAACGGATTCGTAAAAAACGGAGTAAAGACTCATTATTCAATTCAGATGTACAGATGAGAAGTGACGGCATTTTTTTCGAATTTTTAGGTCTATTGGATCTAGTCTACATTTTTGCAATGCGAAAGGAATGACTAAGTAACACGGATACATCTCAACACGACAACGCGGTTTTCTTTTTGTTAGCCTTCCAACGATAACTATAACCACGGCTGGTAATTAACGTCCAACGCATAAAGCATTTCTAGTTGCTCTCTTCTTTGATTCGCAAACCTTGGAAGCACCGTGGATTATTGCAGCTATAAAACATTTAGCCGACTGCAAAACAAGGTTTTTAACAATCCATCATACAATTTTTCTTTTTTTGCTTTCCCCTTCCGCTATGTCTTGACTAGCAACTGAACAACGCATGATAATGCAAATGAGCAAACACGTTTAATTAACCTTTTTCCGCTGAGCGCAAATAAGCCAATGTGTGGCGTTCACACCAGGAATTATACCATGTATATATAAATACCCTCGAAGCAAGGGATATTGGTAATTGTAAATAGACTTTGAAGACTCTATGGGGAGATCTGAGTTTTAAACGGAATGGGATTCTACACATCACACAAGTAGTTTCAATTGCACGTTTGTGTACACAGTACAAAACACTTATCATTCCTTCTGGTCGGAGATTGGTTGGCGACATTTTGCCGCAGCCATTTGCAATGGTCCATCCTCACTTTCCGGTTCTTCGTTCCCTTCTTCGATGGGTATATCCTGGTAATCCTTCAATTTCAAACTTAATTTCAGTTTCAGTGCTTTAAAAAAAAAATTGTTTGGATTTTTTTCACTTACGTCTAAATCGACATCTGTGATCATCTGTTTGGTGGAGATGGTCGTCTCATTCCGACGAATTGCACCTTGATGTATGTTGGCGTCGAATCGAAGACATTGAAATCGGCGGAGCAAGCACACTATGGGAATGGGCAAAATGGAGAAAAGTGCTAACCCTGCTCCAGTGCCCAGAACCCAGTCAGGGTAATCAGTCATGGTACCCCGTCCCTATACACACGTAAAAAAAAGAACAATCCACCCCAAAAAATATTCCCAACGGATTACAACGGAGCAGACATGGCACCCCCACCCGTTTTGAAAGATGCAAGTGTAAAATGAATAGTGTGCAAAATTTTTTGGACAAGCCATTACGTACTTCTTCCTTATTCCATGCATAGTAGGTGGGTTTGTTGTAGCAGCTGTAAATGATAGAAGCCACTAATAAAACGGCAATGAGAACGGGTCCAATAAATCGCCAGGTGAGTTGCCAATACAAGCCCGGGAGATACCCCGTCATTTGTCGAATGTCTTCTGAAAACCTTCATTTGGAACGAAACGCAGCTCATTAACAGGAATCGCAAACGGATAGGTGCGGGAATTACTATCAGGCCAAACAAGTGAGCTAAAGCACTTGCACGTCTTGTTACAACATGCGAGTTGAAATTAGTTACATAGAAAAGATGACTTAGAAGAATTGACGGAAGCGAAAAGAAATTAAAAAGGCGTGGGAGGAAATAGTTAGAAATCCGTACCTCTGATGGCCGTAAATGTACATGACTGCCACCGTTTCAAGAAACCCAATCAGGATCAAACCTGTCGTCCCAGCGAACGAATCAAACAGCTTCACCCAGTACTCCCCCGCGCCAGTTACAAAAATCAGACCGACCAAGTAACACATAATACACACCCCACCTTGAAGGGAAACGGAGTTAAGCAAGCTTAATGAATTCGATTTTATTTACAAGATTTATCAGAATAAGATTACGTTTAAACGTTACCTGATACAACTTCTTTTCGGAAGCCGTGAAAAAAGGGAATATCGAACAAGGTTCCTATGACGCCTTCCAGTGTACCGATCTGGGATCCAATCCCCAAAGCCAAGAGCATTAAGAAGAAGATAACAGCCCAGAAGAAGTCGAAGGGTAGCGCTACAATAGCTTGGGTAAACACGATAAAGGCGAGACCCGTGCCTTCTGCAGACTAGGCAAAGTTTAATTGGGTTAAGATCTTAATAGTGAGAGAGTGTATGTGTCTGTGTGAAGCTGGCTTTTCAGCGCAGTAGGCTGCATTTTTACCTCTCCCATAATTTCATCCAAGTTACAATGCTTGAGCTGTAGACTTACTGCCGTGGCGTTGTTAACATGCTGGTCTATAAATCGCATATATTCATCATCGGTTAGTGTCATATTTGACAGATACTGCGGAAAGTTTTCCACCAAAATGTCCTTGTTGCTGAAAAGGGAAGAAAAGAAGCGAAAACACACACATCAGACCAACTGACAAACCATCAAAGGAGAAAAACTGGACACAAAGTCCAAGAGAATCGAGTCATTGGATAATAACTTACTAGTCTAAGCACTTATCGTAATTTCGCACGCCTTTAAAGCCCAGGATGCAGAAGATGACTGCGCTAGCGAAGAGCGCGGTAAAGACGTTACAAAGAGACAAAATCAGTGCGTCTTTAACACAGTTGTTCCTGATGGGGTTGTAACTCCCGAATGAAATCAGCGATCCAAATCCAATACTGAACGAATAAAAGACTTGGGTCGCAGCATCCAACCAGACGGTAGGGTCGAGTAGCTTATGCATCTGCAATTCAAATACGAACAAATGAGCAAAAGGGCCCTTGTCGAGAAGGAACAGCAAGCCAAAAAGCAAATGCTGAAATAATACATCACACAAGTCAAGAAACAGGAAAAGAAGACAATTCACCTTTGGCGTATACATATGCAGAAGACCCACTCCAGCTCCTTTAAGGGTCACGGCTCGGATAAAGAAAATAATGAGAACAGCATAGGGAAACAGTGCCGTCACATACACAACCTGTCATAATGACGAAAAAGAACCACCGGGGTGTTAAAATTTGTTCGTCATTCAGCGCCTCAGTTATTGTCGAGGTATTGCACACCTTGCTTTACGGCCAAGGGTACACACCATAAAGCAATAAATCCCAACTTACTTTGCCGGATGAACGGATCCCACGCATAGTAATAAAATAAACCACTGTCCAGGACAGCAATAAGCATAAAGCCATCCACCACTTGACGCCCCCGGTTTCGTTAATTGAGGGGGAGACATCCAATGTGGTCCGGTACCAGAAATACGCAGTTTCTGATGATAGTACACATTCCCTTACCGCGGTTCCATTCTCCACGGGGCAGGTTGACCATGGCAACGGACTCTGTCACATTTATTACATTACAACGTGTAGTAATCGGAATATAAGTAAGTTTAAACGCAATCGCATAAGTCCTTTGCATACTTATAGGGAGGGGGCTTCGAGCTTTTAGGTACTGTAATTACCTGGAATGAATTGAAGAGGTAATAGAAGCACCACGTTATAATAACGTTATAGTAGAGGCCAATGAGAAAGGAAACTAGCGTCGAGGCGATACCCAGTCCACCGAGCCAGGGATGGATCAGGTTCCAAGTACCTAAAGAGCCTTGTCGAAACTTTTGCCCTACTGCCAACTCCAACATGAACACTGGAATGCCTTCCAAGAGCAGCATGACAAAAAATGGAATCAGGAAAGCTCCTACACAAATCGGGAAGAGAAAAGAATACAAATGTTGGTTTTTGTAATCAATAAGTGACAGCGTAAGCCTCCAGAGACATAAATTTGGATTCAGAATGGGCTTTTCGCAGCAATTTAGTTTATCTTGAAGGGATATCGTGCTGCTGCCTTTGACATTTCACCAGCAGCCCATTTGCTCCCGGAGGGGTGTCCTTGTCATTGCCAAGTTTCAGCAATCATATACAGGAATCGAGATGGATCCTACATAGTATGAAGTCCATACCTCCTACGCAACCATGTCACAATCAATAATCGTGGGTGTGGGATGCTTCGCAAAATTACGTATCAGCTTTGTGCTCTGGCTTGCGGGCGGAGGATGATTAGAAGACCCTTCAGCACATAAAAACGTCCGTTTTTGTTTTTATAAAGAAAAACGTGACGTCCTTTAACTTACGTCATTCACCGAGTGTGTCGTTCCTCTTTTTTCACTTTTTTTTTTCTTAAGAATATTAACAAGCGAAGAACCCGAAACAAAGCAATATTCCTCACTATATACATGCCAAGGGAACAGATTGTGTGTCGGGGTGGTAAATAGCAAAGGGTGCTAATACTTGGAGCTTTGGTTCATCAATATGTGATCACGTGCTTCCTCGGTCAAAAAGCCGCCTCCACTACATTCATTCTTTCCTTTCTGTTGCTATCAAAGAAATACTCGCCGGTTCTGCCTTGGCTTCTTTGAATGCGAATAAGAGCAAAAGAAGACCCGTTGCTTCCTAAATCTACTATTGATTTTCCTAGCCGTAGCGATGTGGATCAAAGGGGGAAAGAAAAAAGGCATCTTAAGGTCTCGTGGTACGAATTTATCGATGTTCGGAATCGGTTTTCCGTGCTCATCACTTGCTCCAGCTTTCTGAATTTCTAACTTTACTTTTGGACCTCGAATTTAATGGAAAATTATCCTCACATTTCCTAGCATGTCCTGACAACGAAGTTGAGTGGTCTGGGTTGCAACTTGCTCTTCACTTTACATAATTACTGTAGCACAGGCGAAAGGACAAGAAGCTAGTAGGTATAATTTAAGAGATTATTATTTCCACTGCTTATAGTCGTTTAATGTCGACGGTTTGAGAATTTTCTTTGAATAAATTGGTTACTCAAGGGAAAAACCGAAAGATTTTGAAAGAACAATCGAAAAACATCAAATAGGCGGGAAATAATAGATTCGTCCCCAAACATACCGCCGCCATTTTGTTGGCACAAGTAAGGGAATCTCCACACGTTGCCAAGACCTACAGATAGGCTAATAGCACTGAACATGAATTGCAGTTTGTTGTCCCAACCGGCTCGTTCGGGGATCGCGGCGGGGACTTTAATCACGACATCATCCATGCATGTCTCATCGTCTCTTCGGTTGTTGCGGTCACGACCACCATTCAGAAAACTCATTTCTTGGCCTTCCCCTTCCCCTGGCACTTCAGCCCCTATATTGAGTCCCAACCCTAGATTCATCGAAGCACGCGAATTCCGGTGACTCGATTTAGCCATGGTCTTGTTCTGTATAAAACGCGATCCAAATAGTAAACAATTGTTATTCCAGTAAAGCACAGGTCATACAGTTTCTTTCAGGAATGGACGCAACTGTTTTTCGATGATAGGCTGTTGCTGTTGATTTTTTCTTCGTATTTGCCTTGAGAGGCGCTGACCGACGCCGTCGATGTCGTATCCTTGTACGACGATCGATCGTAACCTCTTTTTTTCGTCAAACCATGTCGCCTATCGCCCAGTAAGGAAAACACGAGACGGTAGTGAACTAATCGCGAGCTTAGCTTCAAGTAACAGGTGTATAACGATCGTGAACCGTTTTATGGATCCAAACCACAAGAATCCAATAGTTAGGAACTTTTAATTGTTCCGGAGAGATTCTGGGAACTAAAAGGGAGTTGGAACTGGTGGTCGAAGAAGTTTGAAGGTAGCAAGTCACTCTGAAGTTGTAAGCAATAAGCTGGTATGAATCGTGACAGGACTAGACGAGTCCGATCGAACACGGGTGGGCAAGAAGCCCGAGCAATAATGCAAGTGCGTGGTGTTGGAGATGCAACGGGACTTTTGACCAGACTGAGAAAGGTTTCTGGTCGTCGATGATGCGTCGTCGGCGTCTGACCTGCGTGCTGACTTGCTTAGCACTAGGGTATGCTATTGGCACGGGGGTTAACAGACAGCAATCTGACGTCGACGCTGTTCGCTATTATACAGAGGACAGGAGCTGGTTACAAAAGCGGGAAGGAAGAAAAGTATTGACTTTAGGGTCGTAAGACCCAGACGGAATCATCTAAATAGAATAAGGGACGGAAAGCCACAGGAACATAAGATAAGCATGTGTCGTCTGTCGTTACCCAGACGTAGGCAAATGTTGAAGTAGCGGTGCCGTAAGTGTTCAGAGAACAGCATTGTAATGACCGCTAATACAAGCGGCTAAGTGGTCATCACCGCAGTCTCGCGGGCAAAGCAGGTTCTACCTCTTCCTCGTAATTTTTAAGGGAACGCGACAGAATATTGAGCACCTAAAACTATAACTTCAAGCCAATGTAACATCCAGCCCCCCTCCAAAAGTGCCAAGATGCTAAGACCTGCTTTTAGTCACAGCTGCGATGATAGCAAGGGTACTCGAGCGGAAGAAGTTTTAAGCCCCGATATAATGGAATTTGCGTACGACCTGTCAGAAGGTTTATCTCGGTACATGAAAATAAAGCACTTGAATGGTTTCCTCGCAAAATACGGTACACCTCCACCCTCCTGCACGCATGTATCTATTACCGAAGCCCTTTCGACAACCTAATTCAGATGAATGAGAGGTAAAGTTAATACTATGAATAGTCACAACGCTAAATAAGAAGTTCATTTACTACTGTTTCAAGCAGGGCTAAAAAAACGCTATTCCTTAGTAATTCATACAAAAGATGCAACAAGATCGATTTAGATAGCTAGAAACACGGTTATGTCTTAAAATTCAAAAAGACTCGTATTATAATTTTTACGTGCGCTTAGATATACAACGCCACCTAACGAGAGAAATCGCAGGTACCTCAAGGAGAAACAAAAACATGCGGTATATATAAGCAAATCACATTTATGGCATAAATAGAACCGGTTAACATAGTTTCTCTTACGAATAAACTCTAACATGCTTTCCAGGTTGCGTATTGGAGTAACTCACTGCTTGTAAGGTGTTACATTTTAAATTCAGGGTATTTCTTGATAGTGTGTATTTTAATCACAGGCAAGTTGCGAGACCTATTCCAAGCCTGAAGCCCAGTTTATCATGGGCGAAAATGGCGTTCTTACACACTACAGGTCAAAAGATGGATCTGATGGAATTTTTTGACGACAAAGCTAACTGGGGGGCGACAGAAGTAAAAACAGGACGGTCCTGGCGAGCTGACGACCTGAGACTTAAAAGCAACGAAGATCTTCACAAATTATGGTAAAATTTTAAAAAGAGACGTTAGTGTATCTCTTATGTATATATAGCAGTACTTTACTAATCACTCCATAATCATAGGTTTGTTCTTCTGAAAGAACGTAATATGTTACTTACAATGGAACATGCTTCGAAAGAAGAAAAGGAGCTTCTTCCCAGCGCTGAGCGCATTGATAAAGTCAAAGAAAGTATGAAAAATCTGGAAGAAGTAGTACGGGAAAGAAATCGTGCGTACTGGACGCTGGAAATTGGTGAAAAGGGCCCAGAAGCAAAGAAAGACCCACACGAAAGTAAAAATGAAAATTTTTTTAAAAAGAAGAAATTACTTTTAATCATAAAATTTGCCTTTCAGTGGAACTGAGTGAAGTTTTCCAAGCTAGTGTCGAACGTGTTACCGAGCAGGGCGGCAGAGGTGTTCGTAAGTTTATCCTTCATTTGAGGGAGCAAGAACGTGAACAAAAGCTTCGCGCTATTAGCCGACAAAAGAATCATGTGTTGGGTCTTTTGAAACGGTTTCCCAACTTGGACGAAGAAGTAGTCGCTGCAAAATACCCCGATGTGGATATAGCAAAGTTGAGAAAACACAGAAAATCTCGTGGCCATTTTGATAATAATAGTGCTTAAGTAATGTTGCGAGTAGTTTATGAATAAATACAAAAAATATGTCGAAGAAACTGAGTAATTACGAAGTGGCGGCGATAAAAAATGACGTGATCGTGTGACGTCAAGCGGTGATAACACACCAGAGCTGAGAAACGTGAACACCTCAAACTTGTACAGGATGTTAGTAATGAAACAGGCGTTAAAATGGGTGCCAAGCATAGTGCGAACGAAAGATTATCTGACGAAGATTTAGATGAATATGTTTTGTTAACTAATTTTTCGCGTCAAGAAATCAAACGGTAAGTAATACACATAACCCTTATCCTCGTTGCTATGCTGTTTCCGAAGGCTAACACTTTGTGGATTGATAGCTTGGCATTTCCTGTTATTATTGTTATCTCTTCTATAGGCTTTATGCGAGGTTTCAGAGAATTGCTGGTAACACTGTAACTAATCCTCGCGCACGCATACCTGCAAATACTGTAATAGACGGTATACCGGAGTTAAAAGTAATAATTCCATGGAGAATTTCCATTCTTTTAAAACTTTCTTCCTCTTTCAATTCTCCCTTTCAGTTCAACCCCTTTCGAGATCGTCTGACTTTCGTGTTCTCATCCAGAAGGGACCAAAAGTTTTCCTTTGACGATTTCCTGGACCTGGCCGGGGTCTTCGACGAAAAGGCTCCGTTCGACGTCAAGGCAGCGTTTGCTTTCCAGGTTTTCGGTAAGGTCACAAGCGTTTCCCCAAACAAAGGGAACATAACCATTTAAGGTCAACGCTATTTAGCTACGTATGATTCACCAATGGTTATATTCTTCTAGATTATAATGACGACCAACTGCTAACCAGAGCTGACTTGGCTAAAACTTTCGACGTACTAACAGGCGGTGTGAATAATCGAGATTTACTTCTTGATCAAGATGACCTGAATGAATTAATTCAATTGGTAACAAGCACATAAGAGCTACTTTCGATTCGCGTATATTAATGTTTAAGTAAATAAGGTTTTCAAAGAAGCTGGCACCAACGGAATCGGCGCTATTTCGATGCTTGAATTTGAACAACTGCTTAACAAATTACCTGACTTTCCCATATCTTTTCGTTTCCACCTGTGATTTGCTATCTTGTGTTCGCTTAAGCCTAGTTAATAATGATTAATAAAACCTACGCGTTGGCATGGTCACGCATAGTAAAAAAAAATTGGCCTCCCGGGTTTCAGTATTAGTACAAGCTATCCGTATGTCTCGAATTTTTCTTGGTCGGACAGAAGAGAAGGCAAAAATGCGTCAGTCCGACGATGCTAGGTCAAAAGGGCCCACCCTTGGGCCCCTATATAAGGAGAGCCCCCGCTCACTCTATTCAGTTCATTCAGTCCTGTGATATCGTATAACACAGACAGCTACGAAAAATCTGCGTTTATTTTATCCTCTTTTTTTGCTGTGACCATCTCGTGAGAAAACCAACATGTCCGAGTACGTTGGAATTGGCAAAGACCAGAGCAAAGTCCCTAACCCTATTGTTACAACAACTACGACTTCCGTGACGGGTACTCCTGGAGCCCCAAGTAACGTAAGCGAAGCCTTATCGGCACCACATCGTGGCGAAGGCTTGAGTGCGCGAACCGGTCAGCATGTAGGCCCTACTACCCATGCTCAGCCTCTCCATGCTCAGCCTCTCCACGCGCAGCCACCCCACGCACAGGAAACCCGTGTGCAGCCTACCCACGTACCTCTAACCCATGGTCAACAAGGTTCTGCAGGAGGTGCGTTGCATGGTACTACCGGGTATGGCACTACTGGGATTGGTACAACTGGATTTGGCACTCATGGTACAACTGGTCCGCAAGGAATTGGTACAACTGGTCCGCAAGGAATTGGTACAACTGGTCCGCAAGGAATTGGTACAACTGGTACGCAAGGAATTGGGGCTCGCGGTACTGCTCCGGGTGAACACGTTCAACGTGGTCCCGAAGTCAAAGTAGCCGAAGAGCACGGTCCGCATCATGACATGAAGACCACTGTCCGTCGCGATGAAGGCCCTGCCTCTCGTACTGTAACTGCGAAGACCGAAGTTACCTTGGATAAGGGTGAAGAGCTGGGACGCGCCGCCGAGGTCGAGCAGCATGTGAAGCATATTCAGGAACAACAGCGTTTGGAACAGGAAAAGAAGCGTTTGGCGGATGAAGAAAGAGCACGTTTGCCCTTGCTGGAGCAACAGCAAGAGCAACGCCAGCGACAGTTGGAGCACGCCAAGGAATTGGCCGAACGTCGTGAAGAAAATGAACGTCGTCTCAAACGCGAGTTGGAAGATCAAATTCGCAATGCTGAAAAGCAAGGAGAAGAAGAAAAGATACGCTTGCGAGCAGCTTTGGAGGAGCGGGTTCGTCGTCGCGAAATGGAATTGCTTAAAGAAGGTCAAGAAGGTAAAGTCCCTAATGAGATGCGAGCTGTGGTCCTGTCGGGATTCGGGGACACGAACAAGGTCAAGGTCATGAAGTTGCCGCATCTACTCCCTGCGAAAGGAGAAGTCTTGATTCGCGCCCGAGCCTGGTAAATCTCATTTTCGTTACGTTATTGGGCCCTGTTTACCAAATGGATCTTTTTCTTTTACAGTGGTATGAATTTCCAAGATATCCTGACTCGTCGAGGCTTGATCGACAACGCTCCCAAGACCCCGATCATCTTGGGAGGGGAAGTTGCTGGTGACATAGTTGCCATTGGATCCAATGTAATTGATTTTAAGGTAAGCTAGAAAGTTTTTTCGTTCTCCCCACATCATTCAAATTGCGAATTAATGATTGGTTTTGCTTTAAGGTGGGTGACCGCGTCATTGCGTTGCCCGAGTTCAAGGGATGGGCTGAATTCGTCAATTGCCCAGCGTCAGTTTGTTATAAGTTGCCCGAAAACATGTCGTATCACGATGCCGTGGCCCTTACCATGAATGGCATTGTTGCGTATTGTACCTTGTTCGAGTTAGGTGGTTTGCGTCCTGGCAAATCCGTGTTGGTACACTCGGCGGCAGGAGGAGTGGTAAGTACTGGCCTTGCAAGCACCAGGGGAGTTAATGTTTTCATTGGGTTGCCATTGTCTAGGGGCAAATGATCATCCAAATGGCTCGCACTGTTAACAATGTCACCCTGTTCGGCATCGCTTCGCAGAACAAGGAACACGAGTTGGAAGCGCCTGTTGACCACTTTATCGAACGTGGTGTGGATTATGTCAACGAGGTTCGGCAGTAAGTTGGTCTTGCCAGAACTGCTTTCATAATATTTAAATTTCATTTTTGTTTTCTAGATTCTCTCCTCGCGGTGTCGACATTGTCTTGGATTCTCAATGTGGAGATCACTTCGTGAAAGGTTACGGATTGCTGAAACCCATGGGCAAATATGTCTTGTTCGGCCTCCAGAGCTTGCCCGAGCACACTGGCTTTTTCGGTCGTGGAGTATGTATACGACTATTTCGAAGATGCTCTTTTCTAAGTTATATTTCGTGCAGTTCTGGCAAGTCGATAAAGTGTCTCCGCTGCGATTGTACGACGAGAACAAGGCTATCGCTGGATTCAACTTGCGTCATTTGCTGTATTTTCAACGCGAGCGTGGTTACGTACGTGACGTTGTAAGCAGGGTCTTTGAAATGTGGGAGCGTGGGCAAATCAAGGCTGCAATCGATTCTCGTTGGGCTTTTGAAAATGTGAGTTTTGTCAAATTAGACATACGATTTCCTTTCATATAATGAACCTTTCTCTTTGCCCTTGCGTAAAGCTGCCTGAAGCTATGCATCGCATGGAGGAGCATGGTAATGTGGGCAAAATTATCTTGGATCCGTTGATTAGTCCAAATTCGCAAGAGGCAATTATGGCTCGTGCTTTGATCATTCAGCGCTGCGATCAGTGCGAAACTCAAGTAGCCACTCAAGCCGAGGCCGAAGCTGCACACCGGTTTGACAAAGGCGTCGGGTTTATTGACACGATCAAGGATACTGTTGCTCCGCAAGAAGCCTACGACATTCCGCGTCACGGCTAAGGCGTTTTGAATCATATACGAAGTTTTATATTTTTATTTGATTTCGAGATTTTACTTACTAAATTGTTTCTGCCGTGTACTTTTATACCAATGTGGGGTTTTGACGTCCTAGACGGAATAAATAAATGCTGCGTATTTTCAGTGGGCTTGCTTGTGTCTTAATGGAATATTTGAAATATTTTTTTTACGTTGGGAAAGGATTTCTTTGAAGGGATTTTAATATAGTTACATTCGTCGATGCACTTCTTTGCGTCGCGTTTCGCCTGTTCGATACCGAGTTCGGCTCTATTACGCTTCTGTTCCACTTCGCGAGTCTTGTAAGCAAAAAAAACGGGTTCAAGTTGAACGCCTTGTTGTTGGAAGACAAAAGTTGCGGATTTCGAAGCCACGGACCTCATGGATGATGATTTCGATCACGGCATTAACACGTTTGCGTCGACTGTTCAACTTTCTTTAATCCAGCGGTCGCGCAAATCGCATTCTTTGTCGGGCAGCTCTGTGGCGGTGATGTACGTTTCCTGATCTTCGATACATTCATTCATACTTTTGTCTGAACTTGTCAAAAGAGTCACTGGGGTATTACATCTGTAGTGCAATACAAAGTACTCGGGTGTTCTCCGGGGAGTGAGGAATGACGCGTTAGAATTGAATGTTTGAACGTTAGAACCAGTCGGGGCTTTGTATGCAGACTATCTTGCTGTTCTTCATTAACACAACGGTTAAAAAATAGTAAATAATAATATTCTGCCTGTTCTGGACAAAGATGGATGTATTCTGTCAATATATAGTCGGAAAAGAAAAGAACAAATTTTAACGCGTGGAAAAGTATTGGCTTCCGTCAATTAAGTTTCGTAGACCAAAATTTAATCGTCGTAGTAGTCGATGTGGCCGTTATGATGATGGTGATGTCTACATTGAGTAGATAACGGAACGTAGAAAAATGTACTCGATTAGCACACCCTTAGTCAATTAAAGTTCTTAGGATAGTTTTACCCGTGTCCGTGGTGATGGTGACCTCCATGGCCGCCGCCATAACCGCCACCGCCATAGCCACCGCCATAACCACCGCCGCCATAGCCACCACCATAACCACCGCCGCCGTAGCCGCCACCACCATAGCCGCCATAGCCGCCGCCGTAGCCTCCGTAACGCTGCTCAGACCCTTCAACGTCCTCGCTGCTATCTTCAGATTCAATTGCGAAGTTGCCCATTGCACCTTCTATCGGTACTGCTACCATAACGTCACGACGTACTCGAGGAATTGCATAACCCAGGCCAACCAAGCCCAGAAGCAATACCAAAATCTGTACAAATAAAGTTCATCTCATTAAGATCATGCTATGGTTTTGAAAATGTTTTACTTACCAGCTTCACATCCATGATTGCAGGCTAACAAGTCGAGGATGGAAACTGTTTGATACCTTTGCTGACTCAAGCACTGCTTTTATGCCAGAACTGTGCTTCGTAATTTTTGGGACTCACCTCTGGACTCACTGGACTCTTCCTCTGATCTGACCTTAAGCTATGAAAAACAAAAGAAAACCAGTTTTACACACTATCTTTGGTACTAACCAAAGGAAGAAAACCCCAAACCAAGTTATTCATACGTCAGCATACGTTCTCTATAGATTATGCATAGACCCAAGTTACATCACTAGGTCCTTGACTCATTTACCCCGTTTTACATCGTTGTGACCACGTACACTAAAAGTGGTGAATCTGATTTGGTCGCAGTTAATAAAGATGGAACCAGTTAGCAAAACTTACAAGAAGTTTATACGGGATTGTTGCCTAAAATCTGCACAGAAATGGTTCAGCGCTGTTTTTCGCCTTAATTTATATAGCAGATTCTTTCTTGACGTATTTAACTTCCTTATTTTATTACATTAGTTCAAATGTGGTTTTTAAAAATAATTAATCCTACATTAATTAAAGATCAAATTTGAACGTTTTGTATTGCTTTGCATGTAGTCACCACCAATTTTTCACCATTTGAACCGGATTATAACAATTAAGACGGAAAATTATGTGGGACCTGTATTACCTTGTTAGTGTTTTCGGTTTTTGTTTCAGTTCAATGGGCTTCAAAAGAATTTTTGTGTTGTGAGCTGTGGTTTGGTTGTCATTCTGGGACAAGGTCAAATTTCTAAAGTTTCCACATCTGCTCCCAGCCAAGGGAAATGCCTTGAATCGCTCCCGAGGCTGTTAAACACTTTCTCATATCAGTATTGGGCCTGCCTATAACAAATGCATCCTTTACTTTTTTGGTACAGTGGTATGGATGTCCAAGAAATCCTGACTCGACAAGTCTTGATCGATATCGCTCCCAAGACTCACATCATGGGAGGTGAAGTTGCTGGTAACGTTGTTGCCCTTTGATCCAATGTAATTAATTTTTAAAGGTAAGTTCATAGTTTACTTATTTCGCTATTAAGTCGTGAATGGGTTTCAAATTGGTTTACTTACCAGCTTATACCCATGATTTTAAGTCAACAAGTAGAGGATGGGAAGTGTATTATTTAGTATTTCAGTAGCCGTACCCATAGCGAGGTCGATGGCGGTGACCATATCCTCCGCCGTAGCCTCCGCGGTGGGCTCTGCAGCCTCCGTAGCCGTATCGCGACGCTGTAGCCATTACGATTCATGATATTTTTGTGTATTGAGACCTTGTTCGAGTTGATTGGTTTGCACCCTAGCAAATCCGTGTTAGTACACTCAGCAGCAGGATGGCTTATTTTGGAATAATGGGAACACTTGCTTCTGTGACAAGATTTTCTCGTAATAAACTGTTGTCTAGCACCAACGCCTTTATGTCAGTTGGCTTGGAAAAAGCTTGGAAAAATGCTTTCTATTCCATTTTTGTACTACATTATGCATATAGATAGGTTTAAGACCAAAACAGAGGCGGCTCTAGTATATGGATACCTAACATTAAAAAACTTGGTAACACGTTTTAGTTCATTTCGACGCCCATAAACTCGTTCTATTATTTTGAAAGCACCGCTCAGAGTAGAAAGGGAAGCACAGATAACTTTTAACTCGGTGCTGCCATCTATACTGAAAGATATTTTCACCAGCTTTGAAATTTAAACCTATTATTTGTATTATTACTGCCTAGGACAAGGCTGACGCTTAAAATTATGGCCAGGGAAACATCATTCGGAAAAGTATTAATGTTATCTAATATTATAGGAAAGCTCAAATAGGTTTAATAATTGTAAAAGGGATCATTTGGGCCTAGAGAACACCATGCCGTACAGTCAGCATTACAACAAAAGCTGGCTCCGGAGATGATAAGTCAAAGGCAAGGTCCTGGAGGAACTAAATTGGCTTACATTGAAGGTTGGCGACTGATAAGCCTAGCTAATGAAATGTTTGGATTTAATGGGTGGAGCCATTCTGTATCCCAACAGACTATAGGTAAATTAAAAGCATCTAAAGGGGGCAAATTTCATTGTAAAGTTAACAAAACATATCTGCTTGATACTCTCATTCTCCAGATTTTGTAGACAAGGAAGGGGAGAAGTTTTACGTTGGAGTAAGTGCTACTGTCAAAGTAGAGCTGAGGGATGGTTCCTACCATGAAGATATTGGTTATGGCGTTTGTGAGGGAATGAGATCCAAGGGCTTATCTCTGGAAAAAGCTCGCAAAGTAATGTCTTAACACTCCTTCGAACAGGCCTAAAATCGTTAGCTTATAGGAAGCTGCAACTGATGGCTTGAAGAGAGCTTTGAAAGCTTTCGGACATGCAATGGGCAACTGCTTGAGTGATAAAAACTATCTGCGATGGATTGGGAAATGCTCCGTATCTAGTCCTGCTGCGCCTGACCCTAAATCTTTAATTAACGAACGTGCTCCCACGGAAGTCTACAAAGCTCGCTACGATGCTATGCAGCAAATCGTGCCTCCTTCCACCCCCAAAACCAATCTCCTTGCCATGCAAATGACCCTCGATGGGCAGCAAATGCAGGCAGCTACAAACCAGAAACTTCTAAAAACCGATGCCAATCTTCCTAATATTCCGTCTGAGTCTATCAAGACCGAGCCAATTGCAATGGAGGTCAATTCATCTGAATCAGTTTCAAATTTCAGTCCACCCACGAAGCTAATTAGCGTGCCCAAATTCTCTGCCGAATTGAATAATTCTAATAACAGTGCCTCTGCCAGTGACGAAATGGAACGGTTGGAACGTAAGCGACGCCAGAATCAAAGGAAGCAAGAATTTTTGGACCAACAGAAAAGGAAGAGAATGGAAAGTGGATCAATTGACAATATTAACAGCGTTTTGCAAGCCGAAGATGATGCGGAATTGTGGTTTCGGAATGAAGAAGCCTTTGCCCTTGCCGCAGAAACAGGCGATAGCGAAGCTAGTGTTCAAGGAAGAGCACCGCCACTACCTGAAGATGACGTGGGTGATTCGCGTTTATTAATGCAATGTAATAATAGCCTCACTAAAGCAAAAGGCAATTACCCCAATGTATTAAAGTCCAAGGATGACAATGGCCTTCCTCCCCCTACTAAGAAGGTACTCTATAGTGCACCCTCTTCGAATACCGCAGGCATCTCAGCTCCCTCTAAATGTGTGCAACCTGCTCAGAAACGGACTACCCACCCCCTGTAGTCCATCAGTACAAATGTTATAAACCCACTCAAACCAATTTCTAGTACGAGAATTTTATATTGCCGTCAAGTTAATCAGATTAACCTTAAAATTGAGGAGAGAAATTATCTGAAAACAAAAATTCATGTGTATTACTTACTCCTATTCCAACATGCTCGTCTTTCTTGAGAAATTCATATTTTTGCAATTTAAGTTGGGCTGTATTGACGAAGAACATGACGTGTCGAGAGCTTTCACTGTTCCCAACGAGACAACAATACACAGTGTTCATCAGCAAACACTTCTACATTAGTTTAGGCGTTGGAACGCTCTACTTACGTTCGTTCTGTAGAGGGTGGCCCAGCATACCAAGCACCTCTGTTGCCGAGTCCAGCACCTGGCATAAACGGCATCATAAGCCCTAAGTGGCGGGCAAATTCGTTAGCGGACACATGGCGAATTCGAAGGAACAACCCCAAAATTGAGCAGTGGCCAGCATCTGGAAAAAATAGTAATATAAAAAATAGGGCTGACTTTCGTAGCAAGTAACTAAGCAAGTTACAAGTATCTTCGAGTTAGAGAGAGCAATCCATTCCATGAGCAATTTGTTCCTTGCGTACTAGAAATCGCAGGGACGGTTAGGAAGTGAATGTAGGATCTTCTAGTGCTAGCATTGGAGTTGAGAAATTTGATGGCTCTTTCAGGGGTGCTGGATGTGCCACTTTTACCTAAGGGGTTTGCTGTCTATATCGATTATTTGCATCACAATTGTGATGAATTTAGAGAATATTAGACAATTGTGATTTATTTAGAGAATATTAGTATTCCCTAAACAAAATTGCACAATTCTGAATATTTGAAACTGTTTCGAATAAAGAGTAATGTTTGGTTTATGTATAACCACTCTGTTTGATCTAGAAGTAGATTAATTTCATTGAATTAAGAAAAGAACAAAAATATTACATGGGTATTTTTAATGCTGGTCAAAGTGATGATTGTGACTACTTTCTTGTACTTCCTTAAGACCACGGTTAATAAATAATATTCTTCCTCTTTAGGAGAAAGATACGTTTCAAGTTTAGCCCGTGCATGTATTCGGTCATTAAATAGTCAGAAAAGAAAAACAAGTCGTAACGCGTGCAAAGTATTGGCTTCCCTCCATTACATTTGGCAGACCGAAATTTAACCCCAGTAGCCGCCATGGTGGTGATGGTGATGTCTTCAGTAGGCAGATAACGGAACGTAGAAAACTCGATTAGTATACACTTTTAGTCAAACGAAGTTATTAGTATAATGTTACCCGTGGCCGTGGCCGCCGCCATAGCCTCCATGGCCACCACCATAGCCTCCATAGCCGCCTCCGCCATAGCCGCCACCGCCATAGCCGCCACCGCCATAGCCGCCACCGCCATAGCTTCCGTAATGCTGCTCAGACCCTTCAAAGTCCTCGTTGCTTTCTTCAGAGCCAATTGCGGAGTCGCCCAATTCACCTTCTATCGGAACTGCTACCATAACGTCACGACGTACTCGAGGAATTGCATAACCCAGGCTAATCAAGCCCATAAGCAATACCAAAATCTGTAAGAAAATAAAAACTGGACCCATTAAAATCGTCAGGGTTTTAAAATATGTATCTTTGCCTTACCAACTTCAGATCCATGGTTGTAGCTTGACCAGTAGAGGCTGGAAAGTGTATGTTTCGTTTGCAGACTTGAGCACGGCTTTTATACCGAAACATATACTTGCGTGGGAAGTTTTGGTGAGGGGATGGGAGGGATGAGGAACCCATCCGAATGTGAAGATAAAAGGGTATTTCGTAACCTGTGCTCGAGGTCATAGATAATCACGTGCTCAGGGCAGCAGTCATTGACTGTGAAAAAATTATATACATACATATGTATGTACAATGTATGCTAAATGTGGTGCTAGGAGTTTTTTTTAGTATTACTATTTTTCGCTAGTTTATCCCCTGTAACGGGCCTATAAAGCACAGGTCAGATCGTTCATCATATTCAAATTAACCTTGATATAGTACTCCTCTTGCAGCTCAGCTGAAGAATACAGGCCGATTTGCGTCTCTATTTTTAGAGAAACCCTTGCCTCTTGTTTTTCGCTTGTGCCCAGTTGGGTCTCACCTAAGTCTGACCTTAAGCTAACGAAAACAATAACAGAAAACAGGTATCGGTAGTAATGTGAAGGTAATCCAGTCTTAGACACTGGGAAACCCCAGTGGTCTAGTCCTTACCAGTGGGGTTAATTAAATGCTGCTCATCTCGAACAGTTTTGTAGGCCTCCTTGTCTAAAACCAAACCCAAACTTTTAAAAAGGAATCCGCTTTTGCTCAGAGCTGGAAGATTCAGAGAATGCCTTCACCTCAGAGTAAAGACGGATTCTATTTTATTAGTCTTAGTCTAAGAGCTGCACAAAAATGGGTTAGATCTGCTCTTCGCCTTAAGTTATACAGTGGATTCTTTCTTGACATATTTAATCTCCATTTTATTATTATAAATTCAAAGAAGATTTTGAAAATAATTCATCCTACATTTTCGAAAATCAAATTTGAGATGCATGAAGTCGCCATCAATTTGTCACCGTGTTAAACCTGATTGTAACTAAGGATACGGAAAATTTTGTCCAACATTGTGTACAGTACACTGCACTGTACACAATGTAAACATTATGACAGTACACTGTACTGTACACAATGTTGGGCAAAATTTTGTGCAATGTTGTATTGCGAGCAAATTTGGAGAAGTGGGTTCATTGGTGCGAAATGGAATTGCTCCAAGAAGGGAAATAAGGTGGTAATGAGATACGAGCTGTCATCTTGTCGGGATTCAGGGACACGAGCAAGGTTAAGGTCACAAAGCTGCCGCTGTTTTGCCTGGCCAAAGGGAGTCGTGATTCGCTCCAGAGCTTGGTAGACAGTATCGGTGATTACTCATAATTTTAACATCTTCTTAGACTTTTACTTTTTGCCATCTTAGTTTACTAATCTATGCTTCGTTTGCTAGATTCTCTCCTCGTGGTGTTGGCGTTGTCTTGCATGGCATAAAGTACTCGTGTTCTAAGTGTAGAAATGAGTGGCGGCTTTGAACTGAATGTTGAACGCTCGAACCAATCTGGATTCTCCAATCCAGATTGGTTGCATTGGACGTGCTAGATGTCTATTACATGCAAATTTTTCAACAATTTGTCAATAACAGTCTTCGTTGTTATTGTGATTGTAACTTCTTGTACTTAAACAACAGATCATGGTTAATACATAGTAAATACAACTTTTGTTTCAAAGAAAGATTTGTTTCAAGTTTAGTCCATCCATGTATTCGGTCAATAAATAGCCAGAGAAGAGAAACAAGTCGTAACGAGGGCAAACGTAATGGCTTCCGTCCATTACGTTTGGCAGACCCAAATTTAACCCCAGTAGCCGCCATGGTGGCGATGGTGATGTCTTCATTGGGTAGATAACGGAGCGTAGAAAAAATGTACTCGATTTAGTATTCCCTTAATCAATCGAAATTCTTATAGCATAAGTTTACCTGTGTCCATAGCCTCCATAGCCGCCGCCGCCATAGCCACCGCCGCCATAGCCACCGCCGCCATAGCCACCGCCTCCATAGCCTCCATAACCACCGCCTCCGTAGCCTCTGTAACGGTGCTCAGACCCTTCAAGTTCTTCATCGCTAAGGTCAATTGCAAAGTCGCTCATTGCACCTTCTACCGGTACTGCTTCCATAACATCACGACGGACTCGAGGAATAGCATAACCCAGGCCAATCAAGCCCATAAGCAAAATCAAAATCTGTACAAATAAACTTCAACTCTTTAAAAATCAAGCTCGGGGTTTAAAAATATTTTACTTACCAGCTTCATATCAATGATAGTAAACAACAAGCGGAGATGTTGATGGTCAACAAGCGGAGGCTGGAAAAGTGTTTGATACTTTTGCAGACCCAGCACAGCATTTATACCGGAACTTTGACTCTTGGTTTTTGCCAAAGTGCAATGGACTTAAGCATTGGACTCACCTCTGAGCTGACCTTAAGCTATGGAAAACAATAACAGAAAGCAGGTAGGTAGTAATGTTAAGGGAACCCAGTCTTACCCAATGTCCTAGGTGCCACATTAATGTTCTGTATGCCCTTTTACATCGCTGGGTCAATGACCACTTATACTAAAATGGTGAACCTAATTTTGTCACTGTTAATAAATATGGAACCAATTAGTGCAACTCACAAGAAGGAGTGCGAAATACGCAATTGTAGCTTTAGAGTTGCACAGAAATGATTCAGAGCTGCTCTTCGGCTTACAGTGGATTCTTCTCTGAAGTATTAATTACATTTTTGATTACACTAGGTTCGAAGGTGGCATTTTAAAAATAATTCATACTACATTAATTACAAATCATATGGGAACGTTTTTATATTGCTTTTCATGAAGTCACCGCTAACTTTTCACCGTGTCGAACAGAATTATAACTAAGAATATGGAAAACTATGCTAAATTTTGTGTATTTTGTTTGCGCATTCTAGTTTTTGGTTCAGTTCAATGAACTTTTAAAGTTGTTATACAGTGGTACCTCGACATACGAGTTTAATTCGTTCCGCAACCTTGCTCGTATCTTGAATTACTCGTATCTCGAAGCAAATTTTCCCATACAAAACAATTGAACTACCATTAATCCGTTCCAACCCCCAAAATGTCGCCCCAGTTATTTTTACTACGTGGTTTTGAATTTTGTTTACGTGGTTTTCTAGATAAGCCAATAAATGATCTACTCCTCTATTGATATAAAATTTATTTATCTAGTTAATTCCTAATTTTACCAATTTTTCAGTCCAATATTTTTTATTTTTTTCAATGGATTTCTCTATCCCCTTCTCCTCAATATTTGCTAGTCGTATTGAAATATCCTATTGAAACTATTAGCTTCTTGGTAATATTCGCTCTTGATAATTATCTATTCAATGCTATGACCAGCGTATAAGCGTGGAATCTCATTCGTTGAGTATCTTGGAAAAGTTTTACTCCTAGTCAGTACTGTTTTTACACCAATTTAAACATGGCATTTATTTTTGGTAATTTTTTTTTTCACACATTGCATCAACATCAATCTGCTAAACCGAACTCGTACCTCGAATTTCGCTCGTAACTCAAAGCAAAAAATCACTAGCTCGCCGGCTCGCATCTCGAAAAACTCGTATGTTGGGGCACTCGTATGTCGAGGTACCACTGTATTGCTATCACTTTCTGTGGAGCGGGTTCGTCTCCGCGAAATGGAATGGCTCAAAGAAGTTCAAGGTGAAGTTAACTAATGAAATGCGAGCTGTGATGCAGTCATGATTCGGGGATAGGAAGGGTCACAAAGTTGCCACGTATCTGATCTAGGATAGGACAAAGGAGAAGAGTTGAATTGCTCCTATGACTGGTAAACAGTATTTCTATTCCAGTATTCTGTTTTTTTTTTTTTAAAAAAGCTTTTCTTTTCTTTTTAAATGTGATGAATTTCCAAGATGTCGTGGCTCGACAAGTCTTGATGATAGAACTACCAAGACCCCAATCACCTTAGCAGGGGAGGTTGCTAATGATAGTTTTGCCATTGGACCCAATGTTATTGATTTTATATTAAGTTCGTAGTTACTTCCTTTTTCATCTTTATTTCGTGAATTGCAAATAGAAATGCCTTCGTTGAAAGCGCCTGAGGACTAACTTAACCGAATGCGGAGTGGATTGTGTGAACGAGGTTCGGCAGTAAGTCATCTTGCCATCGCTGCTTTAATAAGTAGTTTATACTCATCTCATACGCCGCTTGCTAGGTCATCTCCACGTCGTGTTGACATTGTCTTGTACTGCACAAAGTACTCATGTTCTAAGGGGAGTAATGAATGGCTGCTTTGAACTGAATGTTCGAACGCTCGAATCAATCATGACTGCAGATGTGCTAAATGTTTATTATATGCTATTTTTTCAATCAGTTTTGTTCGCGGCAATCGTAACTTTTCCTTTAGCTTAAAAAGACTACATATCATCGTTAATAAAAAGTAAGTAAAACACTGCCTTTTTGGGAAAAAGATTTGTTTTAAATTTAGCCCATTCGTGTATTGGGTCAATAAATAGTCGTAAAACAAAAAACAAGATGTAACGCGTCCAAAAGGGATCGGTTTCGGTCAATGCGTTTGGAGTTCCCAAATTTAACCCCAGTAGCCGCCATGGTGGCGATGACGATAGCGATGTCTTCATTGGGCAGGTAACGGAACGTAGAAAAATGTACTCGATTAGTGTACCCTTAGTCAATCGAAGTGTTTCGCATAATTTTACCCGTGGCCATAGCCTCCATAGCCTCCATAGCCGCCATAGCCACCGTATCCACCGTAGCCTCCGTAGCCTCTGAAACGCTTCTCAGACCCTTCAAGTTCTTCATCGCTAGGGTCAATTGCAAAGTCGCCCATTGTACTTTCTATCGGTACTGCTTCCATAACGTCACGACGGACTCGAGGAATAGCATAACCCAGGCCAACCAAGCCCATAAGCAAAACCAAAATCTGTACAGAAATACAAACTTGACCCATTCAAATGTTCAGGCTTTTAAATTATGTATCTCTTCTGCCTTACCAACTTCAGATCCATGGTAGTAATTCGACCAGTAAAGCCTGGAAAGTGTGTGACACACATCAGCGGAATGAAGTTTGACTTTTATACAGTTTCGTGGACCTTACTTATGCCAGTATGTAATGAACTTGACAAACACCAACCACGTAAAAGGGACTGACCTCTGGTCTGGCCTCTAGGGATGAAACAGTAACATAACAAGTATTCGCTAGGTTAGAATCGGTTGGATCTCGTAATACAGCAACTTTAGTTTTCAAAACCCCAGGTTTTTACCGTCCTGGTTCAACGTCCGCAGTCCACCCCACGGCATACCTAATTTACTCCGATTGGCTATCGTTTAAACCATTTCCTGTAACTGACCAATAACAAGTGTCGGAATTTCATAGCATAGGAGCTTCATGGAAATGGATCAAAGCAGCACTTTGTCGTAATCTGTGCAACGGACAACATCTAGCTTATTTAGAACTTCGCGAACCATGGTATCCAGGCTGGTACTTCTATTTAAAGGTTAAAGTTAACGGGATTTAAAAATGCAATTTATTCACAGAGTTTTGTGGTGGTATTGGCCATGGTCAGTTACAGCTGTGCATTTCCTCGACAGAAGCGTGGACTCTTTCTGCTTCCCATTGGGTCCGTTCAGTTAGCAACTTTTGGTTCTCAGGCAGGAATTGCCACCGAATCAACTTTTAACCCTAAGCCGCTCTTTGAGACTCTTTCAGTTTTAAATCCTCGACCACTGTTTGATGCTCTACCAAATTTAAACCCCCAACCACTCCTTGATGCTCGGGCAGCTCTGAATCCTAAGCAAATTTTCCAAGCTGCACTGTATGTTGATCGGGCAAAATCCATTCGTACAGGTGAGGACTTCGATGAAGACGAGGAAAGCCAAGATGATGTGGCGGCACCCGAAATCGAGTACCGTCGCTGGGGCGGACATCGCCATCACGGAGGGTACAGAAAAAAATAACACAAATCTTTACCATTACTGAATTGATTGTTTATCTCTAGTTACTACCATCACCGACGCCGCTGGTATTAAACTTATTCACACTGAAAGATCTTGAAATGTGCGGCTTCTTTACTTTGCAACTTATTTATGTAAAACATTCGAAACAAATACACTAACTGTTATTATACATTAAATATACCTGGATTGGTTGGATTCAAGACTTGTGTAAGTTGATTTTTCCTTTTTGAAAGGCTACTGTTCATATAACCAAGCCAAATTAAAGCGATTACCGTGGCAAGAAGCTCTGCAACAGTTCGTATTGCCTTGTTGTTCCACTTCTAAAGGCGCTTCGACGTACCGGGCTTATGCAAAATGCACAAAGATGCAATAAATTTAGTTTAATTAACTAATTTGTGTATTTATAAAATAAATAGTTAGATCAGATCTCAACAAACAGAATATGTCGTATTTAACTGTGCAAAGTTCGTCATGTGATATAACAGTCCGGATTTAACCATACTCAGGATAACTGTGGGCGCCTGCTTCATTTGCACAGATAGAGAATTGGGTAAAACAAAGGTTAGATTAGTGCAATAATTCTAAATATAGTTTATTTATTATTTCGCTCCCCCTATCCGTAGCGAGGTAGGTGGTGGTATGCCTTCTGTGGTGGCCTCCGTCGTTTCCTCCGTGGTGGCTTCCGTGGTGGCATCCATGGCCTCATTGGTGTCCGTAACGCTGTTCGGACCCTTCAGAATCCTCTTCGCGATCTTCAGGTTCAGTTCAATTGCAAAGTCATCCATTACGTCTTCTTTCGGTACTGCTTCCATAATGTCACGATGGAATCGAGATATCGCATAACCTAATGCAATCAAGCCCATTAGCAATATCAAAATCTGTACAATTAAAGTTCAGCTGGTTGAAATCAGCACTAATGTTCTGTATGCCAGTTTTTCATCCCTGAGTCTTCTATATCCATTGGAAGCCGAACGGCGATGTCCTATTAACATTCCTGGTCACAAACTTAGAAAAAGTCCTATTCACATGAAGAGGAATACCAAGCAAACTAACTGGTATCCTTCACTCGTTAGTATTTATTGTCTACAATTACAGTCAAGACAATATCAGTCATCGAAAGTTAGGATTAGCCGACCTCAACTGGGACGATGCAATCCACGAAGAACCAAGAAAGTGGTGGCAAAATTGGGTGAAGTGGATGTTTAAGCTAGAGAAACTAAGAGTTTTGACTTTCTTTTTTGTAACAAAGACAATATCAAAAACTCTGAATTCCACATACTCCAACACAAGAAGATTTCGAAGCAATAAATGATTTCAAATTAAGATTTCGAATAGGTAGAATAACAGACAGAAAGACTGGACATCCATGATGCACATGAAACTACACGTGGTTTTTTCTAGGTATTTCTACCGGTATGTGATGTTTTCGCAACATTTTCAAAAAGTCCATTGAACTGAGCAAAAAACTGGAAGGCACAAGGGGTCATCGACACAGGGATGTAAATCTGATACACAGAATATTACTGCGCTACCTAAGAGATTGTGTAACACTGGGTTACGCTAACAATACTACCGTTACCCGTTTTCTGTTATTGCCTTCCATAGCTTAAGGTCAGATCAAAGGTGAGACTAGTGCTAAAGTCAATTGCACTTTGCTGAAAAATAAGAGGCAAAGTTTTGACGGTGAAACTCGTTGAGAACTGCATATAATTCGTTCTTCTATGGAAAAACGGTTAATAACGCGTCTATCAAACACTTTCTCCAATACTGGGCTCCAGAACATAACATCACACGCATATAACATTCCTTTTCCACTCCATGATAAGGTAAGAAGTAGTGAGGTTTACCACTTTTGTTTAAAACTGTTACTACAAAAGTGTTCATTGATTCAAAGGTGCATCGGGTATACAGAACACTACTGGGTACCTAAGACATTGTGTAAAACTCGTTTACCACGAATATAACTGCAATGTTTAGCAGAATTCGCTCACGGCCAGAAGACGCCACAAAAACTCGGTTTCACAAGACAGACAAGGATTCTGGTCGCACATCTATTTACCATGTAGACAGAGTTACCTTCGGAGATAAATAATAATTGTTCATGTTTTGTAGCTATCGACACAACTGGAAGACTCCCGTCAGACTACGTTGGAGATAAAGAAATCACTGTATGTGCCATTATACAAAAAGCTGTATGTTGAAGATAAATTAGACAGGGTTAAAGAAGTGTTCGAACCATTCTTCTGTTTAAAGGATGTCCGAGACATTCACGATGGAAAGAGTTGATGGATACCATTTGTTTTATTAACTAACTTGTGTATTCAGCAAATAAATAGTTAGAACAGATTCCAACAGAATGGGTAGGCCGTGTTTAATCGTGCAAATTTCGTCATCTAGTTCTAGCCGTCCGGATTTAACCCCAGTGAGGTCGGTGGCGGTGACGGTGTCCTCCGCCGTAGCCTCCGCGGTGGCCTCCATAGCCTCCACGGTGACCTCCATAGCCTCCGCGGGGGCCCCTGTAGCCTCCGGAAAGCTGTTCAGGTATTTCAAAGTCCTCTTCGGGTTCTTCTTCAGTTTCATATGAAGAGACTGCATCTTCTTCCGGGACTGGTTCCATAAGATCGCGACGGACTCGCGGAGTCGCATAACCCAAGGCAATGAAGCCCATAAGCAATACCAAAATCTGTACAAAGAAAGTTCATCTCTTTAAATTTAAGTTCGTGGTGTCAACACGTTTTACTTACCAGCTTCATATCCATGATTATAGGCTACACAAGTAGAGGCTGGAAAGTGTTTGATACTATTGTAGATTCCAGCACAGCTTTTATACCAAAACTTTGCCTCTTATTTTTCAGCAAAGTGCAATGGACTTCAGCACTGGTCTCACCTTTGATCTGACCTTAAGCTATGGAACGCAATAACCGAAAGCGGGTAACGGTAGTATTGTTAGCGTAACAAAGTGTTACACAATGTCTTAGGTACCCAGTAGTGTTCTGTATTCCAGATGCACCTCTGAATCAATGAACACTTTTTGTAGTACCATTTTTGAACAAAAGTGGTGAACCTCACTATTTCTTACCTTATCATGGAGTGGAAAAGAAATATTATATACGTGTGATGCTATGTTCTAGAGCCCAGTATTGGAGAAAATGTTTGATAGACGCGTTATTAACCGTTTTTCCATAGAAGAACGAATTATTTTCAGCTCTCATCAAGTTTCACCATCACCCATCGTAATGGAGAATTCCGAAATGAATAACGTCATAAGCTCTTGATACATTCGAAACCCATTGGCTTATGTGGAAATCTTCTTCCCCAAAAATGCTCGGGACATTCTTCAAACGGGTGAATGATTTGGAAATTTCTTGGAAGCTGTTATAACCCCGCAAATTCCTAGTTACAACCCGGTTTAACTTAATGAATTCGAAATGTGTGACTACATGCAAAACAATACAGAAGGTCGAATTTGACTTACAAGTAACTTAGGATAAATTATTTTTGAAAATGCTACCTTTGAACTTATTATTGTAAAAGAACAGAGGAAGTTATATACGACAAGAAAGTATCCGCTATATATTACTTATGGCGAAACACAGCTGAAAAGCTTTTCTGGGCAGCTTTTGTGATATCATTATGTAGAAAGTTCTGATTGTGAGTGGTGATAACTGATTCCATATGTATTGGCTGCGAGAAAATTTCGTTTAACATTTTTAGCATAAGTTGTCAGTAAAAAAGGTACACGTGGGAATTAATGTGGTAACTAAGACATTGTGTAAAACTGGGTTACCCTAACATTACTACCGTTTTCTGTTATTGTTTTCCGTAGTTTATGGTCAGACCAGAGGTGAGTCCAGTGCTTAAGGGCATTGCACTTTGCCGAAGACTAAGAGGCAGACTTCTGGTATAAAAGCTGTGCTTGAATCTGCTAAAGCATCAAACACTTTCCAGCCTCTACTTGTGTAACCTACAATCATGGATATGAAGCTGGTAAGTAAAACGTTTTGAAACCACGAACTTAAACTTAAAGAGATGATCTTTCTTTGTACAGATTTTGGTATTGCTTATGGGCTTCATTGCCTTGGGTTATGCGACTCCTCGAGTCCGTCGCGATCTTATGGAACCAGTCCCGGTAGAAGATGCAATGGGTGTCTTTGCAGTTGAACCTGAAGAAGATTTCGCCGATGAGGACTTTGAAGGATCTGAACAGCGTTACGGAGGCTACGGAGGCCACCGCGGAGGCTATGGAGGTCACCGCGGAGGCTATGGAGGACATCGCGGAGGCTACGGCGGAGGACATCGTCACCACCACCGACCTTACTGGGGTTAAATCCGTACTGCTAGAACCAGATGACGAAAATCGCACGATTAAACACGCCCTTTCTATTTTGTTGAAATCTGTTCTAACTATTTATTTGCTGAATACACAGGTTAGTTAATAAAACAAATGGTATCCATCAACTCTTTCCACCGTGAATGTCTCGAACATCCCTTAAAGGGAAGAAAGGTTCGAACACTTCTTTAACCCTGTCTAATTTATCTTCAACATACAGCTTTTTGTATAATGGCACATACAGTGCTTTCTTTATCTCCAACGTAGTCTGACGCGATTCTTCCAGTTGTGTCGGTAGCTACAAAACATGAACAATTATTATTTATCTCCGAAGGTAACTCTGTCTGCATGGTAAATAGATGTGCGACCAGAATCCATGTCTGTCTAATGAAACCGAGTTTTTGTGGCGTCTTCTGGTCGTGAGCGAATGCTGCTAAACATTGCAGTTATATTCGTGGTAAACGCCATTGATCCTTAGTGAAACCTGATGAGGTCAATAGGTAATTCTTTCTTTAAAGTTGGACACAAGCGTACAAAGTGTCCGAAGCATTCAAGCGTCTGAAGGCTGTCCAGGACATTATTAGGAAATTACATTTAAAACCTAAAACAATTGATGTAGCCTGTCTCAAAAGTATAAGAGCGTGATTTACTTTAAAATTATAATTGCCAAGACTTCAAGCTCCGAGGATTTCAGCGGTGCCTTTGGAGAGAAGACAACCTTGGTATGAAACTTCTCGGTATCCGTTGGAAGCCAAATACTGAGGTTCTGACTGTCATGGGTTACAAACTAAAAAAAAAGATCCAATTCACACGAAGAAGACTGTTAAGCAAACTAGCTGGTGCTGAGCTTATGACGTTATCCACTTCGGAATTCTCCATTACGATGGGTGACGGTGAAACTCGTTGAGTACTGCATATAATTCGTTCTTCTATGGAAAAACGGTTAATAACACGTCTATCAAACACTTTCTCCAATACTGGACTCCAGAACATAACATCACACGCATATAACATTCCTTTTCCACTCCATGATAAGGTAAGAAGTAGTGAGGTTTACCACTTTTGTTTAAAAATGTTACTACAAAAGTGTTCATTGATTCAAAGGTGCATCGGGTATACAGAACACTACTGGGTACCTAAGACATTGTGTAAAACTCGTTTACCACGAATACAACTGCAATGTTTAGCAGCATTCGCTCACGGCCAGAAGACGCCACAAAAACTCAGTTTCATAAGACAGACAAGGATTCTGGTCGCACATCTATTTACCATGTAGACAGTTTTATACGACAAGAAAGTATCCGCTGTATATTACTTATGGCGAAACACAGCTGAAAAGCTTTTCTGGGCAGCTACGGGGTACACCGCGGAGGCTATGGAGGTCACCGTGGAGGCTATGGAGGCCACCGCGGAGGCTACGGCGGAGGACACCGTCACCGCCACCGACCTCACTGGGGATAAATCCGGACGTCTAGAACCAGATGACGAAATTTCCACGATTATACACGGCCTATCCATTCTGTTGAAATCTGTTCTAACTATTTATTTGCTGAATACACAAGTTAGTTAATAAAACAAAAGGTATCCATCAACTCTTTCGTGTTATACTCCACGAAGACCATAAATGGATTGGAGATACCAGCTAGTTTGCTTAACAGTCTTCTTCGTGTGAATTGGATCTTTTTTTTTAGTTTGTAACCCAAGACAGTCAGAACCTCAGTATTTGGCTTCCAACGGATACCGAGAAGTTTCATACCAAGGTTGTCTTCTCTCCAAAGGCACCGCTGAAATCCTCGGAGCTTGAAGTCTTGGCAATTATAATTTTAAAGTAAATCACGCTCTTATACTTTTGAGACAGGCTACATCAATTGTTTTAGGTTTTAAATGTAATTTCCTAATAATGTCCTGGACAGCCTTCAGACGCTTGAATGCTTCGGACACTTTGTACGCTTGTGTCCAACTTTAAAGAAAGAATTACCTATTGACCTCATCAGGTTTCACTAAGGATCAATGGCGTTTACCACGAATATAACTGCAATGTTTAGCAGCATTCGCTCACGACCAGAAGACGCCACAAAAACTCGGTTTCATTAGACAGACATGGATTCTGGTCGCACATCTATTTACCATGCAGACAGAGTTACCTTCGGAGATAAATAATAATTGTTCATGTTTTGTAGCTACCGACACAACTGGAAGAATCGCGTCAGACTACGTTGGAGATAAAGAAAGCACTGTATGTGCCATTATACAAAAAGCTGTATGTTGAAGATAAATTAGACAGGGTTAAAGAAGTGTTCGAACCTTTCTTCCCTTTAAGGGATGTTCGAGACATTCACGGTGGAAAGAGTTGATGGATACCATTTGTTTTATTAACTAACCTGTGTATTCAGCAAATAAATAGTTAGAACAGATTTCAACAAAATAGAAAGGGCGTGTTTAATCGTGCGATTTTCGTCATCTGGTTCTAGCAGTACGGATTTAACCCCAGTAAGGTCGGTGGTGGTGACGATGTCCTCCGCCGTAGCCTCCGCGATGTCCTCCATAGCCTCCGCGGTGACCTCCATAGCCTCCGCGGTGGCCTCCGTAGCCTCCGTAACGCTGTTCAGATCCTTCAAAGTCCTCATCGGCGAAATCTTCTTCAGGTTCAACTGCAAAGACACCCATTGCATCTTCTACCGGGACTGGTTCCATAAGATCGCGACGGACTCGAGGAGTCGCATAACCCAAGGCAATGAAGCCCATAAGCAATACCAAAATCTGTACAAAGAAAGATCATCTCTTTAAGTTTAAGTTCGTGGTTTCAAAACGTTTTACTTACCAGCTTCATATCCATGATTGTAGGTTACACAAGTAGAGGCTGGAAAGTGTTTGATGCTTTAGCAGATTCAAGCACAGCTTTTATACCAGAAGTCTGCCTCTTAGTCTTCGGCAAAGTGCAATGCCCTTAAGCACTGGACTCACCTCTGGTCTGACCATAAACTACGGAAAACAATAACAGAAAACGGTAGTAATGTTAGGGTAACCCAGTTTTACACAATGTCTTAGTTACCACATTAATTCCCACGTGTACCTTTTTTACTGACAACTTATGCTAAAAATGTTAAACGAAATTTTCTCGCAGCCAATACATATGGAATCAGTTATCACCACTCACAATCAGAACTTTCTACATAATGATATCACAAAAGCTGCCCAGAAAAGCTTTTCAGCTGTGTTTCGCCATAAGTAATATATAGCGGATACTTTCTTGTCGTATATAACTTCCTCTGTTCTTTTACAATAATAAGTTCAAAGGTAGCATTTTCAAAAATAATTTATCCTAAGTTACTTGTAAGTCAAATTCGACCTTCTGTATTGTTTTGCATGTAGTCACACATTTCGAATTCATTAAGTTAAACCGGGTTGTAACTAGGAATTTGCGGGGTTATAACAGCTTCCAAGAAATTTCCAAATCATTCACCCGTTTGAAGAATGTCCCGAGCATTTTTGGGGAAGAAGATTTCCACATAAGCCAATGGGTTTCGAATGTATCAAGAGCTTATGACGTTATTCATTTCGGAATTCTCCATTACGATGGGTGATGGTGAAACTTGATGAGAGCTGAAAATAATTCGTTCTTCTATGGAAAAACGGTTAATAACGCGTCTATCAAACATTTTCTCCAATACTGGGCTCTAGAACATAGCATCACACGTATATAATATTTCTTTTCCACTCCATGATAAGGTAAGAAATAGTGAGGTTCACCACTTTTGTTCAAAAATGGTACTACAAAAAGTGTTCATTGATTCAGAGGTGCATCTGGAATACAGAACACTACTGGGTACCTAAGACATTGTGTAACACTTTGTTACGCTAACAATACTACCGTTACCCGCTTTCGGTTATTGCGTTCCATAGCTTAAGGTCAGATCAAAGGTGAGACCAGTGCTGAAGTCCATTGCACTTTGCTGAAAAATAAGAGGCAAAGTTTTGGTATAAAAGCTGTGCTGGAATCTACAATAGTATCAAACACTTTCCAGCCTCTACTTGTGTAGCCTATAATCATGGATATGAAGCTGGTAAGTAAAACGTGTTGACACCACGAACTTAAATTTAAAGAGATGAACTTTCTTTGTACAGATTTTGGTATTGCTTATGGTCTTCATTGCCTTGGGTTATGCGACTCCGCGAGTCCGTCGCGATCTTATGGAACCAGTCCCGGAAGAAGATGCAGTCTCTTCATATGAAACTGAAGAAGAACCCGAAGAGGACTTTGAAATACCTGAACAGCTTTCCGGAGGCTACAGGGGCCCCCGCGGAGGCTATGGAGGTCACCGTGGAGGCTATGGAGGCCACCGCGGAGGCTACGGCGGAGGACACCGTCTAGAACCAGATGACGAAATTTGCACGATTAAACACGGCCTACCCATTCTGTTGGAATCTGTTCTAACTATTTATTTGCTGAATACACAAGTTAGTTAATAAAACAAATGGTATCCATCAACTCTTTCCATCGTGAATGTCTCGGACATCCTTTAAACAGAAGAATGGTTCGAACACTTCTTTAACCCTGTCTAATTTATCTTCAACATACAGCTTTTTGTATAATGGCACATACAGTGATTTCTTTATCTCCAACGTAGTCTGACGGGAGTCTTCCAGTTGTGTCGATAGCTACAAAACATGAACAATTATTATTTATCTCCGAAGGTAGCTCTGTTTACATGGTAAATAGATGTGCGACCAGAATCCTTGTCTGTCTTGTGAAACCGAGTTTTTGTGGCGTCTTCTGGCCGTGAGCGAATTCTGCTAAACATTGCAGTTATATTCGTGGTAAACGAGTTTTACACAATGTCTTAGGTACCCAGTAGTGTTCTGTATACCCGATGCACCTTTGAATCAATGAACACTTTTGTAGTAACATTTTTAAACAAAAGTGGTAAACGTCACTACTTCTTACCTTATCATGGAGTGGAAAAGGAATGTTATATGCGTGTGATGTTATGTTCTGGAGCCCAGTATTGGAGAAAGTGTTTGATAGACGCGTTATTAACCGTTTTTCCATAGAAGAACGAATTATATGCAGTTCTCAACGAGTTTCACCGTCAAAACTTTGCCTCTTATTTTTCAGCAAAGTGCAATTGACTTTAGCACTAGTCTCACCTTTGATCTGACCTTAAGCTATGGAAGGCAATAACAGAAAACGGGTAACGGTAGTATTGTTAGCGTAACCCAGTGTTACACAATCTCTTAGGTAGCGCAGTAATATTCTGTGTATCAGATTTACATCCCTGTGTCGATGACCCCTTGTGCCTTCCAGTTTTTTGCTCAGTTCAATGGACTTTTTGAAAATGTTGCGAAAACATCACATTTACTGGAACTTTCATGAACTAGTAGAAAACAATAGCGCAGAAAATTTAAAACCTTCACCCTCTGTTGGATCATAACAAACCGAAGGCTTCACAGGTAACCGGTTACCCTTTCCTTATTACCTTTCTCGCCCTCCTTTCAACGACCAGCAGTTGTTATACAGAGGTGATTGCTCCCAAACCGTTTGCAACCCTGAACAGTTGCTTCCCAGTTTGTAGGATGTGGACTTTTACGAAATATAAGTTACCGAACGAATTTGATGTAAAAGGCTAATGAAAATATTGCCCAATAAATGATAATTCTTTGGAAACTTGTATAGCATGTAAATAAATCCTTACCCCTCCAATTCACTAATACTACAGCACTGTAATCCCTACCACTGACGGTTATTAGCATGAGCAATAGGGCTTGTGTAATTCAAAATATACAGGATAGCAGTACAAAGTCCTTTAAAAAGTAAGGGTGGGAATTGACTTGGATTTGATCTGAAATCGTAGCGCTACTCGGGCTTCCCTTGTACCAATAACTCAGCACTACGGTAAGATTTTTGTGTACTACTTGGTTTTTATTCACTTTCAAAATTATTATGTTTGTTATGTTCCTTCATTGAATAGTGCAATGCATAATAATATTAATAATAATAATGACAGCAGATCGTGTCACCTGGGGGGGGGGGGAGGTTAAAAGCTGCTTGCTGTAAATACGGCAATAACGCAAATAACTCTGCCCCAAAAGATTATTCAATACCTAATTCTGGATAGTTTAAGTTCGTTACGTTATGTCTACTCCAGTAGGTTGAAGGTCGTAAGTATGAACGTAATGTTATTCCTTCATTAACAGTAAACAAATTTAAGATGCACAACATAAAAAAATAAACAAAAATGGCTAGAATCAGTGTTAGGTAACTTGTATTTTTGGCAAATAAATTGTCGGAGCATAACAATCTAGTGCAATAAGCTTTAGAGAGTAAGCACTTTCGTCGTATTTCATAGTGAAGTGATCAAGGTTTAGCCATAAAATCCTCCGCGATGACGATGATGGTGTCTTCATTATGCAAAATATAGAAAAATTACTCGCTTAGTATTTTGTTGACATTGAAGAATTTGTACACAGTATAAACTTACCTGTGCCCATATCCTCCTCCGTACCCACCATATCCGCCATAGCCCCCGTATCCGCCATATCCTCCGTATCCGCCGTAACCTCCGTGCCCCCTATGACGATGTTCGGAAGCGTCAATGTCCACTTCCCAAGAATTATCGTTAGCATTGCCTCCTAGGTCTATAACAAGGGCGGCTTCACTATCTTCTAGCTCTTCTGCTACCAAAATGCCCCCGTCATCGCCAAGCACCAGAGGTTTCGCGGAAGCCAGGGCAACCAAGCCGAACAAAGCGAACATCTTAATAATAAGACAAAATTAGTCAAGAAGCGTTTAAGGTCTACGATTTCCACATGCTTTAAAACTTTAGCCTTACAAATTTCGTATCCATGATAGTAACTCAAGTAAACGATGCGTATTGAGTGATCCATTCTGCAGTGCTGGCTGAACTTTTATACCATATTTTGCACTTACAGTGCAATGAACCTTACCGGACTGGCTAAGCAACTGATCTGACAAAACCAACTACTGGAACAAAAACGTACACATGTATGTACACAGGTCAAGAACCGTGCATTTCGTAACACACTGGGGACTTATACATCGGATAATCGATACTGTGGTACACGAACCAGCGACCAGTATCAATACACAGGTGAATATAATGTCTAGCTCAGCGGAAACTATTAAAATGAGGACCACTGTTATAGGCCGGAGAAATTTAGAGTCTTTTGACGTTCAAATGTTATTCAAGAAACTCTCTGTTTTTCTAATACGCTTACCCGAAAGTTACCAAGAACATGGAAAAACACGCAGGTAAAAATCGAGCGTTACATCGTGTTAGGCAATGTTTCAGTATAATTTTATTACACTTAAGAATTTCGCTCCTCTCCAAGTTCAGAGCTATTTTTTTCATGTTTTTCCTAAATTTCCAGGTCTATATCTTAGCATTTTGCGTAGGCCTAGCGGTCGATAACCAGGCAATATTCGTAAGACGGGGATCCCCAGCCAGTAAAACCTTCTTTCTATTGCCCTCCAGAAAATAACAACCAATCCATCCGACCTTCAACTTATCCTTTCACAGATAAGGTCTCTCCACGAATACTGACGAGGTACCTCTAATGTTTTTTATGTTGATGCGTTAAACTTGCCGGTATAAAAGCCAGTCCATTCTTCGTTGAAAACATCAGTTCTCTTCTTCTCTCGCAAGCATCACTTACCGTCTCATACGCGAAGGTGAATATTGGGTTTTACATAGGTTTACAACAATAATTTTACACAATTTTTTCCTTATCCTTCAGATGTTTAAGTTGACTCTCGTGCTCCTCGGGTTGTGCCTGGCGGTGGCTTCAGCTGAACCTCAGCCGGAAGACCTACAGGTTGTAAAAGAGCCTATTGCCGCACAACCTCTTGTCGCAGAAAACAGCGATATGACCGCAGAAGAACACAAGTATAAAGGATATGGTCGTTTTGCCAGCATAGGTTACGGTTATCCAAGTTATGGTTACGCTTACCCAAGCTATGGTTATGCCTATCCTAGCTATGGGTACGGTGGTTACCCAAGCTACGGCTACGGATACGGGTAATGTCTCGCCAAAACCACATCTATTTAGATGCTTATTGTTGACTTTTTGTCTTTTTTTCACAGGCGACCAATGGGCTATGGCTATGGCAAAAGGAAGTATTACGGTTAAACCATCTCCAAATCGTAAGTACCGACTTCCGAACAACTGCTCAGACAGGCTCAGGCTTAACTAAACTCTCCTCCCAATAGCAATCTGTTCCTAGTTAAATTTCCTAACTTATTGTCCACAAATGTCCGAAATACATCGTTGTACTGTGTAAAACTGAAAACAGACAGTTTTGCTTATTAGGATACAAGTGAAGCTTCTCACAAAGTAGGATAGCATTTTAGTGCGTTTCAAGCTAATTAGTACTTCTGCAGAAAAAGCCCGGAACGGAAGTTAAGCTTCAAACTGTTTCCCGCCTCATTTGATTCGCTTCGTTGCTAAGAAACCGAATGCCAGCGAAGCGGTTCGACGTACGGAAAATATCAACAAAAAAAGTTTCTACGGTCAAATTTAATATAGATCTTTAATATTTATTGACGTACAATCAAGGGTTTTGTGGACAACGTGATTTTAGTATTAAACATCCCATGTCCTTTTCCTTAACCAGGACTGCGTTTTGTATATGTGCGGCAACTGCCATTTGTTATTATTAATTAGATTATACTTAACTCAACTGTTAACATAACAGAAGGGACGCTGCAAGAACAGACATGGGAAGACTAACGTTTTCGCTAGCTTTAAGTGGATTATTTATTGCGTACATTTGCTATTCTATCTGGACCATTGGAAGGCTCTTCTTTCCTCCTCAGTGTGATAAAGCTCAAGAAAAATGCATTCCAGCTTATCTGGCTTCAGATCCAGAACTGCAAGTAATACAACAAGCGAATTAATACTTTTAAAGAGTTGTAAAAATTCTAATACTCACCGCATTGTTCTTGTTAGCTCATTCTTTTGACGTCCACCTTAGCGCAACCAACCCTGGACAGCCAATTAAGTTTAGTAGAACAGATTGACCCATTCGATTACCTATCAGAAGGAGAAAGGTACGTACAAGTTGTTAACTAAAGTAACTTCTACGTTATACTTTGAATACTTTTCAATTTATAGGGTTATTGAAGTACCATTGCCTCTTAAAACCAGGAGAAACGGCTCATTATATCTCCACACTTTCTTAACGCGTCACAGAAAGGATGGGAATTGGCGAAACGCACTTTCCGACAAGTACAGCACGTACACGTCGTTTGATTTAACGGAATATCAAGTTCCCGTGGCTGAAGCTTTTAATTTATTAGGAGACCGAAACGTAAGTATTCGCAAACATGATTAAAATAATTCAGCGTCTTTTATTTGTTTATAAAGGGTACAATTCCCGAGCCTGATCAAGGAAACGTACCAGTTACTCATCTAAAGACTCGCGTGGTACTCAATGTTCTCTCTCATGTGGAGCCCTTGCCGAGGAAGGATCTACCAATGGACCTTGTCCACATATTGATGTAATTAATTAATTAACTATCTTACTGATGAAGGTTTTAATTTGGCTAACTGAATAATTTCCGTTATTGTTATCTTAAGGTATTCACCAAAGGGAAGTTATTTACCTACAGTTTATATCGACGCTCTCAGCAGTCGCCTCAAAGATCTGGTACAAGTAAACGCGTCTATTACCGAATATCCGGTAGCGTTTAGCTTCAGCCCTATTAGTTTAGGCAAATTAAGGTAATCGTAGCCTAAATAGCTTGACTTTTGTCTTGAAATTCAAATTATGTATAGGTTGTGGTTGCAGTTCTCAAGTGCGCTGCACACGTTAAGGATGGTGGGATTCACGAGCAAAGATATTGATGAAATCAAGGGCATTTTTACAGATACGAATGTCGTTTTTCTCTGCATGACGTTCTTCATAGCAGGAGTTCATGTAAGAAGATATGGTGTATCTATAATTTCGAAATAATCCCATGATTTGTTGCTTAGTTGCTTTTCGACTTCCTGGCTTTCAAGAATGACGTCTCGTTTTGGAAAAGCAGAGAAAATATGGTCGGATTATCGACCCGTACGTTACTTTGGAGGGCGTTTAGTCAATGGGTTATTGTGCTCTATTTGATGGATGAGAATACCAGTCTTTTGGTCCTGGTACCAGCCGTGATTGGCGCTTTCATCGAAGTAATACATTTTAAAGGGTTATATTAACTATCCCTAACAATTTAAATTTGTTTAGGTGTGGAAAGTCTGCAAAGCTTTCAAGGTTCACATTAACTGGAGACGTTGTATACCGTGGTTTGAACTCGGTCAAGTGTCCAATGAAGAAGAGGAAACAGAAAAATTTGATTTGGAGAGTATGAAATATCTTTCGTATTTACTCTACCCGTTATGCCTGGCTGGAGCTGTTTATTCTTTGCTATATAATCCACATCGAAGGTAAAACCACTTACTTCGATTAGTGTAAGTCTATAATATTTTTATAGTTGGTATTCGTGGATAGTCAACAGCCTGGTCAATGGCGTCTATGCGTTCGGTTTTCTTTTTATGCTGCCACAGCTATTTGTTAATTATCGACTCAAATCCGTAGCACATCTCCCATGGAAATCGTTTATGTACAAAGTGAGAATCCCGTGATTGATAATAACCTTTTTCTGCGTTTATCTACGAATATTTCCTTTTATTTTCAGGCTTTTAATACCTTTATCGATGATGTTTTCAGCTTTCTCATCACGTAAGTTATTCATAATTTGTTTAATAAAGCAAAGTCACTAATTATGTCCTTTCTTTTAAGAATGCCAACGGCTCATCGCGTAGCGTGTTTCCGAGACGATATCGTATTCTTAATTTACCTATATCAACGATGGTAAATTATTCAAGCAACTAATTTGCATAAATTAACCTTTTGTTACATAGGTTGTACCCCGTCGACAAAAAACGCGTTAATGAATTTGGAAGCACCGGCGAAGAAGACGGCAAGAAAACAAATTAGACATCTTAAGCTACTTTGCTGGTTAACCAGGCTTTCTTCTGACATAAATTAGCTAGTTATATATGTTATGGAAATGTGCAATGTAAAGGCTTGTATTCTTGTTGGTTTATTAAATGGTCTTAATTAACAAAAACAGGCTAATAAATAGTAATTAAGGAAGGATTTTAAGCTCTCTTTTACCGATTCTTCATATCCTACATTTTCTGCTCATAAGTATTGATTGGAACAAGATTAGAATGATTGAAATAAGAACTAACGGTACCTGAAAAGGGTGTGGGAAGTGAACGTATCGTATTGCGCATCCACGCACGATATCTTGCGGCAAGTGACGATATCGATTTCTTACCGATATCGATGTCTTATCGAGTTGATGGTTCACTTTCCAGCATTCTTTCAAGCAGGTAGCAGCACTGCAGGTGCGCCAAACCACAATAGCAAATAGAACAAAAATGGCTGCGGGAGATTCAAACCCAACCGTTAATGTTCCCGATCTGGAAACTGAGTTTTTCCAGCGATGGAAACGAAAACCGACTTTTAAAACCGTGGACGTGATTTTTATTGTCTTCTCATTTGTAACCTACGTCTTGGATTTCGCCACAGGTAACTGATATTAACAAAAATTCACCTGCCAGATGTCTTGAATGTTGAAGGACAAACCCTGCTTTCAAGGATTCAAGATTTGAATTTATAACAAAAGTCTTAAGATTTTTTATTTTCTTCAAACAGATTTAGCATTAGCAGCTCAATACCTAAAATCCGGCCATTTGGATTGGAGTATTATGACATTTTTACTATCGTTCATACCTTTATTGATAATCCAGTGCATTAGCCTACGTTGGCTAGCTGTGGATGACCTACTCTCCACGCAGGCATGGATTCCGCACTGGTTCTTGCTCGGTTTAGGATACAGGTTTGTTCCAAACCCAATAAATAGAAGACGAATTCACGGTTATTTTCTGATCTTTTTTTAAAAAAATTTTTAGGTATTATTTAGTAATCGAAACTGGAAGGGAAGCACAACGGGAAGACACGCCACTGGCCTTTCAACGGTTTTACCATCACCAGAATGATGTTTGCATGCTCCGACTCTTTGAATCCTTTCTGGAATCTGCTCCTCAGCTTCTTTTACAGCTCCATATCATGGCTCAGATGGAGAGCTGGCATCCATGGACAAGTATACTCTAATTTTTTTTTTTAATTTTAAATCCTTATTAGCAATTCCTACAAGGTGTTCCTTTTTACTTTTCTAGTTGTCTGTGCATTAGCTTCGACAGCTTCGTTGGGTTGGGGAATAGCGGCTTACGGGAAAGCCATGAGAAATACGCGGCCAGATAAGGAAGGTTTATCGTGGACCGGGTTAATTCTGCAAGCCTTCTGGCGTGGAGGATCGGTGGGAGCTCGCATTGTTGCCTTACTTCTTGCGTCGTTGGTGCTCCACGAATGGATGCCTTTAGCCTTGGGTAAGAGGATAAAATTCCCATATTTTATAAGTTTTATTTTATCACAATTTTCGTTACAGTGTGCCACTGGCTTGTTATGACTTGGTGGATTGTCGCTCAGAAAACGGATTTTTGCTTGACATGGTGGGAAGAGAAGGTGTACAACGCAATCGTCGGCGTTGTCTATTGCTTCTGTTTCTTTAATCTAAAAGAAGGCCCATCGCGCGCCCAAGCTGCCACCTTCGACCTTATAACAGCAATGGAAAACGTAGCCTGCGTTTTTCTCTTCGTAAAGTTCTATGAACAAGGATCAGTTTGGTTTATGAGAATCGCTCCTATGGTGGTCGCCTTGGGATCGATCATAGGTAAACTGAAATGATTTGACTTAAATTTAGAAATCCGAACAAAATTTCTCTTCTCAGGCTTAATAAGTCAGCTAGTATACTACCTATGGTTTCATCCCAGTGGACCTAAAGACTGGGCATGCTGGGATGCCGTACGCAAACGTACGATCGAATCTCCTACATCCTGTAAGAGCAACTGTTCCGGCTTAGGAACGCTACGCTCCTTAAAATTCGCTAATGGACCAAGACCGTTAATTTTAATGTAAGATTTCAATCCCCGTGAAAACGTAAAGCAGCTAATATGTATTTGCCCTAAACTATCTAGTGAAGCCGCTATCCCCTCTTCGAATAACGGCACCCCGATACGAGAGGAAGATCTGAAGTTAGGTGTCAATCCTAGCTTGAATCTCGAAGAAGATATAATCCTAGACAGATCGCAAAGCGAATCTTCCCAGCCATGCGTTACAAAAGTATCCGTGGAATTAAATACTCGAAACGTAACTCAAGAGCTTCGGGAAACTCCAAAAACCTCCAGAAGATTAGACATCTCTAATGTTAAAAGCCATGCCGATTACGAAGAAATTCAGCAGGTTGTTAGCACTGCGTGCGAAACTCCTCAAGCACTTACCAAATCCAACGTGGAAAGCGCAACAATTCACGGCGCACAGACAGATTGTAACCAAGACGCTAGACCAAATGACGTTGAGTCGGTAAGCGAGAAAATGTCGACACACGACTACGAAAATATGCCCGTAGCCAACGTTAATCGAACAGACTGGGGTGTTCGGCATTGGTCCACGTATCCAGATATCCAAGAAAATAACCACGACTATAGCACTTGCCACGAAAGAGATCAGTTAAATTCGACTTTCACTTCGACAGTTACGTCTGAAAACTACAGTACGATTAAGCAGATTCAGGAAGATTCCGCCACTCCGCCCCAAACTACACATGACTTGCCCCCGGCGGCCAAACAACTACGTGTGGATATAGACACGTCTGTCCACAATCAACTTTACGAGTTTATTTGGGACACAGATTCACAGCGGGATCAAACTAATTCACTTCAAATAACACTGGATTACGCTCAAAAGCCACACTTGTCTACAATCTTAGAAGAAACTGAGCTATCGTCCAATTCTTCTTTCGCGGCAAGTCGCGGTTTGGGCGGCAAAAACACGTCACGGACCTCTAACGGCAGCAACGTTAGTAAAGCGCCAAAGTCGAATTCGTCGTTGAGCGGTTCTTCTCCAGCATCTACTAAAAGCTTCCGAGAGCAAGAATCTACACCCAGTTTGCTGCGAAATAGCTCGAGTTCGCTGGTTAACACAGTTGAAGAAGTTATGAGTGACAGTCTATGCAACTTGTTTTATCCTTCTATGTCTGAGCTTTTTATTTTGTTCCCGCCCCCGCCCAATTCACCCGCCTCGCCTAGCGATTCCTCAAAGTATTCCAAAGTTTCCCTTCAAACAGAAAAATCTGTTTCCCTTCCCTCAACCCCAGACAATACGCCTGCAGAAGCTCAAGACTTGACCTACGTGGAGGTCAGTTTTCTGTCGAAACTGGATAATCTCGCCCCAAATAATACGCCGACAGACATTGCAGGGGTTCGACGTCATTTCTCTATACTTCGGGGCAAGTTCGATTCTCCAAATTCGACTACGGGTGACGTCAGAAAGTCACCAAAAGTCTCCCATACCGACAAGGAGAACGTAACTCCAGAATTCAAGAAACGCCAAAAAGAAAATCCTGTATTGTCACCATTTAGCCCAGTGAACCTCCGAGCGCCGAATGTGACCCCCAACTCTAGTATTTGTACAAGTCCTCCTCCATTGCTACCTCGAACTCCTTTAAGGAGGACCACCACTTTATCTCCTAATTCCAAAATCTTCCAAAAATCTTAAACCAAGCAAGTACAATCTATGTGCGCTTCCCCCATTGGCAACTAACCAGGGTAAACTGTAAACAAATGGTGTTTCTAGTAAATTAATTTAATAATAAATCTTCGCATTTTCTTTTTAAATACTATGATGTGTAATCAAAAAGAGGCTTGCATTACAACCACAGAGCATACCATCAATATAAGGCAGGCAGTTAATTTCGCTGAAACAACGCCTGCAAACTTTTCATGACAGTGTGATATATACAATCATTTTCCTCGTTAATCTACACACAACTACTGAATCCATATTGCAGCAAATTTTGACCGGTTATGAAGGGCTGTGTCTTTCTAAAACGGCAATTGCACAAAAGAGAACAGAATCTTCTAGCATAATTGATGATGGCAGTATAAATTTAAGGATATAATATAAACATAATGAATCCAACTACTACACTGAAGACATGAAAATCTTTTCTTAAGGAAATTTCCAGCACTTAAAATACGCAAAATAATACAATGCGATGCCGACTTCCTTGTCCGTTAAAGAGCTACGTCGTCGAGAGTATCACTAACCTATAATTTTAAATAAACAAAACAATTCAATCTATATCTCTACATGCCTCTTTAGCTTCTTACAGGGAGTAGCTCTTTTTTTTAAAGTAATTGTTATCCTGATAGGCCAGGAAGGCTTAAGCTGGTTTCATCCCAAAGCAGACGAGTGTAACCATCCTAAGTACCACTGATTGCGTGCTCAAAATAGAAACAGGCTTACACTAGCCCGGCTCGTTTCCATTCACAGAATAGGAAGCTAAAAGCACCGAGACAAAACACGCCAACAATAAGCTACTAGTTATGGTTTCATTAGTTACTCGCGCTCTAAGTCTGTGCCACCAAAAACTACGGAAAACAATTAACGAAAGCTTGTTGTTAAGCGAGAATAGCAGCCGGTTCTGACGTCACCGAAATCGGGTTTTCTGTTATGTGAATATCAGTAGGAGACGAATTGCCCGGCAAGAAGCGAGTATCCGAATCAGGCGAAGGCGTCACAACGTGGAAGTTAGTTGGAGAAGAAGAGAGAGGAGTTAAAGGAATAGTCGTCGTAGGAGACGACACTGGAGTAGCTACAAAAAGACAAAAAGCGACAGTCACGACAAGATCAGTTTACCCCTCATCAACCTCAAAGTTAGCGGAAGAGTTAAATTACGTTAACTCAAGTAGAAGTTTAAACTTCTGTTTACCTTCATTGATCGGGGGCATGGATTTTCGGGCCAATTTTATTGCTGGAAGAGACAAAAAGAAAATATAACCATAAATCCTCGGCGTCCATGAACGATATCGCGACACAAAACCAAAGCAAGCGTTAGTTCCAACCTTTGAACTATGATGACAACCATAAACTACTAGTGCAACTAGCTTAACTAACTACTATTCCCCTATTGACATTATAACGGCTGCCACACCTAACATTTTTCTCGTTTTACCTGCAGCTTTTTGGTCCGGGACAAAAGCGTACCTAGAATTTTGGACAAAAACGCAAAGATACAAGGGAAGCGGAACCAGGAGACGAAAAAAAAAGAAACAAAATATAAAAATGTATCATGCTATAATTGTCTTAAAAAATCTAACATGCGTGCATGTGTACTGAACATTAGGAAAATAGAAGTTTTTACCGTAACCATTCCCTTGAAGGAAGAGACGGAACGCTTCAACCACTTTCGCAGGCTGTTCCTCCAAAACCATCCCGCAATCTTGCAACTATAAAAAACGCAAAAATTCTAGAAATATTCTGGCTAGAACGGTATCAAGATTTACTTTCATCCAAGTCGAATTGCCTGGGTCCAAGCGGCCATTAAAGACGACAGTATCATCCACGTGAGGGGACATGGCTCCTGTCATATTCAAGACCGGAACACGCAAGGTTTTACCCTTATTAGCGGTCACGATTCCTGCACTAGTATCAGGATCACGAGCTATGGCAAAGTCGGTTCGGCGGACGTAGGAGTCAATAAACATGGCCAAGTTCAATGGATTGACCAGACGCTCAAAGTATTCGCGGTAGACATGTACCAAATCGTGGTTGCGTTCCTCAGTCAACTGTACCACATATTTTTTAAAGCTATTTAGGTATTTCAGTTAAGCCAGCAAAAGTATCTCTTACCCTGCCAAAATGATGCCACATCAAGTAATCCAGGGCTCCCTGCGTCATGCCCTTGGATCGCAAATGTCGAGCATTCACTTTCTGGTAACCCCACTCGATCCATCCCGCCGTGGTAGAGACGCAGTTCAATAAACATAACGCATCAACCTACATGGTTCGTTAAAAACAGACAAACATGTTCTTCCATTAACCCTCTTTGGCAACCCAATTCCCTCGGGCTGATGGTAAACAACATATTTCACCTTCTCGGGATGGAACAAGGCAAAGCGAGATAAGACGTTTGCGCCAGCTCCAACGCCCAAGCCAATGATCGTCTTGAGCCCGAAATGAAGCATGATATCTGTCAGTTGCTCTCCCAATTCGTCCATGGTCGGGTATATGAATCTGGAAGTCAGGAAGAGCGACAAACAACAACAAATATAGGTACAGAAAGATGGGATAATTGCGTTAGGGAATACCATCAACACTAATAAGACGAAATAAATCACGCTACGTACTAGAACCGGAATAAGTTACCTTTCCTCACATCATGGGATGTGTATAATTATAAATCTTATCAGTCAAGCAAGGAAGCGTGACTTGGAATACGACTGCGTTGATTTTGTAAGAAAACACCCCAAAAACGCAAGAAAATATGCATTAGCAGGTGTCGGGCGTGTTGGCGAACACAGTAATCCATACAGGTACAAAAAAAGGATTACCAAGGTAACGCGCTTATCAATAATCTACAAACTACAACCTACAACGGCGATTGCACAACTCCCGTCGATGCTAAATGTAGAAGGAATACGAGACAAATGTTAAAGTTTCCGCAAGTTGTCCCATTCGTAAAATCGGCAACTGTCTGCGATCGTCGTCGTCTGTCGGGCTTCTTGCGACTGCTGTAGACAAAATCATTACTCATGGAATGTTAAATTAAAAAAAAAAAATGATACAGACAGGACAGGCCGAAAAATTGTCCCAACCAAAATGGACCCCTTCGCATATAGCTAAACACCTCATTAACATCAGCTTGAAGTTTCTGTTCATCCCAAAGAGTTAAACGTAAGACAAGAAAACACACTGGGGAATCAGACACGATGTTTACGTGACGGAAGGTGATTTCGCAACAGACAGTGTGACAATTATTGACTTGCCCTTTCACTTTTTTTTTTTTTTTTTTTTATTATATTACCAATTATTTTTATTTATTTTTGTTAAAGGGGGAAGTCGACAGAGTTTTATTTTAACAAGCACTTACGTTTCGGGGAGAGTAACAGCTCCTTCTTCCTGGCCGGGTGCGTTTATATGGTAAACGCAGAAATTTTGGATCAGGGAGCGCATTTCTGAGAAGTTGAAAAACGCCTGAAAATTGGCAACATCTAAAGATAAAAAGGAATTTCGTCAGTTTTTTGCGAACGATACAGATTTGAGTCTTGAAGATTTGTACAAACTTACAGTTCAATCCGAGATCATGGTAGGTAAAAATGGCAGGTTTGGCCCGATCGCCTTGCACGGCAACCAAGACGGATCCTTTTGGTGTTTTCACATACTCTTCCTGAAATATGTGCACGTTTTTGTCGAGTGTGCGGGCCGAAGGAAATGCCAATGTGACCGACTTGAGTTCAATATCATCGTTGATCTCGGGGGGTACGGTTCTGTTTCAACCAAGAGTTAAGTCACGTTATCTTTCGACCTTGAATCAATACAAGAAAGCAAATATCGCAAAAGCTGGTAATTGTAACAGTTCTCCTTAATGGTTTCGAGATTAACTCACAGCAATGGAAACAGATCTCCATCCTGGGGTGAATCAAGAATCAATACAGAAGGCGCCGCGGAATGGCTACCAGGCCCTCGTGACAACGCCATTCCGTAAAAAAATAAAAGCAAACGAACTTTTTTGCAACAAGAGTTTTTCTATTGTTCTTCGTACTGTAAGACTTTCTCTTCCGAAGTAGCACGTAGCACTGCAAACTATTTTCTACTTTATCTTGCAACGGCTTCGAAGGTTTCGCTGAGTAATCTAATTAAGCTATTATCGGCATTGGAATATTACGAATGTCCGAAACGTAAAATTTTGAAGTACCAATTATGTAAACAAAGTGTCATGTAACACTTGCGCAAGTATAATAAGTTCTCCAAAGCAATTTGTGTTATTTGTGCTGAGAAGAAAAAAATGGCAAAAATTAGAAGTAAAAAATAGTAATGGACTTGAGATTCATTCTAGATTTTCACGAATCCAGCTTCAAATTTTGATGAGGAAAGACTGTACGTGTGTCGGGTTAATAAATCGAAATCTTCCGCAACGACGATAAAGATACCAAGTAGTCATTTACAAAGAAAAAACAGCCTAAGGGAAACTTAAAATCCCGAGCAGGTTTTTCCACATGGATATTGACGAACACGAAGCAAGAAAGAGGCAAAAAGCATGGGAAAATGACGCTGTTCTACTACAGACTATACAGAGCCCTGTAGCCTAACAACTCACGCCGTTATTACGTACGACAGTGAGACGACGAACATCCTCTGCCCAGATTAAACCAGTGGCATGCAGTTGACCAATGCCCGAAATATACGTATTCATATGTCTTCTTGTTTTCCCCACTTGAGTAATTCTTTTTAGTATTTTTTTAGTATTATGCATCGTTGTTTCCAAACTCGTACCCCATGCCTTACCCCAACAATGCAGTTTCTTCAGCAGTCGAAGACGCAGGCATATTGAATCCAAGAAATCTATCATGGAAGGCGCGCATTGAAGAAGACGATGACGAACAAGGGGTTGGAATGAGAAAACACAAGCAAGAGAGCACATGCAATTAGAACACATAATTATATTTCCGCTACGATGTATTAAGGTCCCATTTTTTTCTTAATACCAAATGAGGCCCATTTATTAATAGCAATTAAGGAGACCTAAGGTTTTTCTAGAAAGGGTTGCAGTACTGGTTTTGTCACAGACAAAGTTAAGCGCTCGCTAAAAAAAGGAAAAGGAACGTTAAAAGGGTTGCGCCATCTTAAGCTATAACAATCCAAAGCCAAGGAAAAGCTAGGCAACAAATATACAAGCGAAACGAAGGCGTGCACGATAAGAATTAGTTGCACCACCTGATACGACGTTTGAGTTGGTTTTCTGGGAAGTTTTTATGTCCCTATCCGAAAGAGAATATGCAAAAAGTTGTTGGTCAGTTTGAATCGCACTGGATACTTTACGCAAGTTTCGACTAACGAAACGTGAGTTGAGGAGAGCCGGTCTTTACTTGATTGATCAGGTTAGCTTGGCAATAGCAAAAAGGCTATATAGAGGCTACGTGTTATGAAGACTACGGCTATCGACACATTTACCTGGGGCGGGGCCCACGTTCAATGAAGGTTTCATGTTCGGAAGGCTCTCCAGTGACAACTGAATCGGGCAAACTGGGGCCTGGGCTTGAATTGGATGACAGCAATTTTTTGAAGGACTCCATCAAGGAAAAGTTGGACGTGGGGACTGTCGTAGAGCGATATACGTCATCATTCAGCACTGTGTAGACTGTGCCCCCTCCGCTGTTAGACATGTTTGCGCTTTGCAGAGCGGAAAGGGTAAATTTATCCACAAAAGACGATGTCTTAACTGAAACTGGGAACAATACAGCCTGGCCTCACTGCTACTTGTACTTGCCCAAAAGGCCAAAGGTTTTTACTCCACGCTAGACAATCAATGTTATGGAAAGCGTGTGCTCAATTCTGCTCAGGCTCAATCAAAAGCGCCAAAACCTGTTAAAATTGAAAACAAAAGAATAAAAAAGCGTGCTTTCAACTAAATAAATGCATGGCGTCAGTCAGTAAATTGCATGCAATCACCCATATAGAAAGTCAAGATGGCAACAAGAGCTATATACAACAAATTCACGTATTCTTAATTGTTGCAAGATGAACTAAATCAGCAGGAGGAATAGACAAACTGAAATTACAAAACAGTTATCATCTTCCATTTGCAAAAAACCAGCAGCAACCCTCTCCGGGAAGTTCAGTTATTGATCCAACAAAGACAAGCTTTCAGAGTTGATTATTGAACGGAAAATCTTAGTGAATATAGGACCTGTAAGAACTGGTATTAATATTTGCAATTCAACTTGAGCAACGATATTTGGTTTAACAAAAGGGCAGCAAAGTCTTACTTGAATTCGTGTTAATCCAAAACCCTTGCTCAACGGGAAAACACGAGAAAATCCTACCGCAGTCTGAATACGATTGCGAGAAAGCAGGACTAAAAAGCGTCACTAGACGTGAGTGGGAGGGACTTCTCTGTGGGTTACAATGGGGCGTGTTTACCATCATATGCGAGGAGAGACGGTCCCTTAGAGCCATCTAGCAGTGGATGTTGGAAAACCCAGAAGCGGAGCGAAATTCAAAGGTTTCGCAATGCGCACGGAATACGACCTACATCAAAGCTTATCATCGGTATTAGAGTGAACAACAGACATGTCATATTCACACTCAACTCTAATAGGACTTTTATTTTACATCAAATTATACAACGCACGCCGATTCTGAACTCTATAAAAACAATAACAGCAAAAAATGTGTCTGTTACAATACGAAAGAGTCTGTTGACCACGACACTGCCACGCTTTATTCAACTGTTTATAAGTAAACCTCTCCGGAATCTAGAATCTTTGTACCTTCTCAGCGGTAAATTATTATGTAGATCTAAAACCTACGGCCTAATTTATTCGTTAATTGCTTCGGAAGCTAGCTTTCTTTGATGTTTTCATCATCACCGTAACCAAGACTAGAATTTGTCAAGGAAAAAGAAACAAAAACAAGGAAAAAGAAACAAAAACAAGGAAAAAAAGTGATGAGAACAAAAGAGCAAACACTGTCTAGACTGACAAAATTTGTCATGCCGAAGGATCACGGTAAGAAAAAAAATGGTGCACTGATATTGAACGGCTCATCCTAAGTCGCTGTTTTCGCCATGAGGGCCGACAACAGTCGTTTCTCTTCCTCGGTCAATCCGTTCTTCAGAGTCCTTCGCACTATAAGGTATGAATAAACACAACCCGTCAAATTTTGTATACCAGCGTATACTTCGTCGGAAATAAAATAAATTTTTTTTTAAAAAAAGTAACGGAAAATACCGACACCTACTAAAAGGGGCAGGGAAATAGAGCAGAAAGACTCAAAGCCGTTCTTCCATCAGCGGTTGAAATACGTTGTTGTCCCGCGTACGCGACCGTTTCACTAATATAGACATGAGCCCGAACAGAAACGAAAAAATGAAGACGAAATTGAAGATAAAGCAATAGCAACCAAAAACTAACACCGAAAAGGCCACATATGGGGATTTCTACAGTTCTACGACAAGTAGACAATGGGCTCAGGAAAAGGGGAAACAAAAAAGAAAAATACACCAACCAAAGATCCAGGAAAACGTTCACGTTCACAGTAATCTAAGGATTGATGTTTCTTGCAAGGGAATATGCAAGAGTCAATAGTTACATGATTTGCGATCGGCTTGACGAGCTCTTTTCCGCTCTCGAGGTGTGTTTCTCGGCACCGGAGCTTGAGTTGCAGTCTTGACCAAACTTTCTAGGATATCGTCATCACCATCCGTCATTGTGTCTGTCAAATACTCCTCACGTAATGATGTATGACGCCCTAATTTCCCTAAAACAACGTAAGTAAAAAACATAAACAAACAAAATTAAACTGCGATTTTAAGTTAGATTTGACGTTGTACCTCCAGCTTTGGATCTGGAACGATTCCAAGTTAAAGTGCCTCGTATGCTTTCCGTATCGGACATATCACTGCCCAGCAGTTGACGGAGTTCAGCATCAGCCCGATCTTCCTTGGATGGTGGAACTGGATTGCGGAAGTTTCCCACCTGACATGAACTTGCATGATGCAGAAGGCTGTAACAAAAATCACGTGATGCTTTTTATACCTCTGTAATCATTTTGCCGCGCGTCTTATTGCGTTCTCGGTGACTCGCTTTCTTCTCAAACTGTTGCAACACACGTTCTCGAGTCGTTCGATATTCGAGGGCAAATTCTGAAACTATCTTACAGAAGGAGCCTGGCTTGGTTTCCCGGATTACGTGAGGCGGTGTGCCGAGATACAGCAAAAATTTATGAAACCTTGACATCACAAACAACAAAAATAAGACGTAATGAATTGTTTTTGTTTTTACTGGTTACCGATTTAGAATACGCCTATGCACTATTCCCAAGACGATAATCCGCTCAGCACAGTCGGCTAGAAACTCGGACGTTCTACGAAGATCGTATTAGTCGTGAACAGTATTAACACCTTGCACTTGTGTGTATGCATACTTGACTTTCATCGTACTACAACTATCATGTTTGGCAATAGCCCGCAAGTAATCCCAAGAAGCTTTGCAATCATGCTCCATTTTGATCAAGTTCGCGGCTAATTCGTCGAAATCTACACGAGAAGCTCTAGTTACGGCGCCGATTTCAGAGTATAAGTCTGTGGTATCATCAGGGAATGTCTCCATGACCATATGACATAAATGATGCAGTAACGAATGTTTGTGCACAGTATCTTTCACTTCAGGAACTTTGGCCAAGTACTCCACTTGAAAACCCTTTACCTAGACCACAAAATCACCCAATAACGACCAAACAAAAGTAATAATAAAAATATTACTTCAAGTCCATTCAGGAAGTTTCCCACCGCTAATAAAGTGGCTAAAATGCACCTGAAGGTATGGTTAGTTTGCAGCACTTCAACACCTTGTTTCAAGTCCATTAACGGTTCAGCTACTTCCTGTTCCGGGAAAAAAATAAATAAAATAATAATAGTACCAACAATAAAAGTAAAAGAGGATCCCCAAGGTAAGCTTACCTTTTCCATGTTGTCATAGTCGGATTTAAAAAGCCACAGCCTTAGGCGCGCGGGTAATTCTGGAATTGAAGCCAGTGTCAACAAGAACTGTTCGGCATTGCCTAAGGGTACATCTGGACTGACAATCTGCGCCTCTTGGATCTTTGCCCGCTCTTCGTCCGTCGGAAGCATCGTTAGTAGTTTCTATAACAGGAATGTTTCCTTTTTTGTTAAAAAAAATCCTTTGTCTTATAGCTTGAGACATTAGGTTGTTACTTCAATGCCTTCCCGGTTGATGATAGTCGAATCCATCTTCAAAATAGCAGTTTTGATGGTCCTCGGTGGAGGCAATTTCGTCATCCCAATGTTAATAGCATTGGATCGTTTGGGGTCTAATACAACCAAGGTTTTGCTCTTGCCAATGTCTTGTTGCTTCTACCACCGACCCCAAGAATAATAATATTAGTAGAATTCCTTCTTAAACCCTCACATTATATAATTAAAGTATTATACGCCATTAGTGCTTGAAGCCAGGCTATAGCCCTTACCTCCTGAAATTAGCGAGCAGCCAAAACAGTTGCGGGGATGGCCCAGAGCCAAAATTGGCATAAAAATTAAAAAAATGAATGAGCCCAAAAAATATGGGTTACGTCAGTGTCAAGACACTGGATTTCAAATTATAAAGCAGCTAAGTAAATGTTTAAAAAAAATGAAAGAAATTGTTAAGCTAAATTAGCCATTCCCAATGTACGTTCAGATTTCAAGTAAATAAACAAAAGATTCACTGTTTTAGGCTCTGTACCTTGGACATCAGGTCTTTGGATCGCGATTCGAAGAGATGCTCTAGTTTCTGCGTATCCACACAGACAGGTCTTATTTCATCCCAGATTGTGGGCGCTTCTTTCATTCCAAAACCGTCTTCACGAACTTCTCGCCAGAACAACTTCACCGTCTTCTTGCTTTTCTTGGGAGTAGTTTTAGCTGGAACTTCGCCATTAACTGTCGGCGTACTAGGACTGTTCAACCGCACTCCAAAGATCGGAGGAGGTGCGAAAGCGAGACTCCTGGGTGGGGGAGGCGGTATATTGGGTCCATTCATGAATGGAGGAGGCGGCGGAGGGTAGTTTGAGCCTAAAAAGGAAAAGATGAGGCAAATTTTTTAAAGGATTTTCTTAATGTCAACCTAAACTTACTCATGGGAGGTGGAGGGGGTGGGATTCCCGTTACGACCGGGGCAGACAAAGGGTCCGAGTCGTCATCAGGTTTGAGGTCAGTGAAATCCAAGTCGCAAACGTGTAGCGGTCGATTCAACGTCTGCACCAATTGCTCCCAATGCATCTCTGTCTCTGACTTTTTGATGTCTGAAGCTTTGACTACCCCTCCATTGTTGACTTCACCTTTGAGATCAGGACGGGACTTGGATTTGCTCAAAATCAAGCCTTCTTTGGCTTTGGAGATGATGCCGCTCAAATCGCCGAGTCGTGATGGCTTGTCTTCGGTCGGACTCGTGACGTGATTGGCTTGCAAGCGCTCAGTCAAGTCTTTCACTGTCGCTTCGCGGGAAAGGTCCACCGATCGTCGCTCATTGCCGTCTCTGTCTTTTCCGCCGTCTTTATCTTTGTTTTGCAGGTTCTGTATTCGCTCGCTCAAGCTTTCGAGCGTTGCATTATCTGCCTCAACATTCAAGTTCTCTTCATTTTCCGCATTCTTGCCTCCATACATCATGGATAACACCCATGGCTTCTTGTTATTGTTACTAATCGCCTCCGGAGCGTTGCTAGCGTCCACGTCTTTGCGGCTGGCCGTTTTGGTCAATGGCGTGGGAAGATTCAAGGACAAATCTTTTCTGCCGTTGATCTTCGGCGAAGCAATAGCTGGCAAGACGGGTGGCGAAGATAGTGCCATGCCATTAGGCTCGTGGGAGAGTCCAGAATTGCGACGGTTTTCTTCCTTCACTACAGGATCTTCTACTTTAGCTATAATCAGGATACATTTAGAAGTAAGTCACCATCTCCCCCTCCTTTACTGCTATCAAACAAATCATATTAAAATAAATATTTACGCTCTCTTTCCGGTGTAAGGGATTGACGGCCTTCTTGCTCCTGAATGAAGGAACGGTGTCGTTCGGCGCGTTCCCGGCGTCGCCGTAAGGCCGGAGTTACACCCGCATCACCCGCTACATTAAAAGCCAACCAATAACAATTGTTTTGTAAAATATAACAAGACTTTAGGTCTTGAAAGTAAAAAGTAATTTATTACGTTTTGTTCCAAATCCTAACGGATTTAAGGGCCCTTCAGTAGGAGAAGGTGTGGTTGAAGAAGACCATGAATCTAATATCTCGTCTGGGCGATAATTGGGTGTCAAATTGGGCGATTGAAAGTCGTGGTGGCCGCTGGGTGTTTTCGGAGACGTCGTTGAATGTCGTCTCGATTTGCGACGATCGTCAGTATCGGAGACTGAACGACGACTTCGGGGCACGTGACTGCACAGAAAAAATTTTGGATTCAAAATGTGTACTTGTTGCAAAGTTTGATGTGACAGAACAGAAGAAATAAAGAATGAAAGAAAAAGAGAGAGGTTTAGAATTACCGGAGATGACTTTGCACTGATGGTAAAATAACCTCTTCTTCGCCATCTTCTTTGTGTAATTCGGCTTCGTAAATTGCCAGCTGTTGCAACAAGTCTGTGTCCGCTCCTGGTTTGTTTTTAAAGCGATGGATCACGTGCTCCATGCCCAGCTCTTCCAAGTAGTCCGTTTGATCGTAATAGGAGTCTTGATCAGGCAATCCGTTCAAAGTTTTGTTAATCAAAGTTGTGGCGTACACGAGAAGCTCATTATCCGACGCGTCACGTTCTTGTAAGATGGCCATAACGTTCGCCCACGGCAATTGCCCTAATCAGATTGATTTTTCATAAAACAACAATGAATACGCAACATAGGTAAATCAATAAATACAAAAAATCCCAAATTAACTCATTAGCACACTAAAGAAATACTGACTTATTTGACTTGAATTACCTTGAATGGTGTCAACGGCATGAATAGCTTTGACGAGCAATTGGCAATTGGTTTCTACGTATTCGACAAACACCAGCATCAACTTCAAGGCCGTCTTGACGACCAGACGGTATTTGCTTGCCGTTAAGGAATAGAGCCATTGAACAGTCTCGTTATGCTCCATAACACCGTTCATTCCATCCACGTAGAGCATGACTTGGCCCAATGCTAATCGTGAACCAAATAGAAAAGATGTTATAGTGAACCTTTAAAAGGCTTAAAGGGTAGCTCAACAATAGAAAAAGGCCCCATTTCTTTTTTTTATTTACCTCGTAGAATATAATTTTGGTAATTCTGGTCCGCTTGGTGGCCTACTTGAATAAGGCATGCCAAACCATCGTGTTGCACGAATTCATGAACGAGATCTTTATCCTCTTGGAAAATTTGCTTCAAAGAGAACAAGGCTCGTCGTAGCTCCCGTCCATCGGAATTTAGTAGCTTTTCTAATTTCCGGGTAAGGGAAAATGGTGCCGAGAAGGAAACGGAAATAACCCCAGAAGCGTTAGTTTTTTTAAAAAGAAGTCATTTTTTGGCAAAAATTTACCAATAATAGCGTGGACGCGGACAGTCAACTGAGTTCGAAGAACTATGGAATTCTTCTTACTATAAGAGAAAAAAACCCGAAAATTATGTAGGTAACAGGCAATGCATTCAACTTCAACGGTACATGAAAAGGCAAAGGGATGTTGGTTTTGAAGTTCAATAAGCGGAATTTTACGAGAGAAAATTCAACGCCTTACAAAACATGAGATTTTCAGCGTTTTTAGTCCACGAGTTCCTTAGTTTCCTGTGCGCTGGAAAAGATTATGCACCCCTCGTCCATTGTGGCTATTCCTATAACCTTCTCCGAACAGATTCTAACTTTCCCCATCAACTTGACTTAAAACAACGTCGTTGGAAAGCCGTGTTTATGCGCCAATTCTTATTATTCCTAAAAACGCCCTAGCTAAAAGAGCCTAGAGGCCGAGCAGAAGGACTAAAATAGTGTTGGGTCGCACCGTACTGCGCGTTCAAGAAAAACAGTAGAAATAGACAACAATATACGCTGGTCTTTTTGTTTTTATTGTTCGGTGGGGGTCTCGAAGGAGGTTAATGACTTTCGCAGCAAATTCGATTAGCCTGACGCAAAATGCGCTCAAAAAGGGTTAAAACCGCTCCTAAAGGATTGAAGAAGAAACAACACCTGCACAATAACAACCACCACGGGTACTTGCCAACATCTTGGCTAATAAGCGTTCCCATCGTTGAACTTCACACAAGTAATTAAAAGTCTTGCTCCTGTTGATTATTTTTTTTTATTTTGGGTTCTCTGTGGTTGCAAAAACCGTTTTTCTGAACTTCATTAACTCCGGAAAGTTCACATTCTTGATTTTATGCCCAAGAGACTTTTTTTTCCACGTACACACCAGACGCACAAAACTCACAGGGTGTATCTCCTACAGATTCCGCGCTACTGTTGGGGGAGAGTTTCGAACTCGGTCACGGAACAACCTTTACTTCAACCTTTAATTTAGGGGTTGGTAATGCGATGAAATTGGATTCGTCTGGAATCCGGAATTGTTGTAAAGGCGTAAGAGACCTCAACACTCGACTCACAGAGATTAAGTTTCCTGTAACCGTGACTTGGAACAAGGTCTTCTTCGCTAGGCAGTTGCAACTTCAACTTCAACGGGAGAAATAAATAAATGAAAAACAAGAAGAGAAAATATTCTTCTGCATTGGCGCCAGTGTGACGTAGATATATTAACATCAGGTAGGAGATTGACTCGAGATTTTCCATGCCAGTTTACATTTATACTAACACAGTCAAGGGGATCAGCAGAGTTACTAAACAGCAAGCAAAACAGTCCTAAGTTGGCTTTTCCCGCAGTTGGCTTTCTGGTGAACGTAGCAACGCGATGTATGGACAGCAGTAAATGTGTCACTTTGGAAACAGAAAAAGTATGTATGCATATCAAGTGTTCGCACGAGCTTTCAAATCAAGATTGCTCCGCCAGAGCCACTTGGAGAGGTTCACGACCTTCCATTTCGGGACTTTCAAAAGCTTTTTGGCAAATGACAAGTTTTTTTGGGGGGTATTGGCAGACGAGAATATGAGGGGTCTTTTCGCTCATCTCGCGAAACTTTCAAACTGCAAAGCGTTTCCAACAACCCGATCTCAGCTCGTAAATCCATACGGTAAAAGTGTCCATCACGTCTGGAAGAAATCTGTTGCAAATGCAAAGGAAGCAGCTCCCTTTCGCTTTTGCGTTTTTCCAGGATTTTCTCAACCTCAGAACAATAAACAAAACTCTCCTAACCAAAACACTTGTATGCATAGAAGCTTTTTCAACATTTAGCAGACTTGACGACTTGTGAATGGTACACGTTTTCGAATCCCAACTTGTCTTTTAAGACCAGCAATTCAACGTCAACTTCAACGGTAAGATGCTAAAGGAAACGCCCCTCTCCCTCTTTCTGGGCCCGTTAGCATCCCAGAAGTTTTACTAACATTGGAATCTAGTAAGACCTCGAAGATGATCCTCGAAAAGAGAAAAGGTACGTATACTCTTTCGGCGACATTTGGGACTTTCTCCAAGCGATGAAAGGCCTTTCTCCCTTAACTTTGGAGACATTTTTTTAAGGTTTATCTAACTGCTTTTCGAAAATTTGTTTTAAATGGGATAATGAGGGTAGAAAAATACAAACATGGCCCTTACTTGTCCAGAAAACCCTCGAATTCATCGGCTTGTTCGTGCAGCGTGGCTTCCAGGTCCAAATACGCTCCATAGTCTCCGTCTTTGTATAGCTGCAATGCAGCATCTTCAAGCTATATGCAAAAAAAAAGAAACGGGGGAAAATAAAATTAATAATATTTACTCCAAATACGTCAAGTTTTGGGCCGAGGATGCACAAATTTGGGTCAAATGAGTGTACACTCCTTGTCCGTAGGTTAAGAAAACTGGCCCAAAGCTCAAAACAACCTCTAGTCGCCCAATGACATAATTCTTGGCCCAGGTATACAATAGTTTAAGCCAAGGATGAACAAGGAAGCCAAAAAACGAAACCTATATCCTTGCCCACGTTGCAAGTAATAATAGATGCACATACAAGCCCGGTTTGTCAGCGTGTCACTCAGGTATAGAAGGGCGTTCACTGTCTAGGCAACTCTTGGTTTTTTATTATTATTAGCATGTCTCGCCAACGAGGTTTTCTCTTTAATGTAATTTAGCGAATCTAAACAGCTGTGAAGTTCTTTTGTGCACTGGACTTGAAAAGCGCATTGATTTTGGCACTCGTCCCATCCATTTCACCATGTAGCACATACAAAAAAGATCCTGTGCAAGTTCTAATTTCTCAGAACCTCAAAAGTAACAGAGCAGAAGACCCATATCGACCTTCCCAATTAACCAATAAAAATAAAACAGAAAAGAAGAAGAAACCTCATATGGCGCGATAATGCGGTACGTATCGTAACAGTCCAAACGCGGACAGCAATAAAAAGAGAATCTAGGAACAAAAATGGTCGTGTCTGCAATACAGATTTTATCAAGTACAGTAGTTTTATACAGACATCAAGTACGCCTATTCTTATTCCCTTATGCATTTAAGGAGTTTGATCTGTCTGTAGGGGACACAACGAATAAAGGCAAAGACAACGAATTTTGTTTCTTCTGCAATTCTCCACGGCCTGATGATCGGTACGGAAGCAAATGCTTTAGAAACAACTGCAGAGGACGTTTTGGAGTATAGTCCAGTCGGACAATGGGAATCGTACTGCATGAGCGCTTTGCGTGGGGTTATGCTGGTAAACTCTCCTCTCTCTCTAGCTTTTCCGTGAATACGAATACCAATCTGCTGTCGAATTGATTCCCTGCTTAGTCTGCAAGCGTCCCTAGAGTCCCCAGCAAATGGGCTACTATTTCGTCTACTCCACAACGAAAGAAGAGAATGATCCAGAATGAGCCATGCACACATACACAATAGAACATACACCCTTTTTGGTGTCTGACAAGGACAGACGAGCTGACAAACTCACATATGCCGAGCATAGACTTAACTCAACTAAGTACCCTGGTGACAAGTCAAGGTCCCAAAAGTTGATCCCTCTTCTCTTGCTGCAGTTTAACAGCTAAAACATTTTAAAAGAAAACAAATCTCTTGTAAACTTATGCATACCACGATACCAAGGGTAGTAGGAACAACCCCCAAACTTGGACTGAAAATGTCAAGAATTTTAGGACAATTCCGGCAAACCATTAAGGAAGAATGGACACCTCATCTCGAACCGGATATAGAATATCCCCAAGATTCCAATTCACCCAGGTGAGGGGCAAGAACAAGGGAGAGGGCTCTTTAGCTCTCACATTATCTATAAGGATCAGTCCAGTCCAGTCTTGTCTTGCTTTTACTTTCAAGACAAGGGATGAAAAAATAATGGGTTTTTAGCACGCTCCTTTTAGATAAACACTAGACTGCCTAGGCCTAACGACAGATGTAGGTCGGTGGTGTGTGGGCTGCTTTGCTGCCAAACTTCTCTCATATACGTTCGTCTTTGCTTAAGTTTTGTCCCTAAGCTTTGGAACACACTAAAAGACAAGTTTCCCCACGGAAAGGTGTGTCGCATTACGAAAATAGCTACCGCAAGAAGACCCACGAAAGTACAGAAGCAACAGCTGCAGCAGACCTGGCTCTGCCATATTTCAAGTATCTCACACCTCGACAGAAAAAATGTAAAAAATAAAATAAAAACACTGTGGGTGACTTTTCCCCATTTACTAATCGAGATCTCATAAGCTTGTTTGGACTAGTTCCTGGTTTATCAGGAAGCGCCAAGCCGCTATAAACTCTAGCTTTATATAATAATCTGTCCATTCAAAAGCCTTTTTTTTATAAAAAGTTTTTTTTTATACTCATTCAAGTTGTTAAACCAAAAAGCACAAGTTTTCCCATACTACCTGCCTAACATCCGCGGTTTTACCTAAGCACCGTGCATCATTCGTGACCAAGGCAATTCGCGAACGGCTAGGAGACACATCATTACTTGACCTTCGTTTTTTTATCCATAAGCTGTTTTTTTTACAGTATCTCAGTTCTTCCCCTCCCAAGCATCAGGTTTGAAAGTCTCTTGCTGACCAACAACGGACTTCGCTCATATCCACCTACAGCCTTACAGAATCCGGAAAACTGGTTTGGTTTGATAAACTCTTTGGGGCCCATCCACAAAAAAGTGACGGACAAGCATCTTTATGTGTTGCTTGGAGTGAAAAGAACCAGACAACAACATCCTCTTCCTCGCCAACCTTTTCCCTTAAGATTCGAAAATTACAATAAATGTCTAACCTGATGCGGAGCACGGAGCGAGCGATGTACCCCGGCTAACTGATTCACTAATGGGATATGGATGTTAAAAGTATACAAAGGTGGGCGAGTAGGCTCTGGGAAGCTGGTAGTATATGCGAACGGATCGATATCGCACAAATACTGAACGCGACAGGTAAAAGCCATAACTCTTTCCTTTTTCACTCGGCAAATCTGCCCCTGCCCCCACGCTTTCTCACACTTCAAATCACGTGATTGCTTTTCACGGCCACCATATGTCCACACGACTGTTTTTCCCCTTCTCGCCGAACCACCCACATAAAAAAATATACTTCTAGAGCGATATTAACCCACACGAAACACGCCTTTTCACGCTCACGGTCCTGCACGGATTATTAAAACTCTCTGGCCTGACTCTGGCGTGGTTCTCCTAAGCTTCCAGCTTCTTTGAATGCGCAATGGTAACTGCTCCTCGTGCAGGACTGACTTTCCACGTCCGTTTGAAATGGGCGTTGCTTTCCTATGCTAGAGCATGGCTCAAAAACTTCTTTTTTTTCTCTCAAAGGGGCTCGACATTCGACATTCCATTATAGCGGCCAGCTGAACTCCATCACGTACAGTACTTCTATTTGCCTAAACACTCCTTACAATAAGTATCTGACTTCATGATTCCCAGCGGACTTTTTGTTTTTTAAGAAAAAAGGGGAAAAAAATCCCTGGAGGAAAGGGATTTTTTTCGGATTGGATGTGAAATGTCACGATTTAAACATACCTTTTCCAAGGTCTCTGTCTTCTGGTCCTAGAAAATCGAGCAGAAGATTGAGCTAAAATACGCCAAGACCTGTTGTGTTTGTTATTGTTGTAGCGTCCCTGAACTACAAAGCGGAAATTACATTCGCTTCAACAAAAGACTCCCGAAATGTTTCTCTTATTCTCCTCCTACGCAAGCTTGGGCAGATTGGTAGACGTATACCCAAACCTTTAGTAGGACACGCCAAAGAAGAAGAATAAAGGAAAGAAAAAAAAACTGCCACACACATAAATAAAACGGATGCAGCTTGAGGTTTGGACCATTTGATTATGCACCTGACGTAGTAATAATAAGGTCATCCTCGAAACGGAAAACGAGTTCTTCATTTAAAAAATTAAAAAAAAAGAAATAGAAAAAGCCATGGAGAGACTTTACCATTTCTGGCTCGGGCTCATCTTCCTCGGGATCTTCAGAGCAAGCTTCAGAGTCGGATTCGGTCTCGGCGTCACTGAGACAAGTATCATCTTTGGCATTAGCCTCAATAATGGGTTCTCGGTGTCTAAATAATACAAAAGGGCAACTATTACCACAGTAGTTGTTTCTGTTACAAGTTGGTCATCAGGTCAATGAGATATGGCTTTAAATGGAGCTAGAAAACTTGGCAGTTGGGGCAGTTTTCCCAAAGGTTGATAGACGAGTTTTCATTCTTTAAGTAAAAGAATGAAAAATTAAAAGACAGAATTTTTCTACAAGGTGTAATACACAAGGCATAGCTGTGTAATTCAGGAAGGCAAGTAACGTTCCCACACGCGCACGCGCAAATGAAAGACAATTGGTTGATAAGATTGTTGATGACTGAAGAGATAAGCCAGGAAGGTTTATAATGGGAAAAAAGCTTAGATTTTACTTACCTGCCGCTCAGTGGATGTAAACCAACAGCTGTCACGATGTCTTTATCAGTATCTGTTTCGTATTTGTCTTCCTCGCTTTTCGCATGGCTAGTATCAGGTATCAGGTTACTGCGCGCCACACGATCCAACACGTCCTGGCCCTGGTCGTCGGAGCTGCTTTTAGCGTTGTCATGGCATTCCTCCTTTTCCGGGGAAGAATATCTGGCTTCAAAGTCTTCAAAGGATTCACTAATGTTGTTCTTTTTTAAGAGCGAATCAATGTCCTTTAACTCGCCGATGAATTTGCGACTGGATTTGGTCTTGCCCTCGGATTTCCTTTCCGGAACACGCGATCCTGCAGGTTTCACATTGTCATACGGTGAAGTGGCGCGGAAGAAATGCGTTTTGGGTGGCGGCGTGGAGGGAGTGGGCCACTCAAAGCCATCTGGCGAGGTACGGTCGCCTAGTGGTGCTTGAGACAACTCTGGGGAGTTTTGGCGCGAAAACAGACTCAGACTCGTCACATGCGGAAGTTCTTCTATTTCGGGTTTGGAGACTTCCTTGTCCCCTTCGATATCACTAACCTCCTCTTCTGTAGCGGCGGCTTCTTGCGATTCTTCTTCTTCTACAGAGGATGCTTCGGTCGTCGACTCTTCCTCTGACTCTGAGCTCGAGCTTGAGGACGATGTATCTTTCTTATCTTGGCTACTGTTCCCCAGAAAAATAACCGTCGACGACGGTTTCAAGAGAAGGTCAGCTTCTAGAGAGTCGGCGTCGTTTTCCAAAGCTGCTGGAACGTTGTCGGTCGAAGGCAACCACCACGCTTTAACTTCACTGGGGTTTCTCCGCAGAAAGCCAAAAGGTGAGGTCAGGCGATTGAGAAACGAGCTTTGTGCCACAGGGACGGGCGGCTGAGCGGCCGGCGGGTCTTTCTGATCCTTCGCAGCCGACGTGGATGAGTCAGTCGACTCTGAAGAAGGGTTCGACACGGTGGATATACTCGTCCGGGGCGGAGCAAGGGAAGTACACTTGGCTGTGGAGTTGCGGCGAGACGCCGTCCCAGAAACGCTCTCTGACGATGAGGAATTCTTCTTTCTCGCCGATTTGTCGCTGTAGACACTATTCCGCGAGTTGACTCTCGCCAGCTCAGCGCTGACGTCAACTAGGGCGGTGCGCGAATCCGTCTTGGATACAGTGCGGCATCGCCGGTGTACACCAACGCTACTTACACTCATGTCAGCCGAAGACGGGCTTTTGGCAGTTAAGGACGCGGTGCTGGGACAGAGACTTACGCGGGAGGGGTTCCTTGACGTCACATCGTTGGGAATACTCGTTCGCGAAGAGTTGCGACTCTGGCTCTTCTCGGGGATGTGTGACCGACTCGCTGATGCGAACGAAGCTTGGCGAGACGGCGGACCGCTTCGGTTGGTCGCGGTCGCACTAGCGTTCGACCCCGCACGCTTCAACTTACTGGTCTCGACGAAAGAAAGCGATCTGCTCTCTGAGGACGACTTGGGTGCTTTGGACACCTGCGCTACTTTGCTCGCGCTCGCTGAAGAACCTGAAGAAGCCGACGTTGATGACGACGCGGTTAACGACGACGCTGCGGAGGAGGATGTCGAGGAACAGGACGACGAACGGGACTCTGCAACGTTTTTTTTGCTGCTGGTTTTCTGCAGTTGACTTTTGGAGGATGTTTTGGCTATAGATAAGGATGAGGACGACTTGGACGAGTCGGGAATAGAGTTCTTACGGAAGCTGGGCGACTTGTTGACCGAACGCTGCGCTTTGCGTAACTCGTCTTGCTTCCGGCGATACTCTTCGGTTTGTTTATCGTCCAGATTCAAGTTCAAGGGCGACTTGCGAAACTCCTTGGACGCAGCATTGCCCAACGGCAGCGGCGGTTTGGACAAGTTTGTTGTCGGTGACGGCGGAGGTTTGCTGACAGCTACGACAGGCAGTTTGGAGATGGCTGGTGCTGGACTTGGAGATTTGCTGAAACTACGCGAAGGCGAACGAGACGAAGCCACAGACGTAAGGACGACGGATAATGGAGGTGTTTTCCTTGCAGGCGAGGTCACGCTCCGAGGCGGCGTTCCTTGCTTGACGGGAATACTTTTGCTCACCGTTGTTGACGTCGGAGTTACTGACGTGCTCGGACTGGAGTATTTGCCAGAATACTTGTTCGTGTATCGCGGAGTATACGTGGAATACGAAGGCGCATTGTATCCCGTGTAGCCAATAAATCGAGGGCGCGTGGTAGGCGTACTAGGTGGGGTTTTGGTTACTGTCTGGGCTACAATATCTGTCTGGCTTTCTTGCTCTTGCGTTTCCCCGGTTGAAGTCATGTTCCTGGACTTGGAAAGCTGGACGGTCTCGGATATGCTGTGTTTTTCCAGAGAAGAGGCTATGCGATTAGGTGAAGTACCTCGGGTGGTCAATTTCACAACGTTTTCTTTCTCATCCTCGTCTGACACTTCCTCCTCCTCTTCCTTTTCTTCACTTTCCTCTTCTGACTCAAATTTTGCAGATTTCGGCGCTTTATTGGTTTGGGAGGTTTCGGGAATTGCTGTAACGGTGATTGAAGGTGTGGTCGCTGGTTCATTGCTGACGGATCGGCTATAACCGTAACTGGGTTGGCGCTTTTTATCATCCTGCACGCTCGTGGAGCGCGCGTACGCCGAAACCGTGCTTAAATCTCGGGTAGTAGCTCTCCCGTATGAATATTTGGGCGTGGCGAGGGTTTTTTCGTAATTGGCAGTATTGGTACGTGTGTATCCTTTATATGGACTGACTTTGGAGGTCACGTACGGGTTGGAGGTAGAGCTATTCGTTTTATCTTCCGATGTTCGATCACTGCTAATGCTGCGGTTGACTTTGGGTGTGTACATGGAAGGTGACAGAAAGGTATCATTGATCACTTTCTTGGGTGTCGAGTAGCTGTGCGACGTCGACGTCGACGGAGAACGATCGCTGGCTCGGCTACGCTCCGACATGCCAGTGCCGTAACTGGGGCTGCTGGAGGTGTTGGTTACCGCGGTCGGTTTCGCATAATCTTTCATGTACGAATTGGTGATGGTGCTAGGCTTGTAGCCATTGCTGGCACTGTCATTGTAACGGTCCTTCGATAGGGATCGATCTCTTGCTCCCAAATTCTGACCTGCTCCATAACTTTTCGCGGGAGTCGTTGTACTGTAGTCTCCCGCACTTTTTGCGTTGGCCGTGGACGTTAACCGGTTCGCAGAATTCAAAGGCGAGTAAGATGATCGAAGATTGCCTGACGTTGAAGAAGTGCTTCCTCGTGAATTAGAACCGGAATTCTAGACGAAACAAAAAGCCAGAGCATCTTACAGTTACACAAACCAAAGAGCTTTTGCAAGGTGATGAACGTGCTGAACTTACCCTGCTGCCATAAGAGGAGGCGGAAGATCCATAACTGCCATAACCCGACGATGGCGCTGAAGGGCTAGACTGTGTGATCCAAGGGTTAGGACCAAAAGAAAATGGTGGAAAAGCACAAAATTAGTAGGCTTTAATTCTCTTAGTGTATGCTTTAATTCTCTTGGTAAAAGATACAGTCCAGTAAGTTTGTTTCAGACTCAAGTCAAACCCCCACATGCAAATGAATGCAAGTCAAAAATCCCTTGAAACCACGTGGCAGTGGTCCATGACTCTGACCTTAATGCTGCGTAGAATTCTCAGTAAACAGACCCGGAATCATTACGTTCGTCCAAAACAACCAAATGCTTGCTCTGACCGCCCGTATCGTACTGTTACCAGCTATTACCAAGCAAAAAGAGGCATGCAATTGTAAAAGGGGCTTCTCATCACGCTTTGGTTACCCACAAAAGTTTATATTTAGCTCAAATGGGGTCGTCCTTGCTTTGACATCACCAGAAGCGGAGCAATGACATTTTTCTTCCCCAATGGCGTACTCCAGCGTCACTTTTTTAAGCTCTACAAACTTTAACAACGATCCATTTAACTTTCAAAAGCGCTCAAAATGTACAGCTATAACTCTTATCCCCAACCTACTAAAAACGGCTCAATCCATGTCATTGAGCACGGAACCACAGAGCAATTCATCACTAGATATCTAGCCGTTTTCCTTATCAAAGACATTAACAGAAGGGGGGAGTGTTGAAGAAAGCAGAAAGACGATTAATTCCCCAAACGACGAGCGTTGTAACTCGTTACATTCTTGGCAGTTTTAAATTTAGCCATATTCTTCTGCCGTACCATCTCGCAAGCGTTGAACGACCCAGGAAACGTTAGCAAAAGGGGAATTCATAAAGATTTATGTCTACGTCCAGCGTACAACACCCTCACAAGCGAAGCAAAAAATACGACTCGGAAGTCAAAAATAAAAAGCAGAAAACAATTTGTAAAGAATTAAATATTTCTTACGTAGGGCCTAAATGGCATCTTCAATCTTGGGAAATCGTGATAACCCAAATGGGCACTAAATGGTTGGTAAATTCCAAAAGGGGTTCCGTATTTACCCTGGCAACACTATTATGATAAAGCTATAATCCCAACATCAAACAACTCACATCACTTGACTCGGGAAAAACATGACTATAGCTCCCCCCAGTTCTGGGGCTTATGGCCTCTCCAACAGATGAACAACGACTAACTTTTTTACTGTATGATGAGGCACAATGGAGTTCCAGTCGTAGATGAGAAGTTCTGGAATTGTCAGATAACAAATAGGTTTTCTTCACGGTTAACTAATGAAGGGTTTCTCTTCTGGTATTAAAACCACAACTCATTGCACACTTTACAAACCCACATACGTAAAACGCCGACCACAGACTGTCTTCGTCTCTCTCCTTGCGAAGAGGTATAAAAGCTCCACGCAAGCTTTCTCCACGGAGAAGGCACAGCGATCTGCTCAAGTCTTCCTCGTTGGAGCGCCACCGAAACTGTTGCTCGTCCCCGACATACAAATTTAGGTTACCATGGGCTGGTGGTGGAAGCTGAGTCAGAATTAGACATGAGTTTATGCTATCGAAGAAGCAAGCGCGGGGGGAGCAGAAAGGGAATATACGTGCAGAAGCCGTCACCTGTCGTGAATAAACAAGGTTTCGACGTTTTCTATGGCCACACAGTATATAACGTTAAAATAGAAAACAACGGAAAGCGACGAGGTTGTGTGACCTAGCTAGTAGAAAACTAATTCTATAGTCTTGATTCATCTGCCCGGAAATTACGTATAATTTTTTTCTTTGGGGCACGTGCTGGAAGTGGGACCAATTAGCTTTAGTCAGCTAAAAAAGTAAGAAAAGAAGTAAAGGAAGAAGCGAGGATTTGGGTTAATGATCAATCCTCAAGACGTCCCGAAAAAGAAAGGTGGAAGTTTTAACAAAGCTCCCAAGTATTTTTAGATCAAATTCTTGGCAAAGAGCTTGAGAGGACAACAAACCCTCACAAGTAAGCCCTTTAAACGTTGCAGTGACACAAAATATCCGCTTGGGGTTATAAAAAATCTCTACATTTTCTTTCAGTGTTGTAGTACGTCTATCAACTCTTAGCTTGAAAGCCTCGCTAATTTATAGATTTCTTGTGGGCTTTTGAACCCATTAACTCGACGTATCTCACGTTCGATAAAGGTAAGGGAAGACAAAAAAATTGGCAAAAAAACTGGCAACCTGTCGCGGACAGGGCCTGTTCATGGAAGCTCGGTAGGAACTGAAATTAGGACCCGAAAGAACCCCAGTCAAGCTTTCACCCCCTTCCCTGCACGGCTAAAGTACAGCTTACGAGAGAAAGTGACTAGACCCCGAGAGTAACCCCTGGGACATAAAGGTGCGGAACTCACCGTGCGGCCAGGTGGGCAACGGGAGAACCAGGTATATAGAGGCGGTAAACTAGACACTAAACCTGAGCAGATCAGCCTAATTAAACTAGCGATCAATGTTCAGTAAGTGTCATAGAAGACACGCTTCCAACCCATACGTTAGAGTCTATCCATACAGGACCTCACGTTTGAGGGCTTGCCGCCCGCTTAGTACTCGCTTGGTACCAACATTATTTTTTTTAAAAAAACAATTAACGAAATTTCTAAAAAAAGTTGACGACAGTAATGTTGTACAGCCTATGCTTGTTGGTAACACTATAATTTCTTTGATGAAAGACTTGGAAACAATTCTAGACAGTCTGGAAAAGGCACTACAGTCTGGCTAGGTAGTATAGGAAGGGAAGGAAACAACAAAAGCACATACTTGAAATCCATGTATATTAAAATGACGTCGTTTTCTCATAAGCACAAGCCAAAATCTGGTCACTCCTATAAGAATACTTGATTTAGGTCTTTTGACGCGGTTTCATCTCTTCAAAGCATGGATGCAAAAATATGTAATTCTTCTTCTGGGGATTGTAATACTCGTGTCCCTAGACAAAAGTCGCTTAGTAAAAACTGTTTTGGGGACTTAAAAGTGTTATTTACTTTGGACCAGTCGTAACTGACTGCATAAGCAAAAATTTGTCCATCGTGGTTAAAACAACAAGCCGTAATGGGCTGCTCCATTTGTTCAGACGTCTTCAGTTTCGTACGAGCGTCTTTGTCCCAAAAACTAAATCTTCCATCTGAACCTGCCGTGGCCAGAGTCCCATGCACGGGATGGAACTTGATGTCGTTTACCTATAAGTTAAAACGTTATCAAACATAGTTTTTGAGTATTAGCAATAAATAAAACTCACAGCAAAGATATCTTGGTAGCCGTTATTAGTGCCGTTGGAACGATGGCACTTGAACGTAAAATTGTCTTTGGGATTTTGAGGATTGACGTAATGAATAGCTACTCGACCTTCCACACTTCCCAACGCGAAACCTGACATTTTTAGTTTATTATTAAGCTCAAAGAGCCAGTACTAAACTCAAACCTGTGGGGGATCCTTTCTTATCTTTGAAGATGGACACACATCTATGCTGATATTTCAAAGGAGACTCGATGCGCTTAAACTCTTGTGGCTTTTCTTCAAGCTGATATACGATTAGATTTCGCCCCGCTGTGCCCACGATAGCCATTGGGTATTCCTGGAAAATTACCCAATTAGCCCAATGGACGCAGTACGTTAACCAAAATTGCTACTTACCACATCTGCGCAGTAAGCTCTTTCGGGCAAATTGATCATCATCATAGGATTAGGCGAACGTGTATCCCAAAACTAATGGAAAGATAAGGCTTTGTTAAACAAGACTTTCTTTTTTTTTTAACAGAAAGAAATGAATAGTCTTACACGGAGGGTTTTATCCCAGGATGAGGTCATAAGACAAGTGTAATTGGGAGCTTTAACCCAATGACAGGTTTTAACTGGGGCATCGTGCTGGGCAACTTGAACTGTTTGATCGGACTGCAAATCCCACATTTTCACCATCTTATCACAAGAAGCCATAAACACCTTAGTGGCATCCTATAGAATGGGTAGACACTTTAATAATATAGAAAATAAATACGAAACGTATTCCCAATGGAGATGCTTACATCACTCCAGGCTACATCAAGGATCGGTCCAGTCATTGTCTGCTGAGCTTTTGGAGTCGTCTTCCCAGTGCTGTCTACCTCCCAACACCTCACCTGGAGTAAATTCCACATTTAGTATCAAGATAAACAATTCTATGCCGGCTCTACGATCTCTTACATTGTTATCCCAGCTTCCTGCAATCAGGAAATTCTGTGGAATGCTCGCAGGACTGAAAGCCATACACGAAATTGAATCATCTGGAGGAGCCACAACCTCAAAGTCTTTCATAGGATTAGCTGCATTGGTAGAAGCTGCTGCTGTGGCACTGGCCGCCCCAATGCCGCCAAATGCTGACGGAGCAGCGCTTCCAAAACCAGTTGTTCCAAACATTCCTATTTGAAGCCTTGTACTAGCATAATTATGTCATAGTAAACAGATTATAATTCAATCTTATGCATCATAAAAACGTTTACCTGGATTTTTTTTTGTGAAAATCTAGTATCGCAAAACACGCGCGTACTCAAAGGTGTTGTTTTGGACGCCTCTGGGGAGAGAGGAATTGGACCTTTGGATGTTTCCTTAAGAAATTCCTTCAGCCCCTAGATGGCGGCGTTTTTCCCCTCATGCAAAAGGAAACGCCCCTATGCACTTGTACCGGAATTGAGTGATTGAACGGCCCTCGCTCCAGGAAAGGGTAAATGCACAGCGAGCAAAGGTCAACAATACTATATATTGATGAAGTTTACCGTTTTTTAGTGCATTTCTATTGCTTTAATTTATTTTTAGCCCGAAGTCGAGTCTTCAGAAGCAAATGGGTACTTTATCCTTTCGAATTCTTTGCTTTTAAACCATTTTTATGTATTACTGAGACAGGAGCTGATTTGTTGTTGGCATGCACTGATGCAGCACCATGTAGAGTAAAATTCCTTCCAAAACACACATATTGAATTTGTTTTTTTTAATTTCTAGGCCCTGTGTACTCTAACTCGTCTGCATAAGGGTACTGAGCGCCAAGGAAAACTTTAGAGCAGCGTATCCGACTTGGCATCTGCCCACACGGCTAATTTAAAAGCGAGCAAGATGACCCACGAATTTCTCCCTCTCTGTGATATCCTGTTCAACATAATCTCCATGGCGTCGTATTTTTGCGACGTGGTTTTTGATGTTGTAACAACCTACACGCTCTACGAGGAGGGAAATTATGTCTGGCTGGGACTAGCACTCGCTTTTATCCTGTCTTCCCTGATTATCTGCCAAATTCTCTCCGCGAGATGGGCCTTGGCGCCTTCTGAAGCGCCCGAAGTTAAGCAGTGCCATTCCGGCGCCGTCGTCTTGATCCATAGCGTAGGCTTTGGAGTCCTCTGGCGCTATTTCAAGCTTTTTATTCCTGTTGATTTGCGCGTGGTCAAGACAGAAGTGAGAGATTTGTGTCTCTTGCGTCTGGTTCACGCCTTTGTCGAAGCAGCTCCCATGTTACTCTTGCAACTGTACCTGATTTGGCTTAAGCCTTCCCGGGCTGACGTCATGGATCTGAACGTTGTTTCTACTTTCTTCTCCCTCTTCAGCGTTTGCTGGGCGTTAGCCTCCTTCAACAAGAACGTTCGCCGGGCGAACGTGCATAAACTCGTCCTCACGTGGTTGGGCGTAATTTTCCAGTTCTTCTGGCGCCTCGGAACCATCAGCGCCCGCGTGGTCGCCCTCACAGTCTACGCCACGGTCTACAGCTACTGGGTCTTCCTCGTCATTGGCCTTCATTGGATGAGCATGTTCTTTTGGCTCATTTCGCCTCGTAACGTCTTCCATGGCGACAAAATGGCGCGTTTGAAAAAAGACGCGTACTCTTCGCTCATCGCCGTTATTTACGTCTTCTGCTACGTCAACCTCCAGCACGTTAACCCCAGAATCAAAATGCTAGCTTTCTACGTCACCATGTTTCTCGAAAACACGCTTCTGGTAGCCGTTTGGCTCATTGGCGTCCACGGCGAAGAGCCCTGGTACCATCCATGGGCTACGGCTGCCGTCTTTTTGTCCTTTTTTGCCGGCATCATCTTCATGATGCTGTATTATCGTTATTTCCACGTGAAACGCCTCAGTTATGCCTACGCCACAGCGTCAAATGGCTTGGCCCCGCCCAGTCAATGCCAAACCTGCTCCGAAGGGGCGTGTCGAGAACATTACGCCCAGTCAGGACCCAGTTACGTCATCAGCCATCATTTCAGCTCGGGCGAGAAACACGGTCCTGACCATGCCGACCTGCCTAATGGAAAAGGTCGTCCTGCCAAAGCCAACGGCCACATCTTGGTCTACAACCACGGCCAAGTCAACGGTCCGCCGTTGGTACCAGGTGTGTTCAATTGTCGTTTCAATCCCGCCATGATGCGGAAAAAGAAGAAACCAACAAGTTTTGTCCCGCCGCCCGTTCCAGTCATGCCATCTATCGGTGGTTTGAACGGCACGGCCGCGGGGAGACTCGATGGCGGCAAAACGACGACGCCATTTTGGAAAAGACCGCTGCCGCCGTCGGGCTCGAGTGAAAACGAAGGCTCCATTTCGTCCCGCTTTGATATTCAGCAAAAGTTGCAGGAAAAGAAACGGCAACAAATGGCCGAATTACGGGTCATTGAAGAGGAAATCAAGCAAGGGAAGCTGAAACGGCCACCCCCGAGTGACGTGAGCGAATCCGGCACGCTGCGGCAACCCATTCCTCCCGCCAAAAAACAACCCTGGCCAAATTACGGCATCGAGCCGCTGGCGTTCCAGGCGTATGGCTCGCACAGCGCTCATCGAAGCAAGACACGATCCAAGACGCCGGAAATCCTCTTATCCCCGCATTACTTGGAGAAATCGCGGGTCTATGATTATCAGGATCCGAGATGGAAATACGGGCCGTCCTACCATCCGGATGGCCTGGGGGAATATGATGTTTGCAGACAGTCGCTAGGATGGGAGCGAACGTCGTATGTCAATCTGCCCGCAGCCACCAAGGCAGCCATGTATAAATCGTACCGAATTCCGTCCGATATAGACAGTCAAGTGTCCTTACCCCGGTCATATACCTTACCCCGCGAATTCAAATATAAACGGCCCAGGTCTCGCAAAGCCATCATCAAATCGGAGCATTTTATTCATTCTACCAACTCGAGTGACGGTAAATTATTGTATTCTTTTTATTATAATTGTACGAATGGGTTAACACATTTTTAATTTTTTTTGCAGGTGACGTGGATTCTGGGGATGAAAATGAAGCAGATTTAACGTCGAGTTACATCGAGCCAGTATTCAATCAGTACCCGCCTTTGCGGCCGTCCAGACCGAGATTCCATTCGCCATTTTCGCGAGGAGTGCAGAATCATCATGAAACTAAGTTATAGAGTTGAGTTGAGTTGATTTTATATAAAAAAGGAAGATTCTGTCATCTTTCACCAAAAAGCCGTCCTATTGTAAACACATTCCCCCCGTTTTCCTTTTCTTTCCTGACCTTTTATTATAATGATTAATGTTTTTTTTACAAGTACGGGTATGTATGTAAGTACTCATTTCAGCTCGAATTATGTTTAATTTTTATTCCTTTGACCGTTAGTAGTAACTTTGTTCAAGTTTGCCATTTGCTCGTTTTGTTCGTAATCGGGTTATATCCTTAACTTTCCTTTTGAGACTAACCTCCATAACAATACGGATTGTGCCAAGTGCACTGATAACGTGGTGCCTTCAATACTCGGTTGTCATTATTGTTGACCTTTTTGCTATACATAAGTGCCTTTATTCATTTAGGCATAAGACAATGCACGCATTACACGTGAGTGCCTTTATTTGTTTAGGAAGAGAATTCACGTACTAGTAAAATAAGGAAAAAAATTCGTTGCGTCGCGAAGGGGAAAAAGAATTGCAAGTTTGAAGCCCGGCATGGGATATACACGCTTAGTAAGATTTCAAGCCAAGATAAATGACGGAACAAGAGTCTAAAACAAGGCAATCGTGACTAAGCCTTACAGGATTTCCTTCCAGTGCCGTGTTCACCAAAAAAGACACGGAGGATTTTGACGTCCAAGATTAATTCTTTTAGAATCCCCTACAATGTCCCTGTGTTTGTCTGTGCTGTTGTTGCCAATGCTCAAAATCCTATTGTTGCCCATTGTTTGTCTTGCCGTAGATTTCCATGCCGCCTTCAAAAGTGTTCAAAAGCCTTACAAGCAACACACACATGTATTTTTTTTTATTAGTGTTTGATTTTAATATATATTCTTTTAGTTCGTGGTGTGATTCTTGATGGAGGAATCTGCGACCCATTCCTGCTTTCGATTGCAACGTGTTGTTAAACTCCTTGGGTGCAAATGGGTACAAGCGTTGATCTTTTTGCCCTGTCATGTGGAAATTGTTAGGGGCCAAAATTCCGGAAAAGCTTATATAGCCGCGTTGCCGCAGAGAAGGTTTAAGATTTGCTTTGGCGGTAGGAAACCTCAATACGCATAAGCACGTACAATTACGTTTGAATTTGTAAGAGCCTGCGTGAATGCTGTTGTTAAAATGGTCGCCGGAAGGATTTCTATCATCCTCATCGTCGTCATTGCCGACAATGCTAACGGAGCGTGACCGCCGTTTGGTGAACCCCACTGAGTTTACGATGAATGCCAAACCCCTTTGATTCCAAGGCGAGTTTTTTCGAACTCCAGGCGTCACCAACTTTTGCCCCCAGAGACTCACCTTTAACTTCTTTTCGATTAGCTGTGTTGATTTTCTCGGGATCGTTTTTTGTTCCCTTTGCCCTGGCTGTGGAAGTGAAGTCGTTTCTTGTATTTTGATTTATTTTCTTTTGCTTTTGCTTGAGAAATATTCGAATCCTTTTAATGAAAAGAATCGTTTGGGGAAAGAAAGCGTACACACTGAGTGGTCACCTTTTACCAGTTGATTGCAAACGCTGCCGTTTTTAATTATCCTAAATACAGCAGAGAGCCAAGGAGCAGAGAGAGAGAGAGATGCTTTTGGCCCCCCATGTAAGAGGGAAGGCCAAAGACTGGAATAGCAAAGCAAAGAATGTGCTGGCTCTTTTTTAATTGTTTTGTCCAGAGCTTGGAACCTATGCAATAATATCCATAATCTATCTATCTATGTACATGTATCTCTCTCTCTCTCTCTCTCTCTCTGGATGTATATATATATATGTATGTATATAGATAGAGATATAGATGTATATATATATATATATATATATATATATATATATATATATATATATATATATATATATATATATATATATATATATATATATATATATATATATATATATATATATATATATATATATATATATATATATATATATATATATATATATATATATATATATATATATATATATATATATATATATTATTGTAGGTACCAATCCCACGGGTGGGCTACCCTTGTAGTAATCATGGCCACCTGGCCAATAGGAACATGTAGGAGACTATTTCTTTTTTATGATTAATTTATTTTAATATTGTGAGGTCTTGTAATATGTCAAGAATCCAAGGCCGGCGATTTTCTTTTCCCTTTTCCCACCTTGAGCTTCTATTTTTTTATTCTATTTTTTGCTCGATGTCCACTTGGATGCATACGCTATTGCCTTGCAAGTTTCAGCTTTTTAGCGAACTGAGTCAATTATTTCCCGGATCAAGTCTGCCAGAGCTTGGCGCTGCATAACAAGTGGCAAATTCAGGAAGAGAAGAGAGGCAACTTTTTTTCTTATTGTTCCTATTGCGTGCAGTTGGGAGAAGGATGCAAGTTTGAAATTGTTCATTTTTTAGGCCCCTTCCCCAAAATGATGGTATCAAGTCAGGTAAAGAAAAGAAACGAATTAAGAACAACGGAGATGTGCGGTCCCAAGCAAAAGACCCCAAACTTAAAAGCTTCATTAAAGTTCAACATAGTATATTATGCCATTATAAGCTCGTTTATGGTACACACATATAATTACACCACGATGGCTGACAGGCGTTCGATGGGATCAGCGTGAGGAGGGAATTTACTTTTGTACAATGTACTGTGAGCATGAGGAAACACGGCGCAACTTAAAGGATTGACTGGTGTGGTTGCTACTGAGAGTGGAGGCATACTGGTGCTGTTACGGACGCTACTAATTGGGACTTTCAGTGTTGGCTCCGATCCGGGTAAAAGGCTATTAAGACTCTTTTTGTTCTTGCGACGCTTACGCAAACTATGTTGTGGATGGCGGTGATGATGATGATGAGCTGGTTGTTGGTGGCGAATAGTACTGGCATTGCCAGAATTCATTAGCCAAGAATGGACATAACTCCACGTGGGCATGTCGCCAGGTAAGCGTGAAGATCTTAATACGTTATTGCTCGCCTGTCGAGGTGGAGGCCAGGTCGTGTATGTGGCTTCTGAATCTAAAGAAGAGTCGGACGAGGAAATGACGGACTGTCGACTCAAACCGGCTGTGATTTCAGTGTCTGATGGATAGTCCATGTTGTACACGCTATAACGACGGGTCATTTGCATCCCACTCATCACGGAATCTTCTGTAGCATTAGCCGGAGTGGTAGTGGGATGTCGTGAAGGTAAGGTCTGCGACTTGTAAGGCGATACCTCATACTGCCGGCACTGCACGCAGTGGGTGAGCAAAGGATCATGTGCTTCCAGGCACGACGCACAAAATATTTTCAACTGGCGACCTTGACGACCCACGTCTTGACCTCTTGCCGTCAACCGATTAGAGTTACTATTTGTGAGTTTGTTGGCACCTGAGACAGTGGTAACAGTTGGTAAAGTATTGGCGAGGCTCCCCCGAGATAACTTCGTCTCTTGGACCAACAGTCCGAAGCCGACTTGTTCGCTTTGGTCAAAGATCCGACAGTGGCAGGGACGGTTATAGCGTCGACACATGCGTTTCCTTCGCTGATGACGTTTCTTGGTAAAACATCTGTATGTCCTTGTATGTTGTCCTGCACGTGGAGGAATAGTAGCTAATGAATCTGACGAAGAAGCCTGTCGGCAAAGCCGCAAAGACGCACGTTCTTGTTGTGGTTGCTGCTGCAAAGAAGCTCTGGGCCGGGTTCGCTGTTTCTTAGGAGTGGAGCAGCGCGGCTTATGATGCAACGGTAGCGGCCTGTTTTGTCGAGTAAGACTGGCCAAGGCTGTGGCAAAGGAACTGTGGCTGCCTGTGAAAGATCCGGTCCGGTCCCGGTATTCCACAGATTGCAAGGGTAAGCGACTCAATCCCACCACCTTTATTGATGGATCGACCAGCTGAGGTCGCCGTACTGTGATGGGTGGGCTTGGGGTAATCCCTAATGCGAGTAGACCGGATCCTCCGTTTGCACTGCCTAATACCCCTTCTAAGGTATTGGTGTTACGACTGTTGGACGATTCGTCATCTTCACGAATACGCTCAGCCTCCCAATGAAGATCCGTGGCGGCGTAGGCCGGTGCCAAGAGATGGTTGCCGCTGCTGTTGTTGGGAAGAATGTAAGGGCAATTTATGGGGACAGGTGGAGGCGGATGATTGGGACTGATGGAATGGTGGTGAAGATGTTGTGGTGGTGGTTGTACGAGATGCTGATGCTGATGTTGATGGACCAGAGCTTGAGTGACAGCAAACGAAGAAGCATTTGCTTGCTTTTCCCCGAGGTTTGAATGCATGTAAAAATGCTTGTCAGGCAGCGGTTCAATTTGCATAGAAGCCCCATCTTCTCCTCGGAGGTCAACACAGTTCGCTGGTAAAGGTTCCTTCTCGTTAGGTGACTGACATCCTTTTGTGCTAACGAGCACGCATAAAATCCCGATGGTGAACGTGGCTACACAAAAAGCAAGTGTGCCCAAGCGTACCAAAGGAGCATGTTCGTCGTCTGCGCTTAAAGAAGCGAATTGAAACCAGAGTGATACCATCACGGCATTTTCCAGTCCAACGACTCCGTAGTAAACAGCCATCGCGACGGTGCGCGGAGCCCCTCCGTTACCCACCAAAATGTCCAAAAGTGAAGTGGTTGTCGTAGGACCGCTGGCGACTTTTAGGTTGACGGCGGTGTCATCCACTCGACTTGCACTGACAGCTGGTGTATGCAAGGAGTTATGGTGATTATTATAGGAAGTCGAGGGCCAGTCAAAGACCAATAGATATGCTACCACGACTCGCCGGCATAAGGAAGCTACTGGCGTCGCCGTGTCCATTTCGGACGGCGAATCTTGGACCACGAGCCATAATAAGGTTATACACCAATGAACACCAAAGATGATCAAGGTCCAGACGTGGAATTCCGTCATGAAAACGGCGACGGCAAAAAGCCGACAAGCGAGTAAACTGAAACTCTTGACTGTAGTGAGCGGCAACGTGAAGCAATCCCCATCGCTCCGCGACACCCATTGACGGTTCGCGGAACCCGATCCTCCGCCCTCACAATCGCGCCAAAACGCCGGGGCTTTCCCCACCGCACCCTTGTTGGTGCTCAGTGTCGTTATGGTAGGTGGGCACCAATTAATGAGTGTTTTATGACAATAGTTGTGTGTATAATCGGTGTGATGCGGCATAAGCACAATAGTGGAGGACACCAACGTTACCGTGACTGACACCAGTTGCAATCCCACCAGCAGCATGGGAACGACCAAAACAGACAAGTTGGACCATTGCCAGCCTCCTTGTCCTTGGTACACCAGACTGGCTTGCAAGAGCAAAGAAGGCAAAGTTTGCAAATGAACTTGAATAAAGCGGAGCAAGGCAAACTCCTTCAAGTCAGCGTAATCGTACAACATGGCTAGCTTGAGGTACCGCCACACTAGGCCCAAGCCGCACAAGTGCATCGTGTAGCACAGACATTGCCCGAAGCACCGATCCGCGAAATCCAAGCTCTGCTGCACTCCCACAATGCTGGCCAAGTTGACAATCAAGGCAGCCGCCAGAAGAATAGCGGTCAGGCCTCCGGCCCAACGTGGGAAGCCGTCAAAGTAGTGATAACACACAAAGATTTGCACCGTGGTTTCCAACAAATGGCCCAGGAAAAGCAAGGCCCCGGCTGTCCTATGCCTCGGTCGGTAAGTGGGTCCATTTTCCGTATCTTTGGTAACTGCCATCATTGTAGCTGCTACTATCTTGATCGGGGCATGGTTTTGTATACATATATACTACTCTACTCGATCTGGCCCATTGATTGCTGGTTTGGGGGGGTAGACCCGTTTGTAGGCTTTTCACGGCTTGTTGTGCGTCTTTCTCCAACAACCTGTTAGAAAAGACAATGTATCCGTAGCATTAGTTTCACGTTTGTATCCGCCGCAACAACACATAAGCCCAAGGTTTATAACTTTTAAAACATGTTCAAGCGTTTAAACAAAGAAAAACAGAAAGAAGGAAAACGCATCGAGTACGTTATGCCGCACACCTCCATAAAAAATGTACGGCGCTGTAGGGCTAGGGATCAACAATAGCAGTTGGTTTTTCTACCGATTTCTCTTCTTCGGTCGTGTTTTTTCCTGTTTGTGTTTGCGTTTTGGTAGGGAAATGCGAAGAGCCAAAAGAAACTTTCTTGACTTTTTCTCCAGTTATGGAGCCGAGAAGTTGAAGTTGTCTTTAATGTAAGGCGAAAAGCTCTTAGAAGAGGCAGTTTGTCTTCTCTTTTTGGCGCCTTCGTAATTGCCAAAGCCATAAAGCCATTATAGCAAACAATGTTGCTTCTAGTCACGCCAAGTCAATTGCCATAAAGCGCCTCTGAAAATTATCGGCTACCGCTTTTGACCCTCCAAGCTCCCATAGCACGAAAACTCCCTTTTTGTCCCTTCTTTCTCTCTTTTCTTTCACCAAAGACCCTTGATTCCCATATCTCTTTCAACCTACATCGCTACGTAGTACAAAAAGACTTTGGTGGAGGTAATTTTGTGGCTTCCAGTGTTCCAGTACATCGTTCCGCTTAGTCAACAGGTCGCATCTCATCTCACCAACTGTAATTTACGACTCTAATTTAAGAAAGGCACAATCCTTCAACAATGCTTCAGCCTTTGAATTCTTTTTCTAAAGAAGCTATGAACATCATCGGCAACATCTACTTAGATTATCAGGCGAGAAAAAATCGTTCAGTATTGAAAAGCAGCAATGGATGTGGATTAGTAACTAGTTGCCCACCCGTATGCGATTGACCACCATTTGGGGGTTCATTAATATTTAAATTCCTTGTTATTTCCTTTACATTTCCTACCATCGCTTGCCCAAGGTTTTTTTTTATATAAATGTATAAAGCTATTTGATATAGGTAGCCGTAGTTGCCATTTCCAGCTGCTTGGGTGGCATACCGAAGCCATAAAAAGGGTACACGTTTTGTGGTTGCCGACTTTTTCATTTTTTTTTTTTTTTTTTTTTTTTTTTTTTTTTTTTTTTCTTTTTTACCTGTCTCCCTTCTGTTCAGATCCGATCCATAGCAAAGACATGTCATAAGTTAGTTATTATAATCTGATACGCGCAAGCTATTAAGACCGGTCATCAACAAGAGAAAGGATGGACTCTGTTGTGCAGGTTGTGTGTGATTCAAGAGATGAGATTAAAATCGTTCTGGTTTAGAATACCCATTTTAGAAACATAAGATAACCAGTCCAGCGATCTACGTCTCGGCCTATAGATAACAAAGCCAAAAAAAAATTGGGAAAATCCCTAAAAGCCAGTTTCAAGTTACACATTTCTTAGATCCTATTCAGTAATGCCATATAACATAATACCATTCTGGCGATGACAAGACTCCTTTAATGATCCTTAACAGCGGGCTACGGGGCCAGGAGGTGTGGCTGGATTGGCAATGGATTGACAGGCCAAGATTTATACAGGTCGTAAAAAAGGGGAAGTAATCCATCTCTTTAGATTGCTATAAATCATGTGCCTTCCCTTTTAGTTATACATGTCATCTGGTACCAAGAGTTGCCATTGTTACATTAGCACGTACATGTCTTTATTCTTACCCATTTTCATTGACTGTTGCTTCATTTTGCGTGCACAGTCTTTCCTTTGCCGGAATCTTCCAACTCTCTATTTTAAGGTGTTTCTATTCTATTTCATTCTGTTCCGTTCAATAATCTCGAGTTCAAAAATAAAAGTGTCTAAGGTAAATCAAAGGATTCCGGGTTGGGAAGGTTGTTTCTTGTTGTTGTTTTTAAATATTTTTGAAGCTCTCCATTTCCGTGTTAGGAAACGAGAAACCGTAAGGGAAAAAGAGGGGCCTAGGCTGCATTATATGGAAACGGAATATATTGCGCGTCGTTTCGGATGCGGATTCTTGCAATGACACATGATTGACAGAGCCTCTAGGCCTCTTCCGACCGAAGTTTTGGTTTTGGGCCTGGTTTACTTGAGCCATGGTCGAAACGTCTGTTAGGACGCTTGGGAGATGTTTAGGTTTTATATTTTGTGGTCTCTGTGCCCTTATAGCCGTAGTTTTAGCGAGAGAGTCAACTTTTCAGAACTTTTCAAGAGCCCTTTCAGCCACAGCGTTGGGTTCGGTGACGGCATGCCCACAATTCCAATCCTGCCGAGATCACATTGGAAGACAGTCCATTAACGAGGAAGATTTCCTTCCATCAAGTCTTTTTTTTCACGGGAGGGCGGAGGGGGGTTGAGGTTGGTAAAGGGGGAAGGTGTATACCGCAGCAACATGGCAACCACTTTTTAAATTATGCATACCATGGTCAGCCGCCATTTTATTGAGCGATATTTAAAATTCCTCTTGTCCGAGCAGCCTTTCGTCTCTTTTTCTTTTGTTTAATTTGGGTAGGGGAGAAAAAACACATTCAGAAGGGGTCCATGATTGTTGGGAAAAAAAGGTCTATATGCGAAAATGGTACCGTCTGGGAGCTTTATTACAACAGCTTTTTTAACGCCAAGCTCGCCACTTCCCGGTACTTGCTCCTCGCTCTCTGAAGGTAGAGCTTTTCATGTTTTATGCAGCAATTTTACTACAATGTATAGAAGGTAGCCTGCACATGGGTTTCTCAACCCGTTTTGCCATTTTTTGTACATTTTATGCGACTTTTTCATGGGTTGGCTCTACTTGTGACTTGCTCCTTGTTAATTTGGCAAGTCACGTGCCACGTGCGGCTTGTTCGACTTGCACCTTCAATCAAAGCTTAACGACATAACGACATGCGCGAGTTTGCCCTTTTAAGGCCCCCAGGGGCCTTTCATTGGCGTTTTTTCCGCATTTTTTACAATGTTTCCGTCCAAAAAGACCCGTACTCAATAAAAACCGACTCTCGAGTAATTGTAAAAACAACCGAGCATAAAAAGCCCCAAATAAGTGGGTACTTTGGGGTCGTAGTTAAAGGAATAAGCACCGTGCAAATCGGTCGCTTGCTGATGAGCGTTTATTAGGGGGCAGTTGGGCATTTTCTTACATTTTGACTTTGACTTTCGTTTGGCAGGTGATAGAAGAATCGCTTGGCAATTGGCAGAAGAACTGAAACTCACCTCAACGTGTCGGATCCAGAAGGTTCAGAAATTATCCATAGTTTTTAATCCATAGTTTGAAGGAGTTTCACATCTGCACTTTTCTAATCAAGGAGGGGGGTATACATAGATATACTCGGCACTTTAACATACATGACACGTGTGGTGGTACTGATAAGGAGGGGTAATGTTAGCAACCGTGGAGGCGAAATTCCCAAGTATGAGAACTTAAGAATGTTGTTGCACGTTCGACATGGTCCCAAAGGAAAACGTATATACGACAAGCTAGCGAAAAGGGCTTGCACTTAAGCGAGTTAATACATACACCTGAGGTGAGCCCAAAAGGTGCACTGAGCTCGAAATGTGCTCGGGACGATGGTAAATACCTCTGGACTTGCCCCGTGTTGCTAAAGCGTTCCTTCTCAACCATACCACTGTGCATGGCCATGGAGTTTCGTGGGGGCTCTTATGCTTCTTGCTTTAAGAATCCCCCCCCCCCTCCCCCTTTTTACCTTGCCTTCCATATACAGGTATTTATCTGGCAGGCATGAGGGAAAAAGGCAAGCCTCCTTTTCCTCTTGAACCTTTTTTCCTTGGAGGTTGTCATTCTCTTTTGGAGGTACAGCGGATTCCCGAGGCAAAAAGTCAAAAAGCATGAAGGGGGTCCCTCCTGCTTTGCTTAGGAAACAAGAGGTTGAGGCGGGGATCCGCCGCTTCATCGTTTCGGTCCTTTCCAGCCCAACCTCTATCTTTCTATACTTCCATAGTATCGTAGGTACACTTCCACACCGGAGCACATGCACGCTTTTTCTGACTCAATGCCATGCGTCAAACGACGCGGGGTGTACCTCCTTTAGTATGCTATTTTTCTATTGAGCACTCGGAAATTTTCAACCCAAAAAGTCAAAAGGCTCAAGAACCTGGAAACATTCTTCGCGGGATCCTTCTTGGGGTATCGAAACCATCCGCGCGTTCGTTTTTGCAAGGTACCCCGAGAGGAGAACGAGTGAGAGAGCGCGCTTTTTTGATTAAAGAGGGCTACCACCTATACTACCATGGGGAGGGGTTCCAGGGACAACAGTTTCCAGAGTTTGACGTTTGTCATCGGAAACATTCTTGAGTGACATCGCCGGAGAGGGTTAAGAATCCTAAACTAAAGACACCACCATCCTTTTTTTTTACCTGCTCGGGTGCTTTACCTGACCAGCAGGGATACTCACGATAATCGACTGGACTGGACTGTCCTCTTCCTCTGGTTGTAATTCCATTGGCCAAATAATAATGACAAAATGATAATAATAATAATTGAGAAAATCCATCCGGTTCCGGGAAAGTTTGTAGCAACTTCCGTAAATCTAACTTGTTTAAAGAGCAATAGCCAAAAACATCGCATATAGATATTTGGATGGATTATTATTGCAAATATTATTCTAAGACAGGACAATTTGTTTCAAGTTTTCCTGACAAACCGTTGCCGAGTTATTGACTTGTTTGGGCATTTTCCCCCCGCGAAAACCGTGACGTCACATGAGGGAACAGCATTAGAGGTGTGACTTACGGGCGCTTTATATACACTGGCTTTGTTTAGGCTTCCTCTGCGCTTTTTGTGAATTTTAGAGTAAAAAAATGGGAAGTAAGCTGCCATCAAAGACAAATCAACATTGCGGTAACTATTGTCTTGCTTACCGTTACAATAGCAGTGGAATTATGGATATATATGTTACGGTTGTAATAGCAGTGGAAGTAGGGATATATACTTTCCCAAAAGATGCAGAGAGAAGATGGCAATGGGTTTTGCAAGTGCAAAGGACTAGGGCTTATTTCGTGGACCCGAAAACTAAATGGGTGTCTTTCTGTGGTGATCTTTTCACCGAAGATTCATTTGATAGTAGTGTTGACCGACAATTAGCAATGGAATTTCGGTCAAAACGTCACAGTAGGAGATTGTTGAAAATCCCTACAAAGTTTGTTAGGCCGGCAACTGTCTTTTGGCTGCGAAGTCCACCCAAACCTCATAAAACCTCCGCTATGGAGAAAGACAACGTCATAACGTAAATATACTCCTATATTTGAAGACCAAATAGGATAGTGACATATGCAGGTTCTAGATTACCCAATAATTGCTGCTTCAAAGCGAACGTAATTTTGTCCGAACAGTTACCACAAGCATTTGTACGTCAGACTTGGAGCTTGCCTTAGTTTTGCCTAGAGTCGCAACCCGCAAGTAATATGGAGCCGTTTCTCGAAGCCAATCTGGAAAACAGTGAAGAGGAAGTGACGTTGACCAAAGCTAACGTGCAAGATTTCGCTTGTCAATTTTCGGGAGTGGAAATGGAAGACTTTTCTTGCCAGTTCTCCGATACGACGACGCAAGACTTCCCTTGTCAATTTCCAGAGGATGGGCTACTTTTGCCGGTAAATAGGATACCGATGCATACCGGTAACAACGATGTGTAGGAAAATAACCCGCTTCCAAGAAGCGATGCCTTTAGTTCAGAAAACTTGAATAGTAGCTTTTACTGAACAGGACTATTACTCTGACGGAGATGAAAATTTGAATCCGGACGACGAGTGTGAGGACACGGAATCGGACATTTCACCCATGAAAGAGTACATTATATTGACCTGAAATTTCTTTTCTTTATGAAAGCATTTACCTCATCCTGTACAATGTTGCTTCTATCAAAATAAGCACTCTCGTCGAAGCCTTCCGCCATTTCACTCGCTTTAATAGCACTTCGTATATATAAAAATAACTGGTCTGTGGTGCGCCCGGGTGCCGTGGCTCCGCCTTTTGACGTCACAGGACCACATGACCTGGCTGTACCAATGACAAAAATGCCCGAATTTGAATGTTAGATTCCTGATGTTCTAAATTTTTCAGTTTTTATTTTCGCGTATGATAAAAAGACACATAACACTAGAAACTAGATTTTTTACTCCTTTTTATAAGACAGTTGTTTTTTGGTGATGATTACCCTTTAAAGTGTTGCCCACTTTACGAAAGGCGAGCTTTCTTTAGGAATGCGGGGCATGGCCCATTTGAATGCTGCAAACGGGGGGAAATAGGGGAATTCCGTGGCTAAGTGACGTGACAAATTTTTCATGCAAATTTGCAGCATGGGTTGGGTGTGGATAGTGTATGGGGTCCTTCTCAAAACCCAAGTGCATAAGACTGTGTTCTGCTCCTTTTGGGTGCTTTTCGTGCTTATGGTTAGGTTACCCAGCAAGAGCAAGAGGCGTTGATGAACTGCACTGCAACGGAATACCCACACGATTCTACACTTGGCATCTAATGCAACGCTTTTTTATGTTTTCTAATTTTATTAGTGTTACCGACTTGACGGTGAGATTAAACGGCGAGATTAAAACATTCAACCACGCCCACACAATGCGAAAGATGTTTATATTTCTACCATTCTTTATTGGCATAAAAGTACCGCAAGACAGTTCCAATATTTCTGTTGCAATTTTAAAAATTTCTATAGTGGACTGGATTGAAATGGTAGGTCTGCACTTAAAATTCTATTGTAATGTAATAAATGTATGACAATAGTAAACTGGCAGAAAAGATTAGCACTAGATTGAATGTAAAAAGTACCAAGGAAATTTCTGTAGGGTAGTGCCACGCGTTATGGCACCCGGACTAGCGGTTAGTCGGGGGTAATGTGGGCGTGACCAAAGTTAGCTGACTTGAGCTCTAAATTTTTTGTAAATTTTACTTATTTTCTTTGAAGGCAAAGTGTATGCTTGGAGTTTTGCTGCGAACTTGAAGCAATAAAAAACGAGTAGCCTAGTCCCGTGTTCTTTTAGCCTTGTACAGATAATAATTGGCACCGTTTATTGCTGCTATAAGTTATGCGTGGCTTCTTTTCTAGACCCCGCCTTTACCGTTTCTGGAATGGCTTTTGAATTGTGGGGAATTTTTGGAGGCCATGTAACGCACCGCGGGAGTGAGACCAAGATAAATAGGCAGGACGTGCTGTACCATTTAGTACTTCCCGGTCACACTACTCCGAAATAAGTTGCAGGTTAATGTGTCCAGCGTGGCAACAGCAAATCAATGGGGGAAGTTTTAACACACCAGGCGGATATTACGACCTAATGGTATTCGATCATCTCGCATCAGAGCAACAGATGAGAGCACTGATGGCCATTACAGTCAATGTGCTCAACTTCCTTTTATTTATTTTTATTTTTCTAACTTCTTATTTCTAACTTAACCAGCCATGAGGTGCAACCAATATTTTCAACTGCAGATCAACTCTTCTATATGCCTAAGAGCTGAATAATTTGAAATGTTACCCATAGTTCCATTAAGTAAATTCTTTATAAAATTGTCTACCTATCCTAATAAGAAATAAGAATTCTTATTATATAGTGTAATCCAAGGTACATTGTGGCATAACGTATAGAAATTCTAACATAAATAACGTAGACACTACAACATATCCTAGTGCAATCCAAATGGAAAGAGAAGTTGAGAAAGTATCAGAGACTCGCTTAGCTACCTTTCTTTTGCAAAACTTTTCGCTTAATGAAGGATACTGTGACAATCTATTGTGGAAAGGCAAACTCTTTTAGTCAAAGAATTCGAAGCAAAAGCTGAAGGGTGGGGCGTTGCATAGAAGGGGATATATACACCGCATGATGGGGAGTCGCGTCCCACATTCAACAATAAGGACTTTTTCTTATATAGCTGGTGATTAGTTGACAATAGCGAAAAGAAGAAGTGAGGGATTTATGCAGTTGATCCATCGCAAACAGTTCCAAGCAAAAGTGGATAAGGGGTTTCTTCTTTTTGAGGACGTTTTTCTTCTTCTTTCCCCTCAAAAAACTTGAATAGTAAAAGTAAAACCTATTGAATAGTGCGCCATATGGTTACAAAAGGTAAAAGTATGAGCCATCCATCTTCAGGTAGCTTTTGTGGCCAGGTGACCTTTCGCAGCAATCTTTTCTCTTCCCCCCAAGATTCTTTAACTCGGAAGGCCTCTTCCTACGCCTGTCTTTTATGCATTTCATGCCGATAGAGTTGAGTTGACTGGATTGTGGATGACCTCAGCAGCAAGCACCCCCCCCCCCCCCCATCTGCTTTATCCGCGTGATAGCGATGTGTATCCACACTACACCACGCGAAGGTGAGGTCAACTAAAAAGGTGCTCCCCCCAAAATAGGCATGTGAAAGAAAAGACTGGCTGGGATCTGGCTGCTTCAAGGGGGGAGGAAAAAGTATTGCACACTACAAAAGCCTTCTATATAAGCCATATAGAAATTGTATTCGGAAGGAAGAGAGGGGGGGGGTTGCTTTTCTTCTGTTCTGACAAAGAAATATATGCGACAGCTTTCTTGGATGGGACACGGGCCCGGTCCTAGGACCTGAATGGAGTAAGTGGCGAAGATAAAAGGGGGTTTTTAGTGGTTTTCCACAGCCAAAGGAAGATGGAATGTGCAGATTTGCGATGTCCCTTGCCCGTTTTTCTGCTCCCCAAGATAGTAAGTAACCAAGAGTTGGAAGTTCCCTTATATACACTACACTCAAAGTCTCCAACAGCTCCAACAGCGGAAGTCAAGATAAGGAACTGGAAAAAAGGTACTGTCAGCAAATATTTCGGCTATTTGAGGTCACAGATTTACCCCCTACTTTCCTTTTTTTCTTCTTTTTTTTGAAGCAAAGTCCGCAGGATTCCTTTAACAAGTCAATAGGATTTTTTGTTACCTTCTTTTTTTGGTTTCTAACCAAGTGTCTAAGTTACACGCGAGATTTATTTTTTATCAAGCATTCCATGTGCATTGGCCAAGAATGAACATAGCAAAACCACAGAGATAACACCTTGTGCGTCCCAGCCACCACATAAGATTGATTGTTCAGGAAAGAAGGAATCCGGTCCGACCTCGATCAGCGTATATTGACCATTGGAGGGGTTACTAGGACATTCCGATTGTTGTGACTACCCTCAAATACCTTTAGCCGAATACTGTGCAATGTAGTAAACGCCAATTCATTTGTCATGAACAGTAAAAATGTATCCGCACAGTGAGTCGGACCTCAAAACTATTTGCTTCTGCTGAGATGAATCTCCTGGCCAGGCTATGGGGGTTGAGGGGGCAGGAGGGGAGGGGTTGGGGTACGTACCGTGCTAATGGACCGCGTGGCAGCAGGCAGCACACCTTTTGGGTTAAGATGGTTAGGACCTCACTTCCATTAGGCCATTTGGTTGTTACTTATACTTACAACTATGCCACTATACCTACGGTATAGATCATTCCATTCCCGTTCCGAAAGGTTCTTTTCCCGTCCTATCCATTTTGCACCACGGTACAGAGCAGAGAGCACCCTTTGGAGAATGTTGGGGTGTTTCCAAAGAGGGAAATGACTCCATGATAGAGCGTAAAAGCTTATAATCATGCATAACCCCGTTATCTTTCTAAATACGAAACCTCTATTTTTTTTTTTTAAATTCATATCATAGTGGCTTGAGGTTATAGTAGCCTACTTTTAATAGGCCTTCCCCGTCATCCTACCTAGAAACCCAATGTGATTATGGACGGTCATCCTCTCCATAATTTGTGGCAAAAAAAATAAGCACTCAAAAAATGGCTACGCGGTTTTGAGTTCTAAGCGTTGAGTTGCAACACACTGTGAAAGGAATTTTTTGGCGTTACGTGTGGGTCCCCACTTTTGGTCAAGTGTCGTCCTGCTCTCGAGTTAAGGTTATTTATATTTCTTCTTTAAGCCAAGGTTATATGTTTGAGGATATTGTTATGCAAATAATGCGACTTTTTTATTTATTTGTCAAAAGTGTCCGTGCTTCAACGTAGCAAACGTTCGTACCGGAGGAGAGCGGAAAAGATCTTTCTATTGACCCAAGTCGGAGTCCGAGTTGGACGACACACACACAACACTTCACCTGTTTCTCCAAGGCAAGGCTAAAGGTGTGACGTCTATTTCCTTCAAGCTTGGCTGTCATTTTAAGCACAACGGACACTTACAACGTGCGAGGAACGACAGCGGAAAAAATAAATAAATAAAAACGAAAAAAACCCCAAGAGTTTCACAAAAGGGCCCACCAAGAAGATGGATGAAGATCTTCTTAAGGACCCCCCAAAAAAAGATACAGAATTCCAGGTCTTTGCGGTCACGCAAACGCTTACCTTTGATTCTTTTGATTCTTGCCAGAGATCCAGTGGAGTATCTTTGCATGAAAGATGTGAAATCCACAAATACTATTTATATTTTTTTCCACGGGGATTCTAAAGTGTTGCCCAGTAACTGCAATTGACTTGATAGATAAAACCAGTCTTCGGAGAGGCTACATGAAAAGTTTGAGGGATCCCGCGAAGGAATGCATCAGCTGGTACCAAAAGGGGACGGAAGAGGTGGTATTATGGGTTGTGGGAGGAGGAAGGTGATGGTGACAATGGCCAGGAATGTTCCAAAGTCGTTTTCTTAAAGTTATTGATGCGATAGGACAAAAACACTCCATAATGGACAGTCGAAGAATAAGCGAAAGCTTTGGGCAACCAACGGGGGTCGACCGTCGTACGTCGTACCCTCAAAGTTGGACAACTCCGCAGCATAATTCCCCCCTTCATATAAACTTGGGCCTCATCCATCAAGCCTTCTCCTTCATCTTTTCAAATGTTTTGGTTAGCGGAGCCTGCACAGTTTTCCTAAGATGACATCGACATTTGCGTGTGATATGAGCCTCCCACTGGGATTTTTTTTTTAAAGAGAAACATGGTTGCACGTACATTCTGCGGCGATACACGACACACTATACGGGCCCTCTGCGCCTTAGCTATTTTATTTTATTTTTAATTTTCTTCCACCTCGAAGCTTTTGCAAGGCTTGCGAACTTTTCTTCTTGTTGTTCGGTGTGAGATGCATAATGCAAAGCGAACCAAACGGACATGTGCGATGCGGTTATCGTTGTCCTGTTGTTAGATTATGGCCACCCATAAAAATGACAACCGCATGTTATGGCTGGTGTGTGTGTGAGTATGCAAGTCAAAAGATTTGCTTGGACCCGGACCATCACGCTGCATGTTTAAGATTATTGATGGTAAAAAAGAAACGCATTAAGATTTGCCTCCCTATTGCGGCTCTTGTTCTTTTATTTTGGTAGGATTTTTTCTTTTGGCAATTTTCAAATCCAAGTTGAAAACTCCATCGTGTCTGTTCGTTAGTGTCAACCAAGGCTGCGATACGTTTAACCATGGCGGTTTTAATCGTCGTACTTCTTTAATCTATGGGTCTGGCATAACATGGTGTGTTTCGGATTTTTTATCTATTTTTTTTCCGTACCCATGAAAGACACTGGAGGGTCTTGGAAGTTTATCGTAAGAGCCCGCTTCTATACCAGGAAAGGTCTCCATTCATCACGTGTCATTGGAATTGACATTCGAACTTGCCACGTTGGTTTAATCAAATCAGTTAGAGTGACTTGGCACTTATAGTCCGTCCCCGCTATTTATACAGCATACCAAAATCCGTGTGGTGCTAAACGCATCTTTTAGTATTGCCTGTCACTGTTGGAAAATCTCCGCCAGAAATCTACATTTTCGGAGAAAAGGCTCCAGAAATTAGCCAGCTCCATTATTTTTTTTTTGTTGGCGTTAATAAAAAGCGGTGAAGGTTACTTGTATCACATTTGCAGCTGTTAAATTTCTTGGAGGTAAAAACCTGTGCTTACTCGCCAAGTTCCAATGCAGGTGTAAACTTTTTCTTGTGTTCAAACTTTTTTGATTCTTCTTTGATATCAGTTTTCTTGTAGTATATAGACGGTATCCGTGGAAAAAGGACGAGTCGGGTCAGGGGGCACTAAGGGTTGCCAAGTATAATTTACATGAAGGTGGGAGGACCTCCTGCCGTTCCTTGGCGAAGTCGTCTTAACGATAGTGACACCCATATCGACTTTACCAAAAGTCCAGGTGAGCTTGACTTCGGGTCCGCCACTCGACAGCAATGAATTGTGACGTAGTTAAGCAACTAAAATAAAAATAACTAAAATAAAAATAACACAAAAATGTAGAGATAAAGACAAAGACATGTATAGAAAGTCCCGCCTGTTCCTTTAAGAATTCCATGCAAATGCCCAGGCAATTGTTAGATTTGGGAAATTTTCCAATGTCAGTTTTTCTTCGTTTTTACCTTATATAGCACAGTACAGGTGAGAAGAGTCACAGGAGATCGTTTGGGAACCAAAAAAAAAAAAAACACGTAAAAACATTTGAAACTTAGAGTAGAAGCCCACTTGCTGTGCTTTTTCATCTCAAAACTCTCCAGAAAAAAAAGAATTAAAAATAAAATAAAAGTATTTCGCCACATGAGATCTTATTAATCAAACATTTGTATTCGTACGAGGTGTGCAACGAATGTTCTGTCGATTGCGTCGCATCGAACCCATGCCAATTGCATACATCAAGTTTTTGGCTTGGCCGCGTGAGTTTTGCTGTACAGCGATCCTCTTAAAAGATGAAGTAATTGATGGAGTACCTACTGGAGTTACATAACGTTGTCAGTAACACACGCACAGACAAATGGCTTCACATTTCCCCGCTCAAGCGATCTCGAAACATGCGAACTCGTGCAAATCGCTGATGACCATTTACACGAAGAAAGTTTGACGCTGAAGGATGACACGTGACAAATGATGCTCGTGCAGGTTGCCACAACTTGTTCACTTGGCGAAGCTAGCCAAAGCTCTTTTTAGTCCCAATCGAAGCGAACTGAAGTGCGCATGTGCACATTTAACATCTAGAACTAGCACCAAGTGTGCATTGTATTAGCTGATAACAGTGATAAGCGAAGTCGACAAGTTACGTCTCTCCACATTGTCCATTCCAATGGAACATTTTGCAAGAATATTTTTTAAAATGAATTATTTAGAGGTACCCTTTTTGTTGTTTACATCTTACGGGTTATAACGAGTACCACCATGCGAGCAGAAAAGTGAGGTTAAACAAAAGTATGGAAAGAATGGGGGTTCTGTACAAGATATACCTGGGTGGGATGGGGTTGGGAGGGGAGGGAAGAGGAATCCATCCGAATGTGAAGATGAAGGGGTATGTCATAACCTGTGCTCAAGTCGCATGGCTTGCCTCATAAATAATCACGTCGGAGTGTCGTAAATGCAGAAAGATGTGGCATTTATTGTGGAACCCTGTGCTCCAAGAAGGGACGGCCGGACTCGTGCAAATGAGATGCAAAATGCCACATTTTCTTAAGCCAGTTTCATTCTGGATTTTTTTTTATTGTTATTTCCCTTTTTTACTACCAGCGTTTTGGAACAACTTCGCACATCCATAATCACAGTCCATTTTTATCTTACGTGCTCAGTGCAGCAGTCATTGGCTCTGGGGGAAAAATATATAAATATATGTGAAATGTAAGCTAAATGTGGTGAAAGAATGTCTTTTTTTTGGTATTGCTATTTTTCTCTATTTCATCCTCCGTAACGGGCCTACAAAGCACAGGTCAGATCGTTCATCATATTCAAATGTACTATCCCTTGGCATAGCACTCTTCTTGCAGCTCAGCTGGAGCACACAGACCGGTTTTGCATTTCTTTTTTGGGGAGAAATCTCTTGCCTCTTGTTTTTGCATTGGTGCGCAGTTCGCGGTTGTTTAAAAGCGTTACTCCGCAACGCATTATACCAAAAAAGACGCTTGAAAAACACTAGTTAACTCTTTGGGGAGTGGATAGTTTTACTTTTTATCCCGAGTGCCCTTGAATGGGATGCTTCAACGAAAAAAGATGTGTTTTTAGTTTAGAAATAAGGAATTGCTCGCTCATTTGGTTAATGGAAGCCTCGGACTGACGTCCCGCGTCAATTAAGCAATCAAGAAAAGCGTAGACGCCTTTTAGTCTCAGCTCCTGGTCTTTTTTTTGTTGCTAGGATTGCTAGGGCAGCTGGCATTGTTGTTTGTTTGCCGAGTTGCAACGTGTCGGACCTTCGATGAGAGAGAAAGAGTGAACAAGAGAGACAGAGAGAGAGAGGGAAAGAGAGAGAAAAACACTTTGCCTTTATTTATTTGTTGATTTGCATAAACCACACACACACACACATACATCCAAGTCTTACACTTGATCGCTTCTTTTTGGGAAAATTAGCTATGCATGGCCGAGGCAAAGAATGAGCTTCGTCACGCGCTTTCATACCGATTTCTGTATTAGGGACTTTGGGGCTCCAAAAGTCACTCAGTTTTTGTTTGCAAGAAAAATGCTTGTCAATCCGAAATTGATATATCCTATATAAGGGTTATGTACAGTACCAAAAGGGCGGCAATAATAATTATGGGATTTTTGCTTCACGGTTTCTTCTGTCTGTGTGTATTGTATGTGTGTTTGTGCAATCCAGCCCCCCTCTTCTCACAAGACTTTTAGCGGGCGGATACGGATAAGGAAATGCAATTGCTCGCTCAAGCCGCAATATCCATCACATAAAAAAAGATAAATAGAGATTATTTATGGGAGCCCCAAACCGACAAGGGGGAGGCTGTGGGGCGGATTCCGAATGCGGAAAAAAAGAGGTTGAGGTTGGTTGAAGGAGATTTACCATGCTCACTCTCCTCTTTCCTTTCCTTTTGCTTTGCAGCGGTAGCAAATTTTCTCTCATTTCTGTCTTGACACACTCACATACTATAAAGAACTTCCGATTTCCAGGCGAGGGGGGTCATTCGGACATAATGAGGATGCTAATCTGTAATCATAGCCTTCTTCCATAGCCTTGCTCCCGTGTTATCAACTACTGTAGCTTCCTACATCCGAAATAGAAAGCGTTTTTTATATAAATGCACAAGTTATTTTCAATAAAATAGAACCGAAAAAAGCTTCCTGGTCATCTTCAGCACATCCGAAATCTTTTTTTCATATAAATTTGTTCGCTCTGCTCGCTAAAAATCGAACAAAAGAAAGAAAAGGAAAGCGTTCCGGAGTTCATTTGATCCATTGACTTGCCATGGTAAAGAACAAAGAGTTTATAAGTTGACAGGCTGTTTCATAAGTGCAGAAAGAGGGACATATGTGTGGAGTGCCATATGGTCAAGTTTTTGGAGTAGATTTGCATGGCCCCAGTTCGCTTTGGGGATCAGAGTTAAGTCACTTAACAAAGGAAGTGTATGAGGGGTTGCGGGATTGCAGTTCTGCCAACAATCGCGCAAGTGTGCTTGTGCCTTTTCTTTGTAAAAGAAACTAAAGAACGTACAATAGACTTGGGGGATACGTACGTATATAGGGATAAAATAAGGGATAACCCCCCATACTTTTGCCAGTTTAACTTACCACCAACTCACCCTCATGCCAAGCTTATTGAAACGAAACTTACTATTGCTGGAGGACACGTTAAGATGAAGTTGCAGCTGTCATAGCGTTTGTGCACCCAAAAAGGTCGATTGGGATGCTATTATTATCAACGCCATTATACCTACTTTGATTTCTGTTTGTTTTTCTTTCCTTTTTAACTTGAGCCAATTGTAACCATTGATTGGGTGCGGCTTTGGTTGAGACGACATTTTTCTTTTCTTCGCTATTACTTGTTATAGAATTTAGACAAGGTTAAATTACTCGAGTGCCGCTTGTAGGGGATTAGGGATTTGCTACCACGATTCAATCCCATGGTTGACTGCATCCCAAGACGGATCTCACTCCATCTTTGCTGGCTGGGGCCTTTTAACTATCACACCTGCCGTTTTCCCAAAGGGCGAAATATACCGTGGCTCTTCTTGTCTGTGTTAAATTCCTGGTAGCGCACACAATAGGCAGCTAATTAAATCAGACAAGATAATTTCACCCTCCAGCGTATATAATACTCTAAGCTAATACGCAAGCAGAGGAGGTAAGAAAGAATTGGCACGAGTTTTTTTTTAATATTCGTTAATTTTCCACACTGCCTTGTCTCTGAGGCGGATCTCTTTTAAAGAAGACCAAGGCGGTGTAGGTTAAAAAAATTGTCATAAATTACGGTTTCTTAAATTTATTTATTTGCGGTTCGGGCTCGGTGCCAAAAAGAACGCGTCGTGAGTTTTACAAGTCAATGACTAGGTTTTTCACATTCAAATGGAGTTATATATATGTGCAAACCGCGATTTGTTGAGCGGATCCCATCGCATGCGGAGCAAAAAAAAAAAAAGAAACCCATGAGCCATACACACAAAACGCGAAAAAAAACTCCTTTTCTTGAGAACAAAAGATATAGCGTTTGTTCATCCTGACGTTTTGAACGCCATGCCGGAGCTTGACGAATGACTTAATCGGGTGTGGGTGGTAGATTTCATGCCCGCCGCAACTGAAGCTGACAGGTGTTGTGACGGTGGTGCGAAAGGCGTATTCGTACTAGAATGGTGGGTAATTAAGTCGTTGGCGCGTTGTGTATTGCTTCCGGTGAGCATGCCGGAGTTTTCCGTCGTATTTCTGTCGTCACCACTACTGCTGGTCGGGGTGGGCAGAGCCAATCCTGCAGCCGCAGCAGGTGGTATGGGGAAGCCGGTACTTTGGTTCATGTAGGCAATAAATCTGCGGAGTTCGTCCAAGGCATTCGCCTGCATCATGATGTAGTTCTTGGCCAGAAGGAGCGTGGCGATCTTGGAAAGCTTGCGAACCGAAGGCGAGTGAGCGTAAGGAATGACGTTGCGAAGCTCATCCAAGGCATCGTTGAGATCATGCATGCGGCGTCGTTCACGGGCATTGATGCTGAGACGAACCGCTTTACCTTGGCGGTTCTTCCGGGAATTGGTATTCAGTAACGGTCCCCGCTCTCGGTCCGGGGAATTCAAGGCGCCTGAGGAGTCTCCTATGTCCTCTGGACGTTCCAGCAGGCCTGATTGGGGCAGAGCGAGTTCCGTAGGGTCGTTGGAATGCTCGGTACCTGCCTCTTCATTAGTGCCGTAGTCGTCGTCGCTGGACGCTGAAGGGGAATGCGACAATCGCCGCTTCAAGTAGGGACGATTCTCGTCACCTTCCATAATGCTGCGATGATCTAGGTTGTGACCCAAAGCCGAAGAAGACGTATGACGCCATTTGTCCTCCAATGTCTGATTGGCCGTTACGCCATGATGGCTGTTGTTGGAGTGGTTCAAAGTGGTAAACATGTTGGCCGAAGATCCAGAAGCTGCTGCTGAAGTAAGATTCAAGCCTTGCAATTGCCGGTACTTGGCGTGGATTTGGTAATCAAGCATGGCTGGGTAGAAATGGCTGGGCAGCTCAGGTTTGAAAGGTGAAGGAGACGGGCCGCCAGCAGCATTGTAAAGTTTACTAGGGGAGAATGCAGGGGGCAAACCTGGGGTAGGAGGGTCGTTGTCTCGACGGGGAAGTGGAAAGGTGCCGTAAGGAGGCAACAATGCTCGGTTGCTGTTGCTATTGTTATTGGGTGGCAATTGAAAAGCCGTTGCTGCGTCCATGATGATGACCTAAACCAAAAATCGCGAGATTAATTACGGGGACTCTATTGTTTGCCTTTCTTAGCACACCCTCCGCTTCAATCCCGTGAAATCTCCACCCTCGTGAAGTTCAGAAACTATACAAGTTAGGAGAAACAATCACAATAGAACATCTTTGGGGGAATGTGGAGTGTTGAGGACAATACACAGGCATGCCATGGGGCCATTAATCAACATGATTGCAGCGCGCAAAAAGACAACAATGAATGTAATACCTGTAGATTGGTGATGCAACGCCGGTGAAACTTGAAACACTTGGGGAGGGGGAATTACTTCAGTAAACGATTAATTTCGGCGGAAAACTCAGGCGTGGAGCTCGATAACATGAGAAGAAGCCAATGAAATAGGAATATGTGCTGGTTGGCTTGACGCTTTAGTAAGAAAACTGTTCTTCGGCGGAGGAAGCAGCCAAGAAGGGTTCACCACAGAATTATTTTTTTTCGTTCGTGAAGATTCCCGCCCCTCAGATTTCCGGGATTTCTATCTAGCCAATCAGAGACATGTGAGACAACGCAACTGGCGCAGACTTTGGAGCATTCAGAGCGTCGTGGGTGTCGACGGAGTTTGCGGAGCACGATCACTGGGTTCGCAAATACGTTTAACGTCGCGTCGGCGCCAGACTAGGGACTCTTAAATCACTCCCAAGTTTTTGTCTTGTTTTCGTTTTTTTTCCTCTCTCTCTTTGTGGCTATACAACACGGGTTTGCGGAGGGGAAAGCTTGTCATAAAGACATGATGTGATCCAGCGATTCAAGGCGTCGAGGACACCCTGGAGACCTATCTTTGGCACTGATTACAATCGCACTCAAGAGAGTGTATCCCTTGTAAGTCGTAATATTGCCCGATGGCTAGGAAATGCGCTTAGACTGTTTGTCCAAGACAGCGCAGATCTGACACGATCGCAGTGGACAATGTCAGTTTGTGCGAGCTCTTAGGATAGATTGATTGTCCAATGTATGAAAGCTGGCCAACACACTGACGCGTCAGGGGTTTAAAATATAGGAACAAGTTATGAGCGCCGTCCGAAGCTCCGCATGAGCCAGACCGAAATGCATAATAGTATTGACTGCAGCTTCCTTTTCTCTGGGATCCCCTTCATGTAATACTCGATACGCTTTTCAGTACTCGCCAATAGAGAATCAGTTCCCTATATGTATACACCGAATCTATCCTTCCATTCAGGGCGGCGACAAAACGTGGACAAAAGGGGAAAAAGGATTCATTGTTGACCACACATGGCAGGGATTGTCCCCTTTTTGAACAGTGGCTTTGTCCCAGTGTAAACGGGCATAGTAACATGCCGAACGTCCACAAACCCGAAGGTTATATGTGTATGTGCGTGTATTCTTTCTATACGTATACTGTACGTTATGCAACATATCAAGTCACGGCTTAATAAGCCTATTATGCTCGCTAGTATGCCTAAGAGACATGGTTGACAAAGACTTGTCGAACTGAGAAGATGATTTATGCAGCAGTTTTAAATAATTGAAAGGCGGGAAGGAGGAAAAGAGGGAAGTTGGGAAGAATTCTTATTCTGATGGGAAAGCAAAGCCAAAGGGAAAGTATGCGATAAAAGAGGAAGGGGAACGGAGAAGTTAGGGGATGTATGTATGACGGAAACGTTTTTTAAACGCTTTCGGCTTATTCAAACGTAAGGTCAAATGTGATTACGACCTCGTCGCGCTGCTTGCTTTGACTTGCATTACAACGACGAGTCGTTGAAAGCCTAGAGGGGTCAGTCTTCTCTTCCCTTCATCTCCCATGAAAATTCAATTTGCGTAGAGGCAAAAAGCGATGTCCCGGGACGCGAACGACATCGACAGCATCTCACACTCGGCTGTGCAAGGACCTGAAAAAGGAAAAAGAACTTTGAAAAAAGAGAAAACCCGGCAGCGATATAGTGGTGGTAAAACGTTACAGTTTTGGATTATACGTACGACCAGCAGCGAGGGAACGGAAATAAATGTTATAATATGAAATCCTCAACCCCTCTTGTCGTCATCTTTATTTGCACCCTCCGTAAAAGTTATAAGACTGAGCGGCGCCTGTATCTCGTGTGAGCCCCATTAATTCTTTACCGATGCCCGCGAGAGAGCCCCTGTTGCCTTGTCAAGTCGTTGAGGAGAGTCGGTTTGTCAGCGTGCTCAAGCGAGATGCTTTTCTTTTCTTTTTTTAAGAAAAAAGTTAAAAGGAAAAGGGGGAGTAACGAGATTTGGTCTGTTCTGTTAATGGTTTTGTCTTTAGGAATTGCAAACTAAGACAGCGATTAGGAAGATAATTGAGTATTTTGTATTTCTTTCTCGTTTTACAGGGACAATTTAGTTGTATCAGTGTTATTAGGGGAAGTTGGTCGGGCACGTGGTCCGGCCGCATCTTCAGTCTTCGTCATATTTTATCGCGTAAGTGGTGAACCCTGGAGGGGGGAATCCTTGTCGGTATAGAACTAACTGACTCGACGCTGTCGACGCCTATTACAGTCGCGAGACGTCCCTTGATGGATTTATCTTCTAAGGAAAATCTTGGGGAGAGGGCGGGCAAGGGGACTGGACCTTGTTGTATCAAGGTAAGTGCCTAGAATATGTACACTTTGTTGGTGTGAAATGCAATTGGCTGGTCAAGCAAAACCTGCGCTTTACTTAATTAGTTGTCTTCAAATCTCAATATGTATGTTATCGGCTTGGAAGTATTAAACCGTTGCTAGCTGTATAAACGAAACGAGACGGTTAGCGTTTGCAAAGCTCGGGTTATCTTTTTGCTTGACGTCAGTTTGTCTGCATCTTCTCATTCTGGCTGTATTTCCAACAATTCCATAACTTAACGTTTATCCTGTACCACACAGCGAAAGTTTGTTAAGAGGTTTAAGACAGTCAACCACCCCTAAAAATTAGACATACGAGGGTTAATGTTAATGGTTGGGATGTACAAACTTGACGGATCCAGCCCATGTCGGTTCAAGTTTGGAAACAAACTCCTTTGTCAAAGTTACGAGCACTCGTAACGTGGTTGCAATCCAAAATGCCCATCTCGCATAACTACAAGTCTTCATTAATACCCTGTATACGAGTTACGACTTAGTCTTTGTTACATTTTTCTAAATATGTCAAACTTGGTACGTGCATCTCAAGAACCCACGGGGAAAGGAGAAATCCAGTTATCGCGTGACTTCGGACATTTATTATATAATTAATGTCAAGTTTTCGGACCTAAAACTTGTTACTTTGTTTATGATTCAGTTGAAATTGAAAGCTTACGGATTACTGCATGTTTTAGTTGACAGATGGCAATATTTTCTTAAGCAAAATCATGCAAACGGATTTTTCACTCGAGTGACGCCAGTTCAATTTAAGTAAAAGCTCTTTGAAGGTTTGGTGTTTTGCTTGCGCATATGAATGTGATTTTTGCACAATACATCCGTATGGTAAGTGTTGACTGTTTTGTAAATTGAAAAAAATAAACTTCTATCTCTATGAGTTAAAAGATAATTGTGTAAACTAAAGCTAATGTAATGCAACGTGTTGTTTCAACCTCATATCCCACCCGACATTTACGAACATCACGTGAAATCTGGTTAGGTGTGAAGACTGTTGTAAAATCGTAGAAAAAGCTCTACGGTTCAAGAATTGTAATAAACTTATTATATTTCCTTATATAACAAACGTTTCTAAAAAAGAAACTTGAAGGAACCGCATTGTATTATGTGCATATATAACTAATCCCTGACGCGAACTTAGCTTAGGATTTCCTAAGAATATTCTCTAAACAATTTCGAACTGTTAGCTACACATACGCCATCTAGGAAAGTGGAAGAGAAAGCTTCTTCTTGTCCTTAAGTGAACGCTAGATGGCAATGCTATCCGTAAATTCAAATCTGCCGTGGGTAAAAAAGAAGTCATAAAGGTTCAAATAACTGACTCAACCCTAGAGACCCCGAGTCATAACGTTCCTAATTAGCCTGATGGAAGTATAACTGCAAACTGGTTAAAAATATTTTTTTTTTAGTTCTTGGGTACTTTTTGCATGTAGAGCATGGTATCATAAGTCCGTTTGCAAATCGTCCATTTGCAAGTTGATACGATATTATCTTTCTCGTTCTTTCCTTAAAAAAATAGATCTGTCTTTCACTCTCCCCCCCCCCCCCCCCCCCCTTTACCCTGAAGCCTCTACCCTCCACCTCCTGCTGCTGCTCTATGCTTTTGCTTAGCTAGGGGTGGAGGGTTGGGGGAGGGTTTTTTTGTCGAGGGTAAGGGAGTTATACGACTCGGGTGCGTCACGTCCCGGCACAATCGATGCTAGCTCAGCTTCCGGTTACCATGGAAACTTTACGGAATGAAGAGCAGCCCGGGCAGTGGTGGTGCAGCTCGTAGAAGCAGCGTATAACAAATAAAAGGAGGCCAAAGCAAATCCATAACAATAAAAAGTGGCTCCACTATTACGTAGAATAAAAACCGCTCCCGAAGTTACCGCAAAAGCTTATTTTAAGCCCTCGAAACCTTCCCCTCGCTTTTATTTTATATGTGAGTGGCTCTACTCAGGGATTCCTGGTTCAATTCTCTATCATTCACTACAAGAATCGTAAAAAATAGAAAAAAGCGCACTGGCGTCCAGTCCCCCTTTTATCCCTCTCCAGAACTTCCTCGATCCGTTTCGCGCCGTTGCTGAAACGTGGATGCTGCGATGGCAGGTTTCCTTTGTGAATAGCTCCCTCCCAATTAATTGCAGGCTTCTTTGTGTCCGTCAAGTGAGGCAAGAAAATGCGATGACTCGCAGAGTCCCAATCTGGTAAGGCCCAGACCAGTCAAGTCACGTCACAAAACTGCCTTAATCAGCTAATCTGCCTATTTAACTTCGGACACTTCAAGTAGTTTTTCTCTTTATTTTTTCTTTCATTGTAAGTCCAATAAATTTGAGCGACAGTCGCTTTAAGCACACCAGGAAATGTATTGATAGGCAGAAAAAAATGCGCATAAATTCACAGTAAAATGTTACACAAATATGCTTGCCTGAAAGCACGCGTAAGAATCAGACATGCAAGCCGGATGCTTTCTGCATAGAAGTGTCTCCGTTGCATAGTTCTTACAACCGTAAAAATTTCCCCAGGGGCCCATCCTTTCTTACGGAGCGAAAAGCAAAGCCATTCTTCATCTGGCGTCGTTTTAGCATATTTTGAGCATCCTGTTGAGTACTCCTGGGCTGCGGAGTTACCACCCCGTCTATTTATAGTGCAGTTCACCTTGCATTCAGGTGACCTTATGAAAAATACATCAAAGCTCCGAAGAGGGTCGTAATCATTTGTCCCAAATGCTGTGTAGGTCACGCGAATCAAATGTACCCAGTTACATGCAAGTCTGAGTCGTGGGGCTTTTACAGTTCTTGAATGCTCTTGCTTTGGAAGTGAAGCTCCTCGCAACCATTTTTAACGAGCCAAAACGGGTCACGTTGGTTACCACAAATGTTATTCTCCTTTATAGCTCTCGATAATTTAGCACAATTCCGCCCATGTTGACCACTTGGGACTAACTCGGGTGTCCCTTCTATGTCCCTTGTATGCTCCTTGCAAAAGCAGAGGGCTAATCCTGGTCGGGTCGCAAGTATTGCCCCAGCCTGGTTTAGTTAGTGCAGTACCCTAGTTGTTCCTGTCATGCCCACTTAACAATGGTACTTACCCCTGCTGGAAAAGCTATAATGTCCATATTTTTTGTGCATCTTTAGGGAGTATTTCTAAGTGAATGCCATCCCGTAGTGTCTGCCGCTGATGCTGCTCTGGAGTTGCTGCAGGGAGAGGAATCAAAGGAACCCATTTATTGATCGGTTCTTTTCACACACACATACTACATACATACATACATCTGTATTAAGCTGTGCGAGTGCTGTAAAGCAGTCTGCGTCGCAAGGGGAAAATATATTGTGCAAATATAAACCAAGTTGATTTGAAGGACTTGACGTATAATCTGAGTTAATTATGATAAAGTAAAGGCTCTGTGTATGGGGACAGTCATAGTTTTAGTCGTTACTGTGCTGACTAGTTGGCAAAAACATGAAGAGCTCGTGTCGCTAACCGTGGGAGGGTAGAAAAACGGTCAAACCGTAGGCCTCTGTACCAGGCAGGAAGGCAATTAATTCGTCATTGCCTCATAGCGTGGATTACCCCACTCGTCAATACGTCCTTACCTAGTTTGCACTACATACACTACAATGCGCACAGACTTTAGGTCCCTTTAAAAATAAAAAAAAAGCCTGAAAGTATCGTATGGTAATATGTTGAGGTGATACGAATGTTAACACACTCTTTTTTGCTTCCTACGAATTAAAAGCGTGGAAGAATTGGGTAGACAAGATGTCTTCTCTAATTAAGAATACTAGCGATGTATTATCCGGCAACAAAATAGTTAAAACAAGATGGAACGTATATTGGAAGTGCCGGAATAAGGGGCATTAGAGAGGAGAAGAAAGGCTGATGAATCCAAGCTTTTGTTCAGCATTGTAGCAATAGCGAAGGAGTAAAAAAGTAGATATACGACTGAGAGGCAGAAATAAGGAAAGACAGCTAGCAAGAGATTCATGGGTTGCTATGGGAACACCGATCGATGGAGCTCCCAGCCTCCGATCCCAAGATGGAAACCTGAATGGCCCGGGTCCGGGAATTTTTTTCGTTTTTTAGGTGCCCTATAAGTTCTTTTCTTTCCCGAAACGCGTCTTCTTCCTTCTTTCTCCCAAGATCTCCAAAGATCAAAATCCTGTTTTGTCTTTCTCTGCAGCTCTTTGGATACAGAAATAATAATTGCTTTGCCTTTCAGTCTTTAATGTAATCATAACAACGGCTTTCAATCTTCCGGATAGAGTGACAAAAATATTCTTTTTCCGGCGGAAGTCTTCAGGCGATTAGTAGACGAGTTGACGATATTACACCAGCCCGCAAAAAAAATTACATGCATTTATTTTCTTTGTTATAGCCTTTGAATAGCGGTTAGGGAAGCCTAGTTAGAGGGTTTCCCAAGTATTATCCATAATTTATCATTATTTTTTTGAAAATTACAACGCTGTTAATAAATAGCTATTTTGGAAAGAGCATGTAAGCTTTAATTCGCGTTTGCTTGAATGGAAACTGAAAATGAACAGTCAGAATGGAAAACGAGAATTTTAGTTTCTAGAAAATCGTTTTGTATTTCTTCGCACTACATGGACCACACACATATACACATTGGGGTAACAAACGTTGCTAAGGTGGATGTGTATTGGCCCTTTTTTGAGTAGCTTGCCATTGACCCATACGACGCTTAAGTAATGAAACGAGTTAATGGAAGTCAATTCCTGGACGTACTATCACCCGCTCTTGGCATTCACCGCGTGCCTTATGATACTATCCACATCAAGGCCAACAGTGAACACGAGGAGCTAAGGCTTTCGCAACGTAATTTTGTTCGTTTCGGCTCTCCCGCCACCCAACGTTGGGTCGTCTCCCTCAACCATTGGAAGGGGGTCTTTCCAGCGGCGTTGGCCAGACTATCCTCGTAAGGCGCCACGATCGATAAGCAAAAAGGCTTGGTTTTAGCAATGCTGCCGTATTAATCCAACTTTCGCGTGGGCCAGCTATGGGCTTCGGGTTGGTTGTGCTGACCCTAATGTTCAACCTCCAAACCCTAGGAAAAATAATACATTGTTTGGTGAACACTGAACCCAGCAGAATTGGACCGCGACAAGCAGAGCCACTTCGCGTTATCTGTCAAAAGTAATAAGTGACGAAGAAAGGAATTATTACTGCAGATAGGAAAGATACTAAGTATTGACTCTGGGCTAGTTGGTTCAACGTTGGAGTGTGCTCACTCACCTGCAGATATAATAGTAACTACTTAAGTAAAAGGAGGCACTATACTCACTGATTGCCTGGTCAAAGGCCGTCTTCGAAGCTGTGGATGCTACCGACGCCCCTATGAGAATGCAAAGAAAGTGGAACTCGACGTCGGATGGAAAGCGTAATGGATATACAGACACTCCACCGCGCTGATGCAACTCTGAACTCTGGATCGAAAGTAAAAAGGGTAAGGCCAGCCGAGGCAAAAAGGAAAGGGGGTTGAGGGGGAAGGGGTGCTAGAACCCCCGGTCTGGTACCGCACCCCTCCGACGTCTGTGATGCCGCGTCGATGTTGTGGTGCTCACTGAGTCCTCAGCACCTGGTGAACTTCAGTGGATCGCCCACACCCGACCGGTTCTTGTGCTCACCACTGACTGTGGATTCACCCCTGGATGCAACCCCCTCTTCATAGTTCCATTCGCCCGGCGTCCGAGGGTGGCGGGTTAGGCTGGAGGCAGGAAAAGGTGCAGGCGCGTGCCATGCGCGACATAGGGTGTTTCTTTTGTACCCAGGGCTTCGTGGTATTGCCTCGGCCAGAAATCGGGAGTGAAGGGTGGGGCTAAAAAAGGGGGTAGGGGTGGGGTTGTGTCGGCAGGAGAGGAAACGCAAAGAGAGTCGCAGCGCCCGAGTTCGAGCATCCGAAAAAGCGTAAGAACACGGATACAAGATTTGCTGTTGCTCCAAGGGGTAAGGGTGTAAAGTGGAACTGTCTCTCTCTTCTCTCCCTCTTGCTGTCTCTATCTTGTTCGAGTTGCGGAGCAAAACCTGAAACCGGAAATGCAAAAGTGTTAGGAGTGCAAACCGTGCTTTACCGACGCTTTTCTGGTCAAAAACGGTCCAAGTTGCGGGCGGATATGCGCTGGTAAGATATGCCTTTTGTGATAGGAAGATTAGAACATAAGCAAATAGTTTCTAATGAAAAGAGGGGGGGATAGAAGGCATAAACAGAAAATGATAATTAGTCCTTGCGTGATGTACAATATATCTTGAGTCAAATGTAGGAAAAGGACAAAAAATAGTTGGGGGAGGAGGGGAGGGAGGGAGGCAGAAGTAGGTTGAATCGAGTTTTTCGGTTCGAACCTGAGTACCGGCAAGAGCGTTGCACTTGATGTCCTAGTACCGCCTGGCTCAAGGTACGGACGCCATCGTGGAGTTTTGCTTTCGCAGCTCCGTGTCCGTACGGTGTTAGCAAAGGCTGCCGAGAAGCATGGATCAATAATCCTACTCTCCTTGGAGCGCCCACCCTTTTCTTCGTTCAGGAACCACGCGAAGAATGTCGACTTTATGGTTTACTTGATAACGTCATTTGTTCAAATAGTTCCTATTCACGCTGCAGAGATTGAACAAGGAACTTATTTACTGTAGCTTTCTTCTTTGTTGTGTCTTTTCAACTTTCCTTTGCGTTCTGAACTGAATTTACTGTGCTGAACTGACGTCCTACACCCAACGTCCCACCCGATGCTAACAATGAATGACTAAGAGCGACGAAGATCAACAAGGGATGTTCTAAGAGCGACGAGGCTCTTAGAACTAGCGCAGGTTGCTTTAAAAATGTTCTAGACTATAGAGGGTTGTTTAGCCATGCATTCTAGGAAAACATCGGGCAATTTAGTTATTTTTTTTAGAGGAAATGAATATCGATTTGCTAGTTTTGCAAGATTGAATAATCATAAGAATGAAGGACGTTGTAAACTTGGTGAATTGGGAAAAGGAGGGTGAACAGGGGGGTGGAGTATTGAAAGATTCTGTGTAGATACAGGGCCAAAGGGTGGTGATGGATGCTTAAAAGGAATTGCAACCGTCATCAAATATTCCCCATGTTAACCCTGAAGCCTAAAAGCGGATGCAAAATGCCGTATTGTGTCGCGTGTTGTGTATGTAACGTGTGTCCGAGCCACACAACAGAGCCTAGCAACGGTAGACAGCTAAAAGCAAAACCATCTGCCTCTATATGTGCAGTTCCCCATAGTCTTTGAGAACAATAATGCATCCTGCATCTCACTTTCCTCATCTCGATCTCCCTGCTCTCCCGGATCCCGCGGGTGCTAAAGCCCCAGTGCGAGCAAAATGCCCCCTCATTGCCCCCATCAAAGCAGCTGCACCTTCGCTATCAAAGGTTAGCTTTTATAATAACTTATAGGCATAAGCTTTTTGTCTGAACGTTGTGCTCAACAGCTGTTCTGCTCACTATGAAATTATTACCGCGTCCCAAAAGTCGCTAACCGTATTACATCTTCTATATTTATACGGTTTTCTTCTTCCATTTTTTCTTTTGTTTTGGCTGTTACTTCCAACTAACCTATCAAACAACGTTAGCGTAGCTACGACAACGCCGAAAAATGTACAGTACATCGGTTTAAAGGAAGCTAACATGCGAAGTCGTACAAATTGCATAAGGTTGAGCTTTGAAAAGGTCTCTCTTTTATATGTGCGGAGGGATGACGCTAGACTTGGAAAAATTAACTAACGTTCTACGCTTAGAGAAGCGGTTGATGTAACTACAATTTCTTGAAGGACTAGCTCTTGCCTCATTGATCCGAATCTTGTAGATATAGACTCAGACTATCAAACTAACGGTTTAATAAGAGATCTGAGGTTCAGCCCGAACTGTACATAACCAGGGTGCGACCCAAATATTGACCCAGACACGATCAATACTTTGCTCTATGGATAGCTGACGACCCGACTTATGCGTCAGTTATTCGTCTGAACAAATTTTCACGGGTTTGCATGCATTCAGATTGAAGATCAAAATATAATACAGCAAAAAATAACTAAAACTTACCGCAGTTTTAGATGTGTTGATTTCGTCTCGAAAATATTCTTTGGAAGGAAATAGTTGTTCACCGGTGCAGTTTGGAAGTAGTTTTAGCGAGCCAAATTATACGTACAGTACGTTGAGTGAAAGACGCGACGGGCGGTGTGAGTAAGACAGGTATTGGATACTGGTAAGTACTGAAAATATGTACGAGACGAAGAGAGCGAGCGCGTCGAAGATTCCGTCCGTTCCTACGAGCTCTTTTAGCGAGAAAGTGATGGCGGGGCGTCGACAGCGTTGTTGGCGTCGTGTCCATCGATCGAACGATTCTTCCCACTAAAATCAAGGAAACTGAGTTGCGCAGCACCAAATGTGCTTTACAATGTGTAATCCTCCCTTTATATAACAGCTCGCCTGCTCAAGCAGTGCGCGATTCTCTCTTTCTCTCGCTCTGTCTTCTTTATCCCTCCCATCGAGCAATGTATGCATATTTTACCAAATATAGGAAGAATATCCGAGCCCGATTTTATCAAACGCAGCTAATCTAGAGGATCTTCCGCGTGAACCGACCAACTAGAGATCTCCAATAAAGCCTTTCCCAGGAAGTATTGACGTGATCAATTCATGCAGCACGAGCTTCGTAAAGTACCAGTTTTACCTGATGTATTCTTGTTCTTGCTCTCGAATTGAGTGCAGTATAATATATCCGCGGAAAATCCTGTTAATTTCTTGGAAATCTAGAAATCTAGCTCTAAGTTGGGACTGGAGTCCAACAAATGATTAAAATCCTCTTAGGAGCTACTCATTACAGGGCAATGAAGGGAGAGAGCTCGAAATAAGAGCTTGAGAGTTTGAGAGCAATAAGCAATAGTCTAGCAGCTCAGCAGGAATGGAGAGAGAGACAAGTCAAGCGAAGACATCGGCAACTTGGCAACGTTCTTGTGTTTGATGCATGGCTTTGTTGTTCCAAGTCGTTTGCCTGCTTTGCCGATAAGAGGGACGTCAAAGGGATCGAAGAGCTGGCTCATAAAACTCGGACCTGGCGAAGAAAAAACTGCTGTTCTTGGCTCGGATCCCCCTCTTTCTTCTTGCCATTGTCCTTTTCCAGAAACTCTTCGCTTAGATACAGCACCCGCGGAAGCTGTGTATAGTATATGGTTTGGGTTACTCCTCACTCTGAGGGAAAAGAAAGTACCCCGAGTTTTGGCCCCAAATGCCGTAAACCGATCGCCAGTATTTCTTCTCCTTGGATCGACTTCCGTTAATCTCCTCCAATAGGAGAGAAGCAAAGCAGCGAGGGTCTTTCAGCGCCACGAAAAAATGTCTCCCTGTACCTCCCTTCCCTCAACGCTGTTCTTTTTTTTTTTTTTTTTTTTTTTTAAAAAAAAACGAGAAAAACAATCGGCATTTAAACTTTTCCAACTTTCTTTGCAAACTTTGCTATCCCCTACGGTGCCGTTTCCTGTAACGTGAAAAGGGCGATTTTTTTTTAATGGCCGGGTTCATTATTCTCTGGGCGATTCTATGTGCAGAAGGTGGCCGAATTTCTGCCGAAAGCAGGATCAAGGCAGAAGTAGGATTAGTGCTGGTTGGTCTTTAATTTGCCAAGCCCAACCCTCCCCCAAAACCGAAAGAAGAAGAAAATGGTGACGGCGTCATCTTTCGGATCCACTTTGAAGCTACTTTTTGATCTGCTGTGGAACATTTCGCCACCCGGAGGGGTTCAGAAAAACTCGCGGCCTCCATTTCTCTCTTCACTGAGCCGCGATTCCAGGCTCCGATCCATCGAGAAACCTCTATGGTTTTTATCTCGCCCTCTTTCTACTTTCCGCGTTCTCTTTCTTAGTCTCCTCATATCAAAAGCAAAAGACTGTGGCGTTGGATGGAATAAATATGGGACACGGGAATTGGAGCAGAATCGTATAGGATCATTCTCTTGTTTTTCGGCACCCCTCGCGATTCTCAACTCAGATTCCCTCTTTTCTTCTCCTCTGCCGCCCTGTGCATACCCCCTTTTCTTATTCCCACCCCCATCCACAGAACCTATGCTTTCGATAACCCTATACCCCGTCACCTTCATCACGTTCGATAGCGAAACCATCCTCGGTTTACCTTCTCCTCTTATTCCATTGCTCTCAAAGTCGTATGCCCTATACCAACTTACTTAGATCCTCTGCAGCATCGTTTTTCTTCTCTTTTTTTCTGCTGTTGTGTATCACCCTCTATCTAAGATCCGACAGCCCCCTTCCTTCGCTCTATACCGTACGTACGCTTGTGCTGGAGCAATGTTGTTTATCAGCTAGGTCACGTGCGGTGACTCGGGAGTGCCATGGTCTCTATATTATACACTACAGAAAAGCACAGTCTCATCAAGCAGTGCCGCTAATTCGGACAGGGATTAACTACCAGGGTAACGTCCGTCTCCTTAGTTTTCCTTTCTGTCATAAAGGACGCGTATAAGTAAACGCCAGCTAATGAAGCGACATACGCAGTACGGCATTTGAACCTACATAATTATATATCTCGGTGTTATTTTGGATGAAAACTGCATCCACCACGAACCTAGTTCCTCTTAAACCTCCCTTAAATTGACTTGATTGAGTTGAGTGATGTAATGTTCGGGACACAAGCTTTCTGGTCCCAAGCTTTCATTGATACTAGCAAGTTTTCGTCGAGACTGCAAATGCTGCTCATGCAGTAGACCGTTCCCTTTCTTTTCTGCGTCGTAACCTGGTTAGAGCCAGGTCTTTGATGATGCTGAACCTTGATCCGGCGCAGTTTCCACGTATGACTACGTGTCAAAGGAAAACGAGGAGCTCGTTTGACCCCCCATCCCTTTCTTTCCTTTCCCCAAATCCGCCCTGCCGGTCTAGCCCTGTACTGGCACCTTACACACCCGGGTGGCAGGTTAGGTTACGTTAACGCTGGGCACCTTCGTTGAACATGTCACGTGCCAATTAAGCTAGAAAACGGTGTACCTAATTTGACGTTCCCGTGATTCCTGCAGCACAGTCAGCTTCCAAGCGTTTCCAGTTCAACGGATTCTGTATTAGCCGTAAGCAGCGTTGCATGACGAGGACCAGCTTACAGGATCGATAGTATCTCCTACTCTTAGCATTTCCTTTAGGGAGTCTCTAATTCTGTCACGTGTAGATTTACTACTCTAACAATGAAAAAAGGTGTACTGTATCGCAGTCTCAGTTAGCAAGCTATCGAATACACCCGCAAGTCTTATAAATGGCCATTAAAAGGCAAGTTAATAGTTGCTTTTGCTGCCGCAAGGGGTATAATCTTCATGCAAACTTTTATCTCTGCTCTGGAAACTTGTTCGTAATTCGAGCACTTTGTGAATTAAAATTTCAACAGAGAAACGAATTCCCAATGGCTTACGCGAGCTATCTACAACTTAAATGTCTACGTGAAGCTTATTGAGGTACTATGAAGGGAGAAGGACTGCTAATCCTGTGAAAAGTTTCAGGTTCTGTTTGGTTCGCTTTCCAATTCTGTGGAATAAGTAGGACGTTTTCTGTTTCTTACGGGATTAACCTAATTTGGGTTTCGGTACAGAAGCGACCTGCATTTTGGAGTTTCTGGGTATTTCCCCTCTTCCCAAACAAGCTTTAGGTGTTCTGTAGAGCTCCAAATTGGACTTTGAATTGAATTGAAGCTTTTTCAAGTTGCTTTGTGTAGTTGTGTAGTCTTGGAAGAAGGCGTGGCTGGCGATGCAATAACTATTGCTGCTGTCATTGGCCATTCCTGGGGGCAGTTTCGCTACCCGAGAGTAGTGACAGTTTGACACGTTCCAAATGGATACAGAACTGGCCTGCAGGTGACAGCAAATCATGTTTCAAAGAAAGGACGCTATAGGAATAAGATTCGGGGGAAGTAATTTTGTCCCAATAGGCCGCTTTTCTTCTTTCTCTTCCGGGTTTTTGCTGTGAACGGGCCCTGAAGACAAGACTATTGCTGCTGTCGCTTACTTTTCGTGTAGGTCGTGTGCTGGCTGTGTGGTGTAGCATCTCCCCAGCGATTTAAAAGGAGGCCGAACGTTTGGGAACTGGGAGATCTGCAGCAATAGGGCAAAAGCGCCGAAGGGGGTGGACAGCCGCCGCGAGACGATCAATAGTGCAGCATCTCCTTCCTCTTCCTTTAGTTGCTCGCTTCCCTCCTTCCTTTCCAAATTTTATCCCACATTGCTGCCTTTTGCACCCTCCCAGTCCATGTCCTAACTTAATTCGATCTAAAACTTCAAAATCCCATGGGTTCCCTCCTCCCAGCGTCCTCTTCAGCGTTCTGTAATATGTGTGCAAGCCTTCGCCTCCTTTTGGCGAGCTCTACTACTCTCGCGAGATGAGAGACGACAGGAAGAGACGAGAAAGGAATCAGAATTCAATTAGGAAAGAGGACGCCCGACTTTTCTGTAGGAGAATTGAATTTAGTTTTGAATGCAACTTGTACTTGCACACATGATCACGTATGCACCAGGGGTGACTCGGAACTTCCCGTTTTCCGAGCTCGGAATGATACCCAAAAGAAATGGAAAGTAAACAAACTTTCAAAATGTATCAAGGGAAAAAGAACAAGCAAATCGATAGCAACCCCACCATTCTAGTAACACATGAAAACGATAGTGAAACTAATTTAAACAAATAATATTTTCACTGGTAAATTAGCATTGTAAGGTTTGGATGATGAGACAGGCTAGTGTCTTGATGTGGGTCATATATTTTTTCCAATGAAACACAAAATCACATGAATGAATGGAAGACTCGATTTTTCTTATTTATTTTTTTGCCAAATAAATAGTTCTGAGGACCAGGACGTAGAGGAGAAACTAGAGAGTAAAAGAACGTTGCGGGGCTCATGGTGTTTGGGGATTTGAAGAGGAGTCTCCTCCGTTTTTTCCAAAATCTTTATTCAAGGGAGACTTAGCTGGCGATGCCAGTAGTGAAGAAGACTTGATTGGCTTCTCCCATGAGAATGGGAAGAGCTCACTCCTGGAAGATGAAGAAGACGAAGATGCTGGTGACGTCGGTAAATTCGATTCTGTCGCTTGCTTGTTCAGCGACACGCGCATTATTGAACTGCTACGATGAAAAGAGAACGAAATTAGGTTGAAAAAAAAAAGTCTGCTCCAGGCGTCTTAGATATGACTTTCAAACTTTTTGGAACACTTTCATGTAAGAAAAATAAAAAAAGAATAAAAAAATAGTTTAGGTTGAGCCATAGTAATCGTAAGCCATACAAAAGTAACATGTTTCTCTTTAAAGTAGTACTTTTTAAGGCTGGCAGGGAATTGACCGTTTTAAATTCGCTTCGCCGCACCTGTCACCATCTCTTCAAGATTATAGTCCCATGGTGAATACAAAATTTTAATAATAAAAAGTGTTTTTTTGTGCGACATTAGCGCGAATTACTTCGTTGGGTAAAGATGAAGAGGTGGATAACTTTTTCATTTTTTTAGTGGTACTATTTTTTTGGTATCGAAGAAATATAGGAAATGAGATAGCCTTCCTCCAGCCTTTATTCTTATTTAGGCTCGGGAAGGAGGGGGGGGGGGGGGGGGGTTAAAGCAAATACAACCCCTGCTATTGATTTGAGCCTCCCCCAATCCACCCAACTCCTTTCCGCCAACCAGGCAACAGACAAGAATGCATTTTTGTTCTTGAGCAGCCCTGAGCAGGAGCAAAGAAATGGGAAGTAATAATACGGCTAACAGACGGAGACAGCAGCCTCCCCGGTCTATGTAATTACTTCCTTTATTTACCTGGACTCGCCTTGCTAGTCCTATCGATCCTCTTAAGCATTGCATGGGACCCTTGATACTCATGCCTTAGGGGAATTAAGTGTTTAGTTTTTTGTTTTTCGCCTCCGGTGACTTACTTGTCTGTTTGCTGATCATTCGCCGGCAGATGTACCATCCCCGTGTAGGGCTGAAAAGGGACTGTAGTCGTGGAAGAAGGCGTGGCTGGCGATGCTGCAGTAATACTAGCTGGAACGCAAAGAGATTGTGCACCTGCGACCAAAGAAAAGGGGGAGGCGGTGGGGGAGAAGAAGAAAAGAGGAAAGGAAAAGAAAAAGACAGATTTAAGATCCATTTCCATTACGCAACGCTCTGCTCTTTGTCCGCACACACCGTGTTAGGCTATCGTTCGCTGCATATAGAGCTGCATGAAGAAAAAAAAGTAAAATCTTTACCTAAGAGACTTTGATGATGGCCATAAAACAGTCCCAAGTAACGCAAACGCCAAGGATCTTGGAGTAGCTGAAGACGAGTGGTCTTTCTCCACTTAGCTCGACGATTTTGGAACCATACCTAGTAATTTGGATGATTCAACTTCTTGTAAGAGTAGACCTCTTCAGCCGAATAAAAAGCGCCGCAAGTGTTTCAGAAGGGCTGACCCAAAATTGCATGCAATTTACTTTTCCCTTGGCAAAAATAAAAAAATTCTGGGAATCGTGTTCTGCTTCTTCTCATTTCATTTCTATTACTTTCTTGCGTATAGTGGAGAAATTTCAAGCTTTGGTGTCGGTAGTAGCATACCTGCACACGAGCTTCAGTTAATCCCGTTCGCTGAGCCACATCTTCTCGGTGGAACACATCTGGGTAGCGAGTTTTCTGAAAAAGCGTTTCCAATTCTGCCAATTGCTGGGCTGAAAAAGTAGTTCGGTTCCGACGCTGAAATGAAAGGAAGAAGCGTAAGATGGACGTGTTGCGGTTTGGTATGTAGCATTTGAAAAGAAAAAAAGGGAAAAGGGTTGATTCGCTTACTTGTCTCCGCCTTCCCAGGACCAAATCATCCAGAAGTAAATCTGCCGCTGCCATACTGGCAGCTGCTGGTAGGAACGGGTTCAATGATGTAGGCGAAGCCGCCATGGCAGCAAGCTTCGTAATGGAGTTAGAGGGAATGAAGTGTGTCACTTATAGATACCTGGAGTCCAGTTGGGGGTATATGAAAGGAACGTAAAACGTAAACACACACCACACGTTGTAAACGCACGAAGTTTGGACAGTTTCCTCAAGTTTTTAATGAGAATGATGATGATGGATGACTGGCATGGATCTTGACTCGCAAGCCTCCTTTTATCCCTTTTGTGGCTTGATCTATGTATACAGCATCCATGTATCCGTAGCGAAGCATTCACATTCAGCAAAAGCAAAGCATGGCCATTGCAAAACGCAGCATTCAACACCCCCCGTTCTTCCTTTTGCATCCCCCCTCCTCTCCTGTTTTTCTTTTTTCATGTTCCTTTCTTAAAAAGAAGCTTTGCCGTCTGTATTGAAACCCATACCGCTTTTCTCACCCTTATACAAGCTCCCCAAACGAAATGTAGGGACTGGTGGATAAACAGAAAGGAAAAACCGGTCTTAAATAGACAAATTAATTGGTCAAATCAACTCCCCATTATATTGTGCTGCTAATTGAATAGGATTTGTCATTCAACTAATGAAAAGGGGGTAACAATAGACTTCTCGTGTAGATATATACGTTTGTATGGTGGAAATTTCAAACACAATACACCTTCATAGTGCTATTACCCAGCAACCCTCCTTTTTTTTCTTGCTAATTTTTTCTCGTAGGATAAATATCCTGTTTTTCATCCATGGGAAAGGAAATCTTATTATTGTTCTGTTTTGTTTTGTTTATGTCCTGGCTTATTTTTCCCCAAGTCGAACGAAGTTGAAGGCATTGTTTCTAGAAACGGAGAGGGCGAGTTCGTCAATTAGCAAATGAGAAGCGACTTAACTATACAAGGTGCGATTGCAGGATGTCTGATTGAAAAAGAAAAAGGAACTTTCTTCTGTTCATTGGGATGGAACCTTTGTGTTCTTACACAATAGGCCATCAGTGCCTTCCTCTTATCTCTTTAGCCTGTCCCGCCAGAATATTCTCATTAAGTAAATGGTGAAGAGATTGAGACAACTTTTGCATTGGCTAGGAGGGGGGTGTTCACATGGGCACAAGCTTGAGGAGCCGAGTTTTTCAGTTTTCTTTGCTTAGATTCTTGATCAGAACTTTGGGGGATTCATTGTTGTAGCTGTTTGTGTGAAAGATTGAAGATGTTGGCGTTGAGTAATTTTCTTGGCATTGCTATTCACCAAAGAGATGAATAATTTTCCGAGCAAAGGCGTCTTTTGTATAGGGAATGGGTGGTGGGGAGTTGCCTTCTGCAATAACGTGACCCTCAAAAGAAAACAGCTGGAAATTTCGACCAGAGTCGTATACTGTTGCTGCATCTCATTCCGTCTCAGAGTCTCTATAGTTTCCCGATAATGAAAACTAGTCTCTCTCTTCTGTTCATACAAGCATACCAAATGATTTCTCGTGTTTTCCTTTTCACCCGCAAAAACTCCATCGGACTCGCCTCACCAGAATGAAGCAAACCAGTTAATTAGCCAGCACGTACCGTTCCAATCAAGCTGAAGAGGAGAGTGGGAAAGAGTGAGGGAGAAAAGATAGGGAAAGGCAAAAGAATTAACCCAGCAAAACTTTAGTAAACGAACCTTCCGTCTTCTGTAATGGGGTAAAAGCTTTGAGGGGAAAGCCTCTTTACAAAGCTATTCAGGATTTAATGAAAAGATCCCCCCGAAAACTTGGCGTGTCTTATAGACCAATGTGGAAGCTGTCAATGAGGCAATTCTTCTCACTTGTAAACTAAGCAGAATAACTCGTTAGAGTGTAGTAACTAACTCTTAAATTTAGAGCAGAATATCTTTTTGTAAACCAATCCAACTGACATTTCGTGTTTCTTAGCATTAAAAAGTTTATCCATAAATCAAATTAAAGACCCCGTTATATAAAGTTTCTTCAACGCTTTGTATTTACTAAACACGGGGCAAATCGACACTCAAATCGGCTACAATGTACGAGGAAATGGCGAATAAAGCGGTGCCTAAATCCAAGTTTACTGTATCCTCCACGGTCATCATATCCGCTTGGGAATGGTGATACCAAAAGTATTGTTCGTCTGCGTTGAGCAATCCTGCTCCAGGAACACCTTTGTCCATAAAAAGTTCCACATCTGACACGTCCGCAGGTGTTGCCAGCGTAGTGGTATTAATGGCTTGCGTCAGCTTCAATATTTCCTTTTAAAAAGTAACAGACAACGTACAAAAAGTCAGAATAAAAGCGAAAAACCAGACCAGAGTAGACTGTATAAAGATACCTGCATGATACATTGCGCTTCTTCAGATCCGCTGAAAGACAAGCCTCGAGGCTTGAAAGTGCCAACATCCGACTCCATCACCAAGTCGAAGTACTCTAGCTCCTGTAAATGGTCGTTCAAGTAAGCCTCGGCTCCCACATACCCTTGTTCCTCGGCTGTCCATAACACCACTCGCAAAGAACGGCGAGCTCTTAAACCCAGATGTTGCAACAGTGCTAAGGCAGTCCAGGATATAAAGGATCCACCGCCATCGTCCATGGCACCTTGGCCAACGTCCCATGAATCCAAATGGCCTGAAACGAGCACTACTTTCTGGGGTGTTTGTGCCCCCACGATTTCAGCTATGGTATTTCGGGATACTACTTCAGGCAAATTCTCGTCTTCCATAATCAACTCCAGAATAATACTTTGTCCTACTCGCGTACCGAGAAATAATAAAAAATAAACAAAGAAATCAGATAAAGGAATGCGAACTTGGAAATTCTTCAAAAAGAACTCGTGTTAGTTTTACCTTCGTCTTGGAGTCTGTTGAGTAGCTCGGCATTTTCGATAGAAATTGCGGCGCTGGGGATCTTGGGAACTCCATCCTCGTAATTCATATCCCCAGTGTGAGGCGAATCTAAAGAATAGGGCGTTACGGAGCGAATGATAGCAGCTAAACCGCCCAACTTGGACACTTGAACAGCAGCATAAGCCCGGTATTGCACCGTTTCTCCGTAGGTCGTAAACGGCTCGTTGAAAACGACAATTTTGCCGGGTACCTGAACAAATAGCACACGTTTTTAGTAAGTTTTCGCGACCAAAGAATAAGCTTACGAGTGGAGCATTTTGCAAGAGTTCATCAAAACTTTTGACTACAAGAGCAGGGGCAGTAATACCTCCGGCTGGTGTACCAACTGTCCTACCCAAACCCAATAGGGACATAGATTGCACCCGAGGTTGGGTCATAGTCAACGTTTCTTTGCCCCTAGAATAAAGGACAGTTAATCGTAGATGAGAATCAAGTAAAAAAAAATTATTGCTACCTGATCCAATGCGGTACAAGCGCTTCTTCGGTGTGCACATTCTCCAGTCCAGCATTCTGCAAGACGTCCACCATGTAATCAATAGCATTCTCTAAGGTCTGCGAGCCAGACAAACGAGACCCAAATTTGTCGACAAAGACTGCCAAAGTTTCGTAGGTACGTCCACGAAAATCTCCCTTCAGGGCCGAATCGATAATTTGATCCACTACGGGCTGGTAACCGGCAATTTCGTCTATTAATGTCTGGGGTAGATTGCAAGCACGGACATTTTTGCCCTTGGATGCCGGCTTGGAAGGTGCCGTTTGGTTCAAAGACTGCAAAAACTCGCCCAAGGTCAGGTCTGCCTTGGTCTTCGCGATGCCGGAACGAAGAAGGGTCTTCTTTTTGCCAAAAGGAAGGCTCAAGGCGCTGCCTACCAGGCACAGGCCACACACAAAGGCGAGAAGTTGTTTTGCCGTAAAAACAGCCATCATCAGATGACGGATGCTGCCAAGAATCCTTAGCTGCGACTGAAACTAGTGGCAATTTATACTTAACCTTCCTTAGACCAAGTAAGAGGAGCCTGAAACCCAGGTGCTGTAACCCCGCGGGAAACCTGTCTATCAGCTTCAGCTTTAGATAGCGAAACGAGGGATGAAGGGGAATGAGGCTATAAAAACGCAAAAGAACATGAGCGTCATCTCTGTTATCATTCTTCCCGCCCAGCGCGACTTTTGAACCTTGAACACGTGCTTTAAATGTCTTTTTAGTAGAACAGTGTAATCAAAAGACCCAATTTTATTCACACCTGTTCAAATTCACTTGGGAAGCATATCAGTTGCTTGGCGTATGCATTTTAATACGCTAACTTGGCAGAATGAATTTATTTTTAAATGTTAATGGACAAAACTTTCTTATCAGTTTGGATCTTCGCGGTTATCTTCAATAACGACTGTTTCGCGAGGAAAGTCCTTCAACTGGACGAAAAGATAACGGTACTCGTACGCACCTTTCCTTGCCTGTAAATGAAGCTATCGATAAAAAATACTATTCTTGTTTCATTTACGTATGTTTACTTTGCGCATCTCTAAATGAACGGTTGCTCGCTTCCGCGTTCCTTGAATGTAGAACTTCATTCGCATACGCTCCTCTCCGTCCTGAATGTACTCCATGTGACTGGAAATTGCCGAGTAACAAGAAAACAATAAAGACTTATCTTCATTTATCGGTAACCTTGTACGCAACGTCTACCTCACGTGCCGCCGTCTACCGCGGGAATTCTGTTCGCCAAAGCCTTTGATAGGTTCTCCGCAGAGATCTGACACTCTGGGGTGGTTGATGCATCTATCCAACGCTTGGGAGTAGATGGCTTGCGGACTCTGGCTTGAGAACAATTCTTTGAACATGGTATACAAGATAAAACCTGTAACAGCAATGCCGCCTACTATAACTCCTGTGTAGGTTACTGTCTTAGTCGTTTCTTTGACTGGAAATAAAAAAGAAAATCCGTATAAAATGACGAAAGTTATTAAATAAAACCCGCATTTTGTGTTCAAAGTTAGTAACCTTTTTCTCCTAGCGACGCTGAGATTTGATTGCCGGCTTGAAACTGGTCGACCGCAGAAGGTTCATTTTTGCGCACAGGACTAGCGAAACCTCTCCGGATTAAAACAGGCAATATTCTTATATGAGATCTCCTTGCAAGACAAAGTCTGCCAAGGTTAGACGCATTTAAAATCGAGGATGCTGCCATTATCTAAGAAAGAAATAGGTTATACAGATTTACATTTAGAATACTAAAGTTCGGAAAGCACGTACCTTTTGCTATGTATCTATTTATTTACGAACTGAAATACTAAACGGTAAAGCGCGAACTGAGGGACATTTCTTTATACCGGTTCGTAGTTTAGAAAAACCGTATTTCCATGGTAACCTTTTGTTTTCTTTCACTTTCAGAATGTGTGAAATACGAAAGAGCGAAAATGTGGGTCTGGTGTGGTTGTTTTGTCCTAGCTTTAGGAGCAATTTGTTTAGTACACTGTGGTGAAGTAAAGGATCTCATTGTGCCAAGTTTCTGTAACTCCACTCAATCATATGGTGCTGTTGGTATGGTCTGCCGAAACTGTGGTGAAAACCAAACATCTGAGAAAGAAACAGGTGGGTCTTTATTTTTCAACCAATAAACGTAACCAACATCAAATTCAAACTTTTTCGAACATTTATTAAACTACTAATTACTACCCCAATTTTAACTTTAAAAGGTGTTTGTAGCTGTCTCGCGAACTATAAATTAACAGAGGATTTTGGTAACGGCAGTGTGATTTGTGAAGCGTGTCCCGTAAACGAAGCGACGACTTCCGATGGCTTAAATTGTATTTCTTGCGACTCCGTAAACTGCACTGGATCCTGCGAAGGCAATTCTATTAGAAGTATGTAAATTAAAAGAAATTGCAATTTTCAAACAGCTAACGAAACCCCGCTTTCAAGTTGACAGGTATTGGAACGGATCCCTGCTAGAAAAGGCAGTTTGTATTCCTTGCACAAACGGTACGGAACCTAACCATGATCGAACACTTTGCGTTCCATGTTCGCAGTATCTTTTCAAGAGTCACTTTACTTGTGATTGTCCCTCCAGCACGCACGAACTGCTTGGAAGAGCTTGTCTATTAAAGTCAGACCTCACAGACATCCCAAATGATCAAAGCTTGTTAACCACCTTTACTTACGATAATGGTATTCAAGTGGACTCGGATTATCTTAACTTGAACCTCAGAGCAGCTGCCGCTGTATGCAAAGTACGCAGTTGTTTTTACGTTTGCATAATTCTAACGTTAATATCCGATTTAGGTGCACCGTAACCAAACAGCTTGTCAAGTGCTGGCTAATTCTTGCGTGTATTTGCACTACTCCTACGACAAAGGTATCAACCCTTGTAGTTTATACCGGAAAATGGGGATCGCGGAAAATGTTCCTGAATATTTGCCTTGGCTCTACTATTCGGAAGATTCGGGTTTGACCTTGTTTTCAAAACCACGCATCCCCATATCGTACAACGTTAACCCAACGTCCAATGTCAGTTCAAAATTCATATTCATTTCATTCATAATTATTTTGTTATCTTTTCTTCTTTCCTTTTAGGACAATATTTTGAACTTCACCTTTGTTGCTTTTAGTCCAGAAGGTCACTTCAAAGGCATCACTTATGCCTCACAAAACCCATTGCAGTTGTGTCCAGATTCTCAATTTAAATTAAGCCAAGCTTTTCGGTTTGGTACCAAGTTCTGGCAAACTTGTCAGCTAAAATTAGCTGAACTAATCCAGCGTCCGCCCTGGTTATACGATGTGTATTTACAGTATCATGATGCCAACAGTTCCAAACTTTTCGCCGTACCTATTAAAGTCGTGAACTATAAGCGGAATGGTCAATTAGTGAACCAGGTATTACTTTTTTTTCTCTCGTATAATTGCACCACCAGACATCATATGAATGCTGTCTTAGGAAAGCGAAGCCAGTTTTTGGCAGTTAACAAGACGTTTGTACCTAATCGATAAAGTTACAGGTATGCAGGAAGGAAAATTGCTGGTAGTGCAATACCTAAGCAAAGTTTCAATAAGGTAACTTCTAAATAATTTCTATAGTTCAGCTTAAGTGAAAAGAAAATGAAATTGTTCTTAATGGTATTGCAAACTTAATGCGTCAATAAGGTTCAAATTAACATTTACACATTTTTACGTAGTTTAACTCTAGCGCGAGGAGAAGCAGGAAAGATTTTAACTCCGTTGATAACGTTGGAGTACAAAGCAATTGAAGTTGTCGACGCCGACAATAATCTGTATCCCATTACCTTTGAAGTCGACTACAACACGGACGTTTCTCCCACAGTCGAAGATATAAAGGTTCGGATATGGCTTTTTCTCGACGTTTTTTCGCCATATTAACTCCAGTTTATTGTTATGTAGATCGCGATTGGCGTGTTTAGTGCCGTGGCTGCCGTTTGGTCAAGCATTCAAACATGGAGTTGGTGGCGAAGGTCAGGGAAAGTGACTTTGGAGCTTTCTGCGCTAGTCAAATTACTTGCCACTGCTTGTGGAGCGTTGGCTAACGTTTTCTTGGCCATTATGTATTTCGCTGCGCTGTACTGGCTCATCGTTTTCAAGCAGCAAGGGGTAGCGTTCCTGATGGTGCCTAATGAGCAATTAGTATTGTTGGTCCGGAATTATGTAGTAGCAGCTTGCGTCTTGAAAGTAAGCCCACCCTTTTTTTAATGGGTGCTTGATTTCTGAAATAGGATGTTAAGATGAGGAGTGCTTTCTTTTCCGTTAGTTCGTTGATGTAGCGCACCTAATTGCCCGACAAGTTACAGTCGATCTTTTTTTCATTGATTGGGAAAGACCGCAGCCGAGCGCACAAGATAAAAAGCAAGAATCTGTGAGTATTTGGAGAACTTACTTCGTGGCAAACGAGTGGAACGAAATTCAAACCATTCGCAAACAATCCGTCGCTTTGACGTTGTTCATAACGTTATTTTTCCTCAAGGTACGTTAATTAATCCCAGTTTCATTCTTTCTTTTAATAAACAAACGGTCTGAAATGAGACAAACTTACTAAGAAGTCAAACTAATCAACGGGGATTAGGATCAGATTATCTAAATCCTCTGTATAAGTTTTCGTCTCGCATAGTTTTTGTCTTCTATAGTACTTATATTTTGGAAAGTATTCATGGCATTCAATAATTCGACATTTCCTGCGTAGGTTGTAGGCTTCGAGAACTTGGCTATAGCTAGTCCTAGTAACCATTTCGTGATAAAGTCGGAAGACTTGTACAGCCCACCTAATCCAGTATTCAGGTTTGCACTAGGCACTTCGATATACGTAGCTGTGACCGTTGTTCAGGTACATTTCTTAAGAAATCCTTTTTGTTACATGTTCTTTGGTTCGTACCATCAAAAGTATCCAATATAGAACTTTTTTTCACAACAGGTTTCCCTTCAGGTTTTGGTTTACGAAAGATTCGTTGAGAACAAACTCCAGCAGTTTATTGATCTTTGCTCTCTATCAAATGTCAGTGTTTGGATCATGTCGGAGAGACGCTTTGGATACTACATTCATGGAAGGTATGAATGTTTGCTTAACGAACCGGGTACGGTTATTTGCGTAAGCATATGTACTTATGTTGAAAGTTTCATTACAGGTCGGCGCATGGTTTCGCAGACACTGACATGGAAACCATGTCTGAAAACTTGAAAAAAGAAGCCGAAGATCTATGCGGACACCGCGGCTTGGTAGCAAGTTCAGACCAACAGGTTTTTGAAATGACAATACCAATGAAGCTTGTTATTTTCTATGAGCGAGTCTTGCTCCCCATCAAAAATGTAAACTCACTAATAACCCCCTGCCGGGGTGAGGGTACAAGGTTAATTAGACAATCTGACACTTGGTAGGTTTCCAAGGGTTTCCGTCCAGCAGCTAACTTCGATAAAAGGCAGAGTTTCCAAGCGTACCACACCATGAATCGTTTCTTGGCATCCTATTTAGACCACGTAGGACGACCAAAAAGTTCCATCACTTTATAGGTACTAATATTACTATTTTCCATAAAAGGCGATACGCGATTTGGATTACGACGTAAAAGATAAAACGTTTGTGGAAAAAGTACTAGATATGGAACTACAGGAATCGACGGAGCGAGGATTCTTTTATAATGATAGCAACCATTCGTTCTCTACCTTGTTATTTTATGGGAGTGAAATGACGCTCTTTCTCTTTGATCTCCTATTGTTTGCATTCGTGGATTTCCTAGCGCAAGACTTTATGCTGTCGGCTATCGTCACGTACCTGACGGCGAAGCTTTTTGCCGCTGTTCGGTATAATTTGGGTCGTAGTAACTTGGGTCGAAAAACTCTCATTGACGATCGTTTTCTCATCTGAAGTAGCTAAACTTGATTAGTATTCCGTCCATTTCTGATCTGTGTCGTAGGTGCTTGATGATTTCGGGAAAATTTTTACTCCAGTGAAGAAATATACGCTCCGTATTTGTCCAAGTTTTGTAAACTTTTTTTTTTAATTCGAGATTTTGTTCTTTCTCTAATTGGGCAATTTTTTCTTTTGAGGATTCATATTTCGTCCGGTTTCACTTGTATTTTCGTACTTGCGCCGTGGGTTCTTAGGACTTGCGTAATTACTTCAATGCACCCCTAAATCGCGTACGGCTTCGGAGACAAGGATCCACAAGTGCATGTCTTGTGTGTCTTGACATAGTTGTCTAACCGAGAGCGAGAGTCCTCGTCCGAGATAGCTGCAAAGCCTCTGGTAAAAATCAGGAGTGTTATTGCTATAATTAACTGTAATTTGTTATATCAAAAGCAAGAGCAGCGATTCACATGTTAACATGGATATTGTTAATGACATCTATTATCTTAACGTAAGCCATTCCCCAGTGGACGTGAATGTTCCTGTATCGCAGCATCGTTCGCTTGTGACAAACATTATCATTGCAGTAACTATAAGCATCATTGGGATTTGTGCCGTGATTGGCAATGGAATGATAATTCTCCTGGTATCATTCGACCGTGATCTTCGCAGTCAGGTACATTTTCCCCAAAAGAACATCAAATTTTCACTAATCCTGACGGAATAGGTCTCGAATATATTGGTTATGCATTTGGCTGCCGTGGATATCGTAACTGCTTTGATAGTGATGTCCATGAGTAGTGTAGCCGTAATGGCCGATCACTGGCCCTTTTCTACCTCGGCTTGTACAGCCCAACTCTTCTTCAACTTTATTTCCATGGCACTGACCTTAGCTTTGATTACGACATTAACACTTGATCGTCTAATTAGCATTTGGAAACCTCTGCATTACCACGCTATAGTAACTGTTTCCCGACTGGTAGCTGTGTTAGCACTTATTTATTTAATGGCAAGTTTTTTTACCATCTACCCGCTTGTCAACGGGCTAGTCGTGTACGATTACTGGGAAGCTGCCTGTTCCCTGTACTGGATAGGCACGGTAGGGTCGACTCGCACTATGTTTCTCACCGGTTTCGTTATAATGTTCATTATTCCAAGTTTGCTCATTCTCTGCTCCAACATTTATATCATCTGTGTCGCCCACAATCTGCGATTCAACCATCGCAGTACAAGCCACCTGGGTTTGTCGACCATTCCGGCTAGTCCTAAACGGACTAATCTACCATACATATTGCCAACCACCTCTGTCTTGCGAACTACTACGGCCCAGATCGGAAATCACAAAGAAAAAGCGAATCAATCTGAACTTGCCGAAAAGGATACAAATCAGATTGTCAGCTGTCGAACAGAAGAAACGGAAGCTCTACAAGTGGTTATGAAGCAGACGGTATCCCTACCAGGTTTCACAGCACCACACCGTGAAACAGTATTAGGCAGAAAAACACCAATAACTACTGCTGCTGAAAGGGCTGAGGATCTCATAATTGCGATAGAAGAGCCAAGCATCTCTAGTAACGATCGATCCTCTTCTCCTAAGCGATCGAATTACTCCCTTGGGTCCAAAAATAATCTCGTCAAACCGGCGTCGGTCAACCTCAATGTCCGTGATCGTGCAACAGTCGCATCTCGACGTATCTTCTATAGTATTTTTACAGTCACTAGTCTCTTTTTTGTTTGTCTCATGCCTTATTCTGTTGTTAAGAATGCCAAGTTACTCATCAAAGATTCGCATCTAGTCATTCCTCATGAAATGTCTCTCTTTGGTACTTTGTTGCAGTTTGTCAATTCGATGGTCAATCCACTGATTTACGGTATTTTGAGACAAGATTTTCGGCGGGCCTATTACCGGCTACGAAGGCGGCGACCATTTCTAGGGTCGTAAAACTGTACGTATATTCTATTTTTGGATATTGTGTGGCTTCTCGTCTATTATGACAACAGTCGACAGCAATGATTGCCAGTAGCTGTTGACATAATCTTTGGGTCCAATGTTCTTCAAGATTGTTTTTACGTTGCGTGTGTATACATTGTGATTGAGGAAGTCGCCGCGTTTGTAGGCTCTCACGTTCCCACTATATTCTCCCAGACGGATAAAGAAATTTCGTAAGTTGGATCTCTGTCGTTGTTTGTCAAAGTAAAATACACGACTTCTCAAGATCGTCTTTCTTTTAAAGTTTCCTATTTTTCAATGATGCGAACATTTTTCTGAGGGTCAGTGACAATAGGCGAGAATGTCCTCGTGTTCTTGCATGATAATGATCTCGATGATGCGTGTCCCATACGACGTATTAGTGCTACCTCAGGGGCTCGTCAACCGACCAGTTCTCTTAGATAGCTGCGATGCTGAATCTAACGGAAAGTAGGCATTATACAGAAACCATTTGGACTCACGATATAACATGCGACCTTGCGGGACCTCATCTATCACACGTTGAAGTGGGTTCAGGCCTAACCATTTGTAGCCCGAGCCTAAGCCTTTTCTTTACTTAAGAGTAGCTATAGCAAAAGCTTTGCTGAAACATGAACACAAAAATCGTGTGTAAAAGCTAAATCCAGAGGCCTAACTTTGCTGTCCAACCTTCATCTTTATAAAAAATGCATGGTCATTCTTCCTACTTTATGTACTGTCAGTTCGGGACGTCCTTTTGGGATGTCCTTTTTACCGTGTAATTATGCAAGATAGATGAATCGCACGCTCCTGCTCCTCTTAAGGGACTATATATAGGAGCATCGCCGAAGAACGCTACCTAAGATTGAAGCGCACGATCTTGAGGGGCATCTCGCTTCTTTCTCGCAATTAATCACTATAGCTCAAAAAGCCAGTTACTTGCTTTGCTTTGGCATTTCTTTTTGCAGTACTGATTCGTAATTGGAGCTTTCCGTTTCCTATTCCTGTAATTTTGATTGATGAAAATTGTGGGTGATTTTTAAACAAACATGGTTTTTGATTGGGGCTATTCAGCAGATGATGGTGAGTTTTCCATATAATGTGACCCGTTTCTATGATGAAACGAAAATAGGCTCCGGCCTCTGTTATGTTTCCTTTGCTCTTGACTTTTAGCAGTGTTCATGTGAAGTGTGCCTTTTTTATGCCACAATCCTTCCCCGTTATTAGTACATTTTTTTTTCTTTTGATCGTAAAAGATTTAAGGCTTTGCTTGCAAATTTAACACAATGGAGCGGGTAGATTCCTCATGCTTGCAAAATTGTCGTAAAAAATAAGTACCTGTGTGAGAGTTATGCCAGAGACTAGTAAGTGTATCGTCATGACGTTTTGTTATGGAAATCACCTCTCACACAGATCATATCAAACCCAAAGCCGGAGGCGAGAAAATTCACGCAAGCTTGTTTCCCCGTATACGAGGTGTTACGCGGTGGTACGACCTCCAGTTGCTGCGGTGCAAACCTGCGCCACAACGGCTGGATCGTACACTTCGGCCTCATTGGTGCCGAAAAGGGCTCGGCTTTTGAAAGCATTATAATTAATAACTCATTATGGACGGATGGTGTTATTAGAATCATTGTATGTTGGAAATCCTGTAGCCAACGTCTAACTAAAATAATGACGCTCGAAGGAACTAAGCAGCCACATCCGCTGTTCCGGAAAAAAAAAAAACATAGAAAGGAACAAAACTTTGGCTAACACCCCGCACCCGTATTTGACGTCTTTCCCTAATAGGGTCATAGGTACAGCGATACGATATCGGTTTGCTATTTCCTTCGGGAATTTAACTGATAAATTCTTCCTCAATTGCATCTGGGTGCGGAAGGTAATTCGCAAAAGAAAGAGTTAAATGTCCCTTGTCATTTGACCTCTAGCAGTCAAGCGTGAAAGGAAAGAAACGCAAAGAAATAGCTTTGTTTGCTATTTGCTACTTTTTTATTATTTGTGTTAATCCCGAAACCCTTTACCGGGACGTCTCCACGGTTTTCCATGTGCTTCAGGCGCGACTCAATAGCACGAGGTTTTCCTATTGATATACGAAGGACAAAGTAAAAGAGTTTGATCCACACGGCTTCGATAGTCCCTGTACATCGGAATAGAAACGGCAGTTGGAAACCAATCGTACTTGGAGATAGACTTGCTTTTTAAGTTTGCAGCTTGCCTTTGCTACGACGCGGCCTTATTCGTCTGATTATTTCCCTCGTTCCTCATTTCCCATATCTAAGAGCAATGGTATGGTGCGTGTGCGTTCCTGATTCCTTGCAAATACTTGCATCGTCCATCAAAGCTATTTGCCACGATTGTAGTAAGTTTTCTACCGGCCTTATTTTTGACCACCCTCAACCTGAAAGGCTTCTCTGGGAATCTCACTTTCTACTTTCCCTAAATGGTTTTCGGGGGCTTGGAAGTCATGCCTTTTGTTACTCAGCCCACAGATTCTTCTGTTCTTTTTCGTTTTATTGTAATTTTTTAAAAAATATACATTTCTCTAGGTCCCAAGACATGGGCGGAAAAGTATCCGCATGCTGCTGGTCATCGCCAGTCGCCCATTGATATCTCCGCTCGCGACGTCGTCCCGGACCCGAAGTTGGCCCGTAGCCCGTTGCGTTGGACGTATCCTTCGCGCACGGAAGAAGTCGTCAACACTGGATATTGCTGGAAAGCCCATGTCAATGGAACAAGTTCAGGTAAACAGGAAAACTCTTACGTGTATACTCTTTTTGTGCAAAAGCGCGTGAGGTATGAGTGTTTTTAGTGTAAAAATAAACTGAAAAAATAACCGGTTGCTGGTAGTTCCCAATGTTACGAAGAAGTACTGCTGCTGCATGGTTAATATGGGGTGTCCCGAGAGTTTCTCTTTCTGACCTGAGTGTTCTTATCCCTTTTCAGTTTTACAAGGTGGCCCCCTCCAAGACAAGTACCAACTCGAGCAATTCCATTGCCACTGGGGCAAAGATGATACCTGTGGTTCAGAGCATACGGTGGATGGAGAAACTTACGCAGCTGAAGTAAGTCAGTTGATATTGAACTTTAGTCATGTTACAATATCTAACTCAGAGGATTATTAGGGTCAAGTATATACTTACAAAATACTATGTTTTTGCATTTATCATGAGATAAGAAGTTTGTTAGTGACAGCTATCTAAACGTACCTTCGTTTATCTTCTTCAGATGCACTTTGTACACTGGAACACTAAGTATGGCAGTTTCAACGAGGCTCTTAAGTACGGAGACGGATTAACTGTCCTTGGCGTCTTCTTGGAAGTAAGCGTTTGTTTTTTCTTTTCAAGCGACAGCTTCCTACCACAAACCGCGTCTAGCCTTGTACATTAATGTCGGCCTTCGCTTTTTCATTTGTAGGTCGGGAAAGAGAATCCCGAATTGGGCAAACTGGTGCAACTATTAGGCGATATTCCATACAAAGATGATATCGTTCCCTTCAAAGAAAGCATGGATCCTGCGCGCCTTTTACCACGTAAGATTTTACATTACCAAGAAAACGAACTAAGGAAACCCGTAAAGTTACTCTTTTCCCTTATAGAGAACAAAGCTTACTGGACGTACTTGGGCTCTTTAACAACCCCTCCTTGCAACGAATGCGTGGTCTGGATTGTCTTCAAGGATCCCATTCAAGTATCGCCTCAGCAGGTATGATACCTCAACTCGATTTCCATAGAGTGAAATACTACTCCATTTTTGTTTACCTTAGTTGGCCGCATTTCGCAGCATGCATGTTGCTACCCGTGAGCACGTCCAGAAAGCCATCAACACGAGAATCATTAACAACTACCGTTCACCGTTACCAAAGGGGGATCGTACCATTCGCCTTAGCTACATTTAAGTAACTGGGGACAAAAAGTCCGTCCTACAGTGCACCTTTCGTACCTTTCCACGTGCCGGTAGTATGTCCTTGGCCTTTTTTAAAGTCTGTTAGGATAGTGCTGCCAAAAAACGAGTTTTAATTGGTGTTTTACGTACCTATAGCCTTCTAATCAAATGTTAAAACCCAGCTGTTTTTATCATATTGAGGACGAGTTGGATTAAATCTTTATTTTATATATGAATATGAGAAATTCTATACCCTGGTACCCCGGTTATATACCCTGGTAAGCGTTGTTTCAATTGTGCATATAGTTAAAGCGTTGACTGTGCCAACGTACAACGATAAATAATAGCCTGCAGTCATTGAATTGAGATACTTTATTGGGAAAGTTCCTGTGCCAAGAAAATAATATAAACTATGATGCTAAAAATCCCAATTTTTTGCGATTCGCGTTCTGCTCCTCTTCTAAAAGTTTTCTTTGCAGTGCTCTACATAACACTTTCCCAATTTTTGTGCCAGCCTTAGGAGATGATTATCATATTACATTACACGCTTCGATAAAAACTTCTTTCAAATTTTACTTTGAAAGTGGCGTTAAGCGTTTCAGGATGGAAACTCCCTGGACCTCTTTGGCGAACGCTACTTATAAGTCCATCCCCCCTGACCGCTAGAATGACGCTAACAGCGCTGCAAGCTTCCTCTTCAGGCGTTGGATCTACAACACAATAGTTTCCAATCTAGACAAGATTACTTGAAGGTGAAAACCCACAACGAAAACATGTTCTAGATATACTTTGCTCAAGGTCACAAGACAGGGCAAGTTTTCCGCGTTTAAACGGAACGTATCGAAAGGATCATCTGATAGCTCTAACTCGGGTTCCCCACCGTCAACTGCAGAAACGGTTACTTTGGGAATTTGCGTGGTGTATAACGCAGATCGAACGGCTAGCGATACAGCGTCGAAAAGATTACCGCCACATTCTAGAATCTGAAACGATAAGACACACAATAAGCATGACTGCTCATGCAATCTTGTCTTAGTTTATGTAATACCAGAATGTCAATGTGAAGCATCCAGCATTTACTCCCTTCCAAGATGCACAAAGCGGTCAAGTCAAGCGTCTCACTTGTTCTATAGGTTCTTTTTAAGAACTGGCTGATTTCATTGGCAAGGTTTTCCCCTCCTCGACCTTCAAACTCGGGCGTAGCGTTGGCAGAACTATTTGGAATTTTAAAAAATATTTACAAAGAATTTAAAAAAATCCTTATTGCGGATTTAAAAAAGAAAAGAATTTACCAGTCCACAAAAAATTCGATATGGCCTTCCTTTGGTCTGCCTTGCAGTGGAGAATCTAGTTCGGCTTTTACTCCTACTAAAATGTCGGAATTGGCTAAACGTAATCGGGCAGAACCAGCAGCGTGTGTTACAACTCCCGTTTCCATCATTATAGGTCTGTAATCCAAACGAGCTCTACCATCCACCCGAAGATTATCCTATAAAATTACAGAAAATATGTACAAAAAAACGCTTGTAAGCGATACAACACGCCCAAGCATATTGGTCAATCCCTGTAAACAGATAAGCTTACTTGTACGCCATGGAGAATAAAAATCTTTTCTGCTTCACTGATAGTAACCTCTGCCATATCGGGGAATATTAAAAAGCCCGCGGTCACTCCCGCGCCGAAGGAAAACCACGCTTTCACACTACACAGCCTCAGCCAAACGAATGCGTCGATAGCGAAGGGTACGAAATTAAGTAATTGAGCTCAGTAACACAATGTCAAAATTGATTTTCCTGACAAATTATGTTGAAAATAGCTGAGAACAAAACTGTAAAGAAGTCTAATGCAGCTTATTTCAATCAAATTGTTTGTTGTTACAGTCCACCACGCTGTTTTCCTTATATTATTCCCGAAAACGCCATCTAGCGATAGTTGTGAGTGAACAGTCAATTAAAAATTGCGAGCATGTGTTTGTAATTGTCCCTGGCTGCCTAAAGAAGAATATCGCTTCAAATCGAGTTCTAATTGTATTACATCTTCCTATCCTTTCATAGAAATGGCTGCCAGCAAGGTAGTGTCCTCTTTTATGCTTTTGGCTCGGTGTATGCCTTCTGAAGTACAAAATGCCGTAAAAGTGCGCGTCAAAAGGCTAGAATTTGATCAGAACCTTCACATGGTATGGTTTAATTTTATTTATTACGACATTCCATTGCATTAACTTTGTTTTGTATATTTTAGTATTTCCCTTCGTTCGAAACTCTATATGCAAATGATCCAGACAAGTCATGCAAACCCGGGGATGTGGTTTTAGTTCAGCAGTTACCTCAGAAAATGACCAAGCAAATAACCCACACTGTCAAGAAAGTAGTGTTTCCCTTGGGAGATGTTTGTGATCCAGTAACAGGCAAAAAAGTTGTCGGAAAACATTATAGGTAACTTACATTTGAATCTACACGAAGTTTTGATTTTCAAATAATTACAAGTGGGTCTCTTTTCATTCAGAGAGGACCTTGTGGAAAGAAAACGCTTGTATGGCCAGAAAGAAAGAGAGAAAGGTGGTTTCGATTACGATTCTGCTCCGGATCGTGGTTGGCAAAAAGACAAAAAAGACTTTACGTACAAAGACACTTACAAAAAGTATCATGTCTTCGAAAACGATGATCAACCTTACGCTGTATAGATTCTTGGAGGCAACATATAGTATGTCGTAATTATACACTTAGCTCAGAAGTTCGTACCAAACTTATAATTTTTTTGTTTTTGTATTCTGTCAACATTTTCGAAAACCAGAGTCACATTTCAAGTTCACCCATAATTCCTTATCACCATCCCATTTACTCGCCTTCTTCTAGGAACTCGCGTTCTAGGGCTGCAGCCATATCTGTCCATTCAGCATCTTCGCCATCGTTATTAACTTCATCATTCAATTCCTCACGTTCTTGAGCTTCAAATATGTCCTGCACATCTGAAGGTAGAGTTTCTCCTTTGAGAAACTTGTCGCTTAGTTCTTCGTCTTCATCATCTAAATCAGCGCGCTTACGTTTGTGTGCAATTTCCTGAACATAATCGGCATCTTTTCCCTGGTTCTCTTCGTCAGTTTCTTCATCTTCCTCTTCTTCCTCAATGCCTCCCTCGTTGAGAATATCTTCCACTTCGCGGTCCATATCTGCGATGTCTTCGGTAGAAAAAGACATTAGGGGGTTGATGGTATCGCTAAAACTCGGTCTTCGCACATCAGCTGGCGCAACCCGTGCTCCACTTAGCTTCGGTCTGACGCGTTTCCCAGTTTTGGGATCATAAACAGGGAAGTCCGCGGCACTTTCGGACTTCTTTTGGCCATTTCCAGATACTTTTTTCTCGGCGGCCTTGTGCTGCAGAGCTAACTGCCGAGCGATATCAGGGCTGCTGCAATGTGCAGGCGGCTTACGGTGCACAGAAGTATTCTTATCTAACGGGAATAGTCTTTCATCCACCCTTTCCCAACGTTCCGCGCAACTCCACAGCCAGTCCGGCGTTACAACATGCACGTTTTTGCATTTTTTGGCCTCATGAATTTTGGCCGTTCCCAGCCGAGCAGCTACTAAATGTGTTGTAGCTTCGACAGGATTCTCTTGTTTGGATATGATCTTATCGGTAACATTGGTGCCCAAGCTTTTGGCAACTAAGTAAGGTCGCGTTTTCTCTAGAGGTACCATTGTCGGTATGACCCCCGAGAATACAAGGTTGACACCTTGCAATACTTTGCGGCGCACGTAAGGGATTATGGTTTTCATGTCAGGTAATTCGCTTGTGTTTTCAGCTTTCATTTGGTCATACATGGTGTAGTACGCATTATGAATCGTTTTAAGAATGTCTTCTAAATGCAGTAAGTAGTCGTCTGGATCGTGCACATCAACCTTCCCTTCTACATCTGATGTATCGGGCGCGTTTTCGTCACCTTTCTCTTTGATACCCTTTTCCGCTAATCCTTCATTATCCTCTGATTTTGCTTCTTTGTTTTCTGTTAAACTTTCAGATGTAGGTAATTCTTCGTGGGATTTTGTTTCCTCGCTATCCCCCTTTTCATCCTCTGTTTTTGGTTCTGAGGCGGTTGGATTTGTTTCTACTTCTGCATCTTCAATGGTAGTAGCTACTTCCTGGTCAGGTTTCGCCACTTCGTTTTGCTGTTCATGCTTTTCATTCTTGGTGGTCGAGTCTTCTTGAAAATTTTTAATGTCTACTTCTGCATCTTCAATGTTGTCTACTTCCTGGTTAGGTTTCGCCACTTCGGTTTGCTCATCTGTTCCCTTCTTGGTGGTCGCGTCTTCTTGAGACTTTTTAATCTCCTCTTCTAAACGGGCGATATCAAACCCTTCCTTGTCATCAAACTCTCGCTTGGCTAACCCAGGTGGCGCGTTTATGTCGCCCGTATGTTGGAAGAAGTGGTAGGGCTTTACGTGGATCAGATTCGGAGCGAAATTCCATACATCATCTCGATCGTCAATGATAACCACCATATGATCCCCGCATGGAAAAAGTGCCCTGGACGAACACTTTTGTAAATAAATTCAATTCTAATCAAGTTGTTTATACTTCATATTGGCCAACTTCGATGTAGGATTAAAGCATTCATCACGGGACAGGATGCGATGAGAAAAGTATTTGCCGCCCTGGTCTAAAAACGATGCAATCATATGAGCATACGTCCGAGAACCAAAGGTGCAGATATGTAGCTCGTAAAGTTTGCTAATGTGCTCCAGGAAATCATGGGTTCCCGGTCTCAACCGAGTGTGATACCACGGCGAATTTGTACCGTGCAATTGGAATTGGAAGACATCCTAACAAATTACAGATTTCAAACATAAAAAAGTATTCATTTCTCTTGTAGTTGCTTTCGAAATTTCTTACCTTCAAGTTAGAGGGAATGTTATCGTTGGTAGTATGAATAAGGGTCTGATCCAGATCTACCAATAGAACGAGTTTGCGTTGTTTGAGTAAGCGCTCTTCATCGGCTTTGCCCAAAACTTGTGCTTGCTAGAAACGAAAACGAGTTATATAAGATACAATATACGATCCAAAATATAGGTGACGACTTGGACAATACCTCTATGCTGACCATTAACTCAGGTATATTGTGAACCATGGCTACAGCGGCGGTTTGGTTCCTATTCGACCCATCTCTCAAGTCAGCTCCGCATTCGGCGCACATATCTTTCATGACCACAGGATGCTTACAGTTGCTGAACTCAATCACAGCCATACTAAGAAGATAGTCTTATTAGCCAGAAATTTCTGCGGTGTGTAATGGTTTTGATTGGCTGTTTATACATACCCAGGGCTAAGTATATCTCCCTCTTTAACTAACAGTTTCTCAACTGTACCAACTTTAGTGGCTCTGACGACATTTTTGTGAAGAAGATGATGATGGTTGTGATGAGAGTGGGTAGCATTGGTAGTATTGTTGTTTGTTACAAAGACGTCTTCCGCATCTGAAGTAGAAGAGGCTGGTGTGGAACATACGGTTGGCTCCTCGTCAGAACTATACTGCAGTAATATTTGTCCCACAACAATCGTGTCTCCATTCTGGACCTTTAACTTAAGTACTCTGGCTGTTTTGGGTTCGCTATACTTTACTGTTTCCCAATGATTTTCGGTATTCATTTTTGCCGCCTTTTGTTGTTACCATCAAGCAGCATTGATGATTCTCCTGTCGTTTAATGCTAAAGATACCGCATTGGGCGCTGTGTAGTAAAACGTTTTATTTTCAACCGGCACGAAACATTCGGCGTTATTATGGTTCAAAAACTTTAACCCTGTAGTTTATGTTGTGCATAATAAATTTATTCTATTTTATACGAAGTTATCTATTTCTAAGATTTAAAATTTTTCATAAACAAAAATCCAAATAATCGAAATCATAGCAGCAAAGTTATTCCTTTTCGTTAGTTCCACCGATGGCGCTTCGATAGCTTGTGCAACACACAAACCGATAATGGTGCATAAGGACAGATTTTTCCCCTTGCGGAAATCCGATCAATGTTACAAAATTATGGGGAATATATAATTCATTAAAATTTATTACGTATTATGTAGATTATCTTTTATGTGAAACGGGTTTATTTATCAGGGCTGTAGTACGCAAGAATATAAAGCAAGTTTCCCTTTTAGTGAGGGAAAAACACTTCGAGTCCGTACTGAGACCCAAGAGTAATGGCAACGCGACACAAACATACGTCAGAAAGTCAGGTTACGTTAGGTTATACGTCCTTTTATCGGTTTCCGGAGTCCTTCTGACGTATTTATTAATACGGCTTAAGCACTATGTAATCTCGTTGGCGCTTAACCAATGAGCAAAGACTTTTTGAACTTGAAATTCTATTGGTCCCCTAAAAGATTATGGATCTGGCGTCCTTCTGTCGAGGCTCGGCGTCCTTGCGTCGGGTACATGGAGTCCTTTTGTCGAATCGTCATTTTTCTTTCGCTATATTATCATTCGTATTGTACTACGAAATTGAAATACAAGAGCAAAAGACATAATGCGTTCCTGAATTCCATGGAAATATGGCTTGAGTTCTTTCATTTTCATGTAAAACATAATTGGTGACTATGTTCTAACGTAACAAGCCTCTATCAGGAACAACCTGGGATAGGGATTAAGTTATTTTGTCGCCAGTGATATAAAAGAAACAAAGCGACAACCGGTCCGCTCAGAAATGTCACTTTCTAACACAATCTACATTTCAAAGTTGCAAAAGAAAACATTGGTGAAATTTTGAAAAGTCATCGTTCACAAGTGATCGACAAAAAAATATGGCTGACAGCGACATCCTCTTTCTCCAAAAGATTTTCAAGGACAAAAAACTTTCAGAGCGATGGTGCGGTTGTCAGTTTAAATTCGTTCAATGAATGGCATCCGGTGTTACTGCGTAGTCCAATTCCAGAATTTCTTGGGGAATCCAGTATCTTGATGGCTGTGAAGATGGACAGTCTACGCTCACTTGTGCTGTATATTGTAATACTGTCAGCGTTTCAAATTACCTGCCTTGAAGCCCGGAAAACGAAACCACGCGATTGGGGCCCGTCTCCATTCGTCGACGAAGAAACTGGTCAATGCACAATTAACGCTTGTGCCGCGTATTCCCGCGTTCAAGATGACATTTTTGTCAAGCTCAAAGAATTCCAAGAGAAAACCTACCTTTCAATGAACCACAACATCAACGAAGCAGTACATAAAAGCCAAGATGAATTTGAGAAACTCAAAGCCGTCACCATGCAACTGGAACGTCGCCTGACAAGTTTGGAACAATCTTGTAGGGTTTCTAACTTCCTTAATTTAGATTACAGACACTGGCAATTAATTTAGTCTTAATTACATTACTACTTTTCTCAAACCTAACCTCATTTAGCGTGGGAAATTAGCGAAGATTCGAGTCGCTGGTCTCGCTGCTCCGAAGGTCCGTGTACGTGCACAATAGAAACGCGCAGTGTAACTTGCTGGCAACTCGAGCTTACAGCTTTACCTCGCAATCAAGTGATTCCTCTGGACGCCAAAATTATGTAACTTCCAGCGTCTTTGATTAGTTTTCAACTTCAATTAAAACGCATTTTCATTTCGTTTAACCAATATATGTTTTTAAACCAGAGATTTGGGTACAAACAACCTGAGAACCGTTCATGGCAACAGCTTCGCTGGACTCGCGCAACTGCGTGACCTGTAAGTTACGAGAATCATTAAATAGTTAATAATAGTTGGGTTATAAACAATTTCAGTGATTTGTTCGGCAACGGAATTGAATACCTATCTGGAAACGTTTTCGATGGTTTAGAAGGCCTTCAACATCTGTAGGCTAAACTTTTTCTGATATAAAGATTCCACAAAATTTTTCTATTTTATGTTTATACGCATAGAAAACTTCACAAAAACAAACTTGAGTCGTTGGAAGATAACATTTTTTCATCACTTCTAAGTCTGCAGAGTTTGTATGCAAAGCCAGAAATGTATGTTATACCATAGCTAAAGATGTTCCTCTTAGGGATTTATCAAGCAATTTAATTACGGATCTCCCTTCCCGGATATTCCGCAAGTGTCGACAGCTCGTGACCTTGCATTTGTCATCCAATCAGTTAGACGGTAATGCACTGCACCGAGATATATTCCTCGATTTGACCAGCTTGGAAGACCTAGACTTGTCAAGAAATAATCTAACTGACCTTCCCCCTACCATATTCCGAAGTACGTATCGCACGTTTAGCCCTTGGGTATATAAACACACTGCGTTCAAACGTATGTCTCATAACTTACAGGTCTCGTTAACCTCAAAAGCCTAAAACTAAATAATAACGCACTTCATTCGTTGTCTTCGAGTTTGTTCGATAATTTGTCGAATTTACTATCACTTCAAATCCAAACAAATGAACTTACGGAATTGCCCAAAGCAGTTTTCGCTTCCCTATCCAAATTAGAAGAACTGATTTTGACCGGAAATTCAATTGGACAGCTACTTCCTGGGGATTTTGATATGTAGAATTCTATTTTACCTTCTACTAAGAATTTTGTTGTTAGTAAGTTGATGTTCTGGCCATTTTTAGACTTACAACCCTAAAGGAACTCCACCTGGGGGGTAATTACTTGGAACGCCTCAAGAACGGAACCTTTCGAAGCTTAAAACAGCTAAATAAACTGTTCTTGCTATCCAATAACTTACAAGAGATCGAATCCGATGCTTTTCTTGGCCTGACTCAGCTCGTCTGGCTCGCACTCAATAACAATCTGTTGAAAACTCTACCGGCTGAAGTTTTTCAACGCGTTCCGAAGCTCCAACGAATGTAATACAACGCTCAACTTGTAGTTTATTTAAAGCAAATACTTTCACATGATGTAATTCTCTTCATTACAGGCAATTGGACAGCAATCAATTTATGTTCCTCCCTGAGGGAACGTTAGATCATTTGACCAACTTGCAACACGTGAATCTTATAAAGAATCCTTGGCATTGTGACTGCAACATTCTCTATCTAACCAAGTAAAAAAAAGTCATAGAAAATGAACCACTGAGCAGCGCAAGCTTTATCTCAAAGTAAACCGTTTTATTATTTTTAGATGGATTAACGAAAATCACGAACGAATTGGAGAATACCAGCCCAAGTGTCGAGGACCAGGCGAGCTGGGAGGGCGCTACATTGATAAGATGACGTTTAACGATGTTTGCGAAGGACAGTGGGCTTCTATGATGAGTATTCGAGCTCGAGTCAAAGCTGGCTTGCTGGACAACTGATTTTAAACCATCGAAAACTCTAATTTGCAAGTGTCTGTACACTTAAACTGTGTCTGTAACCCGGTTAATCTTGCTTCTGATCCAATAAAAAATAAAATTAATTATGCAGCAGCTGGAAAAAGAGCTTTCCTCCAACCAACAAGGAGAATTGACGCATTCTGTATACAACGTCAACGAGATATTTTTGGGTTTGCCTGCTCTATGTAAGTTCTGGCAACATGCCTTTGTCGCAGTTTGGCACTGAGCGTACTCCACGACTTACGTGTGCTGCTTTACCATCCCCATACCTTTCCTTTTAACGGCTCGGCTAAGGCTGTTTCAAAGCTTCTCATGCAAAAGCTGTTTTTCAAAAAACAAAACGGTGCTAGTGCGTGTGGATTATTTCTGCAGTGTATAAAGCGTCCCAGTGTCGTCACCTTAACCATTTTCCAGCACGCTTGATCAAGGCAAACCCAATCTAAATTCGCGTCGAGTTTACACGAGGAGGTCATATTTCCTTCCCCAAGGGAGATGAGAGATTTCAGGGTAAGCTTAATACTGCCGTTTCTTCAATTTCTTGCAGAAATAAACTTCACGAGTTGCTCTTCACTTCAATATAAAAATTTGCGAACATGCTTGTAGACAGGTTTTTGTGTGCCCATGTCCAGTCATATGGGTACCAAAATGTTATTTTTAAACGTCTTCGCTAGGTCCAAGCTAGTGCCCAAAATACGCCAGCCCAGCCACCGCCTCTCCCAGCACAACCTCCGCCACCGCTAGACGCGGACTACGAAGAGATTGAACTCGGAGGTGCTGTCAAGGCAACTTTTAACATCAAAGCAGGTAACACCTTCCCTATCAATTATTTTGACTAATACTCAACTTCAAAAAACAGCAAATTCCAATGCTAAGAGAATGTGTTTTTTACGACAATAAATTGTCGTAAAAAACACATTAACATAATAACACATTAACATAATAAATTATGTTAATTAAGGAGTGAATATGGACAGAATGGATATCCGGAGAGGTGACGGTAGACATTGTGACTTGTGTGGGTGTTCGACGCCAACTGTCAGATGTGACAAATGTGCCAACCAAATCTTCTGTCTATCATGCGATGACATGTATCATCGACATCCGAAACGTTCTACGCACGTTCGTAAAGTAATTTAAAAAAAGTACCAAAAGCTTGGCCGGAATTACTTATGGGATGTTTGTTTACTAAAGGCGTTAGATTCTAAAATGCAATCCGTACGCCCGCCCTTGCCTCCCAAGGGTGAAGCAAGTCAGCCACCATTACCTCCCCCACGTAAAAATAAAAGAAGCGGGTTCCCGACTCCTTTACTTGGCCGAAAGGATTTTGCAGTAAGATATTGTTCATTTCTTTTAAATCCTGACAGAAATAAACAGAGACTTTTTCAGACTTCTCGGCTGGGTGTATTTGGGACCCCTTTGCTGGGAAGGAAAGAAGTCCAATCCAATACTACACCTTCATTACCGCGCAAGGAATTCTCGTTTATGGAAAAAGTGGGAAGCTTGAAGAGATTCATGGGTTCGAAGCCGTTACCATCGATTCCAATACCCGGGTCGCCCAAGACTCCGCCGAAGCCTAATACTATACCACCCCCAGTTATGCCGAAATCACCCTCGCCGCATTCTAGCCGAAAATTTGCTCCCATTGGGATCTTAAAAAAGCCGAGTCCTTCTCCTACTTTTGCACCAGCTGCTACATCTTCTTTGCCAAGAAACTCCAGCGGAGCTTCACTGGCTTCTCAACAAAACTTAGATGACGTAATGCCTGCTAATACCCACAGCATTCCTTCAGTGGTTCACGACTTGGCCAGTCCTCTCAACACTAGTAGCGTGGGCTTGGATACATCCAAACCTCCCGGTTACTTCTCTCCAGCTCCTCGTTACAATCCTAACGGCAGTATAGCGAGTCTCAACGAATCTTACGTACGTTTACTCAAGTAAATTGCAAGAATTACTGTAACTACTGATTCTTTGTGAAACAGGACGGACGGTACCCAGAATGGGAGGATGACGGTCGCTACGGATTGCGCCAAAGGTCCAGCAGTATGGCTGGTTTAATGCAACCATCCCCTTGGAATGCACCCGGTGGGGGGTACTTGCGTGGTACCGGCATAATGACCGGCGGACCCTCTCCAATACCGCCTTCAGGCTACCGGCCTGACCCTTTTGGTACTCTGCGGCGAGAGGCAATCCCTCGAGCAGGTATGACGACCAATTACCCACCACGTGGTGGAATGAGTACCTCGGTCTGGGATTTACCGTCGACCACATCCATGCCTATGCCGATGAACCGCAACTTGCCCTATCAGCAGGTAAAAGCTTTAAAGTCAGCGGTATTTGCCTAGTTCTACTACTGATTTTGCTATTGTTATAGGCGCAATCCATGGCTCAGCTCAACTGCCAAGCTTGTAACATGTGGTCACCAGAGCATTGGGGTTACCACCCAGGCCATGGAATGCCAAGCATGTACCCAGATGGGTCTATGAAACGTACTCCGAGCACGCTAAGCATGCCGGGTACCGACATGGTCGGCCAATCAATGATGTGGGGCGCGGGACCACATATGGTCATGCCACATCCTACCCATCCTGGCATGCATCCTATGATGTACGCTGGTGGTAGCCAAACGCAGTTAGTACCTCCGCAAGTAGGGGGTCCTGCTGGAACCTTCGATTCTCGTCGTCCCACGTCTCCTGCTCTAAGCCATCGTTCTCGCCGATCCCAAAAGTCACACCGATCTACGCGCAATACGTCTACCCGTCAAGCTACTTCATCGTCATCCTTTTCCCGTCCACGTGAATCTACCGAAGATTCGGACGACGGAGGTCGATCTTCATCTGCTTCGGACTTGTCACTATCGCCTCAGCGTTCCCGGACAGGCTCAAAAGACCAGAGCAAACGCTCAATCTACGAAAAAGTCAATATAGGAAGCAATCTTCCAGCGAACCCTAAGCTTTCGGTGAACCAGCAATGGACATGTGAGCACTGCACTTTCATAAACGATCCTGGCCAGCGAATCTGCGCTGTTTGTTGCCGTACTGGCTCCCAGTTTGCCAACGAACCTGATCCTGCCGCGATAAAGAGCAAGGGATCAACTCCTTCTAGCGACAGGGAGATTAGAGACAAAAATAAACTTCGTCGAGCTCGACGTAAGACCTTGGATAAAGGAATACGCAGTTTCAGCTCAGATAAATCGGATAAAGACACCCCTGCTGAGGACTTGTCGGTGGTTCAATCTAATTTGACGTTCAAAATCACGGACCATGGTGATAACACGCAAATACACATGAACCAGCAACAAGTGCTACCTAGAACTGACTCCAATCGTCACCAGCTGAGCAAGGAACTGATGGACAGAGACAAAGAAGGCAATAGTGGCAAAACTAGTGACTCTGAATACCAAGATTTGGGTAAAGCATATGAGGATTTAAATGCGCCTAACTTGGACCGTCTGCTCATCAGATCTCCTTCACCAGCTCTATCAAACCATAACATGGGCAGCAACAGCCACGCTAAAGAAGGTGTGTATGACGATATTCGCTTTGGTAGCCCAATGCACCACCTCCGCCAACCCATAATTAATGAAGAGCCTGAAGAATATTACTGGCCAGAAAGGTCCTATTCGTCTCGCAAGGCTCATTTCCAAGAGTAATCTATTTGACGCACGTAAAAAATATTAACTTACGCTCGGCCAATAAATGAGTATGAGTCTTGGGGAAAAAATGGAGTTTGTGGTTTAGTGGCTTGTATGAGTATTCTTTAAAGAAAATTAGGTTTGCCCTCGTAGAAAAAAATTGACGGTTTCATGCACCTTTGATGCTTACGAAAATTTGCCCTCTTTTGTTTTTCGCACCTTCAGGAAGACAACAGACGACCAAACCGCAGCCCAACTTGACTGCTGTCGTAGGTGCTGCTGCACCGCAACCACCAGCCAATTCACAAGACGCTTTTGCAACTATTTATGCCACTAGTACTAGCGCCCCAATAATGAAAAAATCTCCGGAAATCAAGAAAAATTCAACGAAACCTGCACCTAGTGAAATTACTTCCATGATAACTAAACTAGCAGAAAAGATGGCCAAACCCATGGCTCTAAAACCCGCACCAACCCAACCCGTCCTCCAAGGTGAAGCTAGTCCGCAAACCAATCCGGAGTGCAACAAACCGAAACCAGCTCAGCATCGCAAGGTTCCCCCGACCGTCAAGGAGATACCATCCCCAAAAGAATCTCCCCAATTGAAGATCGTTATAAAAAGCGACGCGAAATCTTATCAAACTATGACGAAGCCCACAAGTCCTAAAATGCCTTCCAGGGACACCAGATCTCCCGATGCAGCAATCTACTCAGCTATGCTTCGTAAGATCATGACTGCCGGCAAAGAATCAACACAAATGACTTATGAAAAAGTTAACGTCCAGTCGATACCAGAAGTAACGCCTAAAAATAGCTCACCGAAATTGCCAATTCCAATACAAAAAATAACAGCAACTACTGAGACCAACACAAGCATGGCCAATATGGAAGATTACTGGGATCACGAGAAGGCAAAAATGGAAAAGAGTTCCACGTACCAAAGTTTTCGCTACGCAAGCACCGAAAAACCCAAAAAGCTCCTCACTTCCAAAAGCACTTCACCTCCGCCTCAGACTATTTCTACTCAAGTAACTCATTTATCGTTACCTATCCACTGACCCATCTAAGTTTTATTTTTCTTCTTTCTTTTGTATTATAAATCTGACAGACGTACGAAGAAGTTAAAGTCACTACGGCAGAAAGTCCACCGATGCCAGAGAGTCCTCCCGATCTGGAAAGCCCTCCAATTCTTGCGAAACTCAAAGCTAGAACTATGGTCACTCTTCCAAATACAGAAACTTCAAAGAAATATTCTCCCAAAATGAAAAGAGCGCAGTCTTTCAACTCAAAAATGCGAGACCCCCTACCCCAAGAGCCAGTCTACGGTCGCCTTCCTAGCCGTAAAACGAGATCTGGGTCTACCCAAGTACGTGATTCCAGAATTAACTTCTCTTAAGAATTATTAAATAATCATACAACACATGATCTTAGAGTTTACACGTGAGTTTATCAAGGGAATCAAGTCCGCAACCGTCACTGAGCGACAGTCGCTACAGCAGTTTGTCGTCAGATATGGACCGAAGTCTTTCTCCCGAGCCGGATTTCGAACGTTCCAAGCGAGGGCGGGACGAACGTTACTACTCCCGTCACCGCTACAACCGCGCGCACCGAGAGCACGAATATAACGACTACGGGCAAATGCGGAGCCGAAGGAATCGCGTAGGGGACTATCCTGAGTATGATTACCGTCCAGAACGCGAACGAGAATACCGAGACCCTTTCGTCTACAAAGACCGCGATTGGTCCTATCGCCGCAGTAATGAACCCGAATCTCGGCGTCCGTTGTTACGTCGCCAGACCAGTAGCGGTACCGAAATTTACAGCGACCGCGATCGCCGTTCGAAACTTCAGTTCGAACGCGAAGACCCTTACGGTCTTACAATGAAACCTCGTCATCCAGAAGTAATAAGAAATGTCTTCGTCTTTCTTCTTTTAAAGCACTACCTCTTTACTGTTTACTACTACGCTAGGTAGTTAAACCGGAAACGAAAACTGATGCAAGGACGAACTATTACTTAAGTTTGGAAGACTTGATCCTACGTCGAAAGCAAGAGATGTTAAAAAGCAAAGGCTGTGACTTGACTAAACTAATTCATGTAAGGGAGATAGCAATTCATCAAAAATTGATGCTTTGACACATTATACGGATCCTATAGGAGGCAGAAGAGTTGGGCTTTACAGCTGAAGATCTTCAAGTTGCTTTGAGTCACTGTGGGGACAAAAACCCTGTGGCTTGGCTGGAAGATAATTGGCATAACATGACTGAAACTGTCGTGACGCTTGCGACCAACTACGGTCAAGAAAGAACCGAAAACGATATCGGTACTCTTTCGCGCAGCGAAGCTTGCCAAGCTCTGAGAATCCATAAAGGCAATGTTTGGGCTGCTGTCACGGAATGCGTCGAGCATCGCCGCCTAAAGGTAATGCTTTCCACACTTGAATAATTACCCGAAATGAGCGAGATCTTGGCTTTCTGATAGTACGTTGAGCTGCGCAATCGAACCAAAAAACGCTATACCAGAGAAGATATTGTCACTGCGTTAACAGCTTGTGAAGGCAATGTGGACTCGGCGTTGAAGGAATTAAAGCATTCGGTACCAGAGGTCGATACCAATGGGCACAACGGGCCTGATCAACAGCCTAAATCAGCCTTTGCTCACGTGAGCGAATCCAGTCTGGAGAAACTACGCCAGTTTGCCCAGCTGCAACCCATGGCAGGTAAACGCAAACAATAGAAGCGTTTAAAAAAATAGAAACTCCCAAAAATATAAAATAAAACATTCATTTCAAATATTAAAAAAAAAATTATAGTGGCGGAGAGTATGGAGTTTCTGGATGCAACTTCTGAACCAGCAAGTCCGTCTGCTTCATATTTAGAAGCTTCAGCTCCTCCTAATGATCTCCGTGACCCCGAGCTGCAAGAAAGTCCATTTCAGGTCGAGTCCGCGATCAATACAGTTTTCCCAGAGGAAAACCAACCTGGAGAACCGCAAGCAGGCAGCGCAGAAACGCCCTTGGATCATTATTCATCCACCGCTGAACAACCAAGCGGAAAAGAAACCCCTCTACCGGATTCTGATCCTGAACTACAAGTTCCGCATGAAGACGAGGCACTTATCGAAGACGAAAACGAGTGGCCCCTGCCCCAAGAGGATATAGACATGGCTGGGTTCCTAGAGACGGAATCTATTAAGCCAGGAACGCTAGGAACTACTTCGGCAGAAGAACAGGAAGTCATCGAGCTGGAAGACGAATCCGCTGTGCAAAAAGTTGAGCAACAACAACCTACTGAAAACGACCAAGTAACCTACGAAGTAGCGATTGAAGAGCAGCCCATAATCGAAAACGAAAACCTCATCGCCGAAGACTCTTTTCTTGAAAACGAAACTGAGCTAGAAGACCTAGAGCAAGCGTGTGAATCGGCGGAATACTTAAAAGATATGGTAGAAGAAGAATCTTCTGAAATTGCTGCAGCGCCAGAGGTTGAGGCAGAAAATGATCTGGTTGAATATTCAGATCAACTAAAAGTAGCCAAAATCCCACCAATAGCTTTACTAGACACGGAAGATTTCGGCGACATTGAGTTCATAGACGAAGAAGAGCCAGAAGTAAAGAAGTTTGGAACGCCAGAGCTGGAGCAACCCACTCATTTTATTGCCCATGTTGAACTCCGTCAACGAGACCCTCCCCAACTTCCCCCATTACCCATTAACGAGGACTTTGGGTCTGAAGAAGATGAGGAAGAAGAGGAAGACGAAGACGAAGATGACGAAAAAGAAGTGCACGTTTTATTTCCGTTACGGCTAAAAGCCCCAGCTGCCAAGCTACTATCAGCCAAATTAACCGAACTGATGTCCTTAGAACGCACCCAACAAATTCCGGTCCCTGCTGCTGATGATCGTCAGGAGGACGTCCGAGTGGTCGGAAACAAAGCTTTTGATGTAGCAAACCCTTCTATTACTGTATGAATAGCGGGTAACATTTTTTTTCTTTTTCTTTGCACAGAGGAAAGTTCGGCGCATTTTAGCCGAAGGCAGGGCTTCCACATACGAAAAAGCGGAGCTGGCTGCACGGCTTATTGATCTGAAATTCGAGGAGGATGAATCCATATATGCGGCAAATGAATGCAGCAACTTATACACCGCGATATCATATTTGCAACAAGATTGCGAGCTTTGTGCTTGCAAGTACCCAATTAAAGAGGTACAACTTATTAACTTCCAAAAAAATTCTGAGGGTTTCGCAGAATTTCTGCTTTTCAAAATTGGAATTTCCATTTATATCTACCAAAGATTATAACCATGCTGCACTGCACCCATCATTGTTGCAAATCCTGCGCCAAGACTTACTTTACCACCCAGATTAAGGACCGAAGTATTATGGATGCCGTCTGTCCTTTCTGTCGAGCGCCAGAGCCTGACTTTGACGACGAAGAAATAACTCAGGATTACTTTTTGCATCTGGATATCCTTCTTAAAGGAATCTTGGACCGAGAAATCCATGAACTTTTCCAACGTAAACTCCGAGACAAAACCCTGACCAAAGATCCCAACTTTCGGTGGTGCAACAAGGTACAATAAAGTTAATTTTAAACTTCAAACTAAAGTGTTGAAAATTGATTTAATTTATGCAGTGCTCGTCAGGTTTTATAGCCAATCCTAAGCAAAAACGACACATTTGTCCAGATTGCAGAGCTGTTACGTGTGCAAATTGTCGCAAGCCGGTAGGTTCTTTTTACTAGTTAATTAAGTACATTTTAACCAAGAGTACCACAATAATGGAACAATATTTTAGTGGGAGAAACAACACGAAGGCCTGACATGCGAACACTTTGCGGAATGGAAGGAATCTAATGATCCGGAAACCCAAGCGGCTGGATTAGTCACGCACTTCGCAGAGAACGGGATTAGCTGTCCTAAATGCAATTTCCAATTCTCGTTGTCCCGTGGAGGCTGTATGCATTTCACTTGTAGCCAATGCAAGTTTGAGTTCTGCAGCGGCTGTAGCAAAGAATTTAAAATGGGAGCTCGTTGTACTGTGGGTCCCTATTGTGCGAAGTTGGGCTTGCATGCTCATCACCCACGCAATTGCCTCTTTTACTTGCGTGATAAGGAACCGGAGAACCTTCAGAAACTTTTGGATGTAAGGATAGCGCGAGACCATGCACTTATTTGATTCATCTGTCATCTATGTGACACAAATGAGCCTTTAATTTGACTTTAGGAGCACGGAGTCCCCTATGACACTGTGATCAATCAAGATTATGACGGGTCTGAACTAGCAGCTTCTACATTAGTCAAAAAATGTTGCGTACTACTTCAAAAGGAAACTCCCCTGGGCTTTGTGGACGATATTTGTGGAAACCTAATCGAACAAGCCTTCGCAGGGCTTTGCAAGTAAGAAAAATTGACGAAATATGCGGTTGTTGACGTAAAGATGAGTAACGGAAATTCAGAAAAGTTCTGATTTGACTATAGTTGCTGCCAACTGAGTTTTAAACTTTTTCTAAGAATGTTCAGTTTTATATATCTTTAGTGAGATTTTCTAACACTATACATACAAGTGAAAAATTAAACAACTATTGATCTTTAGGCAGCACTACCTTGAATATCTGGCAAAAATGATTAAGGAACATCACTTGGATCCACTGATGATCTTCGAAGGCTGGGAAATGATTGCCGAGTTACGCAGAATGGATTTGCCTATTCCAGAGAGAGAACCAGGCGAATCAGAAGACAGGTTTTACTCTAGATGTGCAGAAGTGAGTCTTCCATATTTTAATTTTGTTAAGCAAACAAAGCATAACAAACCAGCATGAACAATAAACCTCCCAAAGTAGGACGTTTATAGGCAGTGTCTTTTTATAAATTCTGAAACAATAATTAGAATTGACAGGGAGTAAACTGTCCAATTATGTTCTGCCGAACTAGTTTTGTCACTGCGAAATTTCTTTAATCTTAGAATACGTAGAATACGTGCTCGTAGAATACAAATGAGTATTCTACGAGCTCTCAATTTCCTATTCATTTGCTTGATGACTCACACAGGGTCACAAATTGACTTTGCGTTCTCCCAGGAAGTACAAATTCATACAATAACAACAGCGTAACGCCCCACAAATGTAGTAATAGTAATCATAATCAATCTTGCCGTCAAGTTGAATTCCATATTGTAAACAATAACAGGAAACTAAATCGTATTTCTTTTAGGTAATTCGTGAACAATTGCCTCTGGACTAAGTAAGCTGAGTTAAATAAAAAATGAGTAAATAAAAACATTCGAAAAAGAAACCCTCCTCCGTTTCCATGCCATGAATTGCTACACGAATTGTCGGCCTGATGTATCAATAGGATTGCATGCACGTTGTAAGCTTTCGTGGTGTGGTTTTATTGGTTAGCCAAATGGAGAGAGGACCCTACATGTATAAGCGAATAAAGGTGCTACCCTGTACTACCCGTGTTAAGTTTGTGTAAACCCAACTTGGATAGGATTAATACAGCAGGCTAATTACCTAATTAACCACACCGGAACTCGTTTTATTCTATGCGAGTTTGATCCTTGCACATGCACTTCCAAAACACGATCACGGCATGATTGCAGACCCTTCGCAATGACTCACACGTTCACGTGGCTCCAACTTTCCCCAAGCTACCCTCCTGCGTTGCGATATTTCCATATATAGCAGCTCGCTTGATAACTCAACGCTTCGCCCCACTTTTACGTACGAAGGTCGTAAACCTTACAAGGGTATATTGATGTTGTATATGGTACAACGCCCCAGAAACCTCGAAAGTTACTCTATTGTCCCGCGAATCTCTCAACGATGTATCAAGTCACATCTGGGTAGTAAATATTCAATAAAAAGGTCAATTATACCTTTCTGAACTGTGAAGTTTAGCAGTATTCAGAAGAATCAATAAGGCAACCAAACGTTCTCGAAAAAAATTCTGTGTAATTTCTTGCTGCATGCGCAAATCCCAGGGAATGTACATAAGGGGTTTTCAAGAAAGCATGGATTGGGGGTTGTAAGATTTCACTTCTTAAAAACACGGGCTACGAGTGATTTTCAAAAGGCAGGGAGATCAGATCTGATAATAGAAGCGAGCTGGCAGCAAATTAGAAGGCTAATCCAATAAGAATGCAACTCTTCGTTAGCCCAGGGATCACTGGCGTACTTATAATTAAGAAAAGGAGAGAGGGGGGGGGGGGGGGGGGGGTAAAGCAACGGACATCAAAATAGTTAAGACTTGTAAAGCTGTCGAATCAGTTGAATTTTTGCTTAAGCTTCATCCACTTCGCCTTCAGCGTCTTCCTCAAAGTCAGCTTCATCATCAGCAGTGGCTTCTTGGTATTGTTGGTATTCGGAGACCAAATCGTTCATGTTGGATTCGGCTTCAGTGAATTCCATCTCGTCCATGCCCTCGCCAGTGTACCAATGCAAGAAAGCCTTACGACGGAACATAGCAGTAAATTGCTCCGAAATGCGCTTGAACAATTCTTGGATGGCGGTGGAATTGCCAATGAAGGTGGCGGACATCTTCAAACCACGAGGAGGAATGTCGCAAACGGCGGTCTTGACGTTATTAGGGATCCATTCAACGAAGTACGAGGAATTCTTGTTCTGGATGTTGAGCATTTGTTCGTCGACTTCCTTCATGGACATGCGACCACGGAAAACGGCGGCGACGGTAAGGTAACGTCCATGGCGAGGATCGCAAGCGGCCATCATGTTCTTGGCATCGAACATTTGTTGGGTCAATTCGGGGACGGTGAGAGCGCGGTATTGTTGGGAGCCGCGAGACGTTAAAGGCGCGAAGCCAGGCATGAAAAAGTGGAGACGAGGAAAAGGTACCATGTTGACAGCCAATTTACGCAAATCCGCGTTCAACTGACCAGGGAATCTGAGACAGGTGGTCACGCCGGACATGGTAAGGGACACCAAATGGTTGAGGTCACCATAGGTGGGCGTGGTAAGTTTCAATGTGCGGAAGCAGATATCGTACAGGGCTTCGTTGTCAATACAGTAGGTTTCATCTGTGTTTTCGACCAACTGGTGGACTGACAAGGTGGCGTTGTAAGGTTCGACGACGGTATCGGAGACTTTGGGAGAGGGGACGACAGAGTAGGTGTTCATGATACGATCAGGGTATTCTTCGCGAATTTTGGAGATGAGGAGCGTGCCCATGCCAGAACCGGTGCCGCCACCCAAAGAGTGTGTGAGTTGGAAGCCTTGCAGGCAATCGCAGCTTTCGGCTTCTTTTCGGACGACATCCAAGACAGAGTCGACCAATTCAGCACCTTCTGTGTAGTGGCCTTTGGCCCAGTTATTGCCGGCGCCACTCTGGCCGAAAACGAAGTTGTCGGGGCGGAAAATTTGACCGAAAGGACCCGAGCGAACGGAATCCATGGTGCCTGGTTCCAAGTCAACCAGAACGGCACGGGGAACGTATTTCCCACCGCTGGCTTCATTGTAGTAGACGTTAATGCGTTCCAACTGCAGCTCGGATTCGCCGTGGTAGTTGCCAGTGGGCTGGATACCATGCTCGTCGGAAATGATTTCCCAAAACTATTGAAGAAATGTTTTTTTACATTAAAAAAAAAAAAGTTGTCACAAAAGTAACTCATGCAACGCAATCGGATGGAAGAATCCGGTCACTCTGATCACTAACAAAGACAAAACATCTGCTTTGCCCTAGGCGTTGACGTTTTCAAAAGAGATCTGACGGTGACAGCGACCTTTTTGTTAACAGGAAGTCCCTATCCACGTATCAGCGCCTAAAAGTCGCTATAGCGTTTCAAAATTTCGTAATTTTTAGCTAGCAAAAGCAAGAAACCTCCAGTACCGCGCGTCATGCATGCTCTGCAGCGGTATGTGCCCCAAGGTAAAGAGGAAGTATGGCCATTTCATGAACTTGCGCTTCAGAGATGCGTCTCGTCATGAGCCGTTGCCCGGCTGTTTCTCTTACCCTCTTTGCTTCCTAGCTCTGCCATATTTGATAGCATGGCTCTACCTCCCGAGGCACGCGGTACTCAATGCACCATATAGTAGGGCGCGGCCTGGAGCCAAAGTGATGAAGTTTTATAAAATGGAAACAAAAAAAAATTGTCGAAAAAACTTTTTTTAAACTACAAGAAAACTCTCGTTTGACGGCAACAAACATTGTGAACACTGACCTAATCAACAATGAAGCATGTGAACGAACTTGTGACGAGTAAAACCGGTTCCTTTTTGAAGTACTGAGTTTTCTTCTTTGCGTAAGTTTAATGGAACTAGCTTGAAATAGCTTCGTCAGAGGGGAATTTTTAACTAGAAATAATGTTGATAGACAGCACATGTGGCCGGTGTAGATAAACTGGGCGTTGCCACGGCAGTGCGAACAAAGAGAAGCTACATAATTAGAAAGATATGCAACAGAAGTTCATAATATTTACCTTAGCACCGATTTGGTTACCGCATTGGCCAGCTTGGATATGAACGATTTCACGCATTTTGTGGTTTAGAAAATCCTTGACACACGACACAAATAGAGAGAGAAAGCGACTGTCGGAGACCCGGCGTTAACCGTCAACGAAGTGGACAAACTACAAAACCGGGGGGCTTCTTTATATACCCGGCCGGCTGCCGCACCTACCGCCAAGCCGAGCCAAGTCCATGAAACGCGCATCCTCATTGGTTAATAACACCACGTGACTCAGAGGCGGCGCCGGCACTGGTCAATCATCTCTTTTTTTAATGCTGCATTTTAACTGTTGGGCCTAAACCCGAATTCAAATTATTCGAGTCACCTTCCCTTGGCCTGGCCAAAAGCTATGCTTGATATTTACTTGTATGCGGTTTAACTTTTAACTTCTGCCGTCTTTAAAGATTTAAAGTAAAGAACGTACCGGCCTAATAATTATGCTCACGTCGTAAAGTTGTTAAGATTGGCATTACATTTTGATTGCCACGTTTTGCGAAAACCATTCCTACTCAGCTCTTTAAACATCAGGTTTTAAATGCTCTAGCTGATGTCATCCGGTGTATACTGTTTTTGCTCCTAGTTTTCCTGAGTATTTGACCAAATATGGCAGCTGCCTTATATGGCAAAACGGTCTTGTTGTGAACCTAAAATCTACCTGGCCATCGTACCAAATAAGTTATGTTCTCTACTGGACCTTTAAACTTGTTCTCCCACACTGAGGGACTAGGACTTCATAATTTTCGTTATATCTCCCACCCAAATATCCCAGATGTATAAAAAAGCCTTAGAAAGAAGAACAAAGTGCCTTAAAATCCTACAAACGTATATTGATTCCAATCCGAAGCTCTCGGATTTGAGCAAGTACGGAATGCACCAATGCGAAACCCAACGCTTGACCTAGCGTGAGTTGGCGCGGTACTGACTAAGCCTCATCCCGTCAGACTGGATCAATAGAGACCGTCTGGGCAACCAAACTGTCGCATACAAGCAAGCCGTGGTATCCATGTAGTAAAGCACAGCCAGACTTAGTCACCTGCAAAGTATTGAATAAAAAAGCGCCACAAGCGCCCTCTATGCTTGGAAGTTATTCTATAGCGAGACGTTTGTTGATTATGTAGTTTATATGAAGATATGGAATGTGCTAGTCACGACAACATAGATACACGAATTGATTTATTATTGCACTATTCCCCCTACGTCGTAAACAGCAAGTGAATATGACTTAGTTAACCTCCCATGCCTTTGAGTAATTGGGCAGCTTCATTCTTGACCTAAAAATAGATTTATATACATGGGAATTATCTTTACGAGTCTAAATGACAGATTATACTTGTAAATCTTCCTCGTTGTGCGGCAGATAATTCTTGGCTTTTTGCAAATAAAAAGTAGCGTTATCGCGATCGCCAAGGCGTGTATAGCATTTTCCAATCATCAGTAAGTTTGTGCTAGAATAGACAGGATACGTCACCGACTATAACATTAGAGGCAGACTGGGGAAGCCCGTAACTACCAGTACCCATTACCTGTAAAAATTTGGTTCAGTCTCCTCAGCTTTTAAGAAATATTGCAGGGCTTCTTCAAACGTGGACTCCGGCGGTGCTGCAAACAGGGTAGCAGCAAGTTTTCGTTGGTACCATGGTAAATCGGCCACAGAAAAGCACCAATAGCCCAACAAATGCCAGGATGTGCCATCACTGGGATTTAGTTCACAAGCCCGCTACAAAATTGTATCTTATTCCACAATATCAATTAAATTAAATACAGTATACGAATTTACTTGAATATGTTTCTTGACTTCAAATGACTTTGAAATTCGATGCTTTAACCCTTCGTAAGAGCTGGCTTTGTCAAGCAAGATAAACATCCATTTATGTACGGCAAAATTTCCCTCATCCAGCGCTAAGGCTTTCTGATTGTAGTCGAAGGCTTCTAAATGCCTCTTTTTCTCTTCTTCTTTATTTTTGGAGAATTTGGCTAGTTCGTAGGTCGCCCTTGCCAACCTCCACAGAAGTTCGGGTTCAGAGCTTTCCTATGATTAAATAGCAATTACAGTTTTTATTAGTACAGGTACTAGTTGATAACGTGTTTTTTTACCTTGTAAGTAACCAGTAAGTTATACAGGTCTTTAAATACATTTTCGTTGTATAAGCTATCTGCTTTTAAAGTAATCCGCCTCAAATCACCAGTTGCCAACTTGGATGGTTGGTTTTTAGACTGTGAAACCTCCGCAGCCCACAAGATAGGTAGCGGCAACAAAAATTGAAATCTTGACGGTTGAAAAGCTCGACCTTTCAGCAACCTTGCTCCCAAAACCTAATTTATTATAATTAACAAGTTTCAAATTTGATTTCTAGGCTAAAGCTCCAATAAATACTAACCATCCATTCCGATCGTTTGGACCTAAAGACTTCCGAAGCCACACGTCCAAGTCGTTCTAAAATAAGTCGGAACGCCGAAGTACGTATCATTTTATAACTTAATTTTTCTATCCAAGCTTCTTCAAACAAATAAATCTGCGAAACAGTCTACCCTGTCCCCATGACATTACGGAAAATGTAAACAACGTCGAGAACAAGGAATGTAACTAATGGGGGTTAGTTAGGCAAGTTATTCCTAGGTGACAGCACCTTACTGATTCTTTTATTGAGTATGAACCGGACGAAATCCGCGCACTACGTCTTCGGAATCTGTACTGTTGATTCATTGACATTAACTATTATTTTCAAAGTGTACAATTCTAGAATACATGAAGCTGTTCATATGACTATTGGTCATCTGTTTCCTATTCATAATTGTTTAGACTTCAAAGCTAAAGTCGAACGACCAAAAATGCGACGAAATAACAACGAGGAAGAAATTTAAAGTTACTAAATTCGCACTTATTTTGTTCACTTTCCACCTGAATTATATATTGGACAAAAAAAAACTAAGACGTATGCTTGATATTAATTCCGATATGCTCATTGTAATGATAAAAGGTTTACAAAAAAAGGGGAAACGAACTACGGAAGCACATCAAACAACTACTCCCATCGACTCCGCTCAAAAACACGCACGAATCAGTGCTGACTTTGTTAAAATTGTGTTTACCTAGACAGTTATAATGCTGCTACTAGATCAGAAAAGTACTTGACTAGGGCATTACATACGTTACTAAAACAATATAGTCCCCCTACGCAACAGTCTCATCAACTTCTTTGTTTCTTATTTTTTCGTTTTTCTAAATGGGGTCCGGAAATCTTCGACCTCGTTTTGTACTGTAGATTGAAACCAATAATAAATGAATTTTCTGAGACGTCTCGACTGTCAAGAAAAGTCGTCTCTTCAAACACACAGGTCCTATACAGCAACCAAAAAAAAAAAAAAAGAATACAACGAAAGATATTCTTTCTATGAAACCAAAAAGTAGCGTCAAGATCTTCATCCATTGATCCTTTCCCCAGAAGTTTTACACCTCATGTACAATGCTGCGTCTAGAGAACGTGCTTTTATGATATATAACCAGAACAGAATAGACCAAAGGTCAAGGTAAAGAATACATGGGAATGTGCACATATTTTTCTGCTTGGACCCAACCACTACGTTTTTCTTGTGAAATTCAAGTAAATTCTTGCTTAAATGGAGGAGATCGACTTGTTAAGAGCCTGAAAGAAAATAAACTTCTTAACCCAAAACAAAAACAAAAATCTTCCGTACCTTACGCATGAAAAAATGAGAAGACAAACAAGAGTGTGATATTTTCTGGTTCAAAGCTGTGGCACTTGGATCCCTGACGATCAAGCTGCATTCGCCCAACCCCAAAGATTATCTCCAATTAAACCGAAAGGGACAGAAAAACAGATCGCGTGACCTAAAGTCTCAGTCTGAACAAAACTGCCACGAACTTTCCGCTTTAGACATGTGGTGCGGACCGATCATTGACAGTCCGGGCTCTTCGCAAGGAAGTTCCTCGCCTAATTTGGTCCAGCAAAGAATCGCGGCAGTGACTGGGATCTGGCACAGCTTTCGATGCCACATAACTACGTACTCGCGTAGCCAAATCGCTCGAAGCCCCACCTGAGCCTACTCGCTGGACCCGACCAGGTGTTCCCACATCAAGTCCATTCTGGGCGAGCTTAGCGTTCAAAGCCTCCTTGAAACTCTGCCTGTCAGGAGCACCTCTCTCCAACGCAGTGTCATTTCTGTTGTTCAGGGATTCTTGGGACGCTGGTTGCCTTACCGAGAGTTTGGCGTTCAAGCTCTGCATTAAGGCTTGGTGGACTTGAACGGGGTTAGCACTCCCTCCTCCTTCTGTGAGCAAGGGCACCGGAGTTGCAGCCGCACTCACCGGATGTGGTAAGGTTGCGTAAAGCATGGGACTTAACTGTAACTGCGGGCTTTTGATGGAGCCGTGACCATGACCTTGGCTTGACGGTAACTTGGGCAAGGTTTTGGTCCCCATGTGCTTCTTGTTGATATGTGCATGGTGTTGTTGTTGCTGCTCCTGACGAGCCGTTTTGGAGGCGTGCCCGTAGTTGTGAGCGTGAGGATGGGCGTAATGGTCATGCTCCGAGTGGCGTCGAAGTTTCGGACTGGGAACTTGAGCTTTCTTCGGTACATGCTTTTGCAATGCGGCTTCCTGGTGCGCTTGAATGGCCAAATGTTCAGTAGCACTGATGCGTAAAGATTGTGCTCGCCTAATCGATCCTGGGCTGGCTGGCATGTGGCGAATTTGCGTCAAGGAACGCACAGCGTCTGCGACCGTTAATGAGCGCTCGGTTATCAAAGGTTCTTTGTTCGTCTGCTTGTCATATTCGTCCAGGGGGTCCGATTCCAATAGGAAATCAGGTGGAGGGGGTAAATTCGCCAAGTCGAAGGCATCCGTAGTGCCCATTTGATCCATCGGTTCGCCCACAAATTCCGCAATAAGGGCCAGGTCATCTGCCGTTTCAGCTAATGCAGTAAACGAAGAAACCGAACTACGCCTCATGGGCGGTGGTGGTGGCCTGTTACCGCCACCTGAATTGCTCTGGTTACGACGCGTCAGTGTCCCTGTGGAGCCGTTTTCATAAAATCCTGAGAGAAAAAAGGCGCACGGATTGTTAAGACCTGAGCTTTTCTACGTGGAAAGAAAATTTTAAACTAAAAAAGGAGTACATAAGAAAACCCAAACGGCAAACGCTCGAGTGAAAAAAAACGCAATAAAATCAAAACCTGAAAAAGATGCAGGGCGTTTGGGTAAAGGTGGGCGCGGTCCTCGCAGAGGCAAAGGGTACAAGACATGGCGCATTTCATCGCAGAATTGGCTGATGCATGCTATTGTTTCGATGGGCGGCAAATGCAGCAACAAAGGCCAGGAATGAAAACCAAAAACATAATAAGCCACACGCAAAATAAAAAAAACGCAAAAATGCTCTTAAGAAGCTAGCGTAACTCGGAGCAAAAACTTAAAATTCGCAAATTCCATGCTTTAATCCAAAAGTTAAAAAAAATAATAATCCTAAATTACCTTGTCCTTCCTCACCTTCTGCAAGGTACGCATGACTGCTGTACCCACTGGAAGATCCTATGGATCCATAAATCATGCTACCATCATCTCCTTCGTTTCTAACCATTCCGTAGATTTCGTTCATGTTGCTGTATAAGGGTTGGGGAACAACTAGAAAGAAGAAACACCTGATTAGCTAACCAAAGGCGACGGTTTTCAAAGGAGAAATTTAAAAAATAAAATAAATAAGGTAAATATATACTCATATCCGGCGCAGCTTGGTGAAAATCGGGAACAATCGGCTTAGCGGTATCAGGCTCATCCGCACGGCTGGCTTTCTTGTCTTTCCGGGACACTATAGGTCTCTCGAGCGAAGAGCAGCGCTGAGGCAATGGTGGTCTTCGTCCAATGACACTTCCATAGATACTTTCCTGGCTGCTCATCTTGTCCACTTCTTTGTTCAAGGATGCCGTGCTCCCCTTTTCGCTTTTGGAGCCTCCAGAGCCTCCTTCCAGTGGTTGGAACGTGTAAACCGTTAAGGGTGGGCGTTGATGGCCCTTCTCGTAAGCTGTCGATATGGTATGGGGCCGTTCGGAAACGATGGCTGAGGCGGCGCGTTCAAACTGGAGCGTTTCTTGCAGGTTGGGCCAAGTAGCCATGGCAGTCGGGAGCAGGCCCACCCCCGAAGGGGGGTAGGGTGATAACGGAGTGCTGGAGCTACTGCTGCTGCCTGAGGAGGGGTGTTCGTTTAATGAAGCCACTTCCCGGCTTACATGGCTCGCGTCTTGGGTTGGCGGGGAAGGCTGACGGATGACCAGCGTGTCTTGTGACGTAAAGCCCGAGTCTTGGGACGAAACGGACGACAGACGAATCGTAGCAGCATTTCCCGGTTGCTGTAACATAAATTTCGCCTATTTATAGACTTTGAGAAATCCGAGCAAGTCTCTGCCCGTTTTATGCGGGAGCGTATATATCCCCGCGACTTACCTGGGATAAGGATCGGAATCGCAAATGATGCGAGGGGTGCGGATGTGATGGCGAGTGCATCTGCGATGTGGAATGCGACGTCATGCTCCCCGACGAGGACGAGTGCAAGGAGCCCAGGGAACACATGGACGACTTTCTCGATCCTAACGAGCTAGGACTGGAAGGTGGCGTCTGGATCGTCAGGGTTGATGCGTCAGCGCCTTTCAACTCCGATATCATCTAATAGTCACAAGTTTTTGCATTAACGAAGGCCACTCATTACCTTTTTTATTATTTTTATTTTATTATTATTATATTTAGTTTTAAATTTTTTCAAATAAAAGGTGGGAAGTTTGTTACGTTATTACTTGTTCACTAGCAGAAGGTAGGCTAAACGGGTCGGCTGTATGTTTTTCCAGCTGGGTCATAACTTCCTCTAAATGGGTGAATTCAGCCATCATTGCCACTTCCTCCAGCTATAAAAAAAAAGTTTAAGGAGTGTAATTTAGATTAGTGGCTATTTTGTACAGGGTACGAAAGAGAACCCCGAAACAAAAAAAAAGAAAAGGATAGTTGTTTTACCACAACAGGTTTGAGACAAGAGACAAACAGACAGTAACGGCTTCTTTCTTCAACCAAAGCCGAGCGCAAAGCCTGTTTCTCCGTATCGTGAAGAAACGTGAGTCTGGAGCTCAGATCCAATTGTGCGGCTTCTGCAGCGCGAATCACCTCCTGCGAAGAAGCGCTCAGAGAAGACACGGGTACCAACGAACTGGTCGGTCCTTGACGAAGTTTCCGGGCTTTTTTCTGCAGACGGGCTGCTTCGGTAGAACGTTTCTTTACGTCTGAGCGCGCTTTCTTGAATTCTATTACAAAAATGGGGCGAAAGTTGGCAAAAAAAAAACATTTTAGAAATACAGAAATTATGCCGAGCATGTACTTGTTAGATTCTACCACAAAAACCAAACAAAAAACAGAAAAAACGACGAAAAACTAAGTTTTTACGGAGAAAACTAGCAAACAAAAAGTCGTTGTTTCACCTTTGGCGTGCTCTTTGTCCAAGACGATGGCATTCTTCTTCCATTCTTCCAATTTGTCTTGCAAAGGCAGAACGAGGCACTCGATAAGGGCGCTAGAAAGATGGATAATAACGTTTTATTTTCAATTACTTTTTTTTTCTTTTTGTAATAATAATAATAATAATAATTTGACAGTCTCTGTACTCAATCTAGATAAACCCGAAACGTAATCAATTTGTTGGCATAGGTCACATAGACATCACACTGTTCAAGTAATTTAAAGTCATGACTGGTTAATGTTAAAGGCGTTGCGCGTTGATAAGCTGTGTTTGGACTGACCCAATTGGCCCGGTTCTACCCAAATAAAAAAGAGAGACAAGCGAATGTGAAAAGCACACCATCCGACATAATATATGCACGAAAAGCAATCCAAAACGACCATGAGCTGAGTCACAGCGTAAAATCGAGTTTTCCCTTTTCTTTTTGGTTTGGTTTTTCCCCTCTTGCTCTCATTTTGCCTGGGTCAAGTGAACTCATAACACAGATTTTCATCGTGCAACAGTCTTGAAGTATACCCAAACTACCAAGAGTAATAAACCTTAACAAGTGTTATAACTAACAAACCTCGTAAACGTTTTCAGTCGCGCTTCCACTGCTTTATGACGTAGGCAAATCCGGGTTAACACGGTACCAATATCTTTGGTCGCTCCTGCGCAAAAGATAAAAAAAAAAAAAAATTACAAACATTTATTGACCGCATTTCTTAGACAATTTCGGATTTAAGCTAGTACCAGGTTCCCTTCTCTAGAGAATGCTCTTATTTTATCCTAAAAACGAGTCAAAGCATTCCGGTTTGGGGAGTTTTCTACAATGGCCTTGATATATAATACTTACACTACACTGAAATCTGTAAGAACCTCTCTCCAACCCATCTCATCAAGCGAACGGATCTGGAGCCAAATGATAAGAGCTGTCCTCTTTTATTACCCCACTTTTAATTAGCCCTCGTACGACCAAGATGCCAATATTACCCCCACCCCCTATCAAATTCTTTCAGCCCATCGCTTGTTCCTTTCACAGAACGGAGCAGTCAACTTCAAATAAATAAATACAATGATAATAATAATAATAAAAAAGATTTAAAAAAATCTGAAAAAACTACTCAATCCATCTTGGGACGAGGAGGCTGGGAATGCGAGACGTATGAAGACTATGATTAAGTTACACGGCTCTTCTGAACAAAAACTTCGTCGTCAAGGTTCAAGGTTTCCCGACTTGCCCGACTCATCTTTTCCGTTTCAGTTGGCGGTCGTGGGCTCTTTTTCTATCTTTCGGTTCATCTTTAATGACTTGCAGTAGTCAAAGAGACCCGCCATCACGTCCTGTCCGGGGAAACCATGCGGTTTCTGAACTTTCCACTTAGTTCTTTTGTAACGAAGCCTAATGGCTAATTAATAAAATACATTACAACATAATGGATGTCGCTCAAGCTAGAATTGTCTCCTCCTGCACAAGTTTCCCCTTTTCTTTAGTAAAATTTGAGCTCGGTGACACAAGAAATTCGCTATTGTGCAGGTAGTTTTTATATTTTTTTTATTCTTCATGCTGGGGGTCGTTATCTCTCAGGTATATCTTGCATGTAAGACACCCATAAAAGTACTGTACAATCTCAACTCTTTACCTTGACGGGTATGCCCTTTTATTGACCTGCGGGCCGGTTTCTTGCTGTTTATGACTTGCGGTTTCAGACAAGCGGATTTCGACCACAAACGATTCGCTCTTCCAATAGCGTCTCCCTTTTTTCGCTATTTGGACCCGCCTCATTAAACTTGTGGAGGCGACACATGGGTATCCTTTGGGAACTTGCAAAGGTACCTTACCTTTCTTCCAGATGAGGATATAGCCCCTGTCCTTGCACTTTCTTAAAATTATTATCTAATTTATCATCTTAAAAATGTTAAATCAATGGTCAAACAATGCTGGCGTAGTATCGACCTTGGGAACTTCTTTCAAGTTCTTAGAAAAAAATCGTTAATAGCCTACATCCTTCTAACCATTTCATCCCTAACAACCTTTGGTTCGTTTCGTGCATTCTTTTTCATCGTTTTCCGTCTTGGAGAAGGGCCGTATAGGAAGACTCGGCGGTTCGTTCATATACGACGTACATGTATCGCCATGCACACGTGCACCGATAGAGTACTTATTGATCAACGGCAACCCTCCCTTTCCATACTCTCTCTCTCTCTCACTCTCTGGGCCATGCCTAAATTTCTGCTTTATCCCAGTCCCTCTCTTTTCTTCACGAACAGCGAGTGGCTCTAAATTTCAGTTCAAGAGCCGGGATACCCATTGTACTGTATATGTACTTCCACCCTTAACGGAAATACTGTACTTCTGACCACTTTCCGTATTTTCCTATCATTAAACACACTCGCAGCTCGACAACTTGTTATTTTCCACTTGTTCCGTTGTAGGAACAATAGAAAAAACCAATTGGCTTCAAAATGTCGTACTTGCGCACCCTAACCAAGATCGATGCGCTCAGCCTCAATCTCTTCTTAAGCTGCTAGTTTCCTATCTTTCGCCCTCTCTTTCTTTTTTCCTTTGATCCCCTTGTTGCCTCGTATTCTTAACCGAAATACGTGCTAATGAACTTGGGTGGCCAGTAGAATGCCACATTAGGGTAAAAGCCATCTCCGTCAAACCATGAAGCCTAGGACTATACTACCCGTGAGGCCTCTCGCCTATCCCCCTGAAATGTAATGGAAATTCCCCGTACACTCGTTACACATCACATTTTCAGCCATGAGGCCTCCACCCATAGACAAACACGGACTCTATTGTTTCGTCTAAATACAGTACTCTCCCACTCTCCGGTACACATACAATCTCCTAGGGGCCAAGCAAAGTGCGATTGCAGGTTTGCAGCCGATTCTATGTCATGACATGCGACTTCACCTTTGGTCGACCATTATCATTTGGAAATAGGTTCCTTATATTGTGTATGGGGCCCTTTAATCCTGGAAAACTGAGATAGAGAATTCTCTTCTCATTTATTCTTTTCCCAATTTTGGCATTTCAGACTTTCCTTTGGAAAATACCTCCCTCTCTTCTATTCCTGCTGCCCTTTGTTGCAGATGAGCGTAATAATACTTTGCTATTATGCATCTTTTAACCCCTATGTATGCGCTAGGGGAAAAAGGAATAAAGCCATACAGCAAAGCAAAGGGGGCACGAAACGTAAGCCCAATACTACGAACAGCCCAAGTCTCGTACACAGCAGCAACGAACTGTAATACAAGGTAGATATATCTATTGATCTGGTCCATTGACTCGGGCCTATATCCATCCTTTGGCTTTCAGCTTCTCTCGTGTCTCTGTCCCTACCTTGAACCGCAGTGTTGCTTTTATATTGCACGGTAAGCTTATATGCCACCCCGTCCAAGATAAAAGCCACCGACGTTTTTCATGAGATCAGGCGGGAACTCGTTGCGTTAGTTCGGCCTGCACAGCTTAACATGTTCGGGTTACCTTGTGAAGGACAACGACGCAATAATGAATAAAGAAAGGTTAGACTATGTTAAGCCTAGCCGGGGATGGGTGAGTTACTCCGGCTTCATGTTTATCTTCTTCTGGGGGAAAAGAACCGATCGACACAAGATCAAACAGGGGTAACCTTACAAGTCCGGTCAGTTTCAAAATTCGTTCGTTCTAATACAAGTTGTTCGCTAGTGCGTTGCTGTGCCAGGCAGGCGGAAATAATGCTACCAAGTCCCGCTTGGTGTGTATGAACTACGCCAGGATAGTCGTGCAAGACACGTAGCAACTATACCTAAATAGAATAATCACTCTCCCCCCAAGGCGCGAATCAAGAACAAGTTTTCAGAAAATCGCACATTTCATCTCTTATCCTGTGACATGGCAAGGTAACAGCCATTGTTTGCAAGTTACAACAGAATTAGAAGGTAATTCTTATGATATGTCCTTCACTGGACTGCTAAAAGAAAAAAGAGTTACCTTTGGTTAATTGCTTGCAATGTTGCATAATCTTGGACGATGCAGCAGTACAAAGCAAACAAAGGCTTTGCACACGTTGCAATTTTATATACCGAGATTTTGATGGATTCGTGTAGATTATATTAATTCAAATCTGAAAATTTTGTTCCAATTGTTTACAAACAGCCATTTACAAGTTATTGGCATGTAAGCGCTTGGTTATGACGTCACAGACGAACCATGGCGTGGTTTACGGCGCTTGTTGCTGTTTACTTCCAGGCTTAAAAACCTAAACAAAGCTCTCGGAACCATGGATACAGTCAGGTCATGGATACAGTCAGGTCTACGACGTCAATATTTTTTCAGAAACTTTCTCTTTTTTGCACTGTTTTTTTGAAAACAGAGTTGTTATTTGGTTCTTGCCCTTCAAGCAAGGACGCTAGACGAGAAAATATGCGCACCTGATCCGCTTGGGTGCAAAGTGAAAAAAACTAAAAAGAAAAAACACCTAAATGAATGGGAAAAAAAGAAAAATATCAGCTGTGGCTACTAAAGCAGCTGTTAGGACTCTTGACACTGTCGGTTTAACGTTTCACTCCCGCACCCGCACACCATAAGATGGCTGGCGGACGGATATGGGATATTGCCCTATTCATTAGTGCATTACCCTTTCCAGAGTAGTACTTTTCAACCAGACAGCCCAATGCGGATCTAAAATGGAAGCTTTTCCACGAGCTCCAACCCTTTTCAGAGTTTTCACACTCGGGAACACTAAGCTCTGACAAGCTAAGTATCCGACTCTTATTAGACCCTCTTGTGTGCTTCGACACGAACGTTAATTCCCAGTAAAAGCACCCAAGTCATGTCTATATATAGAGAGACAAATAGATATAGGAATACATAGGATCACTTATAAAAAATATACATGGGTATATAGACAGATATACAAAATCGGACGCCAATAAATTGGTATTAATTTTGGTATTAAAACCTTCAAGAATTATTCATATTTTTCCCAGGAAGTCCGGACTTATATTTCAATGATAGACACGTTGTGCGGCGTGCTTTGGCACAGATTCAACCATCGGATTTTTTTTTTATTGATTTTTTTTTTAAGGAAGGGTTGAATTTGAGGTCGGTCAAGCACTTCTGTTCGTTGCTATAGCACCTCTCGAAGGTTTGTGCAATGTTATGGTTGACGTGGGCTCTTCTTTTAGCATAATTTTGCACTTCCCTTTTTCTTCTTTACACGAATGGGTATTAAAAAGAAATTCACTGGGGAAAGCAAAATACGCTACGCGTTCACACTCAGGATCACGAGCTTGTTGGGTGCCAAAAAGTCCTTGACAAGAAGCAGTTCTAAAACTTGAGCTTTTATAGCTTGATAAATCCCAGCCCAAAAGAGAGTCGAAACAAAGAGAAGCTTTCTAGCGTCTGTATACACCATTACCCTGATTACAAAGAAGAAAAAATCCGAGACGAGGCAAACATCTTACATTTTTACGACGAAAAGGAGGTGACGTGTCTCATACAAAATTCAATCTCCCGCAATTAAAATTTAAAAGAAGCCATTTGCCTGACCCTCACGCAACACCATTACTGGGAAGAACTGCAAAGGTATAACATTACCAGTATAATAATAATAAAAAAACTACACACAAACAAGTCCTACAATCACGTCGCATCCGTGTCCCAATAAAAGAAAAAGCATTCCCACTACCTTTCCCTAGCTGCTTATTAGTACGCCTTGCGGCTTAACTTGTATTGACGACTATAGGGACTACAGTGAATGGGGGTGAGTGGGGGAGGGGGTGCGTGTGTATACGTTAGGCCTACTTCCTTTCCTCCCAGACCATACTTCCCTCCCATCCTTTGCAGCTTCCCCAATGCTTTGCAATAACATGTGAATGAGGACTATTCTCGGGCGGTTTCTAAGGCGTGGGGGGGGGGGGGGCTAATCAAGCCAGCGAAAATCTGTTTCCGGACAGTTCTAGCGGAAGGAAAGCGTTGCTGGTAACCGAATCTGAGAGCGTTAAGATCCAATCTGCCTCCCATATGTGAACACCTAAGTTTCTTGTTCAAACTTCCTGTCGAAATGCGAGTTGCTTGGTGTTAGACCTCCTAAAAGTCCTTAGCTTATTGATGGGAAAGAGTCACAGATGGTACTGATGTTTCTTATTGTTTTGCCAACAGGTTCGGGGTTAACATGACACTAGTGTGTCATCACCTAGTTGCAAAAACGTTCGCCGGAGAAAAACTGACAAACGGGTGTCATTCGGGTTGAAAATTGGTAGTTGGATTGGAGCGAATTAGGTTACGTTAGGTTAGCTTAGGTTAACTTGTACTTTCTTTCACCCCGTTAGCTGAAAAAATCATTCTTGAAAAGTGACACAATGGTGTAGCTTTTGACAGCGGGATACATTACACCTGAAAAACTTGTGTGTTTGGTGAAAGCCTTGCGTAAAAGTAAGAAAAGAAATAGATAGCTAATTACCGGCAAAGTTTCTACGTTTCTCTCTTTTTTTTTTGCAAATAGCTTAGTATAGCAAACAACGTAGCTTACTGTCAAATAATTTTTTCATGAAATATACGGTTTTTTCTCTCCAAAAGTTGTTCCAGAATTCCCCATGCTAACCGCTTATATCGAGCTAAGGTATACGGGAGCCTTAAAAGTCCTTTAAACCACCATCTTTACAAAGTCAACACGTTTGATCTCTCACATCTGTTCCCGAATACGTTCATCTATTCATTTAAGTATGGTATGGATGATTTTCAGGGATCATAAACTCCATACAGTTTGTGGGCTAAGCTAACCAGACCATGCAATTACTACCACAGTCTACTTGAACCAACTGTGACTCAGAAACTACTGGAATAAATACAATAAAACGTACTTTCCATCCCATAAGGAAAATTCTAAAAAGAAAGTACAGATAAATTCAAACACATGTTTGCTTCGCGTTTATCAAGGATGTAGCGAGTCCTTATTTCCGCTTTTTCTTTTTTATGTATTTTTAAATGCAATTTCTAAAAAATAAAATAAAAAAATACGTCTTATCTGCATTTTCAACTCGTTCTTCCGCCGAATCCGAAACAGCTCAAACACGTCAAACATCGCCATCCTGTTGACACTCTTCCCAAGCTTCAATTTCCCAACAGAAAATGAAGCAACATAAACCTAACTCTCTCGATGAAAAGGATATTGCAAATGCCTGGAGTTTGACAATCTCCGAATCTCTGAATTTCCAATTTCCCCACATTCTCGCGAAAACATCTACATTCTCATCTGCTTGTACGAGAATGTTGCTTTACCCGGATTAAGCGGGATCGGGGGGAGGGGTGGTATTGCAGTCATACTTTCAAAAGCATGTATCATGAAATCCGCCTCCGCAAGCTTCTTACAAAGGTAAAAGACGTTGGGTTTGGGTCAAGAACTCTCAATTCTTCCCAGTAACCAAGCATAGCAATTTCTGTTCATGCAAATCATTTACGGTCGGCAGGCTGTCCCAATTCCAATTTCAATTCCAAACGACCATGTCCATGCGCATAAAAGTGTCCCCCTTTTATCCTTCTTCACACCCTCCCGCACAGATGTGCTCTCCCCATACAGTCTGTACCCTCCCTGTCCGGTACAAACCTTTGTGTGGGATGCTTTATGACTCGTTTTATCCTCCCAAACGCGACTGACTATGACTATAACGGCTGCAAACTAAACGCCTCCACTGTTTTCTAACTTTTTCTACCAAAAGCCCCCGACTCGATCCTGGAATCAGAACAATTGCGACAATGATACGCAATTTGTGTAGATTTTCACCAGGCTCGAAGGAACTAAATCTATGGAACCTATTATTTCTATTAAATCTTTGTGTTCTGAATTTTTCGTCCTTTTTTCTATGGTTTTCTTTCGGCATCTTTGGAAAAGAAGGAACACGTTCAGAAACCAGGCGTCTAGGACGTCGCCCCCGCTACCCATTATGTTATTTTCGTTTTGAATCCGGGCAATACAAGACTTTGCAGCTTGTTTCGGCTCGCAAGCAAGGCGAATGCCCTGCTTGTTAAAGCTTGCTGGAAGTGTAAAGTCCTCGCCCCCTTTTTTGCCCAAAAGCTTCATTGCTTATCATTCCTCGCTTCGTGTTCATGTTCAAGAACCTATGACAATGTACCCAAGGACGTGTCATTCCAAATTTTCCCATGCCTCGTTCCCTTCTTGTCCCCAGGTAAGACACTTATTTACTCTTCAGTTCCAACCAAGCGAGCTCCTCTTCAAACCCTTTTAAGTGTTCTCACTTGACTATATTCAAAGAATAATAAAATAAAACAAAAATTGCAAGTCTCGGCTATCACGCTTTATGAGATTAATAGCACGGGCAAAGCTTAAAGCATTGCGTTCCCAGCTAAAATTACGATCAATATTTACAATCTTTTTAATCACTGAATCTCACTGGCTAAAATCCTATATTTTTCTATTCAATAAGTAAAAAGATTTCACAAAAATAAGGGTAAAACCCCACCTTCCAGGGCAATAGCCTATCAGCAACACCTTTGGCTTAAACAAAGCACAAAAAGCTAGTTTCTAGTTAAATATTTCCTTCTACCTCGCACAAAGTAATAATTAAGCTCTTACTAAGGAGAAATAGGGTTCACATGTGTTCCTGACGTCATTGACTTATTCGAGATAGCATTGTTTGCTGTTTTAAGCCTGGAAATGCGTAATTTTGGTATCAGAGCAGCAGCAGCATTGGCAGCAGCAGTATTGGCAGCAGAGCCACGTCTGTAGCACCTCTGTGACGTCATAATCAAAATTTTCTATAGCAATAATTCGTGAACGGTTCTTTAAATGAAATTGCAACAAAGTCCATCATTCTTACTATGACTTGGGCTGTTAGAAATCTTCAAAATTCTTAACATGTGATTTTGATGAAAACTTCACGTTAAGTTGGAACAGACGTTCAGCGCGCTAATGCACACCGGTATCAGGCACTGAACGTCTGAGACTTGGCTACGCTTTGAAAAGGTGTTAGGGTTTCCAAAAAGAGCTATCGATTTTCCATTTGCCAGAGCCCCGAACGGAAGAAGCGAAAGTCGAAGGCAAAAACGATGCGTTTCTCAAGACTCCCCTCGCACACTCCGTGGTTTCTAACGTTCTTTTTCTCAGCAAAGTGCAAGGCAAAGTGTGAACGCAAGCCGTTTGCTGATTGCGGCTAGGGCAGGTTAGGGTTATAGTTCTGTCGTATGCAATCAACTCGAATGACACTGGCAATCTTGGGCAATTCACTGCTGAAGTTTCCCGAAGCAAAATTATATATTTTTCTTAAGCTAATCAGTAGGATGAAGTTGACACGCGAAGGTCATCCACACACTGTATAAGCAGAAACCCAAAACTTGCTTGTTCTGTCTGCAGCTACCTGACTTCTTGTTATAGTTCGATATACCTGTTTCCTCATTAGTTATTCCTCAATTGAACTTTTTCCCATTCAGGAAACCTCGCCCCTCCCGACCTTTAACTTTTTTATTCTTTTTTTTCAAAGACCCTAATCCTATCTTGTCTAGTCATAAAAGGACGCAAGAAAGTGAACGGTGATGTGAGGTGCATACAGATGAACAGCACTCGAAAAAAAAAATTAAACCTCTCTCGACCTTTTTGCATACAAAACTCTCCAACCAGAATAACAATCTAAAATAAAAATTTGCAAGGAAGAAGAAATAACAAGATTTTTTTTTTAATCCCCTAAGCGGGTATCTCACCTTTGGCGTTGGTGGCAGAATCAGCAATCCTTTGAAAGGCATCCAAGTAAGCTGCTATGGCCACCAAAGCAGACCTATAACGAAATTTTGAAAAAGAAAAAAAGTGCCACATTATTAGTAACAAAACCCCCTTTTCCACATAGGACAGAACACACGCTTAAAACAGTCATGGGAAAAACAAAGAAACAAAATGAGTAATTAAAAAACGGGCTAAGATGCTTTGTCAGGTTTTGAAGCTTACAAAAGCAAGTTTGCTGGGCGGATACAAGTCATTAGCATAATTTACAATTTAACACGCTTAGGGCCAAAGGTTTCGTTCGGTTCGGTTTTCAGGTTTCATGAGCTTTTTTATTTTATTTATTTACTTTTTTTAAGAAGAAGGAAAAAAGTGCCCAGAATAGAGTTCTCTTTCTTCACATTTTCCTCCCTCTCCTGCTGCGTATTTCGAGGCAGAGGTGTCCGGGGGGTATAGACAACACGGGCTCCTTATACCTTCTACCTTTCCTATATACAGTATATATGTTCTGTTTGAACTTTGGCAGCGAGATACGGAGAGGGCTGCAAAGCGAAACGAGAAACGACAAGTAAAACAAAAAGGTGAAAATTGAGAACGGACATGCAAACGAACCGTTTAGGCTTATTTCCGTCAGGCAAACTCGCTGAAAACTTTCTTTTATTTGACCTTTTTTGGGGAAATAACAACAATGTATAATTACTTTACTTGTGTACCGCAATATTCATAAATATAATGTTTAACTGCTGAAGACTCCTATATTCTTCGAAAATTGTTTAACGTTTGCATAAGCAGAGTAAGCGTAAAATAATGTTTAATGAATTTAATTTTACATCGCAATGTTAATACATAGACTTCATTTGTAAAGATACCTACAATTCTTCGCAATTTTTTTTAAAAAATATTAAAAAATTAACAAAATATATAAAAAATCAATAATAAAATTAAATTAAAAAAATGAAAGGTGTTTGGTCAAACTTACTTGAGAACCGTATGGAGCTTGGCCGACTTGGAGATGAAGTCTTCAAACAACGGGGTGCCGTTCTGTAAGAGAAGATTGGAGAAGACGGTTTAGGTTGTATTGATGATGAAAGATGTATTGACTCCTAACCCCCTAATTACCGTCTTGGACAAAAGGACTTCTTGTGAAAAGAGCTTATTACGTTTCCACCCGTTAGGTCAGGTAGGAAACTGCGTACCAATAGTAAAAAACAAGGCAATAATTAGTACTGGTAGCCTGCCTAATTTATTGCACAAAAAAACGCAAGAATGAATTAAGTCATTTCAACCTAACCGGGCCTCGGCCGGTTACACCGGCTTGTCTTGCAACGTTCGGTAGTCGTTTCTTTTAAATGAGGGGGAGGACGGGTACAGTACTTAAGTCGCATGATGAAAGATGGTACTGTAATACGCTTATCATCATGTCCCAATATCCGGGAAGGCGCAGCTTTCACTGTATACCTCGCAATGTCGTGCAACGTGCAAGCCAATCCGATAAAAAATAACAAAAAAACAGTTAACTATATAAGAACATTTGGCTGTGCGAAAGCGAAGTTCTCCTTCTGATTTTCATAACCGATAAGTTCATGTCTTGCATGAGAATGGTGAAACATCTGGACGGACACCTTTGCGCTGTCACGCTTTGTATATGAGCATAAAAATGCACAAGTTCACAACACCTCAACGCTTGGCATGCTATTGTTCCCAGCTTGTTTCCTCTCCCCTCAAAAAAGCAAGCAAAAAAGGACTTTTATTTTAAAAACTAACGGTAAGTTAAAACGGACGTTTAATTTTCTTTTTTCTATTTCGGTCTCAATCTGACAAGAACGCTTGTGAGGTCGGTTAATAGTTAGGTAACAGTAGTGAATGTCTGGTTAGCCCCATGAACTACATGTTACACAACAATGCCTTGTTCACTTTTTATGCTTTTTCTACTCGACGTAACAAGGCAGATAGTCAATAAGACATGAACATTTACCCTTCCAAGTTGCGTAACTATATTATTTTATATAATATGAATTATTTATTACCTTATATTATTGTGTCTTTTTCTACACAATGTAATAGGGCAAATAGTCAATAAGACATGAAGATGTACATTTCCCAGAGTTGCGTAAGTATATTATATTATAAAAGGAAGGCGAGGAAAGAAAGAGGCGTTGTCGCTGTTGTAATTCGGATGCAGACGGAAGAAAAGCTGATAAAAAGGGGAGGCAAAAAGGGGTATTAAAACAAAAAGGGCAAGGGGAAGCAAAAGCTAGGGCAAAGTTGTATATAGTACAGAAGAACAGAACATACAAGGAACGGATAGAACGGGAAACGTTATTTTGAACCCGACTCTATCTCTCTCTCTCCTTTGCACGGGTACAAAATGCACACCACACAGCTCGAAGCGGAGCGCACTTCCGCACCGAAAAAGTACGGTTTGCCGCTTGCCAGCTTGCCAGCAGCTTTTAACTTTACGCTCCATGCAGCGAACTAGCATGCCGCTTCAAAAACTACCAATTGGTGTTGGATTTCAAGCACAGGATACAAGACTTGATACATGAGCTTTACCACCATACGTAATGTCGGTGTTTACCTTCATATCGATAATGACCTGTTGGAATAAGCCGCCCAAAGCGCTACATTCCTTCTCGATGTTCGTCTCCATGGTGAATTTCGTCAAGATTCAAGATTCCGCTCACGTTAATCCCAGGTTATGAGTATCCAAGAGCCAGGGTCGGAAACAAATGGTAGGTTAAACTCCCCGAAGTATTTCCGGGTGCTTAGGAGAGCATACAGATACGAGCACGACACATATATAGATCCAAGGAAGGAGAAATGGCAGCTCCAAATACACACCAGGACAGCACACGAGCAAATTTAGTTTGTCTTATTTTTTCTGGACTTCGAAGACGTTTGACTCTGAGTGCTCTTTTCTAACTACTTGTGTTCCAGTCACAGTCAGGTAAATAGGCGCTCAAGGAATCTAATAACCGTCTCATTTTGCGAGACGGGGACTAATTGCGACTCACTCACAGTTCGCCAACACACTCCTAGACACAAAGAGAAGCTAGAACTGTGAAGCTCTGTTCGGTCGGCCCCTCGACCAACTCAACTGTCCTGCAAGTGGCGCCACCAGCTAGAGTCGTCTATTTCAAATAGTTCTTAAAACAACCACGTGCGGGAGCACGTACTGGGCCTTGTTATAGGTCTTCGGTTGATCTGCCTTGGGCTCAACGAAATAGTTCAGTCACTGAAGGAAGAATTGAAGGTATTTGGCTGGCCGCGGAACGAAGCAAAGCAAAAGGGTTTCAAGGAAACACTTGTTTTTGAGAGCATACAATACAGTTAACTTTGAGTTGTGCCGGATAAAAGTTGTTGATTCTTCTTATAGAGGACCTCTCGTTACATTCATTCGGTAAGATTTGTGCTTAGGTAATAGTAATTCGTGTTGTTTTCGTTAAGAGTTACCTCCCCCAAGACGAAGTTGACTTGCGATTTGCGATATAACCCGCAATAGAGAAGAGAGAAAGTGTGCCTCTTCTTCGAGATGGGCAAGATTTGAAGAAGAGGCCATGGGGATGAATAGCTACCGACCAAACTGGAAAGTTTTGTACGTGCTCGGGGGTTCGCTTCGGATAGATGACGACTATACCGGTTATCGCCTACTCATTTTCGCGCATTATCTTTTTCCGCGTTGATTACCAGATTAGACATGCCGTACAGTACGTCATGAATGGGACTTACCGATCAAGCAAGCCCGTCCATTGTTAGCACACGAGTGAGAAAACGTCTTTTCGCCTTCCGCGCAGATGACATGCCAGCACACACGATCAATACTTGACGTACCGTTGACCTAGTTGAATGGAATAACAAACCTTTAGAGGAGATCACTAGACCGAGAGAATTACTATGAATTTAAGATTTAACTTGTCAGCAAATGTTTTTTAAGATTTTTTTGCTAGGCAAATTGACCATGGGCTGGGACGTCAACCTTTGTCATTTTGCAGTCCTTGAGAAATACGACAAGCCCGGTGTCATTTTACCCGGCATTTCCCTCTCAACGGGCAAAAAAGATGCGATAGTTCAAATTGCAATCCAAACACATCAAGGCGAACGTCGTATTTTTGTGTCCCATAATTTAAAACAAAGATTTTGCATCTTCGTTGACAGGTTTAAATGAAGACATTTCGAGTCACATACCCACATGAAGCTTTCCATGACGTTCGTGTGTGGTAAAGACCTTCGTTCCCACACGCAGCGTCCTCAAAAAGATCTTGATCTAGTTTTTAAAACTTGAGCTAAGTCACGTTCTCTTTTATTTACTTATAGATAAAACACAAAAAAAAGAAAAGGAAGAAAGAAAACGCCTGGGGACTTGTCTATTGTTATTTGGCCCACGATGGCAGATCCCGGATTTCCTAGTCAATATACCACGACGACCACGACAACGTCGACGTCGGTGGTAACGAACATTAGGTTTGATCCGTCGTACGTTCGAACGATACCCGGAATACTTAAAATCGTGGCCATGGTAAGTTTAGAGCTAAAATAAAGCTTCGATGCCTTTTTAACATAGAAAATAAAAATAGGTATTGGATATTCTTGGATTCATATGCATTATGGTCTCGGTCAATAGTCTGCACTCAAGGGCAGGATGGTTCAATTTTTGTGCCATGGGTGGCTTTTGGACTACAGGCATTCTACTAGTGATGTATCTTTTCCATGCTATCGAAAAGTTACATTTCATTCCGTGGCTGCTCGTGGTAAGTTTACCTATGTCACTTAAAAATTTAAGGGTATTCTAAGGTTCGTTTTTCCCACAGGAATTCGTGTATTGTACAGCTTGGTCTTTTTGTTACATGACAGCCTCTTCAGCTTGTGCTGCATGGGGAAGTCACGATGAAGCATGGGCTGCTGCAGCGGTAAACTATTTCTCATAATCTTTGTATCAGAATGTTTCTTTCTAATTGTTTATTGAATAGTTCTTTGGCTACTTGTCCATGATTGTGTATGGAGCAGATGCGTATTTTAAATTCAAAGGATGGCGAAATGGGGATATAGCGCAGGGTGAACGTCAGATTCAAAAGACGTCGAGCTCTGTGACGTCTCCAGCTGCGTACTGAAAACCTCTTTAAGTTTCTTATATCCGTCTACTTTAATTATTTCAGTGGCTAACATTAGGCTTTACGATCACGTATGTCCGTTTCCATCTCAAATTCACTGCCCGTTTGGTCTATAGGGAAATCTTAGGTCTTGTCCAATTTTTTTTTACAATTCTAGGTCATTTTTTCTTTCTATGCCAAGGGGCACTTTCTCGGCTATGCAAAAAGAAACTGCTACCCTATATACTGTGACCGCTACATTCATTAAAAAAATCGTCATGTCATACGGTCCGTCGTAACGTTTGCCTTTCAGTTGTCATTTTCCATATGAACGTTAACGTTCTTCTGTTTCTTTTTTTAAGCGTCTCCGTGTCTTAGTCACGTGCTTTAAAATCATGTTCCTCCGTATTACATAAGAGCCTTTGTCTTTAAGTTTCCTACATCTCTCAGCGACCCCCGAAAAAGATGACGGAAGAGAAAACAGCCGATTTCGATGATCTCAGAGGCAGGAAGGGGTGGACGGCATACGATCAATGTATGTAAAAGGTCAGATTGGAAGGCACATAGAAAGGCAAAGTTGATATTATTTTTTTCTTTTTAGGGCAAAACAGACTCGTGTCGTTATTCTGTAGATATTGTTATTGTATCAAGTACAGTTTGAATTTTGTGCGCAAACTTTCTTTTAATTCCACTCGTAGCGTCAGAGGCATTGGATATGGTGTTGCCATCTAGGGGAGTTGCACTTAGTACTGCACCACATTGGCAAGTGTGGGTGAGCGTATTCCTCCCTCATAACGCCTACACGTTTCCCGCCCGCTACAAAAAGCCACAGCCCTACCACACCTTACATATCGTACGCGCTTTGCAACAGGTTGTACGTGAAACAAGTGTTCTTCGCCCCATAATCAAGTAAGATTTTCTTTAGTCATTTTTTCTTTTTTAACTCGCCGGAATCTTGTTCAGCACAGCTCTTTTTTACACGCCTAACGAAAGCTAGGGCATAATATCTATTTATATCTCGACTTTCGCTCCTCTAGCTCGTCTATACTGCTAGACTTAACCACTTCCGTGTGCCACAAGCTGGGTTTTGAATTCTGTGAATCCTGCTGAAACGTAAATAAAAAGTATTATTCGTTTTTTTGTTCTTTAGAATGGCTACAATTACTATGACCAGCACTACAACGACGTCTCCCGTTTTATTGCGCCCAGACTCTGGATATATGCGAACAAGGCAAGGAATATTTAAGATCGTTGAAATTGTAAGTCCATATTTACATGCACATATAAAGAAAAAAGCGCTAATTGCTTTGGTTGACAGGTCCTTTGTATAGTGTGCCTGCTCTGCATAGCTTTTTCCTCCTTTAGCAGTTCAGCGTCAGGGTGGTTTTACTTTGTGGCTAGCATCGCCCTTTCGTCGACGATCATACTACTCTTCTGCCACGTCTGCCATCTCGTACATCGCATTAACCGTATCAATTGGGCCTTACTGGTAATTTTATCCATTGATTTTTCAATGGTTTTATCCATTGATTTTATCCATTGATTTATCCATTTGACAGAGGTGTTATGAGTACGAGGAAAGTAACCTTTTATTCCGTTTTATAGGAACTGATCCTGTGTTTTACGTGGGCGGTGTTACTTTTTATTGCATCTTGCGTGTGTGCCAATTGGGTTGCTACTCATAGTAACCTTACTTCCTGGGGAGTAGCAGCGGTAATCAAAACCCAATTATCTCCCTGTAATGAATTACTCATATGATCCATTTCCTTTCAATTTTAGTTCTTTGGCTTCCTGACAACGCTAGTGTATGCAGTTGATGCCTTCTTCAAATTCGGAGGTTGGAGACACGGACCCCGAATTGTTGTCACTACCACTGGGGCCTAATTCAACTAGCTTGTTTTTGCATTTAGATGAGAGGGATGACCCAAGGCTTTATAGTGTTTAAGTTTAAAGCTCTCTTTCTTTTTTGTTTTCCCTATTAGGTTAATTGGTTCAATGCTTGGAATTCTCTTTTTGCACAACTCCCTTTCCACCTTGACGGATTGCATATTTCTTTCGATAAACCCATAAGTTTTTTATTTTAAAATGTGTCATCTGTGTGTGATTTTCAATTTAACCAAGTGCAAGTTTTCTCTCAGCTGTCGCAACTCACCGAGTGCCTTACCAAATTCTAATGTACGCTTCGCGGCCAGTGTTTTCCTTTGCCTGATATTTTGGAGATTGGTAAAAGAAACAACATTGTGGGCCCAGACAGTTCAAACTTCAGATCTGATGTGTTTGTATTTCTATGTTAAACAATAGCATTCTATTCCTGTGTAACGAGTGATTTTTGCTTGGCAAACAGAAAATACATTATTAACTTAAACGTTTGAAACTCACATTTTACATTACCAAGTTTTGCTACACGAGCAAGGTTTTCGCAATCTCTATTAATAGAACGTACTTAACACATTAAACCTGTAGCCACTTTTCTCGCATATCCGTCTTCGATCGCTTGCTAACCAACTTACCGAAACTGATATGAAGTGTAAATGGCAGTAAGTAATGCCCAGAGACGTCTGTTTAGCAAGCTGTATAGTGATATCCGAGTTTTTCTTCTATTCAAATCTAATACTTGGCAGCCACTGGCGTACTAGCGGCCATGAAAAGGAATATGTGATAGAAGTATTTAGAAATACGTCTTTGCTTTCATAATAGAGAAACTCGCTACACGACAAAGAAGTTTCCTCAGACGGCCTTGGCTAAGACGAAGAAAGTTATAAGCTCCCAATGATTACTTACTACGTATCGCTATGTACGCAATCTCTAAGCTGGGTAGCATCTCAAAAACTTCTCAATGTTCAGCGATTTGACGGGTTTCCTGTTCCATTTCCGCACACTGTTTCTTTTGACACACTGGAACGAGCGGATATTGCTTTCCCCAAGAAGGCAATCATGCTTGCTCAAGCGGAATGCGACAATGCGAGACGCTCTTCCTTCCCACGTGCAATGCTGTATCTGGATTCCATTGCTTCAATAGAAAGAAAAATCTCTCTTGCTTACCAAATCGTTAAATTATCTTCAGAAAACAGATGCCTCTTGCTTTTACACCAGTCGAAAGCCGTTTTTCTATATTTTTTAGCATGCTAAATGCTTCCGACTGTTGCCTTTTCTCAGAAAATAGCCTTATTACATAAGCAGCGCTTTTTTTTAACAATCTTTCCCAACTCTTCTTCATTCCCCCAGACATTATCCTACTGTTTCATTTCCCCGCCTCCGTTCCCTTGAGAACGTGCGATGCATCATGCCTGGCAAGCACAGGATGGATGGGATGAAAAGTCACAACACAACAAATGGTGTTTACCGCCACGAGGCCTACGAAAGTGAGCTGAAGGCTTGCTTTCGCGATGCTTCACTGACACGGCAGGATCTCATGCCTCATTCAAGGAGTAATACGGATTCCGTGTAAGGAAATCCTCCAAGAAATTACGGGTGCGTCGTTTTGACGCTCGGTACGCACTTCTTCTTGCTTACTATGCGCAGCTTTCCCTTTTGTGCATACATATAACATGTTTTCTTGTCCTCAACAATAAACAAGTGATTGTCAAGGCTTCCCCCAGGAAAAAATAATCCAACCTCTAAGCGTATACGAAAAAAAGCCTATTCATGCATTAATCTAAATATTTTGCCTTGTCAGCGCCAATACGCATTAGCGTCCAAAGCCTAATAACAAAAACCATCCATTCGCTTAGTTTCCCATTTTCCTATAAGTTATTTTTATGCCAAGAAAAAAAAACTTTTATTACTCATTGTATTGTATGTACGACTTAGTCTACCGATAGCTGATTGACTCCATTTCCCGCTTTCACCCGTTCTTCTATTTGATCTTTTGCAATTTCTAGCAGAAAGAGGTAAGAAAACACTACATCAAGTCAGTATGTATTCCAATAATAAATTGGGACACTCCGTGGTTGTGTTTCTTAAAGTCAGAAACTGCAATACCCGGATGGGTTTCGCGACTTGAATTCGCTTAGAGATTTGAAATTGCTAACGGTTTTCCCTTGCGGATCACGGTTCGCTCCGCGAATAGCAAACAAAACGGCAACGGCACTAAGTACAAGCATCCTTTATCAGAAGTGGTAGAGGGTCACGTAAGAACGGGAGGAACAAACATAAAAAGGTGATTTTGGTCCTAAACCTTTGCACGCAAGCGCCTTTTATCTCCTTGCGGAGTCTATATCTCTTCAAAGGCTCTTCTCCATCGCGTTTACTCTTAGCACTTGGGGTTCTGTCCAGTAACCCGGATGGTGTGTCACCTACTGCTATCCACGTACTGTATTTTCGTTTCCAGTGACGGAACTACAAAATCTTCTGAATTGTTATTTATTAAAAGAATCTACGATAGCTGTTTGTGCTCTTTGTTTGTTTTTGTTTTTTTTTTTTGCTGGCCGAAATGAGACAGTTCCCCAACGCCAGATGTGCAAGCCAAAGCTCGATTGACAAGAGTCGAGGGAATTTAATCTTCAACAAGGTTGTTTGATTGAAGGGTACTAGGGCTCGCAATCATCCGGACAAAGCAGTTTTATCATGCAGGACATATGGATCCCGTTTCGCAAGACCTACAAAGGAAAACTTGATGAACTGGAAACGTGGACGTTTTTAGTGCCCAGTGCGAGCGGAGATTTCGTATGAAAAACGAGGGCGGGTACACAAGAAACGAATAGCGCTCTCGATACTGGCTAAGCTGAGAGGCTTTGGATTGGGATTCAGATGGCAGTGCATCCATCCTCCTTCACTTAAGAACTATAACCTTCCTGAAGGATTTAGAGTCCCAGTCATAAACTATTGAAAGTGATCTGAGTGAGCGCTGCAACGTCATCTTAACTCAACCACACCTCTTTAGTATTCCGCCCACGCTTTTAGAAAAAGGAACGAAAAAACAACCCCTACAGATGCTGCGCTAATACGAAGCCAAATAGGCTTAAGTGATCCGGTGGCAGTAACATATAGAGAAAAAGTGATCCCTTTCCATTACAATAGCGCAATAAGGCTTTCCGGGGTGGTTTCGTTAAGCAGGGGTTCAGATTCCGAAAAACAACAAAAAATACGTCAAAACCACGAAATCAAATTAAGTTATTTGGAGTGTTTGTACGCAAAAGCTGAAATTTAATTTTGGACCAAGACCGTTTATCGTTGGAATTTGCTCTTAGTCTTATTTAAAAGGAATAGAGCCCAAAAAATTCCAACGAAATCTTGCTGGATTATTACCCCTTATTAAACGACAAGGAAGAAAAGAATAAAGACTAAATCTTTTTATTATGTTTTTCCCCATATGAAAAAAACTATTTGCAGTAGTTGCCTACACCACGTGACAACGTTATGGTCCTCCGAGGAATTTGTCAGCGTTTTCTTGGCATCTAGAGATCTATACCCTATCACTTGCTAGCCTGTTTTATTCCCTTTGGATCAACACTCAGTCCTAGCCAGCAAGCATTTTATTGCATGAAGAAATCGCACCCTCTCCGCTCCGAAAAAAAAACTGAGACGTTACTTCCTGTAATCGTTCTTGGTTTTCACGCTGTTGCCGTGATTCAGGATGCCTGCTCGTAAAGGCCTCTTGGCTCCTCAAAATACGTTTCTTGATACCATAGCAACGCGATTTGACGGGACCCGTAAGTTACTAATCCATTCTTTCGTAACGGATTTTGTTGAAGTTCTTTTGGGCATTTTTTCATGTTTTGTACATAAAAAACTTGGAAAATCGCAACAACTTGGCAATAGCAGACAAAGAAACAATAACAAGTTGGTAGACAAAGGAAGTTGCAAAAGAATGAGGCGTAATAGATATTCAATTGCTTCCAAGTCAGAAATGTGACAAGAAGAAATGTCGGTGCTCAGAGTAAATTGAAAAAAGTAAAACCATCTATTGTACCCTTGCGGAATTAATAATGACAATTTTGTGGATGGTGCACAGACAAATAGGGGGGTTGACAGACATGGGCAGAGCAAGGTGTTAAACTTTTCATTGAGCCCAAACAAAAAATAAACACTTTCGAAATACCTTTTATCAACCTTGATAGGCTACCCCAAGTTATCTTACAGCAGCTGCTATTCGTATTACCTAAGCACAAACACCGTTTTCAAAGTTACTACAGCAACAGGACGCCATTGTTATGACCGCTAGAGTATTGGCCAGTAATCCATTTTAAGAAATTCATTATGTACTTATTTTATTTATTTTTTGGACGTTCCTTAGAGTAACTGTGATTATGTCCAATTTCCAAAAAATGCTAGTAACCTGAAAACCGATACTACCGAACTTTAGTTTCTTGAGGGTTTCGAGCGGGGAAATGCTAGCAGAGGAAATCGACGTTTAGTGTGACTGAATTACTAAATCGAATCATGTTTACTTAACTGGTATTTACTTATATATATATTTTTAGACAGCAACTTCGTGTTGGGCAATGCTCAAGTACCCTCCATGTACCCTATTGTTTACTGTTCGGACGGTTTTTGCGAGGTGACTGGATTTTCTCGGGCCCAGATCATGCAAAAGCCTTGTTCTTGCAAATTTCTCTACGGTCCCGATACTGCTGAAGAACACAAGCAAGAAATCCAGCAGGCTCTGGACACGAAATCCGAGCTCAAACTCGAAGTAATTTTCTACAAGAAAAGTGGTAAGCAAATCGCAGAACTTGGCACCAAGAAATACACATACACCTAACTTTAATAACAACCGTCAGATCAAAACATTTTCAAAACGCCACTAACGGCATCTCCAAAACTTAGCCGGCTGCAATAAGTACGACATCCCAACTTTCTATGATCACATGCCTCTTAAGGGAAGAAATCCGCGCCTAAAGTCGTCCATTCTCAGAATGGCCATACAGTTAACTTTGCTTTTTTTTTCCCTATAATCTGCCCTGATTTTGTAGAAAATTCTGAAATATCAGCTTAATTCCGCGCTGGCGTTACGTAAGGTAAGGTTAGACCCACGACTATACAGTTTAGGTTTCATCACATCATTTACATCACAGTACTTAGGTTTCATATAAAGCACAGTATATAGGTTTTTTCATAAAACACAGTATATAGGTTTCAACCTATATACTGTGGTTTATATATACTGTTTGCTCTTCGAATTAATTAGATTGTGGTTTACAGAACTTTCTAAGATATTTGTAAACACTTTTTTAACAACTTTCGTTAGACATAAACAAATTCGAGATATAAAGTCATGCTCATATTACGATGTCACGGGGTTTGTATGCTACAATTTCAAATTCCATTAAAAACTGAGTAAAGCTTCGCAAAGTATAAACAGTCGTCCACGAAAACTAGTTCAGATTACGGTCATTCTGCGAATGATTAGATCTGCCTTAGGAGATGTCTAGCCTTGGACGTGCGGTTGTCTAAAATATGGACTCTTTACGGGCGGCCGGCTTTGTTTTGGAGTTCTCCCGCGTTACCATGGTGGCTATTTCGGAGATATTTTCGGTTAATATTATTACTAGCTATACACTTCTTGAGGTCCAAATTATTCCACATGACTTTCACCATAACATGTTAGAGTTGGAGTTAGATTAGAGTTGAATTCCACTTAAAAGCTCTCGTATAGCTAAGCTTGTTCCACCTTGACTACCCCTAGGTGGCTCGCATATTTTGTTTTGGTATCTATGAACCCATGCGCATTGCTTCTGCGCAAAAATAGTGTGCAATAACTTCACAGCTACGTACGGAAATTAACTTGAATTTTTGAAATTAAGTGACAAAACAATAAAAGAACACTGAACTGACTTGCCCTCCGTACTCGAATAGATCACATTACTGTTAAAAGTTTCGTCCTGTATCTTTAATACTTTTTACGTCAGTGATTTCCTGTGTTTCCACATTGTCGTGCGTCAAAAAGCTAAGCTATACGGGAACCTTTTAATAAGCCTAATTCAGGCTGATTAAAATAGATCGAAATAGGAAATAGAGCGAGACAAGACAGAAAGAGACAAATAAAATTTGAATTTTTGAAAGATAGTAATAATTGAAAACGCGACAGGTACGTCGTTTTGGTGCTTACTTGATTTGGTGCCCATAAAGAATGAGAAACGCGAAGTGGTTCTTTTCCTTGCCTCTCATAAAGACATTACGCCACTCAAACTCGCCGCTGATCTCCACGAAGGAAAAGAAGTGACTTCAGATCCAGGTAAGCGCTTTTTTCTTTCTATGGCTTAGCTTTTGTTTGACTTAGTTGGATTGCTGAGAAACTTTTCCCAGACGACAACGACAATTACGATCCGGAAAGTCCTCCTATTCGTAAAAATGCCAATTACGCGCGACGCCGAAGCCGTGCAGTTCTCTACCAGTTATCCGGACACTACACTCAGCGGAGGAGCAAAGGCAAACTTAATGGGGTAAGGAAAAAAGAAACTATCCAGAAAAGTTTAAACTTTCTACCTTTATTTCTCCTTTATATTTGCCCTTCACAGTCATTGTTGCAACCCGCAAGCGTGCCACCGTTGCCCGAATACAAAACTGCAGCTTTGCCCAAATCGAATTTCGTCGTGTCCCATTACGGCACCTTCAAATCTTGCTGGGACTGGCTCATGCTAATTGCTACTTTCTATGTGGCCGTAATTGTGCCCTATAATGCTGCCTTTTTACAGCAAGATCGCTCTTCATTAATCGGGGACGTGCTGGTGGAGGTGCTTTTCATTCTAGGTATAATATATTTCTACTTTCTACCTGACACAGGGAGAAAAGAAAACAAAAAAGCAAAAAGTCTCATGTAGAGAAATTTTAAGAAGAAATTAACCCCCAAACTTTATAACGTTAGATGTGCTCCTGAATTTCCGTACGACTTTCGTCAATAGAAAGGGTGAAGTAGTGAGCAATCCAAAAGCTATTGCGATACATTACTTACGAAGTTGGTTCGTCGTTGACATGCTATCTGCGTTGCCCTTTGACACACTCTTGGCGACTAGCATTTACCAAGGGGTAAGTTCAAACACTCCTCTCTCCTTTAATAACGAATCGTGTTTGAGCGTACATGTTAACTCAAAGACGCTAGTATAAACACACACACACCATATACACGTTTTAATCACGAAAACAAGGACTTGCAAAGAACCGACACGTTAGGTTACTATGGTATGCTTTCCAATGAGAACCCTTTCTAATCCTTTCCTTCGCTGATAAAATAGATAAAAGCCTTGTTTTACGTTGCTTCATCTTTGGTATATCACAGATTTTCAAACAGTGAAAATATAATACAAAACGTTTATTGATAACTGTACAATTAAATATTGTGGTACTTTTATGCCAATAAAGAGTTGTAGAATATAAGAAATTTTTTACAGTGATGATACTAGGTACTGCAATAGCTTCCAAACATAATATGCGAAGAAATAGCCCTTGAAATAAGACTTGATAAACTATATTTCTTAATTTCTTTTTTGTTTTGCTTGGTGTATTTTTAGGATGTTTCTCATATTCACCTCCTCAAACTGTTCAGATTGATCAGGCTAGCGCGATTACTGCAGAAACTGGAGCGTTACGCTCAATACTCGGCTATGGTTCTAACGCTTCTAATGCTCGTCTTCACCTTGGTCGCTCACTGGCTAGCATGCATCTGGTACTTGATTGCCGAAAGAGATAAAGCCTTGCACGGAGATGATTGGAACCTTGGTAAAAAAAAACTAATAAAAATACGAAAAAAAATAACTGAGTAATTGAAAAGAAAAAAATAACTGAAATTAACTATTTTCCCTCATTTTTTGGTAACGATCAGGCTGGTTGCATATACTGGCTGAACGAATGAATGTGTCCGTAACTAACGTGTCTCTGTCAGACTCGTACTTGACAGCTCTTTACTTCACTTGCTCCAGTTTGACCTCCGTAGGCTTTGGAAACGTCTCGGCGAATACGGGACTGGAGAAAGTGTTTTCCATTTGCACCATGCTGATTGGAGGTAAATAGGTCTAATATGCAATTAGGAATTCCTCTCGGCCTTTCACTTAACAACTCGTAATGATGGACTTTCCTCCTTTTTTGTCAAAATTTATTTCACAGCACTAATGCATGCTGCTGTATTTGGCAATGTAACAGCTATTATTCAACGCATGTATCTTCGGCGATCTTTATACCAGTCACGTTGGCGAGACCTGAAAGACTTTATTGGGCTCCACCAAATTCCGCGGCAACTCAAGCAGCGAATGGAAGACTACTTCCAAACCATGTGGTCGCTCCATCACGGTATCGACGTTCATGAAGTATAATGATCATAATACTTTTTTCTTTTCTTTAAAAAAAAAAGTCTGAATGCCTTCTTTTTTATGATCTTTTTTATGTTCCTTTCTCTCCTGTTAGGTTCTGCGCGAATTCCCCGAAGAACTACGTGGAGACATTTGCATGCATCTTCACCGGGAGGTCTTACAACTGCCACTCTTTGAGTTGGCCTCCCAAGGCTGTCTTAAATTGCTTTCCGAACACATCAAAGCCAACTTTTGCGCGCCTGGAGAGTATCTGCTACATCGGGGCGATGCTTTACACTATATTTACTATTTGTGCAACGGGTCTATGGAAGTTGTCCAGAATGACATGGTGGTAGCCATTTTAGGTATTAACTTTGGATGTGTAATACTAAGGGTAGAACTGGTTGTTAATTCTGTATTTCTGCTCCCAGGCAAGGGCGATTTGGTGGGTTCTGACATTAATATTCATTTAGCGGAAGGAGGCGTGGGAGACATTGTAGTGCGTTCGAGTAGCGACGTGCGGGCGTTGACGTACTGCGACCTCAAAAGCATATCCATCACGGGTTTACTAGAAGTACTGCGTTTATACCCGGAATTCCAAGAGCAATTCGCGACGGACATTCAGCATGACCTCACATTTAACCTACGAGATGGCTACGAAGCGGAAGTAAAAACTTAACTTGAATCTATAAAAGGGAACCAAAACCGAGCTAAAAACGAGGTGACATTGCCCCAGGACTTGGAAGAATGCCAAATGAAATCGCAAACATTGCCTTCAATTAGTGAAGACGACGAAGGGACAATTGATGGATCGAGAACGCCTTCGCCTGGATCCCCCAAATGCGCAAGCCCATTGATCAACCTCAAGCAGTAACAAACAGCCATGCAGAAATAATTCTTTTTACTGGGCTTTTATCAACAGTTATAACTCTATAAACGTCTTTTCCCCCTCAATTTGGGGCGTTCTTTTGTTGCAAATTACAGATCTGCAGATGAGTCAACGAGCTCCAAACCTAGTTTACTGCCGTGCCAGAAATCCAGCAAAAGTAGGGAGCTTTTATTGCTGAGACCAATCCTGGGTTGGCCGCCAGCGCAAGCCAGATCAATGGAATTCCTGAACGTGGAAGTGGATCATACCCGTACGAGCGTTGAGCGCTTAGATCATCAAGTCACCGTTCTGCAGCAAGACATTGGAAGCTTAGGGCATGAGGTAAGGCTTAAACGCCAAGTTTTAAAAATGGAATTGAGTACTTGTTCTTTCATTCTGCATTGGCTCTTGCAGGTGCGCAGTACTTTAAGCAGTTTACAAAAGCTTCAATGTGAATTGCACGCCTCCATAACCTTATGGAACGGCTTCGAGGAAAAAGGGACCCAAACCGAGTCCTGCACTGGTACGGAAAAGACGATTTCACCCACCAGGGACGTTAAAACTGAAGATGCAAGTGCTTTGAACAAAGCTAGTGCGTCTCTAACGGAACCTGTACGCTCGCCGCCGAGAGCCGAATCTTTCCAGAACATTTCTCCGCCAAGTTCGCAAAGATTGTCCAGTGAGCTAACTTGGAGCAGTCAATCTCTACCCATTGAAACGACTCAGCATCATGTGCCGACCACCCCACCTCATATGGATGAACGACCGAGTTCTGCCCATCGAGAAAAAGCGCTCATTTACCCGCAAGTGCTAATCAACGGACTCCCTACTGAAGTGTCCGAGGTAATTGAAAGCACCAAAGTTAACCAGCGGAGGATGTCTAACCCGATCATCAAAAACCACGGCAGCAATAGCTCGACGGGAATGACTAGGCCGAAATGTGCCAAGAAAGTTACCATTGGAGACGGAGAGGTCGTCCGATACCCGTCTCAGGACGCAGTGACCAAAATGGCCCCGGATTACTTCCAGAAGCAGCAATACTATTCAGCTACAGATATTCACAACCCCCTCAAACCCATTTGTAACAATAAACGGGATGTTAAGGAGCCCTTGGGCAAGAACAAGCCTTTCCCATTCATGTTTCCTGATAACTGGTTAGTGCCCAGAACGCAGCCCGCAACTTTATCTGATTCCAAAGAGCCATTGCTGAGCCCCTGTCCGAGTCCTAAACCAACTCCTCTGACAGAAATCACAGACCTTAGAACTGGAGGGAAAAAGTGACTTTTCAAATTGCATTTCAGTGCCAAGATTTTTTGTTTCTTTTTACTTTATCGAAAAAGGATTCTATGCTGACCCTTTTACATTATTATGCGAAATAAAACTGCTGAAATCTGAAAGGTTTTCACTCAACATCCAATAGAAATAGCGAAGATTTTTCTTATTTTACTAATTAACAAACGGAAAGTTCGCAAGTAAAAAGTCATTTCGGGCACATAGGAATAACTGAGCTATGACTGTAAAGTATATCTTCATCGATATTAACTTATTCTTTGACAGAAAAGTTACCTTCATTTGTATTGTATAAAAGCAGAAATTGTTCAATTTATTTCCACAATTTCATTACCATATTTGGGCATAGTGCCTCTGGAAAATAGGCCATTAATAATCCATGTGGACAATTCCATAACAGTTTGCCAGGCAAGAAGGAGATAGCTCAAAGTGGATCTTAATCTTTAATAACCTTGTCCGTTAAGTATGGATGCATAAATATGATTTTTCACAAATATTTATGTGAAAAAGTTATCCTTTCTAACAAATTATTTATATTTATTTATTGGGTAGGCAAAATGACAAGAGCGTACAGCAATGTAAAACGGCAAGCAAGTGGAAATAGTAAATTGAGAAATAAATACAAGAACATCTCGCTTACCGAAAATGGTTATAATCCGAGTACGGCGTGACGAAATACAGCGCCCCACAAAGCCAACTAAGAGCTGGTTGCTAGGCAACGGGCTGTCCTGGGTGTTGTATATCAGTTGCGTTGTGCTCGTTTCGGGAGTGGCCTTTCCTGTTGTGTGAAGAGATTTCTTGTTTCGTGTAATTTAGTAAGTTATTTTACTACCTTATTTCCCAAATCTTACTTCTAGTATTAGTTTAGAACCTAGTCCATTTGTATTACAATTATCAGTTCGGAAATTTGCGTTTTACCCAGTTAAACTGCAAGTTTCTAACCATCAGTGTAATCCAAAAGCTTTCCACCCAAGTAAAAACCCAACATGCACCCTTTCGGTTGGTTTAAAGCTTCTATTTTATTTCTTAAGAGCTGAAAATTAATATTATTATAATTAGGTCACCGTAAAGTTCAAGGATTAGCAAATTCTTAGCACTTATACTTGCATGTGTTACACTGGAGAGGCTGACCTCATTTCTTTTTTTTATTCAACTCAATCTTTGTTCGTCTTCTAAGCTTCGTTCAACAGCTGCTTTTGCCTGATCCAAGACACTTATGTATTTCTGTTCTTCTTATTTTTCCAGACAATTCCATTATGTCTTCCCGCAAAACTGCCGGACGTCGCAACACGACCAAGAAGAGGGCCCAGAGAGCCACCTCCAATGTATTTGCCATGTTTGACCAAGCCCAGATCCAGGAATTCAAGGAAGCCTTTAATATGATCGACCAGAACCGTGATGGTTTTATCGACAAAGAAGACTTGCACGATATGTTAGCTTCCTTGGGTACGATAGCAAGCCAAATTCATCGCTCCTCATAAAAATAAAAAAAGAACGTGACCTAATTAATGCTCACTCTTTCAGGCAAGGACCCTACCGACGATTACTTGGAAGGCATGATGAACGAAGCCCCCGGTCCCATCAATTTCACAATGTTCCTGACCATGTTTGGTGAGCGTTTGCAGGGCACGGATCCTGAAGAAGTAATCAAGAACGCGTTCGGCTGTTTCGATGAGGAAAACAATGGCATCATCAATGAAGAGCGTCTGCGTGAATTATTGACCACAATGGGAGACCGGTTTACTGATGAAGACGTGGACGAGATGTATCGCGAAGCTCCCATCAAGCGAAGCATGTTCGACTACATTGAATTCACCCGCATTCTCAAGCACGGTGCTACTGATAAAGACGAGCAATAAGCATCGTTTTGCTAGACGCCAAATGCCCCCCCCCCCCCCCATTACCTTTTTTTTTTCTCATTTTTTACGACTATTAAATAAAGAAAAAATTATTAGAGCTTTTTTGGCTCAAGTAGCCTATACACGCTATGCGCCTAACACAAATTTCTTCACCCTGCTACTAACTTAAGCAAAAGTTATTATAAGTTTCTTTTTTGTTTAGTTTTTTACCGGAATACATTCCAGGGTCCAAAAATAAAAAAACAAATAAAAAAGTCGCGACTTGATTTTTTTTTGGGTCATGTATAAAAAAGGACTTTCGTTCGGGAGGCTACAAGGAGTACGATACGCAGGAAAAGTAATATGCTTCCAAATGTCGAGCCGACAGTATTTTCGCATTTGAAAAAAGTACCTTGGAATTCAAAAAACCACTTCCAAAGAGTTCCAAAAACAAGACAAAGAAAAAAACAAGTAGCCACTCACAATGAAGCACTCAAAAAGACATCTGAATACCGTATCATGAAAACACTAACACAAGCAGTTTCGCATTACAGTATCCATAATAATAGTAATTAATATAGTAAAAACAGTCGGTCCAAACCAACTGAGGCAAAGTATGACACCAACATGAGCACATGAGCATAATTCCGCACGTTTCCGCTTATTTTTTTCACATTAGGCATATTAATAAAGTTGACAAAAAAACGATAGTGTTGACTTGGAATTCCCCACCCCAAACCGTTTAACGCTTTACTTGACCTAACACGTCCCAGAATTAAAAAAACGTCACCTGTTCTATAAAAACTGCATAAAAACCAAAGGTTTATACATCTCTGGTAAGTAATGATTCTCCAAGTTACTTTTTTCCGTTTTTGTTTCTTCTTCCCAGACTCCTTTTGTGAATAGGTAAGCTAGTAACTTAATATGCTACGGAAGCTTCCTTGTACTCGGAATTCTCGAGTGTGAAGAAGTCTTCCAGCTTCCATTGCAAAGTCTCAAAGGTGGGTCTCTTCATGGGATCCTTATGCCAGGTTTCCAGCATGATCTCGTATAACGCAGGTGAACAGCCAGGTGGCGCAGGCATACGGTAACCGTGTTCTACTTGATGGAGAACTTCGGCGTTGGTCATACCTATTGGAAAGAGACATGAATGCCCTGATTTCAAAAGACCCAACCGCAATCTTTATCAAATTAAGCTTACCAGGGTAGGGAATTCGTCCGAAGGTGATCAACTCGGTTAGTAGGATACCGAAAGACCAGACGTCGGACTTGATCGAGAACTTGGAATAGTTGGCAGCTTCCGGTGCGGTCCATTTGATGGGGAAGCGAGCTCCAACTCGAGCTTCGTACTCGTCTTCTTTGATGAGACGCGCCAGGCCGAAATCCGCGATTTTGACGATATTATTGTCCCCGACCAGGACATTTCGAGCAGCCAAGTCACGATGGATGTAATTCTGGGATTCGAGGTAGGCCATGCCGGCAGCGATTTGGGCCGCCATATCGATCAACTGGGGCAGTTTCAGTTGCCGTCCTTTGCCTTGAAGGTACTCCAGCAAGCTTCCGTTCTTCATGAGCTCGGTGATGATGTAAATAGGCTCTTCCAAAGTACACACAGCATAGAGTTGGATCAGCTTAGGGTGTCGCAGTTTCTTCATTATTTGAGCTTCAGCCAGGAAATCCTTCGCATCCATGGTACCTGATAAGGAACAAAGTTTCACGTCAATTTTCCCTCTTAATATTAAACACCCCAACTAATTTTGCGATTTTTTAAATCTTTTTTTACCCGTCTTTAGGGTTTTGATGGCCACGGGAGTGGTGTTATTCCATAAGCCTTCCCACACTTCTCCGAATTGTCCATGACCCAGTTTGCGTACAAACTTGAGCGACGTGCGATCGATTTCCCACTGATCTCGCGTATTATGAGAAAGACCTCCGGTGACAGGTTTCTCAATCTAAATCATACAAAAATCGTGATCATCAGTCGAGGGATCTCTAAAATTTAGCTGCAGCGTTCTCAGAAAAGGGCAATTAGCGTTCCAGTCAACCCACCTGAATGCATGCGTTCCTGAGGTTAACACACAGTCCGTCCGCATCTGTGCTGTAATGCTCCACCAATTCTTGTAATGTCCTGAAGGTGGTGCGCCGGGAAATAAAGAAGCCGCCTTCATCCAATTGCCGAATCCTGTAATGTTTCACAGTATCGCCGTCACGCACTGCAAAGACACAAATATTTCGAATGACGTCAAACTTGGGAATCAATATCCCCCCCTTGACTTCAGAAAAAGTAAATAAATAAAAATGAAACCCACAAGGAAAGTGGGGCGATCTAAAACTCAAGTTCGAAGAACTTTCCGGACACAGACCAGTCCCCCCCCCCCCCCCCAAATATATCCCATTAAACGTAAAAGGGAGCCCGCGAAACGACGCTGACCAATCTCCCAAAGGTCAACGGAAACGTTTTCCCATTCCGTTCCAAGTTCTTACTCTAATACCCCTTGCACGAAAACATTTTTTTTTTCAACTTTGCTGCATTTTTTCCCAGTCTGTTGAGTCCTGGGAAACCTAAAAGCAATTTTTTCCGAGTGTTTAAGACACAAACACATACAATAATAACAGTGGGGGCTTCTCACTGCTAGTAAGCACGCACGTAAAAAGAAGACAGCGAATTTGGAGAGTATGATCTTGGAGAGTATAATACAACAGTTACGTTTCTTTTCGTGCAGAACGGAATCTTGTTCATAAAAATATATAACAACGAAACTTCAGAATTTTTTTTTAGCTAGCTGTAGTCTTGCCTTATCGATTGCGAGAATATGTTCCTTAGCCTGGGCTGTGATGAACCCTAAACTTTTCTACTTCTTTTCGTCCCTTTCCATCCAACTCCCTCACCCCAAAACATGCAACAAGATTCCATTTCCCCTTATTTCTAATAGAAGCCCGACAGTTTTCGGCATTTCCCCGACCCCCCATCAACATCCTTTAAGCGAGACTTTTTGTACCAAACACAGGAAATATATACATACACACAGCAAAAAATAAAGAAAAAAAAAACGAAAAAATTAAGGAAAAAAGAAAGAAAAATACTTTACCTGACAGAGAAAAATCGTTTCGACGACTTTCTGAATCGCGAATCAAATAAGCGCCGTGTTCATTTTCAGGCAACAACAGCTTCTTCTCTGCTTCAATGCGTTTGATCTTGCCAAAGTACCAGCTATAGAAATCCAACAACAAAAAGCAAAAAAAAAAATAATTACAAGATGATTCTAAACAAAACAATCCTTCCTACAATACAAGAACGCTTGTTGCGACTTTAAAAATGCAAGTGATTGAAGAAGCATGTGAAAGTGCGTTGATTAAAAGTGCCAAACTCTCACTTTTCGACACTTTTACGTTCGAAATCTTGGGCAGAAAAATCCTAGTGTATATTCGCGGATTGAACGTTTCCCAATCTTGGCAATTTATCATTTTATCGTTATCAGCCTGGTTTGGGGAGTAGACAACGCCACCACATCTTCCCCTTTTACTCTTACACAGTCGTTGATGCTATCTAAACGGGAAGAAGTTTCATCAGAAGACTGACAATGGCCGTTACTGCGCTGTAAAGCATCTAATCAGTGGGACGCGAATCCAAAGAAACAAAAACGCAATGAGTCAGTGACACACATTTGCGTGTTATACAGAGCACGGGTCAGTCAATTTGCAAATTATCATGCCTCCCCCTTTCTTGTCCATCTCCGTTTTTAGCGCCGTTCTAGCGAAATATTCGTTTCCAGTTTTCAAAGTCGATTGAGGTCGGTGATACCGAACCGAGCGTAAGAAAGGAACGAGGAGAAGGTAACATTTCAACAACTTTTCAAGTCACTTTTTCTTATACGACCACGCTGGGGCAAGCTGGGGTAATACACCAATATGATTACAACAGAATTGCCTGTTTACTGCACGTACATGCCACATGCAAAGAGAAACTGTATTAGCCAGCATTTTCATACGGAAACTATCCGTAACAAAATAACGTCCCCAGGAAAGTTCGAAGGAGAGGGTAATTAGTTCGGCATTGGGCTTCCTGTTAGCAAAGAAAGTTGACACTTTGCTCGCACAATAAGCTAGACCGGTTAAGTACCTGTTACCTTTCGCTACTCCTTTTTACGTAGCTGAGATGGAGCATATAACAAACTCTTCCTCCCTATCCCCCCTCCTTCACCAACCCTCTAGGCACTTGGTCTATTGCATAGATACATATACATATACACAATGAACTGATAGCTAACTTCCTGTTAGCACTCTTATAACTTTGCCATATCACGAGTTCTATTCCTAAACTCTCCCTTTTTGTTCGTTATCCACATTAGAACGTGAGTGCGCCTTTTCCCGTACTCCCTTATTCATGTTAGATAGATACAAAAGCTCCGTAATTCATTGTTACAGCGGCTTCCACTGACTGCACTGGTGCAATATTTTTGTCACTCAGTGCGCACACAGTGTATAAAGATATCCATATTTGACACACTGAGTGCCAAAATCTTGCACCAGTGCAGCCAGTGGAACCCGCTATTAGATAGATATAAAAGTATAGTCCTTCCAACGCTCTGTAAATGGTTTTATCACTGCCGTTTCTTTAAAAGGAGTGTTAAAGCAGTAAATAGGCAAATCTGAGGCAGAAAAAGAACACGAGTGTGGGTATTTTGCATGGCGTAAGGATGCGACCTTGCGAGGAACAAAAGAGCATTTCTGTGTGGCTGTGGCTATAGAGGCTCAGCAGATGCTCTTTCCTAGTTGTCCTTGCACCTGCCACTGATGCATTAAAAAAGCGGAAAATCTTTCGCTCAAAAGCTGTTTCAACTTCATAGGTTCTATCATGCCCCCCTCCCCCCTTATTCGTTTGGAAAGCGAAAAAGCTTGGTTAAGACGCATAGATTTTAATCTTTACGCACAGACGGGAGTGATTCTTCAGTAACACAAATTAGTTGTGTTAAGAAAAAAGCCGACAAAATCATCAAGCCAACAACACAGGCTTTCTAAAAGCACGAATTGTCCATCATAGCTAGCAGGTTCTCTTCTAACTTATTTTCATTGCATGACTCGTGATGAGCCATGTGGAACCTAAATACATCGCAGAAAACAGGCCATACAATATACAACGAGCGCAATCTGTAGAATGATAATAACTCGCAAAAACGGGTACATTTTCTAGTCCGCCCCGCCCCTGGACTACTTTCTTGCAAACACTTCAAAACAAATCGAACTGGATACTGGAAAGAACGGCTTGAAGGCTTGGACGTTACACAGACAGAACTTCTTTTTTTCTACTATTTAAGTGGCGAAATAAGTGGACAGTTGACAGAGGTCTTGGAAAAAAATAAGGAAAGTATCAATAACAGGATGTGTCGAAAGACTCCAGTACTGATTTAAAAAAAAAAAATCTCTTGGACGCTACTTGCTGCCAACCCAACCGAGGGGCTATTCTAGGGGACAAGCTAGAGGCATCAGGGAACTCGAACCCGAAAAAAACTAATGGTCAAATTCTTACGAATTCTCGCGTTCAGCCTATTTTCTAAACAGTTTATTCTGCTGCTGCTTTTATTCTGTAAAGGGAGTTTCTTACTGGGAGTTCCCGTGGCTAGCCAAGGCCATTTTCTTTTGCGGGGAATACGAAAATAAAGAACGCAGCGGAAGTCGTTTATGATTCTGGAATTCTGGCGGGCAATTATCATGATGCAAAACACGAACGAATGAGTTATTTGGAAGCTAATCTTGGTATTCTTTTGGTCTTTTCGAAAGACCGGATAATGTGGCTTCATTTGCTCCTTGCTCTACTTTGGAAGTTTTTTTTAAAAAAAAACGTCGTATGTCTTTATCTTTCAAAAGTAGCCATTAAAATAACTGTGAAGGGTAAGCGATTAACGAAGGAATTAATTAGCTCAATTTTTTAAGATAAAAGGATAGACCAACCCACCCCAGATTCTGTCCTGGAAAATTGGCAAAGCTTTTGGAGTTGGATAATAAAAAATAAAGCCAAACTTAGTGCCAGCAGAAGAGATTTTAATAACAGGAAAATCTAGACACTTACGGCTCGGCTTCAATTGACTGGAGTCGCGCCACGTAATTGGATGGAATGTATCCTTCTTGTCTTGTTGCTTTGCTCCTTGCCAACCACCAATCTCCTTGGGTATCGTTGATGATTTCGAGGTGTTCTCCCTTTTTAAAGCTGAGATCTTCGTCGGTCCTGGCGTCGTAATCATACAGAGCGACAAATACTCTGGCTGACGAATTGGAAGGTCCATCTGAATCGGGCAGTACTGGTAGGGGATGGCCAATTCCCGGAGGTGGGTGTATGGGTTCTCGGGCGGACGGAGGAATAGGGGTAATCGGCTGATTACCTAAGTCAATGGGGTGTGTAAGATGTTGGCCTGGGCGATCTCCTGGCGTCGCAATAACCAGATTGCTGCTTCTGTGAGACTTGTCGCGGCTAAAGCAGTTACCCATGGTTGCAAATTGTGGAGAAAGGACACAGTTATTTAAAATCTAAAATAGCATGTGCAGTTTCACATAGACTGAACACGAGTTTTCAGGCTCAAAATTGCTATAATTGTTAAACGTTCCTTTCCCAGCCCGGACGATGAAATGTAATTATATAGCTCCACAAGGTTGTGTTATATCCACAATCCAGTCGACACACAGAACAGAAGCCCAGCCTAAAAGCTAGGCAGGATAGTAGGCTTTCTTAACAATTGCACTGAAATCAAGTGCAAGAGGTCACACCCATTTACATGCCTGTCAGTTGTGTTCTAAATTCGCGTAAGTCACTTTAGTAATCAGTACTGTAAACTTCCAAATACCCGGATTCCAGCCAAGCTTATTTGTTCACAACATCGACTGCGAAAGCAAGAGATCGCCCACGATCGCCCTCGGCTTATCTGCCCTTCCCGTTTTGACGCTCAGTTTATTTATTTTTGCATAGGAAATGCCATCTATTGGAGGATACTTGTATTACACATGAAAAAGGCTTTCACTTATCTGTGTTAACTTTCGGCGGGAACAACCTAACCTGTTTAAATGTCAAATTCTATGCACAAATTCTATGCATGTATAAATACTACTACACTATCTCTTCGTCGTATTTCGATTAGAATAACCATTATCCCTCAAAGGCGTGCTTAAACAACTTAAGTCTCTAAAAAAAACTCTGCCTTTGATTCTTCCAACTCCTATTTGAATTTGCATTACTGGCAGATGAAACTCTCTCCCTATATCCGTTACTAGTTCCTATGCCCTTGAAAAATAACGACTATTTTATGTAGTTTCTATATGTAACACTCCCTCTAGCTTCTATATGTAGCTTCTATATGCAACACTCCCCTGAATATTAATCAAAATCAGAAGGGTATGTGCTACCATCTAAGAAAGCTTATACTTACTGTTTTGCCGTTTACTGTCCTCTGGTATCAGACAAACTGACTCTGAATTGATGATTTTGGCGTCTCTTTCAGTTTTCCCGGGATAAGTGTACTTGTTGTGGGTTGTTTACGATTGTTCATTATAAGCAAACATAGCAAAGAGTAGTTATATACAAGTAAGGTGTTCCAAGAAAGATATTTGATCTGATAGTTGTAACTTGTTTGTCTTTTCTTTTGTACAATAGGAAAAGGACTTGAAAATCCCTACCAAACCAAGCATGGATCATCAGGAAGAAAATAGCAACAATTCTTCAGGAGCCAGTGCTTCCCGTAACAGACGTTTAGCATATAAGCGTCCTCTTCAACATGCTAAGACGCCAGGCTCTGTTAAAAGAAGACGTTCAACAGGGGATTCATGGGGGTCCAGTAGCGCTTTCAGAACGGCTCTTCCTATGAGACGCTCTTTTAAAGATATCAGTGAAGAACAGGACGATGACGAGGACAACGAAATACTGCATGGTAACATTTTCTTCACTCGATAGTTTACCATGCTAGTTTACTGTGTTTTATTAAATAAGGGCTTTGTGTTACTCTTTGTGTTACAGCTCTTAAAGGAGCTACCTGGAAGTTGTATCGAGTCTCTAAGCTTCATAAATTTGACTACAGTCACAGGGCGCTCAAGCGCTTCGCGCGTTTACTTTGCTACCGCGTAGCTAACAGTTTCTTGGGATCCGCGGAGGAAATGACACTGGAAGGGTTAATCACACCTTGTGAAACTATGAAAGTAAGTGACGCGGATGCTGTCCCCATTAGGATCACCATCACAGATACTGTCAAGGCAGACTTTGTTAACAAGAAGAGACTGGTGTATGAAGGCGTCATGGTTTCCTACTATAGTATAATGGAAAATTTCAAGTAATGTTATAAAAAACCATTTCCTTGCCATACATAACTTATAATGGACTTTGGTTTGGAAACATCAATGGAACAGTGACGCGTACACGCATCTGCCTGTTCTTTTAGCCAGGGGAAGAGCCAAAGATAAAGTTCATGAAGAGCTGCAAATCATGTTTGATTGCTGTATTCATCCCGTGAACATTCCTAGCGAAGAAATGCGTTGGATGTCCGCTGGATGGGCAGGTTGGCTTCCAGACAATGAAAGCTTGTCAGTGCACTTAGTTTACGAATGCGCCAAAGAGAAAGCTAAGTTCACGTTGAAATTTCAGTCAGCGTTTATCCGAGGGCTATTTAATGCGTAAATATTTCATGTGAGTAGTAAAACATGATTGATTTTGTTCGTTCTTTATATTGCAGGATTCGTGTATCTGACAGTAACGTTTTTACAGAAGCCGAAATGCAGGATTTTCATAAACGACTAATGCAACAGGCGGTAACAGCTTATGGCATTGAATTCTACGCATTCCCTCTTTCGCTAGTCAAAACCGCGCATTATACCATTACTAACCAAGGAAAGGTGAGTTCCAGTTTTTTCCTCGTACGTCTAAAGGATACTGATTAGGTATAATCGTTTTGTATAGGTTTCCTTCGACGCTCCACAAGCAATTCCGCAGATTCTTGCCTACTTCACAGAATACTTCGAAACGAGATTAGTGATTGCCGATAATGCCTAGTACGTTATATGTCTTGAATTTGTTTTACTCCGAAGTTTTACTTGAATTTGTTTTAAACCGGTCTCTTGTCCTTGGCAATGATGTGAAAAGTCCTTAGTTTCCGTTGTGTGTGTTCAGTTGACGCGCTACATTTTTAACTTTAATCGGAACTTTTTTTCTTTCCTAGCTTTGCAAGCAAGAATTTATCATCCCCAGCTTATCTAGGTTTGTGATTATCCCTAATTTACCGGACATGCTTGCATAATAATACATATTTTGACTACTGTAAAAGAATTTGATTTAATTTACTACCTTGATGTGTAACCAATTTTATTAAAAAACGAAATATAAACTCGGTGAATTAAATTAGACATGAAGTGGCAACGGCGCCCATGTCACCCTCTACGTCACGAACTTGAGCGAAAGTGACGTACGGAAGAACATACAATTTTCGGTGAAAAATATGGCAGATATCGGCCAGGAAATAGTGCAAGAGCTGAAGGAAAACTTGACTCAAAATGTCAACGAAACACAACGGACACCCAGTACACCTGAAGGAATGTTTATGGCATATGGAAGCTTAGTTCTGATGGCTGTCTTCCCAATATTTATTGGAGCCTTTCGGTCTGTCAGACACCACAAAGAGCAAAAGGTAAAAATTATAAAAAGAAAGGTACTAAAGTATTCTTTTTTACGTTTGCCTAAAATTGTAGGCTTCTGGAGAAAAACCTGATACCATGACCCACAAAGATGCTGCCATGTTTCCCGTCATAGCAAGCTGTGCACTGTTCGGATTGTATGTTTTCTTCCAAGTAAAAGTCTTCTAATTACTATTTTAAGCATAAGATTATTAATAGGATTTATTTAGGTATTTAGCAAGGAATACATCAACCTGCTCTTGACAGGTTATTTCTTTGTACTGGGTATTTTAGCTCTAACTCATTTGATGAGGTAAAAGAAAATTATACACTATTAATTCCATTTTTGCCCTAATCGTATGTTTCCAGTCCTGTCTTTACAAGACTGATTCCTTCCTCGTTACCGAAAACAGAATTTCATTTGAAATTCACCAAAGGCAAAGATACTGACAAGGAAGATCTAGTGGATTACGAGTTTACTTCCCATGACTTAATTTGCATGGTATTCGCCACTGTAGTCGGCGTTTGGTACTTACTAAAGAAGGTTAGTTGGACTACTCTAGCAAGCATTTCCCTGTAGCTCTTTTTTTTATTTTTTCAGCATTGGATTGCAAATAACTTGTTCGGCCTGGCTTTTGCAGTCAATGGAATTGAACTTCTGCACTTGAACAGTGTAATCACTGGCTGCATTTTGTTAGGCGGCCTATTTTTCTACGATATTTTCTGGGTTTTTGGGACAAACGTAATGGTGACGGTTGCCAAGTCGTTCGAAGCGCCAATTAAACGTAAGTTAGCAGTTAAACGTTGTTCACCTCAATTGCAGTCATAATAAGCGTCACCAAAAAATGTATCTCTTTGACAGTTGTATTCCCTCAAGACATTCTAGAGAATGGATTTTATGCCAGCAACTTTGCCATGTTGGGATTGGGTGATATCGTCATTCCCGGCATTTTTATCGCCCTGCTCCTTCGCTTTGACCAAAGGTAAACTTAACAGCTTAATTCTTTACGAATTTCGAAATATATGTATATTTTTTTTTAGTTTGAAGCGTAAGAGTCATTTCTACTTCAATGCTACGTTTATCGCCTACTTCTTGGGCTTGTTGTCGACAATCCTTGTAATGCACGTATTCCGTCACGCCCAACCTGCCCTGCTCTACTTGGTTCCTGCGTGTTTGGGCACTCCATTACTGCTTGCATTAATTAGAGGAGATATCAAGACCATGTTCAAGTACGACAGTTTTAATTAATGTTTTTAGAGTGCCCAACCTAACGTTATTTACTTAGGTACGAGGACCACCCTACCGAAACTGAAGAGAAAGCCGAGAAAAAAGCAGACTAAAGATTACGGTATTGGTATATTGGGTGTATCTTACGGCAGAGGCACAAAATTGGTATATTGGATCTGTGGTGTAATAAATAGATGACCTAATTTGGCCTGCCACAAGTGTTTCAGAATCTATTTTGGTTATTTCCGTCGAGAAGTTATGGCGTTTCAAAGCTTGTATGTTTCCTGGCCGAAAAGCCTTCTGTATACACAATTCCAGACCTTGATAAAAAAAAGTTTTAATTACCGCCGCAATTAAATACGCACATGAATAATAGATTGGAGCAGGTTTGAAATAGATCACGGTCTAAAGTTTATGGGGATCGTAAAATGTTTTGTTATGGAACAAAAGCCGGATGCGATCATTAAGGTTTAGTTCTTTTTTTGTCTCAACTCGTCCACGTCATCCACTTTTCCAATTTAGGTTCAGGTTTTATAGATGGCGCACACCTCCCCTTTCACCTGTAGAATGGCTGCAGTTTGTTCACTTTGTTGTTGAACGGCTTATTTAATTCTTGTTATTAGCTATGCAAGGAGCATAGCTTATTCTATCGTTTTCCGGGCCAGAAGCGTGCCACCTCCCAGTGGGTGGTTTGGCACAGCAAGCTTCCCGTAAGCGCTGTGCATTTCGTGGGTGATTTCGTGGGGAGATGGATAAGGCTATTTTGCCAGCGGCCAGGAGGAGCAACTTGTTCTATCGTTTTCCGGGCCAGAAGCGTGCCACCTCCCAGTGGGTGGTTTGGCACAGCAAGCTTCCCGTAAGCGCTGTGCATTTCGTGGGTGATTTCGCGGGGAGTTGGATAAGGCTATTTTGCCAGCGGCCGGAGGAGCAACTTCGATTAGCACGTTCTCTAAGCCAAATGAGCTCGGAGGGACGTTTTGCCTGCCCTTTCTTCGTCGCATGGACGTTTACTGTTGTTGTGATTTGCAAGTAGTCTGTTCGTTGCTATGGTTCGTGCTGTTAGTTATTAGCAGCTACGTGTGTAATTCCATTTTTGTTTTAAGGATAAGTCCTTTAAGTTTTATTTATTTACGTATGTTTAAGTTCTGTTATTGGCGTTTTTCCTTGGGACCACTGGTGCAGGATTTTCTAGCACTTACTTTTCCAAACACACCATATCGTAGTGTTAGGAAAATTCAGTCGTCTATTTAGCGAAGTTTGATTTTCATAATAAAAATTTACTATCAATGACTGAAACGAGAAAAAATTACGCAATATTATATTTCAAGCAGGTAAGACAGGTTACAATAATTGATTGACGACGTTAATACAACCTGTGCGTACCTGAACCAGCAAGTATATGTATGTAATGAAAATATGTTACGTAAAATAATAAATGTAAACGCTTACTATTTACTCATAATATCGATATTACAGCTGCTTTGGGAATTGGACTTGCTCCGCGGAAGTGGGAAGGCAACTAAGTGTACAGTAAATTGGAGGAGATATGTACAAAGAAGATAATTGCGGTGGCCAAAGAACAAAACTATAAGGCTATACAGTAATAAAAGCTCTCAATGCATCAATTACACGCTATTACAATAAACTAATTCATTCAGATATATTTACCAAAAAAGTCATCATTACAGCTTACACTGGGAAAGCAGCATTCAACGTAGATGGGTCAACAATACCACATACCAGCAAACAAAATGTTTGATGCCAACTACAGCCTTTCTAACCCAACTCCAGCCTTTCTAACTTTCTAGCCTTGCAATCTCAAGTAAAAAGTGAGTTATTTATGAAATACCGTCATGTTCAACTTTTCATAGTAGACGAAATTTCCATGGTAGGCATCAAGGTCAAACCATGGAAAAAGTCATAGTCAACTTAAACAAAGCTCCCCCAAACATGCACTACGTTGCACTAAGTAGAGCCAAAACACGAGAAGGGCTGTATATAGAAGACCTAAACGAGTCAAATATTAAAGTTTCCAATGATGTCAAAAAAGAAATGCAACGACTACGTAGAAACCCACAGGACTTAGCGCTTATAAGCACACCTACCTTACAGCATTTCTTAATATTACCACTCTTTACAACAAAATTTCTGATATTACTTCAGATTACTTCCTTCAAGCCTGCACTACCTTCGCCCTATGCGAAACAAGATTGTCTAATATACATCAAAATACAGATTTGCACATTCCACACTTCAACATACATCGCATGGACTACGCTCCAACACCGTCACCTTACGGTATGGGAATATATACAAAACAAGACGCTGTCTTCTCAAATATAGCATCGACAAACTGTCTAGAGCTGTGCAGCACATACATAACAAAGCAATCTTTATACATTTACGCTCTGTATAGACACCATTCAGATAGCATGGATGACTTTTATGACACCTTACACCACTTCGTTCAAAGTATAAAACATTCTACCGACAGAATTGTGTTAATGGGTGACTTTAATATAGATATACATAACAAACTACACGAGAAAAAAATAAAAACAATAGAACCTATACTAAAACCACTAAACCTAAAACAACACAACACACAACAGACTGCCACTCAACATAAGATCTTAACAAAACATCATTTACATTTCACATCATATTACATTTCAATACTCAAACACATAACTCGTAAGCAACACAAAGTTAAGTGCCACATACTCTTAGCTACCATACACTTCCATCCATCAATTTTAAACAAATCACACCAATCCATTATTTACATTCACGCTTCCACTTTACAACCCTACAACTCCCAACATTTCCTTTCCACGAATCAACACGTTCTCCGGATTTAGTTACATACGTACGTAAAGTGTCCCTGGGTCAAACATGACACTAGTGTGTCACTGGCCAACAATGAATTCTTCTTTTTTCAGCTAGTGGAGTGAAAGAAAATTCAAATTTTAGCGACTCTCATCAACGAAAATTGATGAGAATCGTGAAGCTAACCTAATCTAACCTAACTTAATAACCTAACCTAAGCTAACCTAACTTAATAACCTAACCTAACTTAATAACCTAACCTAACTTAATAACCTAACCTAAGCTAACCTAACCTAATCAAACCTAAACTAACCTAACCTAAACCTAACCTAACCTATCCTAACTTAACCTAACCTAACCTAAACTAATGTATTTACAATCCAACTACCATTTTTGAATTCGAGTGACACCCGTTTGTCATTCGTTTTCCGAAAACGTTTTGAAACCATAATACACACTAGTGTCATTTTTATCTCGGATTTCCAAAACTGGAGAACCTGTTGCCACGAATTTCGATTCCATTTGGGCCATCTACCGTGTGACGCACAACACATTCACATGCATACAAAATAAACCTAACTACCCGTTCACTATACTTGCATAGCTCACTCGACAGCTCGCCTGTCGTCTTGTTCCTAGGTTTTCATCTATATACTGCTCGAACTAATTCGCCTTAAAAAATCCAAACTTGCAGCAAACCCGTGAAATAAAAACTATGAAATAAAAGTCAGAAATAAAGCAATATAGGTGTAAACTTTTATAGTTTAATTCAAGCAATTACACGTTTTCTGTCGCAACGCTATCTCTATTATCAATTTATATGCAAGATTATATCGCACAGCACATGATATTTACACGAAAATAACTGCCACGAAGATTGTCCATTATAGGCAGTTACATATTGTTTGGTCCCTCATTTTTTTTTTTTTTTGAGCGGCAATGCATAACATCTATCCACAAGTTTCCCAACTGGTTCAAAGCGATTACACGGTTGCATCATACAAGCTCGTTTTGTTTGTACAGTAATTTGATGAAAAGGAATGCTAATATAACATTCGCGGTAAAAACACACAGACACACATTACACAATAAAGTATGATTACAATTTTGCACTGGTTATACGGTTTTCCCCGTATGGACAGCATGCCCTGCTGTCCAAAAAAGCCTACACTAAAACAAAAACATTACAAAACTAGCTAAGCAAGATGCATGCTTTGCAACACTATAAGCGAAGAAAGCGTAATTAACGAATATCGACTTTCCAAGACCTCACCCTTGCATTTGTATGCTGTTTAACATACTTGCATTTGTATGCACTGTGCGGTTGGGGAAAACATAGTACAGCTTACATTCTCGTTTATTTCCTGGTAAAGCTGGAAAAAGCCAGTGTCGGTTTTGAAACAAATGTACAGCTTGCGCCAAGTTGTTTTAATTACTTGGGTCAGTAGCCAAAATAGCCGTTATGCTATACCTGCTAGGCACTACCCCTTCTACTCCTTTTGACTTCTGTTCTTTTAATTTTTGTCTACAAATTGAATTCTTAAAAGTTGGAACGTTCAGTTTACAGTCAAGAGTATCTCCTTCTTTCTACCTGGATTGTAGTAAATTATTTGTGTCCTCTAACATATGATTTGACAAGACGAACGTTTCAAAACGCCGTCAGGCGTCGTTAAAAGGATTGGTTTTGAAAAATAGCCAAAATAAAAATAAGTCAGGAAGCAAGTTGGCATTTGGAAAATATAAACGAGGGCAGCAGACGATCCTGTCTCAGAAGGCTAGGAAGAAATATCACATTTCATTAAATGGCCCCGATTCTCGATGCGTTAGTAATTCGCATTCTCTGCGTCTAGACATTTGCATCTTCTTGCGTCTGGAAAAGTGTTTGCTTTCGCAATTAGAATGTCGTTACTGGGAGTTTTTCCATAAACTTCCACTGCTTCTCATATCTTTTTCTTTTGCTGGCACGAGACAGGCACAAAATATAGACTCTGCAACATAGTACAACTTGTTCAGTGTTGCTGTCTCCATGGAGCTTTTTAGAGACATTGGTGGGTCACAACCAAACATTTTTGGCTTGTTTTCTTGCTAACATATCCGATATTAACACTCGTCAGTCCTCATACATGTTTGGTCAGTTTCTAAGAAATCTCCTACTCCCCTTAAGCACAGATCGCCAAAACTGTTGTACACATACGCCGAAGTTTTAGTTGGCTTGGGAATACTAAGACGCTTCTTGGAAAAGGCACTTTCATTCGTAAAGACTTTTCAATCAGAAAGACTTTCGTCAAGTGCTGGCTTTATGAGAGAGACCGAGTATTGACTTATAGATGCCTCGGACATTTTAAACTTTTTTCAAATACAATTTTTCACTGGCGTCCGCCGACACTTTTGTAACAAATATTTTTTGGCAAATTATTTCACAACCCAAATTCGCCGTTGGTAATGGAGGCGAATATCTCAGGTAGTACCTTCTATGGAAGGGGTGGTCCCGCACAAACTGGTAATAGTGTTTATAAAAATGGAAATTTGTTGGCGCTTTTTTTTATTTCTTGCGCGATTTTGCATTCTTTCCATTTTTCGCCTTGCTCTTGTTGGGCTGTCCCATTCCTGAACTCCAGGTTGCTGCCATGGAATTGCCTCCCATTTTCTTCATGCGCTGGCGTTCTTCAATCTTCATCCTCAATGTCTGCAACGTTGTCGGCGACGCACCTGTACCTAGTCGGACGTGCTTCCCTGTAAGGGCGCGGGGTGAACGCCTCTTGCCCCCTGCCAAATTTCCTGAAGCCATTCCGAATGCTCCTGATTCTGCTTCATCAGAGGTACTAGCTGCAGGTGAGGGTACTGAAGGACTTTGGCGTCCGCTTCGAAAACTAGTCTGTAAAAATGTACATACAAAAAGAAAAACGAATTGATATAAACACGTTCATATCTCAAGCTTCCAACAAACGAAAAACTGCTCATTATTTGCATAAATCCTATCTTGCAATTCATGACCTCGCATCGCCAAAAGGCAAGCGTTAGAACAAAAGCTACGTTTAAACCTTTATGGTTGCCTTTTCTCGTCAGACACGAAGCAACATACGCAGTGTGTTCCAGAGTGTACTTTAAAAAAGGCACCGTGAACCACCCCGTCAATAACTCATCGTGAGACGATAAAAAGTCGAGCGATTGAAACGTTTTAATCTTCCCAAGCGAACAAAAATTTTAAAAAAGCTTATTACTCCCCTTGAATCCACTTTAAGATTCATACTGAGAAGCTTTTGTGAAATATGCATGCGTATTTTTGTTTTGTACTAACAGTCGTGCTATTAATACTAATAACAGTTTATTACCATTACTTAATATTCAGTAGTATTTATTATTTATTAATACAGTAAATGAAGCTAACGTGGTCACGGTTGTCAAGTGAATATTGATTCTGTTAAGCGGAGATTCTAAAATCGGAAATATGCAATCAAATGCTACGATTAATCGGCACGTGAAACGAACTGGCGGGTTTATAGCAAAGAAATAAAGCATTCTCTACTTTTTGACACTTTCCCCACACGTTTCCTTTATCCAGATTCACTACATCCACTACTCTTTATTACGTAACGATATTCCAACAATGTTGATAGAAATGATTGAAGAATTCCTAACTTCACGGCCGCTTCCCTTTGTGGCAAATCTTTTAAATTTAACTTGTCATAAGTTTCAATGAGCCGCAACTTTTCTTTTGTATTTAAATCAACTCTTTTCTTGTTCGCGCCATTTTATATAGCCACATGTCTAAACACAAATAACACTGCACCTTTGAAGCCTACTCCTACGCTAAGGTAGGGTTCTCAACACGATATCCCGTCTAATTTTCCCAGTCAATTAAAGGACCTGGTCATTCAATTGAATGACCTGCTCATTTAAGTGACTGGGGAGTTTAGAAGGGATTTGCGCCTACGCGTCGTAGTAGACTGGAAATGACAGGATTGGTCAAATCGACGTAAAAACAATGTTATTGGTCAATCTGCAAAGTACATGTAGCAATGACGACTGTAGTTTTATTACTATAGTGTGAAGATGCTTTTAAAATGGATTCTAATATCTGAAAGTGTGATTCTAATATATAATGGATTCTAATAACCGACTAAAATGCTACAAATTATACCATTTTGAATCCGTCCTTTAAAATTTGATTCCATAAGGCGGCTAATTCTAATAACCATTGATTAAAATAAGCTGCATGTGATAATTTATTGCCATTTCTTATTATTTCCTGTTTCTTTATTATTATGCATTATTTACTCATTAGTGCTTAGTATTCACTAAATTAATTATTATTGGTAATAACAAGTAGTAGCAGTGCAATAGTATTAGTAACAAATACATTACTATTGGTATTTACCGCTTTTGAAGCTTGGTTCGAGGCTATATTCCGCAAGAAGTCCTGGGCTTGGAACGACTGGAGCAAGTGCGAGTATCCATACAAGCCCAAGTAGAGCCACGGCGGGCATGATGACAAGGTAGATAGTGTATCGGGATTCCCGCCGACCCTTTCTTCCGACTGCTTGTTCAGCGATGCGCCTGGCATGATACCTTGGAGTAGTTGGTACTGCAGCAAATGTCTTCGGAACTCGTCAAGTGATTCTGCAGACGGAAGCACCGATTCTGAAGCCGTCCGCCTTAAATGAGAATTAGAAAAGGGCTCTTCTTCACAATCTTCCTGATCTGGAATGTCTTCTTCTTCTTCCTCTTCTTCATCGTCTTCTCTTTTGAGTCTGTCGGCTATTGCGTCTCTTGCTGTGCTGTGATCTTGTCGTGCCGCATGCCTATGGTCAGTACTGGGAAGGATTTCCTCCTCTTCGACTATCCGCAAGGGTCGGTCTTGGGAGTTGTCGTCCGCATCGTCGTCGTAATTAATCGAGCTGGAAGGCGCTTCTTTGATGTTAGATTTCCGTAAGTGACTTACAAGCTTGTCCAAACGGGCTTGTTTGCTTCCTAACGCGTTAGGAATGTTGCTCTCGGACTGGGACCTCCAGTCCGTGTTCAGCATGGCTTTACGTTTCTTACACACGTAGTAATTCGGAATCGTTTCGGCATTACTGGCGACTGCTGGGGGTGTCACGCTGGGGGCTTCCAAGCGTTTTGACGGCTGACTGAGATCAATGGGCGCGGAATCAGATTCTGTGGTTTCGTTGTCGACGTACGTTTGCGCTGGAGATGACGAGGGACTCGGCGCTTCACGTAGATTACTCCCAACTACTACTTCTTCGTTCCACTCGCCGTCTACTTGCTCCTCATCTTCCGAGGAAGCTACCGAGTGGTTTTGATTGTGATCTTTCCGCACTGCTTTGACGTCCATTTCTGCGTCTTTCGGCAATCTAGGCAGGGATTTCCACATCGCTAAGGATTCGGGCGTTCGCAGTAGCACATTCAGAGGCCTCTGTTGCTGGTGGTCCATCATTTTCGTTAACTAGCCCGGATACTAGTCTTCTCCCTTACCTTCACAAGCGGCTATCAAAAGGAATGCTTCAAAATTTCATTACCAAACAAAAACACTATTGATCCAATCTTGCAAGTGTGCTCTTCGCGCTGGGTTTGTGTAGTATCCTTGAGCAATAAGGAATGGGCGGTGGTACGTCTTCTACGTTTCTTCTTTATTATCTTTTAATCTTTTTCAATATTTTTTTGGAGCTTTTTGAACGTTCAAGCTCGAGCTTTCCTTTATCGGGAATTTAGGAAGTCCGACACGAGCATTCCCAAAATTGTGTCTCTTTCTTTTTGTTCCGTTTCGCTGAAACTCGGAGCAAAACTCCCTTTGGCACCGAGGATGAATAATTATAAAGCAAGTTTCTCAAATGAAATGGGTTTTGACGGGCGCTGCAAACAGGTTTAACCAAAAATGACCACCTGCAAGAAAACGAGTTCATAATATGAGTTACGAGCGACACGGCATTGTCACATGAGCTTTTCTTCAGTTCTAGGGAACATTAATAAAGGGAGCTTAAGTCTTACAAGGGAAGTACAAACGAAACAACAAGTATATATCTACAGGACCTTTTTTCATGCTCCGCAAGCCTGTTTCGTCTATTATATGCAAATTTGTCCTCGCGGTAACAACTCACCGCAACCCCAAGCTGAAGCTTGGAAGATAAAATGTTTTTCAAAACCTTTTTTTGGTTTTCAAAATAGAATATACTCCTCGTAGTATAACGGAAGGACCGGCTCACGAAGTTCTTCTGTTCAGCCGACCACAGCAAGTTTTCACGACAAAAAGTTGACATTCCACTGCCATTAGTTTATCTTAAGACGAATACAAGAGAATTACAAGAATGATCTTGTGTTTCTAGCCCGTTTTTAGAGAACAAATATGGGCTTTTCATGAAACAAAGGTAGGTCTTACCCTTCTCTTAGTCAAATCATACAGTACACGCTTAGCTAAATGAAACCAATTAAAATAGAACAAGTCACATTGCTGAACTGACAAACATTCGCCTTGGCTGTCTTGCTCGAAGTCGTATCCTGTTGCATCTGCCTTCATATGACTTTATCTTATCAGTTGGTTTCATTCGACAATATAAAAAAGTCATGAACCCACACGGAAATTGCACGAAATATTACCGCATCTACATAGCTTCGTAGTTTATCTGTGGATGCCACAATTGATACTGCGCAACATCCTGTTCGCCTTTTCCTCCAGGACGCCAAAAACAGAAATAATTTCAAGGAAAATATGCGCACTTAAAAAAAAAAAAAAAAAAAATATGTCACGTAGCAGGTCACCTGCAAAATATAATGCTGACCGGCCTTTCCTACCATTATGGACTTGGGTGGGAAAAAAAGAAGAAAGTAGCCGCTAGCACCCTTGTTGACTGATCAGGAAACTCAGGTAATTTTAAAGGTCGGATTTACGATTACGTGTTGCGGTGTTGGCGACAGACCTCCTCAATCTTTTCGGTTTATTCTTGCTCTTTGGAAAGAAGCAGGTTACTGCGTTGGATGAATTATCTTCTTTAATTTTTTCAACCTCTATTTCTCTCTGTCTGTGATTTAATCAGAACGAAGTAGTTTGTCAGCAACAGCACTATAGGCAGACGTGGCAAGGTTTTCAAATAAGCACGTACACTGAAACGAATTAGCTTCCTTCGACAAATATGCGTTCCCTCCTAATTTTGACTTGTCTGCCGGAAATGCGATAACGATGAATGATGGGGAGGACGTGCACACAGAAAAACCAGAATGTTCACCAAACTTTTCCCCCCCATCAAAATGGGGTGCTAACAACAGCTAATTTTCTTGTCGTGTTCCACCCAACTCCCCAGCAAATTCCAGCCATGACTGATTTTCACGGCCTCGAACGACATTCGCAAAATATAACCATATAACCGGTCGCAGATATGGCCTTTCCAGTTACTATCCCAGTTAAGTTAGTACGCGAATCTGGGCACGTGAAAATTAGTTCTTAAGCTGACTCTACCACCCCCTTTTTACCGATTTTTTCGACAATTTATTCTCCATACCACATACACACTGTATCAAGTACCTCTGCCAATATTCAGTTGCTAAGTCTTCAGCTAGAATCTACCCCAATCTCTCTACAGACAATGCATTGTTAGCTAAACTACATAAGAAATTGATAACATATAGTATTCCCTTAAAAGTATAAGCTACTGACGTTTAAGGCTCCCGTACACCTTAGCTTATTGATGGGAACCAGTCACAGATGGCGCTGATGTTTGTTATTGTTTTGCAAAGGCCTTGCGTAAGAAAACAAAAAAAAAAAGAAATAGATAGCTCATTGCTGGCTTGTTTTGCTTTTGAAAAGTACAGTTTGTCGCCCAGCACAATGTTTCAAACCAAGTCGTCAAACATTCCGAACAAAATTTCTCGAAGACGGCATGTCTATTGTCACGTCAGATTTGAAAGTAATCTAAAGCAAAAGTTGGTTTCTTTTTTAGCAGCTAGTGCACAACCAAAGGACATGTTATAGGCAACGTGTTTCACATAGTTGCAAACTTCATTTGGATATTGCTAATTTATTATTACTTGGAAATTATTGATTGATTGTGCACTAGCTGTTAGTATCCTCGAGTTTGCTGTCGAAGAATTTGTTCACGAAATGTGCTGCTTTTAACGAAAAGTTGTTCCGAAATTACCTATGCTAATCGCCTATCCCGAGTTAAGGTATACGGGAGCCTTACCTTATGGTTGGGACTTGTAACTTATTCCGACATGCTTTGCCAATGCAGCAAAAACGCAATAATGAATACTTCGGAGTTACTGGTATTGCTTCGTTAGGTAGACTTTATTTTTTTATAATTTTTTTTTGGAGGTTAAGAACAAAACATAGTATTCCCGCAGATGCTAAAGATCAAGGTAAGGCAACTGAACCTTTAAAAAAAAAAAGGTCAGGTACATGCAAAACGGTCCAAAAATTCCAATGTCACGCGAAGGAGCTTACGCCACAAAGAAAAAGCCGTTGGTGAATAGCTCCCAAACAACTGCATAATAGTACACGCAGTAAACGTTGCTCCAAGGCTTACATAAAGCAAAAATGGATACCCATTTAATTAAGTTAACCGCGCTCGTTATGTCGAGCGCGTTTGCTGCACTTGTGCTGGTGCTGCGCCGAGAAAAAAATAGAAAGTATACGAAATCGGGGTTAATTCAAGTTTTTGACCATTTTGAGCATTACCCCAATTTGAATTTAGACTTTTTTGACAACAATGCATGATTAACATATAATGCTAAATTGCTTTGCGAATAGATTTCTACATGCTCGACTACCGGAAAGCTTAACGAGGGCAACTTTCTAAACATTCGGCAATGCGTCATAAATACGACTAACAATTAACCCGTTTAATTATGCAAATACAAGTGTTTTGCCCAGCGAGGTACTGCGTCACAAGCATCAGCTTTAATCAAGCCAGTCCACCAATTCCTTTTTTAGACAGTGCCAACAAGAAAAGCAAGTAATTATATTCAAAGGATTGAAATCTCGACAGTTGGGCGACCAAAATTGCCTTACGATGGACAGAAATAGCTTTGATTTCTTTCTACACAAACCTGCAATCTGTAAAAAATCAATTCTCAAGTGCTCCTGTTCTTGGTCCGGTTTTACTGCGACACGGATACAATTAATGTTAGAACCTGTTGCTGTGCTCCATTTTCAATTCCGTTTATAGCTCTACACGTCGCCTACTCGTGGGTAGCGCTTGCTTTGTCCCTTGACTGCCGAGAAGTGTGAGTCTATAAATGTGGTAATAAGAAATTCGCACAGCTACCTTGAAATGCAAATAGGCTAGGACTATCCACTGGGTTGGATAATCAGATCATGAACAGGTTCACCATGCACACGAAGTGGCTTGGAATAGTACGTCAAAATTCGCTGGGAACCAACTAATTCAGTACCCATGTACTTTTGCAAACTAAGCACGTTTTCCAAAGTCCGCGACAATCACCCGCTTTAAAATAGTTTTACGAGGTCGACGACACGAGATACTAACTCGGATCAGAATCTGCACTGCATGTGTAACGCTACACACAACTTGGTCCTTGCAATTGGGTACGTTTGGGCTAATGTCTGGATCCTTTATAAGAGCAAAACTTGGCACTGGTCTATATTCGGGCGATCCTCTGAACCCTTCGTTCGGATGGCGAATGACCCCTGCAACTGCTTGTATCATTGTTAAAAGCTCCAACAAGCCCTACGTACTGTGCAACCTTGAAAGGCACGGTTCAAAGTTACTTTAGGTTGAGGCCCAACCAAACAACTCCTTTCCTTGAGAAGCTTGAAGGGAGGCGCGAACGATGGGGTTGTTTTTCCGTTTTTCTGTTTGTCACAGTTATGTATCATATCGTATAGAAAGGGCTGAACTGGAAACCCCAATTTCAGGGTAGAAAAATATAATAAAAACAAAAAAAAAGTTTCCATTGCCTTTTTCGAACGTCCCTAAACAGGGCTAATTTATTTTCATCCTTTAAATCCTATATTTTAATTCTCTTCCCAAAACTTCCTGAAAGCAACTGGAGGGGGGTCTTGCTTAATGGATATAAAAAGCTTCCCAGTTACAAATTCTAAATCCTAAATCCTATATTAGAATCCACTTCCAAAGCTTCCTGAATATAACAAGAGGGGGGGTCTTCTCTAATGGTTATTATATATACAGTGCATATAAAAACGCTTCTCAGTTTCGAACGTGAAGAAACAGGTTCCACTACATCACATTAGCTTACACCATGATTGACCGTCCGTCAATGATATAACAAGGAGATATGGGAAATCAGGCGTGCTAATAGAAAGAAAAGAAAAACACAGAAGCTATTTTCGCCATAGGTGTACAATGGCAAAGAACTCGAACTGTCGCTTCACTTCACCGAGGCGGTCCCACCTGATGACCCCCCCCCCCCCCCCCCCGCTTCCATGTATCTCTATGCAGCAAATCGTATTCAAAGGATCCTATCAGGATGCTAAAAACATGCACATGCTAGCCTGTTGCATGTAATATGCTAACTAAGGTACCGATCTATTTTTTTATTTACTTTTTTAACAGAAGGTCACGCTTGGATGACAATCCCAAATATCGTTCTTCCTGCTTTTTCTCGACAGCGCTTATAACTCTGGGAGTCATGCATACCGGTGTCGTCGACACTCGTACCCAAGAACCCCGGTCACGCGCAAAAAAATGGGGTCACTTAATAACAGCGTCCCAAGAGTCGCGACTTTGCTCTAGATTGAAAAGTAACCATCAACTTTTGAACTCGCTAAAGGGGTTAAAGAAAAGCAAAACTTGTTTGCGCAGTGGTGAGTGCTCCTCCAAGCGGTTTTAGAAAGTGCGACTGTGGAGGAGCTTAAAAATTTGGCTTGATTAAAAAAGATAACTTTAGAGCAACAGCCAAATCTCTTTAGATTCAAGGTCGGTTTTGGGGAATGCGAAAACAACTTTCTACTTTCGAGGTTATTTATTTGCAAGGTGGCCGTAGGGGGGTGAGAATACGTGGTAAACAAGTTGTTGGCCATTTTAGACCGGACACTTTTCCTTAGGCTTTCTTTTCCTATACTTCCTATGTTCGCTAGCTCAAAGGTGAGCCAAAAACCAAATCTTCGGTCCAAAAAGGATTCCTTCCCTAACCCCCAGTCCCCCTTTTCCCTTTTATACTGCCCAAAGCCAAGCCTAACCGTCCTCGTATTTGCTTACGAAGCCTACTCAACTCTTTTACCAAAT